>OX297867.1:11240000-11860000 GCA_946478455.1 Eupithecia vulgata
CAGGCAGCTGCCTTTCGGTCGATTCTTACGATTCAATCTCAATATCAACAGCCTTTATTGGTCCACTACTGCACGCAGGCCTTCCCCTAAGCGCCTTATTGGCTTTTATCTCATGGGGGTAATACATATACCTAATCCCCACAGTGGACAGAGCTGGGCATGTGGGTTGGGGATCGCCTTTATTGAAGAAAGGATCTCAAATCGACAAGTAATGTAGATTGTGAATAAAAAGACGCAAGAACAGAGTGGTTGCGTCTTTTTATACGTATTTTAGGTTATTGGCGGTTTGGTTAGAAGAATTCTATATCGGGTAGGCTTGTGTTTAGATACGTGTTCCATTAACTTGTCAAATAAATATACAATAGAAAAAGCTACTCACCTCAGTCCTGGAATAGTAGTAAACAGTTGACCCTCATTGGTAACCCAGTGTATATCCGGCGTGGGGTGGCCGGTCGCGCGACAAGACGCGTACGCGCCTCTGGTCGCCGGCCACAAAAGTCGCGAGGGAGGTTCTATCACGAAGTGTGGTCGTTTGTCGTTCGCACTCACTTTTGCTATTACTAGAGTTGCTATTATCCATTGGAATATTCCTGTAACAATGATTTAATTATTGAAGTTAGTCTAAAACAAAACCATATCATACTAATATTATAAATGCGAAAGTTTAGATGATGGATAGATGAATGTTTGCTGCTCAATAACGTCAGAACGGCTGAACGGGTCTACATGAAATTTGGCACAGAGATAGATGATAGTCTGGAATAGCACATAGGCTACTTTTTATCCCGGAACTTTTGTCATAAACGGCTGAACGGATCTTAATGAAAATTAACAGAGGTAAAGGTAGCCAGACATAGGGTACTTGAAAAGCGCGTTCGAAGGCGCGGGCAACAGCTTTTTTAGAAATAAAAATAAAATAACGTGCGTGGTTCAAGTGTTTCGTATTTTTTTGCCGGTTCAAGACGAAAATAAAAGTCCTTCGCCCACACTACACCTGCGAAAGTGGCTTATTATTTTCTTTGAAGTAGGTCTTATCGCTACTAAAATAACTTTAAATATCAGACTTCAACAGGAAATAGGTCTAATTAATGTCGTACAAAAAATAAGAGGACGAATTGAACCTATTAGTACAATTCTTAGGATATATTATTATTACTATTATATAAAGAACCTGTCTCATTATGTCAACATTCACCTATTATTTTTCACTTCTCTTGCTCAATAGGTAAGTGTGTCAATACAGCGTACCTTAGCGAACGTACAAAATCATTCTTTTTATTTTTGTTTGCAATCATCAGCCAGTACAAGACATTCGTCCTCTTGCTTAGAGACTCGACTGTTTGGTGTTCCATTGACGAAGAACTTACAATTAATTTATTTTTGAAAATAGAACTGAATGCAAGCGCCTTTTTGGTCATTGTTGGACGTTTTGGTGATTCTTACTCCATGGTAGAATGCGTAGATACCTAACTTTGACCCAACGTAGGCGTTGACATACGTAACGAAGACACAAGAAGTTGGTATCAATCAGCGCGAAATCTGGAGTATTTGTTGATAACTTTAACTGAAGATGAAGTTGGAACTTATTTAATTAAAATCAAGTAATCAAGCGAAAATTAAAAATGGGACAGAATGGCAAGAAATAGGTAATCAATGTGATTCTATCTGTCGACAAATACGTGAAGTAGAGAAGTGAAATCGACGTGGAATATTTAATCAACGTAAGTTTTGGTTGTTCTATTTTCTCACACGCGAAGTGAAAAGTATCGTTTTCCACTCGGGCCAAAACCACCCATTATATCTCGGTCTTGTCACCCTCCCACGCTACGCTTGGGAGTGTAAACATCCTCGTCTATAATGAAGTGGTTAGTCCCTTGTAAAGAAATATACCATTATGCACATCATCATCATTATCAGCCAGTCAACTGGCTGGACATAGGCCTCCCCTAATGAGCGCCATATTCTATTATAAATATACTATTATGCACGTATACTTTCAAGGTGCCTATAATAATGTAAATAAATAAAATGGTCGTATTTTTTTTGTTTGAATTTGGTGTAAGAACAGTTGGTAACCATAGTAACTCTATCGTAAACGGTCAAAAAAACAACAAAAATTATGTCTACAAGTCTGCCCAATGATATCGCCATCTACCTTTTTCGAAAAAATCATTTGAAAATAGAACTAAGCGGAAAACTCGTTCCTAACTCGTGTGTTGTGAGGAAAATCGGTCATCTTTTTTTCTTAGTGAATTATGTTCTTAACTTAAGTGGTATTTCGAAAAAAAAAACAGAAGCCGTATCATCATCTATAGAAAACTTATTTTTTATGATATTAGGTCGACTACTGTCAGTGTAAGTATGGCGTAAGAATTTAGTACAAAATTATGTAGGCAAGTTGTTTATTTTCCCGCCTCATTTTCTGCTCCTAGCAAAACAAAATGAATCGTTTCCACTTGAAAAAAAGCCGGTAGCTTACATTGCATTCACGAATAAGGTTTATATTCTCTGCTTATATTTTCTTCCCGTGTTTCTTTCGTAGCAACTGTGTGTGGTTAATTTCAATATAAAGCGGGGTATAAACCAGCTCTCCGGATTAAAAATATAAACCTCTCAGCTTTAAAAAGCCAACAAAACCTTTAGTGCCGCTCGCTCCGTCCGTTCCCGTATAAAAACATTTTATCGCGTTTACTATTGCAGTTAATTTTTAAGATTTACTGCGTTGTCGTTTATAGTTGGCTACACCATAAATCAGTGGAGAACGTCTATCGTCTCGCTGTGCTGGCTTATTTACTGCACACTGCCGGTGCGACCCACTTGCTGAAAAGCCTCGCTGAAAACGCGGGCCGCGCTTTAAAAAACGTTAAATTTCCAGACGTACGAGTAACACTATGAAATTCAAATTAGAGTGGCACAAATATGCGCATTTCATTAAAAGTTGCGTCGCTTCTAAAGTTCTAATTATTTATGCAACGTGGGTTTTATGCTGGAAATGTGCAGCGCTGTTGCCGTTTTTTTTATTTTGGGTGGGAATCTTTAAATGAGTCCCGTGTCCTATTCATTTAGAAAATAGATAAACCTTTTTTCGGTTCTTGAATCCATGGTAGTTTTGTAATGTGTTTTTTTTTATAAATCAAAGATATAACATGTCAAATTAGTTAGACAACTTCGAAGGTTGGGTCGCTTATTTCTGAATATTTTGAAAATTCAAGGTTTTTATTTACATTCAGTTTTTATTATGAAAGAAAATTACAATCAATAATAAATTTGAATTAAAACTAGGTTTCTTGAATAATATAAATTTGTTATAGAAAAAAATTGTTATAGATAGTCAAAGATACTTCGCTATCTGTCCTTGTCTGTCCTTTTTACAACAATTAATATAATTTATATTAATTGTAAATAATAATTAATTGTTATAATTTCATTATTTTCATTAACTGAAAATCGACAATCATTATTATTTTCTATTATAAATACTAATCCCTCGGGAAAAAAACAATATGGACCACCTCGGGTCTCTTGGTATCCTCATACTAATATTATAAATGCAAAAGTTTAGATGGATGGATGGATGTTTGTTGCTCAATAACGGCTGAACGGATCTCGATGAAATTTGGCACAGAACTTTAATCTAAGTTTGGAATAGCACATAGGCTTTATTTTATTCCAGAAGTCCCACAGGAACGGGAACTACATGGGTGAAACCACGAGGCACTGCTAATCCTCAATACAACTGCAAATTAAACTTCCAAATCGGTGAATAAACGACAAAGAAATCGTCGCTAATTCATTTAAAAGCATAGCTAATCATAAAGCCCCTTTTTGATCAAATAAATTTATCTCTATTTAAATAAAAATAAAATAATTTTGTAAATACTAGTTCTACTAGTTCTAATGTCTACTCCTTTCTATATTATATTTATATTTATCTTTTCTCCTCGAATCAAGAAACTAGGTAAAACGGCGCGGATAAAAGGTATTAACTTTTGTTCACAATTAACTGTACTTTAATTTTTTTTTCGTTAACATAACATTTGATGACTTTATAAGGTTTGTAGCGAGAATTAAACTCTCAAAGTGGTCAAGGTACTTATAAAGTAATCAACATCACTGCTTCCTAGAACTTTTGCCAAAATTTCCACCGATAACTAAGTACAAATTCGCTGCGTAAACCGCGACGAAGTTAAATTTAAATTCATCAAAACCACAAACCAGTTACATGTACTTATTTTCATAAATTCAAATTTACGTAACATGCTTAGCTATCTGAAAATCATCAAAATAAATTAAAAGAAATTTAATTCTTGAAACATTTTTTTTATTTACTTTAATTTTGGAAAAATTAAATACTTAGTAGAAGCTTAAAAAAACTATAGCTACGACCAAAAAAAACGTAAAAAGAACCACAAACCTTTCATCTTTCCCACTTCACAAAACACCAAATCCTTCACCACTTATTAAAATCAAAATCGTCATCATTTTTCACTGGAAGTCCACGGTCAACATTTTTCCAACAAAACATTTCCGAAACGTTTGAAGTTTTCCCTCCAAAACGGGGGAAAAGGGGCACGTGTGCCTCGCTCGAAGTTCCCTTGCAGACTGGTCTTTCCACCGTTCCCCGTCCGTCCTTCCCAGCTTCCGATTCCCTGATAGGCCATTCGGGCAACGTAATAGCAACTTAGATCTGATTTTATGAGCGAGTCGGGTCCATTGAGGTTGACCGCTAGGTTGCTGTTTAGAATTCATTTTGTGGTCATCTTCGCAAAAGGTTAAAGGGTAAAGCCCTACCCAAATAAATAAGGTAAAATATAATGTAAACTGCATTAACAGAATGAAACAATTACAACTTTTATTAACTTATATTTTTATTTTGTATCTGTCACTAGAAGGCAGAGTGCCCAGAATGCTGGCAGCATTGCCACGTTGAATGGCTAATTTGTTGACCGAAATAAAAGCCAACATTCTGATCGCTTGTGGACTTTAATAGAAGTTTTGTAAGATCTTTGTTTATTGCGTGTGCCCTAGGACCTAGGTCCTTGGGGACCAGGTGCAAGCTATTTTCGCCGTTTGAGGGACTCTGCTAATGGTGTTTGCTATAACTCGAAAACTAACATTTTAACAAGGTAAAGGTTCGTGTTCGCTTCTTTACTTTACCTTAAAAAGATTGAAGTGAAAAAAAGTGGGCTAAAGGAAAAAAAGCACTTTAGATTTTGAATTTTTTGATGTTTGTTACTACGGAGCGGGCCCTATGTCCCTGCAAGATGAGAATACGCTAGGGTGTAGTCGGTGATTATTTTTTTAGTTATTCCTGACTCGTCCCACTTTGACCCGAATCCAATGGGACGAGTCAAGAATTTCAATTCGAGGACGAGGACGAATCAGGAAATATATGCTGAAAATGTTCCTGATTCGTCTCGTTTTGAGACTTCTGACGATGTATCACAAAGTCTAGAAGATACCTATTCACTCTTCACTCTTATAAAGAATCTCAGTTTATTCGCAATAAAGTGTAATTTGGAATAAATAGCCTTTAAATTTATTTATTTAATAGCAAAAAATAATTACAACTAATATTTACACTTACATCTATTTACTAAAAATCTAAGCCGATATAATATATAATAATCTGGAATAAATTGTGATTGTTATTAGATGTTATTATCATTAGATAATGACTTAATGAACAATTTAATACAGAAATAAATCCAAGGTATATTTAATCACTCAACAATTACGCTTACAGTTTTAAGTATTTTACAGATACGCCCGTTAAACTTAGAAATATCAAGATATTATCTGAATATTCATTACTAACAAAAGTCTTTGGCAACATTATCCTGAGCAGGTAATTTGTTTTGCCAAACAATAAGTTAATATTTATGCGGATCGTGTAGCTCTGGAAGCCATTTACTAAATAATTTGTTCCTTTAAACAACTTTCTAAAGATTCGATAGAAGTTTCGAGAGAGACCTAACAAAGGAAATCCATCCTAACATAAACCAGAAGAATTTCTTACACCGCGAATAAAGTAATGATCTTAAAAGCTTTGTATTACAAATCCAGGGGTGTATACTGTATATAGGGCTTATCATCATCATCATCATCAGCCTATGCTAGTCCACAGCTGGACATATGCCTCCACTAATGAGCGCCATAGCGTTGTCTTCAGCTTGCCGCATCCAGCATCTGCCAGCAGTCTTTCGCAAATCGTCATCCCACCTGGTCGGAGGGCGTCCTGCACTACGTTTGCCGAGTCCCGGTCTCCACCCAAGAACACGTTTACTCCAGCGGTTGTCGGTTTTTCTCGAGATATGGCCAGCCCACTGCCACTTCAGCTTGCTAATCCTTTGAGCTATGTCGATAACTTTGATTCTCTGTCGGATGTATTCGTTGCGAATCCTATCCTTCAGAGAAACTCCGAGCATAGCTCTCTCCATAGCTCGCTGGGCGACTTTAAACTGGTGGACCGGTCCTACCGTGAGTGTCCACGTCTCAGCTCCGTGGGTCACGACGGGTAGGACACACTGATTGAAGACTTTCGTTTTCATGCATTGCGGTATGGTATAAGGGCCTATATTAAAAGCTAACCATATTTTTCTTTTGCGGGACTTATTGATAAACCTATCTACAACATAATGTCCTTGATAAACATAGGTACTGCAATATCATAAGTAAAAAGGTAAAGGCTTGTTGGTGGTAAATATAAGGATCTTTATTAGGCAGAAATGCAGAAAATTGACAAAAGTTATATAATTTGGAAGATAAAACTATTATGGAAGAACTGTTTATTGTGAAACACCACCTACCTAAAGGAAGCAGGGTTACAGGCGTCGCGACCAATAAAATGGAGATTTATCAGGTGTCTCCTGGATCCAGCTGGATGGTTGAATTTTAAAGGGTCACATAACAAACTCGCACTCAAAGGCGGACAATAGCGCTTGCATAGATGTATTTTAGTAACTTATAATTCCACAACTTCACTTATTGGGTAACGTGACCCTTAGGAGTTTCCTAGAATTGAAGAGAATAAAATGAAATTATATTTATTCTGATATATACAGGTAAATAATATAAAAAGAAAACTTACACCACAGTTAAATTATAACAAACACATGACATAAAAATATAAACCTATCTAATAACAATACCTATAAACTACTTTAAAAACTAACATGCAAGTTAAAATGATTTAGATTAAGCCGTGTGTGATGGTCAGTGCCGTGTTCCTGCGCTTTCAGAATAGGTTCATGCTCAGCCTAATGTTGCGAGTAACCCCACAACGCTGATTTTCAGCATGTACCTCTGAAGCTCTATTAAAATAGGCTACTTTTTATCCCATAAATCATTACCCGAAAGATAGAAATAACCTTAAACGTTTCCATAGAAGATGCTGAGCGGTATCGGTGATCTGCAAAAACCCAGCATGATGATAATTATCGAAGTTTCTGATTCGTTTTGAACTGGATTTTTTTTTGTTTGGATTTGCACGAAAACGAAAAAACTCGATTTGTCTTTTTCGTGTAGTCCTCCAGATAAGTATAGAACGATTTAAATGGTATGTCATGTTGATGTTGAAATGTCAGTGGATTTTGTACGTGCCCCAGGCCGTGCCCGTGCCGTGTAATCTGAATACATTACACGGCACGGGCACGGTCCGGCCCCGACACTTGTGTAACATGAATCATGCTTTACACACAGCTTCTATTCAACAACTTGCAACCCTATAATTCTCAACACATGATAGGTTTCCGTGTAGGTTATAGGTTATATTATACAATCTTATTCCAGTTTCAAAACTTTATTGTTACATATGTACATATATTATGTAGGTACTGAATAACAGAAACCTCTACGATTCATCAAGTACATCAAAAGTAATTGTAAACCTTGTTCCAAAGTTGTAAAGTTCATTTATGAGCCAGTGAAGTCGTCATGTTACTTATGGACTGGAAATAATAGCTGTTCCATTTCAGTTGTAGCAAAGATGAGGTCTTTGTGAAATAAAGCTTGTTAAGGCCTATACAACCTCAAGTTTTTGTGAAAAGGATATAGGATTTTGCGTTCATAGGAGCGGGACAGGACATATAGCAAGGCAAGCCCAGATATCAAGTTTTAGCTTATCATTATTTGAAACAAGATCCGTCAAGTGCGAGTGTAACTCGCGCGGGTTTCGAACATTTTCAAATAATTTGGACAGTAAATTTTTCGACTTTTTTCCAAATATTTCGAATAGTATGAAACCTACAGAAATTTCAAAAACTGTTTTGAAATGGTTAAAACGATACCTTTCATTTGATATCCCACATAGGGAGGTAGCCCCCGTTTCGTAAAAAAATCCCCCCCTTTTGACCATTTTTCAAAATTGGTCATTTATACACTTCTCTACTATTATACCTATAGATATTTTTCCTGTAAAATATAGATCTATATCTACAAACGCCACATTATACATGGATCGGTCTGCAATCTTTGGAGATAGAGTGGGGGGAATTATCAATTTTTAGACTTTTTTCGAAATATTTCGTAAAGTGTGAAACCTTTCGCACTACGAGCGTGGGTGCATTTTTCTCCGGCCTTGAGCAAGTGATCTCCATGAACGCGCGTGGATGCATTTTCTGTGTGTTGAACTGTGCGTGTTTTTTATACAAACAGAGATACTTACAAGCAACGTTGGAACACGCATTCACGCAACCACAGATTTATAAGTATAGTACTAAAATACACGCAACATGCAACCTAGTGCGTGGTAGTGGGTTGATCGCCTAAATGTGAGAAATGTCGGATGGCGTGACGTATGAAAAATTCGATATTTTTATTGGTGATGTTCAAGCGTTTGGCCACCGTCTCTCAGTTCGACGCGGGTTGGCGCGTCATTATTTTTTCTGTATTCCACAAGCAATGATACTAGCGGAAAAGTAATTTGCCGTAAATCATAAACTATTTACCAGGAAACCATGATAAAAACAACTTTGTTTCATGGGTTCAGGATTCGGGATTTCAGGATGATATTAAGACTTCCTGAAGCGCATCAGGGCGCGGAGCGCGGTAAACCAAATTGATGGGTTTGGCGCAATTATCCGCAATTTTTTTATACATACCCTGGCTTTGAAAAGCGCGAATATTACTTCTTCAGTACAACTATTATTATTTCTTGCAATTATATCTGAAACTCTACACCAAGATGACGCTAAGCAAGTGAAATTTAGTTTTTTTTTTGTATCGTGGTTTGTTTAAAAACATTACACATCAATTTCGGTTAGTGTATATCAGCTTTATTAAGTTCTAGGCTCTGGAGCGACAAAGCTAGCTGTTCTGACTTCCCTGTGTGTGACCAACAATGGAATACTCCTGGTAATCACATGTCTCATTAGACGGCTTGTCAACTCTTGTTGGAGATCCGTCGGAAGACATTTCAAGCATCTAACTAGCTCTGAGTTAATGAGCCTTTAAATTGCAGCGTGTTACTACATTATCCTTTTATAACTTATTCTAACTGGAAATTTTCGGGAAAGAATCTCTTTAGTAAATACTAACAGCACCTCGCGGTTTCATCCGCGTTTCCGTTCCCATGGGAAATCCGGGATAAAATGTTACATTTGACGCAGAAGGTTGCGGGTTCGATTCCCGCCTCGGGACAAATGTGTGTACGATCTGCAGACATAGATATTTTTTATAATAAATAGAAAACGACCAGAACACCCGGAACAAACATCTGCAGATCGTATAAAAATTTGTCCCGGGGCGGGAATCGAGCCCACAACCAGCGTCGCAAGTGGACCTTCGCCTGCCGCGCCATAGAGGTCGTCGTAAAACTGTCAAACTATTAGGTAGGTTAGGTAAATAGACGTTCAAATGCGGGTGTGCTGTGCAACCCATTTAGCATGCACCTACCGGATCCAGCACATTCTGTGAAACGACCTGTGTCAGCAACCACATTGCACCGTGCACTACATTACTGTGACGTAATGGACTGCCGATACAGGATGTTTCTCTGAACACGGCCAGTGAGGCAGTGGCGTGGCTTAATGGGTTTATCATTACACTAATTTTATAAATGCGAAAGCTTAGATTTTTAGTTCTGTGGATGGATATTTGTTGGCTATTCACGCCATAACGATTGAACCAATGAGGCTGAAATCTTGCATAGATCTAAGCTTGAAATCAAATCTATCCCATAAAACAGTTCCCATGGGATAAAAATTACTTTTAAAAGTTTTCATAGAATCAACGCGTTCAGAAACTAGTAGCATATAAACTAAAATATCGTAGCGTATAATATGGTAGCCGTAGAAACAACTTAGTACTTAAAAATATAAATATACCTAAAACTTTTTAAACTTTCGCGATTTGATAACATATAAGAAGTCGCCCCGTGTAAAACCGCGATCGCTGTAACGCGGTTCAACCGCGTTACAGCGATCGTGGTCACGGGTAAATTAAAGCAAAAGGTCCGCGATAAATATCCATAAATAATCTTTAATATAATATACCTAAATGTACAGGCTACATGTTTATTGTGTCAGCATTGAGTTTGTCACAAATGTTTAAAATTGCATGAACACAAAATGCTACATCACAATTTTTAATGACATCTTAATATCACATTGCAAACCAAAACATTGACTTATTCTGTTCATGCGATATTTTTTTTTTGACTAAATGAAAGAATGCGAGCCGTGTGGTGCTGACTTCGAATTTGCATCACCCAACCCTTTCCGTGGGTGTCGTAAGTCAAAGGGACATACACAAATAAGCGCGTGTACTTTTGAAATAAAACCAAGAACTATCTAGTCCATGGTTTCAGAATCACCCAGTAGCAGGCGATACCTGCTAGCTCAGGGTAAGGAGGTACCTATGTTTACTATCTCTGTACAAATAGTGGTATTTACTAGTACCTAAGTACCCATAAATATTATTATTTTGTATTAATTTAAATGAAGGTAGTTGAATCTAACCTACCTTTAATGTAGGTATATAAATAAATAAATAAATAAATAAATAAATAATGCTGGACAATTCACACACCATTATCTAGCCCCAAACTAAGCAGAGCTTGTGTTATGGGTACTAGATAACTGATATACTTAATATAATACAATACGTAGATAGATATTTTTTATTATATATAGAAAACGACCAGAACACCCTGAACAAATGTCTGCAGATTGTACACACATTTGTCCCGAGGCGGGAATCGAACCCGCAACCTTCTGCGTCGCAGGCAGACCTTCGCCCACCGCGCCACATCGGTCGTCATATTGTACATAAGATAAGAACAATGGGCGGCCTTATCGCTGAACGCGTAACTTCAGCGTGTTTTGAACATTTGCCAATCATACAAATATACTATAGGTACGACGACGACAACAGTGGACTACTATGGTCTAATGATGATGGTGATGATCATCATACCCACACTATATAAATAAGTATATAGAGTATATAAATACACTATATTTTATAACTGACCAAAGTATCAGGATCCTCTCAGACAGCGCGGCAGTACTACAGGCTCTGAACAGAAGAGAACACAACTCGGGACTGACCATACAGTGCCATCACCTGCTAGAACAAGTAAGCAAGTCCAATAGAGTTACTCTACAATGGATAAAAGGACACAGCGGATCCAGAGGTAACGACGAAGCTGATGCATTGGCGAGGAGAGGTTCAGAATCGCAACCGATAGGGCCCGAACCAATAATTCCCCTCCCATTCAGTCAAGTCCGCTCATGGATCCGGAAACAAACAGTCAAACAACACCAAGACTACTGGGCAAGTATCCCGGATTGCAGGCAGTCGAAGGAGGCCTTCCCGGTTTTAAGCCCGAGATTCTCCCGAAAACTCCTCAATCTGAAACGTGACAAATTACGGCAAATCGTCGGTATTGTCACAGGGCACTGCATGCTAAACAAACACCTTTTCATATTGGGTATCACGGACAGCCCCCTTTGCAGGGGGTGCATGAATGCTGAGGAGACGGCCGCGCATGTGCTTGTAGAGTGCGATAGCGTAGCTTCTCCAAGACTGCAACACCTTGGTACACCGAGGACGCCTGGGAAGGCATGCACCGGCGTCAGCGAGCTGCTGGCCTTCCTAGAGGACATCGGGTGGCTAGACTAGCAGCCCCCCACCCGACACGCAAAAAGGGCCCACCTGCGGAAAAAGAGTCCAGGAACAAGTAACAAGTACACTATATTAGTCCACGGCTGGAAATAGGCCTGCCCTAACGAGTGTCATAGCGCCCTGTCTTCAGCTTGCCGCATCCAGCATCTGGCTGCTGTCTTTCGCAAATCGTCATCCCACCTGGTCGGAGGTCGTACTACACTACGTTTGCCGAGTCCCTGTCTCCACTCAAGAACACGTTTACCCCATCATCGGTTGTCGGTTCTTCTCAAGATATGGCCGGCCCACTGCCACTGCCTACTTCAGCTTGTTAGTTCTTTAAGCTATGTTTCTTTGAGCACGTGCAATTTCTATTCTCTCACTCTCATAATCCGATGGAACGCAGACAGACACTACCGGGGAGAGGTCAGGTGAAGGAACAACGGCTTAACATGCTTACCGAGGGACCAGGGGTGTGACATCGCCAACATCCTGACTCCGGGCTGCTTCTATGGATTTTTCTAAGAAAAACCCCAATAACAACTATAGGCCCGTCCCGGGATTTGAACCCAGTACCTTATTATCAGCTGTTAAAAAATCTGACCGCTAAACCAATGAGGCATCTATAAGTAGGTAGGTACAGTAAAGTTTCCATGAACTTACAAGATGTTACAAGACGGACATTTCGATTGAAAACACACAAAGAGACACAAAACTCAAAAAACTCAAAACTCAAAGTGCTTTGTTTTCTTTAGTTAGACGATACAGGACTCTTGGACACGTCACAAAACTCAGATTACATTAGTACAATTAGGAATTAAAGTGATCACTTTGATCTTGTGTCCTCTTAAATCTTTTTAAGGTAAAGTAGAAAAGAAACGAACAAGAAACCTTATTATTCGAGTTGGGGCAATACTCGTCCGAAGGTTTTTTATCCATTCGATAATCTGATATTTTATAGTAATCCTTTTTACAAATTACACATATGTCTGACAATTTGTTTCAATTTATGTACCTATGTATTATTTTTTCTAGTAGGTACTTAATACTCCAAAACCTCCCGATGTATGAGTCGTGTACCGCTGGATAAAGACCCGTAATAGGCTAGTAATGGCTAGATTCGGTTTTGCATAATGACCTTGCGGTGATGACCAAAACCTAGGCACTTGCCAAATCTATGAAGTGAAGGTAAGGACCTAGATTCCCATAAATAACCATAAGAAGGTTAAGTCAAGGTTTATTAAAGGACGAAGTATGTAAAGCTATCAAAGTTTCAGCATACGTTATACCACGCAACTTCCAAGATATTGTGAACGTGTCTTCTCTCGTCACTGAAGCAACTTTTAGTCAATGCTATCTTCATACAGACGCAGATTCAGATTTGCTTTTTTCATATCTACAAGAGGTAGGTACACGTTCAGTTTGTTGTTTCTTTGATCTTTGTCGATAACTTATGTTCTCTGTTGGATGTATTCGATACGAATCCAATCCTTCAGGGAAACGCCGAGCATACTTCCACATACCTCGGCGACCTTGAACTGGTGGCACAGCCCTGTTCCACCAGTTCACCAGTTCCTCCAGTTCTGGTGTCCACGTCTCAGATCAGGTCATGACAGGAAGAACGCACTGATTGAAAACTTTAGTTTATAAGCATTGCGGTATGGGTGACACTTGACATAGTTTCCCAAACGCTGCCCAACCTAGCTCGATTTGTTTTTTCTTAACTGCAGAATCTGCCCAAGGTGCTTGGAAACAATTTCGAGATGGTGGCCATGTACGACGACCGGTCCCGGATTTATGTGGCCATTGATCATAGTTTTGGTTATATCCAAGATCATGCTCGATGCATCGCGACGCTGAGGCTTGGTTTAAATTCGGCGCTCAAGCTACCGTGAGCTCCGTAGAAAGAGAGTCGTCACAACGTTGAAATAAACGAATTTCGACGAACGGTAAAACGTAATTTGAGCTAGCAAAATAAGTCAGTTGTTTTTTTTTTGGGTAGGTATAATATTGAACTTGGACCTTTTTGTTAATTAAGATTGTAATGTGGCATCAGCAGGATGTCGCTCCGCGGTATTGCGCACTTATTTAAATAGCAACCTGATAGAATAAGGGGAAAGTTTGTATGTATGTGTGTGTGTGCTTGTTACTCTTTCACGCATAAACAGTTGGACGGATTTGGCTGGATCTTTCGTCTTAAATTAATTCAAATACAAACTTATTCTAAACTTATCATAAAGCTCAATTTTATCTTGATCTGTTCAGTAGGGTTGGAGATCCTAGGTAGGTACGTAACAAAATAAAATTCTCATTTAACACACTTTCTGATAAATAATTTAGTAACAGTCTGTCCCAGCTTTGTGCGGGTATATTCTATAGCCTGTTACTCAGTGAACATGTAGCTTTCTAACGGCAAAAGAATTTCAGAAATCGGAATAGTAGTTTTTTAGTTTATTTATTTATATTTACGTTACATACAAAAAACAAATCTTTCCTCTTTAACATAAGTGTAGATGTGAGGACAATAACGACGTCTGTATGCAAAAAGCTTTCACTCAGCTCCGAAGAACTTCTTTCAGCATAGAAGCAGTTTGGAAACTCCAGACTGCAATCATGTTCCATTTAAATTTGGGAGTTCCACTTTTGCGAAACTTTGTAATGCGTTCTAGCTAGTTTGGGAATTGAGGCAGTTGACAGCTATAAGCAGTAACAGGCTTTCAAGACTCGTACTTTAAGGCACATACATACCCCACCCAAACTAGCGCCGCCACCTACTTTATCTTATTATTCCGTTTAACAAAGGTATTTCAAAAAGGATGCGTTCGATGGTGCCATCATCGCTCAGTTTGTGATACCTATTATAAGGTTTTTTGAATGCCTCTGTAATAGTTTTATTCTATTTAGTTTAGGCAGAGAATCGAAAACAAATGTTGGTGGCCACCAAGGGCAACTTCGATTCACTGTTAGAGGGATGGCACTAGATTTAGATTCGCCACAAACTTCAAACTTTTCAGCCGACTTATAGATAAAACAGTCTATGGCGTAGATTGTACGAGCGAAAGATTTGCTATTTCGTCGCACGATGAACTAAAACATGCTCATTCACTTAGACACTTAGAGTTTTCTAACTGAAGCTCAGTCACCGTGCGAGCACTAGAAATGCAGGTTGGCTTTTTCGAGTCAAGGACGAGCGCCTCGTAGTGCAGGCGAGAAAGGGGGCAAAAGCAGGCCCGCGCAACTTCTTCGACTCCCATAACTTACGAACTAAAATCCTTAACTTTTGATACTCATCAAAAAACTATTCAAATTGATTTTCATATTTGAGATAAACAAGAGCGATTTATGTTATTAATTATGTAAAGTTATTTCCGTATCGCACGCGAAACTGCAAATAAGTACCTACCTACTTAAATCGCTTTTAGACCAAACTATATGATTGGAGAGAGGAGACAATTGGGTATATTTTATATCAATATAATCGAGTGAAAATTAATAAAACATGAATAAAAGCCATTGAAACGTTTATGTTTTACAGTACCTAACTTTTTTCCAAATCTGTTAATAAAAGGATATGTAGGTTAGTACCTGTGGAAATAACGCTGCCTGTTTCTTTAGAGTATAAAGTATTAAAGAAGTACTTACTCGTATGTGTGTGGAAAGGGTCCCTAAGCCAATAAGTCGATTTGAGGAATAGTGGTCTCGGCCTAAAGAAATAGCCGATCCACTCAGCATATCCAATGGATTAAGTCCAGTCACCATTTCGAATTTAGAGGGATCTTTAACTCGAAATCGGCTATAGTGGGAACTAGCAAAATCCAGAGTACGAATAATTGAATTGACGACCACTTTGGCATAGCGGGCAAAGGGTCGCGATGCAGGGCGTTGCGTTCGATTCTAGCCTCGGAACAAATGTTTATACGATTTGCTGAGCCCGGGCGTTCCGGGATTTTAAAAGCTTATTAAAATATAGCTATCTATGAAAATGTCTATGCCACCTTAAGACAGTAAGATGCGTAAAATTATAAAAATCAATGTCGCTTTTAATTTTACGTAATAAAAAATAAACTTTTAACGACTACACACTACTAAGTAGTACAATAATTAAACGTAAAAGCTACAAAATGGCGTCCTACTCAGCATATTTTGTATTTTAATGACTATGTGTCAAAAAATCGTCACATGAGACATGCTTTTATACCTGAGATACGTTTGATTATTCGGGGGTTAAACACGTACTTATACATTAATGATTTTCAGAAACCAACCCTTATAATGAACTACCGAGTGACGGACCGCAAGATGCTCGCTAATTGGCTGCCATCTTTGGCTGTCATTCATTAGCCACATAAACAATAACAATAACACACTAAAATAAGACACTGTCACATGCTATCTCGCTAAGATCATAGCTAATCCAAATATGATCGAAACGCGTCAACATGAGAGGCAGTCATTTTCTACTTTCATCTATAACTACGTGACTTATCTCTGTCTTAAATGACGTCAACATATAAGAAAAAAATCTCAAAGCAATAACAAAATGTTAAAAATTCTTATGGTAAAACACAAATACAGACGTAAATACGTTTATTTCTTGCAATTACCTGTCAAAATAGCAAGCTACATAGAGTCCTGTTTCCTTTGACATACTTTGATTTTTGATACTCCCAGTAGATTCATACATGCACCGAACGTAGGAGCCTCGATTGTCAAGCACTTCGGTTCCGACTTTGGTAAAGAGAAGGCTAAGGCTTTTACAAACTTTCGGATTCAGATCCGATGATAAGTGGTATCCAATTCTGATTACATAATTATAAACTATGCTTTCTTCTTTTTAAACTAAGAATATAGTTAGTAACAATGGGAAGGTGCTACATTCTGCTTTCTGTTGGATTTAGTGTTCTGTTCTTCTGTCAGAGTAAAATCAGAAATAGGTACCTAGTACCTACATACACAGAATACAAAGCTTCTCTACTGCTATGCTTGTAAGATAAGTAAGATAACACTAGAATAACTTTGGTTCATTGTTTTTTTTTTTTTTTTATTAAATGAAGCAAAGTTTATGCGCTTCCTAGGCGATCATTCAGCATGACATGCTTAACTTTCTGTCACCATCGAGTTAGAATCATAAAGAGTCACAATCTATAGCTGACAACACACAAAATACGTCCGCGCGCCTTTCTACTTACCTATATACATTGTTATCTACCTTCTCAACGCACCCCAGAGGTCGTCAACTACACTTCGTATATTCGTCGATTGTATCTCTCAAAATGTTTTCTTTGCTGGTAATTCGCAATCAAAAGCAGCGGCCAGTAAGCAGCGAATAGCATGAAATATTCATTCACTCACAAATACAAATCAAATACTGTTTACGTACAGCGTCTCTCCCCTTTTGTACTTTAATCTATACTTCTATCGCATAGATTTGTCTATAATTCTTTTTCTTTCTTGTGCGATTTCGACGACCTGCTCGGATGCCAGCTTCATCTCCGTTAGATCAGGCAGTTTCGTCAGTCTTTCTCGTTTGTCTTACAACGGACTAGTAATGGCGAAACTACTTTGGTTCCGCTGCAATGGTTTCGCGAAGGACGTGTGCTAAACGGACCTAAAACATCACCGAAAAATTAAGAATAACATCACTTTGTCTATAAATTGGGTTAGCAAGTTGGATCTCAAATCTAAGGATTTTTGTTATAGTGCTTACCACGGCACTCGGCATCTCTAAGAAATTAAATAAGTTCCCAAAAGTGTTTTCCTCTGTAGTGTTTTCTTCTGTAGGTGGAGCCAGCGGCGCTACAGTCTGTAAGAGGTCCCAAAGATTTCGATGAAACCGACTAAGATGGCTTAGTTGGTTAGAGTTACACCCGAAATTTTTTCGTTATTTCTGTTGTTTCGTTGTTATTTCTTAGCAAATTGTATCGTCTACAAACCACCTAAGCTCCCGAGCGGGGCCACTTTACTGCAACTGTCGGTAACTTTGCCCAAGTGTCACCGCAACTGCACTGCACAGTCAAAGACTTGAAGCTAGCAGATTAAATTACACGATTCATGTCATTTCGGTAGCTTTCATTGGCAATTTAGATCGCTTGCTTTGGAGCGGGATGTTTACAAGTTGATGACGTAAGGGAAAACCGTTTTTGATTTGTGATATTTCATTCATGTTATTGTAAACACATACTTGTTCAAAAAACTACTTTATTTTTATTTTTTACTTTTTTTTATTTTTGGGAGTTTAACTGACAATCAAATGGACATTATTATCAGTTGAACTACCAAATACTTGATGATGGTAGAGCGGTTGGAATCGCGTCATAATGATTTTTAATCGTTCGTGGTGCGTGTTACAACTGACAATATTTCGACCTTCAATAAGGAAGAGTTCTGGCCGAAGAATGTGCTGTTTCGGCGTTTTCGCGGACGATTACCGGTCGCAGCACATAGTGAGTGTCACACGTCACCGACAGTACGTGCTAGTAAATAGGTTTAATTTATGTATGTTAGATTATGGTATATGTTTTATATGGGCCGTAGTTTTTAAGTATTTTAAATCTTGTACTAGACTAGTGTTGCCTGAAATAATTTTTTCAATAAAAAAAATTCTTATCCTAATCCTTTACCGATTCGATTTTTATGAAAATCGTTTTTTTTTTTAGTTTATAATCGGTATTGTTGTTGTTGCTCCACATTTTTTACTATTTTACAGACTTTACTCAAGCGTCTAATTAACCTACTTTATTTTTGTAATAAGTATAATAATGATATATAATAAAGTGAAATAGTTTTTAATTTGTTGTTTATTTTCTACTAGGTATATTAGGTATGATGTATGAATGCTACCTGCTCTCCCCTACCTTACTATACAAGTCGCCTACGTAAGTGCCGACCAACGAACCTAGGCATCTACCTACATAACTTTCATAGAAATATAGGTTTGATGGTATGTACGTACATGTAAGAACGAAATTTTGTGAGCTGAAATTTATTAGCTCGATCGGCTTAAATAGATTTACTTATTCATGAAATATTAATTCCATTAATCATTGTCCCCGGGCAATATCTAATCATTTTGTACATAAAGGTTCAAATCGAATGCTTAGTAAAACAAACAGATCGAAAGGGTTCCATTAATGAGAGCTCGAGATTCTTCAAGCTATTTTCGTCTTAATAAACAATAGGGTCATGGGTTTCCATAAATATTGGGGCTCATGACCATGTCTTCAATAAAGACATTATCAACTGAGATTTCAAATGTTCGAATTTTGCGTAGCGATGCTTTGACAATGACACAAGCTGTGCAGGCACAAAAACATTTCTAGTTTTCTTTAATTCGTAACTAATTACACTGATGAGACGTAATTTCAATTACGTCTGGTCTTAGTAAATTTTGTGTGAATTAAAATCGGATTAACAGTTGTTATTGAACTAAGGGCACTTAGAATAATTAGATTTTTTAAGAAATGCAGATACGTCAAACATACATTTATACAACGGTAAAACGAGTTTTTCCTGACTCGTCCCACTTTCGTCCGAAACCAGTAGGACGATTCAAGAAACTCAATTTTTATACTGACAACGTTCCTGATTGAGATTTCTAACAGAAAAGTAGCAAAAATACTTGTCGGCCGCACACTTATCGGTGCAATAATCTTGATTACCAATGTTTCCGATTTTTTTTTAACTAGCTTTCTCAAAGTACCAGGAAAGTAGAAATGCGTAGGAGATTAACCTAAAAATAATATTTTGATTCCATATGGATCATATTGAACAACGTTTATCTCACTCAAAGCACCAGCCGGGTAGAAATTAACAGGATATAAAAATCGATTCAATCTTCAAAAGTGGATTAACGCAACATAACAAATGTCAGTTACGTCACTAACCCCTGAATACTCAAACACATCTCAGAGTTAGCACGTCTCAAGTTGCTGTTTTTTGACAGTTTTTAATGTAAATCTGTCAAAAATTCATCACTTGAGACGTGCTTAAATCTGAGTTGCGTTTGAGTATTCGGGCGTTAGTCAGATAAGCGACGATATATCACCAAGGAAAATGTTCCTCAATAGCATTCAGCAAAAGTTTATGAAGCACATACCTCGGATAATCCGCGATTATACATCACGTTACTCAAAAGGCGCTCGCCCAGGCTTAGCAGCGCGTGTACAACATACCTTACATCCGACCGATAAGCTGTCTTTAGCCCTTAGTATGAGTTCTGCGTAGTTTTTTGAGTATTTCGTTTCCTCTTATACCTACACTTGGCATTGTAGTATCTATATATAAAATAATAAAAAAAATATAAACAATTTTTTTGTTTTGCGCGGAATTGTTACTAAATATTTTCATCTTTATATTTTGCAATGGATTTCCGCAAAGTAACGCCTGAATCTATTTTTTATTGTAGTATCTGCCTGCAGCTTCGCACTTGTTGTTTCTATGGGAACGTTTAAAAGTTATTTCTATCCCTTAGGAACCCTGTGCTTGATTTCAGGCTTAGAGCACATATATGTTAAATTCAGCACAAATCAGCATGAATCGTTCAGTAGTTTTCGCGCGAAAAAATACCAAGCATACATCCATCCACTCTATAATCACACTAATATTATAAATACGAAAGTACAGATGGATGTTTGTCGCTTAATCACGGCAGAACGGCTGAACGGATCTGGATGAAATTTGGTCGAGAAATAGATTATAATCTGGAATAGCACATAGGCTATATTTTATCCCGGAATTCTTACAGAAGCAGGAACTATGCGGGTGAAACCGCGAGGCGCTGCTAGTATTATTATAAATGCGAAATAAACACTGCCAAACACTTAACAGTTAGATGTATTATAATAAGTATGATTAATTCATTCATTCTATGCTATGCCTATAGCAGTAGTAATCATAAACTTTGTTTTTCATATTGTGCAAACCCATGCTACCCACTCTTGTATACGTTTCATACCGATACCTTAGGGCTGGTTACCCGGCTTAGATAAGTGTTGCCTGCCGGTGTAAAATAAAAATATCGAGGTTTTAACACATGTTTGGTTCTTGCTCGTACCAGAGGAGATACATAAAAACATTATAAGGAATCAGTTTCTCTTTTTATTGTGAAAACACTTTTGCAAGTACAAACTTGAGTCTAGGGATGTATTTCTACATTTTCGTAATTGCTTCTCGTCAGTCGATTCCCGCCTTGGGACAAATATTTGTACTATCTGCAGGTATTTGTTCCGGGTGTTCTGGTCGTTTTCTATGTAAAATATAAAAATATCTATCTATGTAATGTATTGTATATTTATAGTTAGTATATAGTTTTAATTTAAATTTGTTATTTGATTGTTATTTTCTTTCTGAATAAAGAGATATGTAATGTATTGTATTATGTATATCAGTTATCTAGTACCCATAACACAAGCTCTGCTTCGCTTGGGGGTAAAGAATGATGTGTGAATTGTCTAGCATTATTTATTTATTTAATCGTACTAAACGTAACTTTAGTCACTTAGCAGGTTTGGATAAAACTTCAATGGTTCCCCTATAGGTGGAGCTTTCGGCGCTTGAGTCCGAACTAAGTCCCAGAGTTTTTTGACTACTATACGTCACTTGACCTCGTGGCAAAATTGGCAGCGCATTCCGTACTGAGGGAGGGTTGCCAGTTCATGTCTCGTTGAAGTCGATTTTTTTTGGATATATTTAAATTAACCATACAATAAATTATTCTTACCTATACGTCATATTAATAGCACTGCCATGTAGGTGAGGTCGTAAGAACGGTCTGGGTCAATAGAGAATTAATCTATTCGACATAGGTACATGGCACCCCTTTGCGTGTCAACGATTAAATATGTACTCTTGGTAAGAGGACTCTCGAGAGCCTTTTACAAAGAGCGGATTAAAGACTCCATAGAACCCACTCCTTACTTAAACTTTTTACTTCGCTCTGGAAATGTTGCCCGCGTGGCCAGAGCTTTTGTGTGTAGGTACGGAAGGTTGAAGTTGAGTTCAAGCAGTGAAAAATGATACTGATAATCCTACAGCTCAGTCCGGCATTATATATAGGACTTGTATACCTAAACACACAGGGCAGTTGTAGGAAAGTTTAATCCATTAGGGCTCCTCATAAATCTAAAACATTGCATAAATACAAACAGCAAAAAAAAATAAAAGGTTTCATAAAATTTTACAAGTATGTTCTTCTAGTTTCCCCTTGACCATTTTGTTAAGATTTCAATCAACAAATTGAAATGCTTACTGGAAAGATTGACAAAATAAGTGTGAGTAAAAAAATCTTATCAAATAAAAAACCTTCTTATGGTACAATATAGTGGAATAGAATAACTTGATTGTTAATTAAACAATAAATAGATATGCACTAAATGATAACATTTATTATTAAGGAAAACACAGAATAAATAATTAGGTACAACTACACTTTGCTTTTTTTTTACACTTTTCTAAAAATCGAAGCCGTCAACAGAAGGCAGAGTGCCCAGAATGCTGGCAGCATTGCCATCGTTGAAAGGCAATGCTGCTTTGACCGATATAAAAGCCAACATTCCGATCACCTGTGGACTCTATTAGGAGTTTTGTAAGACCTTTGTAAATATAACGTGTGCCCCAGGACCCCAAGGACCTAGGGTATTCACCCCAAACGGGTCGAATAGGTAACCTCTGTCAAGATTAGCGTATTTTCGCCGTTTGAGGGACTCCGCTGATGTTGCTGCGATGCTGGCCCTTACTGATGTCACTGCAAGATGAGAAGGTGCTACATACGTAGCATCCCAAACTAAAGGCCGACCCATCTTTCAAGGAATTAGAGTCATAAATATGAAATATATATAATGTTACATTAAGGTAACTAACTGTAAAGCCTAACTTACAAAGACCGTTGCGGTCAAACCCTCAGCAAACACTAACCTCAGTGCCAGACATCAAGCAATCAGACACGCCAACGCTTGACCAACATGATTGCTCAAACACTCTCATCTACCGCCACAATCATTTGTGTAGTGCAGTGTTTGGGTTTCTTCCTTGTGTAAGCGTGTAGGTCTTTAAGAGGCGTCAAAGTGATAGTATTTAGAAGGCATCAAAATAGGTCAATAAATCTGAAACATTCAATGGTATAAAAGCTAACTGCAATCCATCACTGGCTTAATCCAGTGGATCAGAGTAGAATGGGGAAAATATTCAGCGCTTTTTCAGGGATAGACTACGATTTTTCTTTCATTTAGCTTTTTGACAATTAAAGCGTATTAATATCGCTAGATCGGTTTCGATACAGAGACACCGGGGATCCGTTTTTGATTCGATTTTCTGGAACCATACAACAATAGTTCTTATAGAAAGTAAAGTAAATGCAGTGAATTATAGTTTTTTTTCTGGACTATTCACACAGCTTTATCGAGCCCCAAG
Source organism: Eupithecia vulgata (assembly GCA_946478455.1). Classification (NCBI taxonomy): domain Eukaryota; kingdom Metazoa; phylum Arthropoda; class Insecta; order Lepidoptera; family Geometridae; genus Eupithecia; species Eupithecia vulgata. Next base: position 11,263,512 of record OX297867.1, read on the forward strand.
CTAAGCTGAGCTTGGATTATTGGTACTACATAACTGATATAGGTAGGTACATAATACAATACATTACATAGGTAGATATTTTTTGTACATAGAAAACGACCAGAACACCCGGCACAAATACCTACAGATTGTACAAATATTTGTTGAGACAAAAAGGTGGGAATCGTATCCGCAACCTCCTGCATCACAGGCGGACCTTCGCTACCCGCGCCACAGAGGTAGTCTTCTACTACTTACAACGTAATAGTTTTTCAATGAGAAAATGTGTTGAAAACGGTTTTTTTCCTTTAAGATTACTATCGCTACTTTTTCATTCTTTACATAACAATGGCAGGGGACATCTTGGGGTGAACGGTCTATAGGTAATTTATTTCTACAGAGCAATTTATTTGATGACGAAAGTTCTCTTGTTAGTTAGAACCTTTGACAAAGTAACCAAAGGACTAGCCTTGATGGATCTTACCCCTCTGCCAAGGACCATGATTTTTTAATCAAGGTCGTTTATAAAAACTACTTCTATAATCGATTTCATCAGTCGCAGTATCGTTATGACCGAGTAAGGAGCTCTGATAAAAATGCCTTTCTGTGCGGTCAGCGTCTTTATAAAAAAATCAAACACCTTGAACAGACTAAAAGATGGTGGTTCATTTCACATGCGAGTATTTTTTTGTGTAAATAATTATAATTTCCTCCAATTTGAATCGTTGCAAATTATTTTCATAGTGCATCCATTTTCCGAAATAATCAAGTAATATGAAAAAAAAGCGAATTGCTTCGCGTCGTATTTATATTTTATTTTCAATCATATCACCATTCAGTAAAGTCTTATTTTGAATAACTATGTCCAAATAAACGAGTATTTAACATTTTTTCGCAAGCTCTATGGGTACTCCCACGAGACTAGTGGGCGTTTTTGACAGGAGATAGTTTTATACTTATGGTAATTTATGCCAAATTTCCTTATCACAGGAATGTATTTTTGACCTTATTGCTTAACGCATAAGGTCACCCACAAATTTCTAAATTTGAATTTTGACTTCTACAAGCTTTGAGTTTTTATGTACCGAGACTACCTGAAGGGATGGTTTACTCACTCTGTATCGATATCGATATAACTGAGTTAGTTCCGGCCGATTGACATTTTCTTAGGCATAGGTTTTTTTATCTTTCGCATTTTGAAGAAAAAGTAGTAGAGCACATATTTATCTGGATATTTGGTATTTGCCCTCTCTAAAAATATTAAATGTGATAATTGCCTTAAGGTTCAATTTGGTCCACGTGATGACAAAAGCTTTACAAATATCACAAAAACGAACGATAGCATTTTTGTTATAGTGTTTACCCGCACTCTGGGCATCACTAAGCAATGAACAATCTCAAAGATTTTCGACTAAACCGACTGAAGACTTAGTTGGTTAGAGCACACCCGTACTAAGGGTGGGGCGCAGGTTCGAGTCCCGCCGAAGTCGAAAATTTTAGGGAACCTATTTCATTTCTTACGCACGAAAGCGTTATCAAGCTTAGTCGTATATGTGAAAAATTTATAAGACTAGGCCTAGACGACTACAAAAAGTTAAATAACAAATTTACAACTGCATACAAAATAACAAAAGGTCTTCATCACTTGAATGGTGATGATTTATTCGCAGATACACGATACAGATAGTATTTATGTTAATCAAAAAAAATTAAGTAGCCACAGCTATGCTATCTATGCTATGATAGCTAGCTATATATATATGTAAAAATATACAGATACCAGAATCTCATATATTGCAAAAAAGCGACCCTGAAAAATATATTAGGCACATTCACACAAAACTGATTCTTTAAAAATAATTGTTTATTTGATATAATGTCGGTTCAGAATCAAGCGATGTCTGGCCAGGCATTACATACATCATTTAAAAACCAGCTGATTCGCTTGCGATTTAATTCACGTGAACTTTAGAAATAAAAAAAAACGTCAAGTGCGAGTTAGACTCGCGCATCAAGGGTTCCGTACAAACTCCTACTCTTTAGCAAAGAAATCAGTCAAATCCAGACGAATAAGGCACAATAATTTTCTGATTTGATAACGATTATGACGTAACTTATTTAGTCCCTCGAACTATTGGCGTTTCGAGACTAAATAAGTTACGTCCAACCCTAGTGTAACAATGTACTATTTTGAATGAATAAACCACAAATTTACGGTTCTCTGATTTTTCCCTTTACTTGTGCTATAAGTCATTGCTTCTTGCCAAATTTCATGGTTCTAGGTCAACGGAAAGTACCCTACAGGTTTTTGGTCCATGGCGAGATTCGAAAATTATTTTTTCTGTGAATATACTAAAAATTTACGGTTTTCGAATTTTTCCCTTTACTTGTGTTATAAGACCTTGCTTCTCACCAAATTTCATGGTTCTAGGTCAACGGGAAGTACCCTATAGGTTTTGTGTGCATGTGATTCCCTAGAAAAATTGAAAAAAAAATAGACATAAACAGCTGTAACTTTTGATTGCGTTGACTTAGAAGTTTGATTTATATCGAGGCTTCAAGAGGTTACGAGCCTGCGTATATGATGTGAATATCAACTCGATAACTCTACGCGTTTCTGAGAAAAGTGGGTTGACAGACGGACAGACGGACAACAAAGTGATCCTATAAGGGTTCCTTTTTTCCTTTTGAGGTACGGAACCCTAAAAAGGTCGATATCAGCTGAAATCCTGGTATAGGAGTAGGAGCATACTTAAATCCGTATTCAAAAACCGTTTAAGCTCGTTTTGGATAATTTCGAAACATCCTGAAATCTGTATTCAGTCATTATCTGTTTTTTTTTTATTTGAGTTTAAACATTAGTTATATTATTATAATAGTGTAATTACAAAGAAACGATGTCACAAAAAATCTAATTACATTAAGTAAAACTATAAAGTGATCATTTAGATTTTTTGTTCATTTCAATCTTTTTAAACGTAAAGAAGCGAACAAGAAACCAGAAAGGTTTTTTTAAGGCAGACCAGAAAATTGCGTCTGATAAACAATGAGAGAGAATTTATTACTAGCATTTTTTTTTATTTTAGTTTTAATGTAAATCTATTCATTATTAAGTAATAATATTTTAATAATATGTATATTAAAAAATACATAATGGACTTGTCATGATTGTTTTAATTCGCTACCAAGTGAAAAACATGGACATCGGAAATCATCGATATTTATCAATCCCTACGAACTTTTGACTTTCATGCAGTAGTGATACCTGAATATATTTTCCCAAGATTTTTGGTAGTTTAGGCATAGGTTAAAAGTAATTTCTGGAGACTAATTTATACTAACAATTTTTTCGCATCTAATGATTTGAGTAAGTCCATTAATGATTATGATTTCATTCAGACAAATACATAGTAATGCCCACCAGGAAGCTGTAGTTTGCATAGGCATTAATTTTGACTATCTATCAAATAAAAATAAATAAATTAGAATTGTTCTAATTTCATTTTTTAAACAAAATATTTCACAAACTTTCAAATTTAAGTAAGTTATGATTATGTTATGAGGTAATGAAGTTTGATAGTAGGTATCACCAAAAATTTTCCCCATTCCTCCCCTCCCGCTAAAAATGGCAGAATATTTTGTTTTTAGGAAAACAGGCGAGCCTCGTCCATTGACAGCGGGTTAAATTGTCTAAGGTTAGAACAAGTTAAACAAAGATCACGGCTATCAGACGCATAGACGCAAGGAAATGCGGCCTTCTTACACCACATGGAGGATTTACCCACTCTCTGTGTTGTTGGAGCTCTTTGTTACAAAATAATCTCTCTTTTAATTGGGCAAGTGTTCAATCACTTAGGTATATACCTAAATATTAGTTAAATGTGGTCTGTAATTGCGGGAAAACAAAATGCAAGAAACAATTTGTAAGTATCATTTTTATACTCTGTCTGCATTGTGATTTTTTCGTTGGTGGTTTTAATTGTGATAAATAAATACATATATCCGGATTAGTATTAAAGAGCTACAGGGATAAAAAAAAATGTTTGAACTGTTTTTGATATCTGATGGGCATTCATCAGAGTGGTTATTGTAGTAGATATTGGTTTGCTAAATAGGTAGGTACTAACGGAAAAAGTTTCCATTTACTACCGCTGACCCGTCAAAGTAATACCATAGATTAGAAATAATTACATCGTAAAAAAATATGCACTCAAAATCATTCAAACACTAAAGTCATTAAGGGGATATTTACCATGATTCGATTTTTGAGTTTTCCAATATTTCGGCACAGTTCTTCTGTGATCATGGCGCATGAAACTGTGCCGAAATATTGGAAAACTCAAAAATCGAATCATGGTAAGTATCCCGTTATAAATGACTTTAATGTTACCATGATAGTTTTAAACATTCAAACACCTTATTCGAGTTCCGAGGAAACTATTGGATCGATGCGAAACTATGATAACTAACACTTCTCAGTATCCAGTAGGGGGGAGCTGCAACGCGCTAAATGTATGAAAGGAAACGAAACCTTTTATAGTGGTCGTAAACTATGCAAAACTGTTACTAAAGTCTCAGATAAGGCTGATAGTCTTCTCTCCTTCGTATTAATTTAGTTTCACCGTTATCACTCTTTTTTTTATCCTAACCCTAAACGAATGCAGAAAAATTGTGTTAGCGAAAATAGGTTTGCTTTGCTGGTTTAGTGACACAAACTTATTAAAAGCAGAGCTTCGCCTATAAGGAGAGGAAGCATAGACAAAAGCACACTTGACAATGGGGAGCGAGATGTGAAAGAGCATCGCAGATGGCAGCACCGACGCTGGCGATAATGGACCCCTGTTTAGCGACTCGACTTCCGGACGGCCCGGAAATGGAGCCGAGCACAGACAACCTTCATTTCCTGAGTAGTCCTTTTGCTGAACCTTTGGCGCTAATCTACGTTCTACACATTGATGTTGACGTTCCATTTTTCACTTTGGTAATGGAAAATGCTTAGGTCTATAATATGTTTTGTTTTGTATATTTTGATGGATAGATGGTGTTCTATACATTTTTTCATGGTAAGTTTTAATGCTCTAACAGAGCTATCAAGTTTGTTTAGAAGTTCCTGGAAAAAGTGTTTTTATCAAGTTTTTTTACTTTTCTTTGAAAGGGTATTTAAACTAGCATAGGCATTTTGCTCTGATATTTTCAAACAGAGTACTGAATAGTTAGTCATCTGTGTGATTTTCAGAAATACCATTGTCCAAAGAGACATATTTTGTATTACCTTGTAACCAATAAAATGAAAACCATTGCAGAACATTTTTCGTTCCCTACATTCTTTTGTTCAAAACAGCGAGTTCAACTTTTGCAAATCTGGAAGAGCAAACAGAAAATTAAATGCAACTCGGATATACTCGTACCTACCGAAACTATTGTTCTGATTTTATTTAGGAAGAATATTCATATAATCCAACATAATTGAGTAGGTACCTCCTCCTTTTTAATGTCGGTTAAAACATGTAGGATTCGAAATAACTTCTTTTGGCACAACTTGCGTAGAGGCTTAGCTAACGTAAACTGATTTAACTCGTTTTCACAGTATTTTATGTATGATAGGAATGACAGTGTGTACCTATGTAAGAATTTAAAAAATGTTTATATGGACGTTGTGCACTTGTGCATTATTGTCCCGCCCATGCACATGTCTAGTCTCCCATTGGCCTTAATTCATCTATGCGGACATTATTACTATTATGATCCTAGGATCTTTGTATCCTATGTTCCGTCTCGGACCCTACGTTAATATTAAATAATAAATAAATAATGGTGGATAATTCACACAGTATTATCTGAACCCAAGCTAAGCAGAGCTTGTGTTATGGGTACTAGATAACTGATATACATAATATAATACATTACATAAATTGATATTATTTATTATAAATAGAAAACGACAAGAACTCCTGAACAAATGTCTGCAGATCGTACACACATTTGGTCGAGGCGGGAATCGAACCCGCAACCTCCTGCGTCGCAGGCAGACCTTTGCCCACCGCGCCACGTCGTCAATTTTTATTAGATGAAGCAATGCATCTCAAACCTCCCACTAAACTGGCAGCAGATGGTACATTGGTGGACTGATAGATCTCGTTTTAGATTCAATACCCAAAGGTTAAAAATTGAAAACGATTACTAATTTTCATTTGAGTGCTTAACATTTCCCATGACTTTCATGTAACAAAAAGATAGCGTATCTGACATACGTTGCAGCTAGCTTTAGCTTAGGTTAATTCCCGGTCTGCAGCCGCTTAATAGTGGGTACTTAAGCCCTGCTTTTACGCAATTAACCTAGTAAAAGTACTCCAAGTCACTACTTGCTGGTTAGTAGATACTTAAATGCTAGAGCTAGCTAGAGCATTTATCTAGTTTTAATGTTTAGATAAATTTTTCACTTGTTTTTGCTGGGACGAGTATATAATTAAGATTCTAATCAATTGATCAAATTATAATTCTTGGTGGGATGAAGATCTACGAAAGTATATGTAAGTATCCCATGGGAACTTCTTTATGGGATAAAAATATGGTTAAATGTTCTTTCTACATGTATGCCAAATGTCAGCTTTCAGAAATAACTGGGTCAGAAGTTTTTGTGATCTAACGCTAGACGTGGAAACATTGTGAAACATTATGGGGTAGCTTTTTAATTAGCGAGTTAATTTGAGTAGATGAATGATGGATGCAAAAAAATAACAACAAGATACATTTGAATTAGTTTGAGAAAATAATGAGAAAACAACTCATTATTTTCTCAAACTAATTCATAGTTTCGGTTTTGGCCACCTATTGGAAAAGTCCCTTTTGTAAGCTTAATTTTATGTAGGAAAATCCGTAGAAAAGCTATTCTAACCTTAAAATTCAGAGCTTCTCAATCCTATCTTTTGTAGAACTAGCTAAGTAAGCTCTTAATCAGCTTTCTTGATCCCCAAGTTCTTTAAAATTGTATTTCCCAGCTCAAAAATTGCACTAGATGCTGGGAACCAGAGTCTGTCCAAACGAGGTCACAGGTGGTCACCGCTAAAAGCCTATCCGTGTTCGCGGTCCCACTCCAAGCATTTATCATCCCTACACACCGCATACATTACTGTTAACTAAGCAGCTTTTTAGTTTCCTCCATAAAACTGTACGTGCTTTTACAGTATATTGAAATAGATGAAACAGAAAGTGCTGAGTTGATACTTTCTATGATTTAGAAGATGCTTGTGGCTCGTTTCAATGAAAGATTATTAGAGATGAGTTCTGCTCTCAGGGACATTAATAGTCTGTTGATGGCAGTGTCATGATGAACCTATGCTTGTAGGTAGGTATTTTATACTACAGGCTGTCAAATCAACCGGAATACATGACTATTCAAGGGGCCCTCGGATGATGATTTGCACATACAAACGCACTACCAAAATAATTTGTAATTCGAGCATTAATACCACCATATCATGTTGTTTTTCGTATTGGAATAGTAGGTATTTATCTTGGTCCCTGATTGTTTTTTTTTCTTCATAAGCTATAAAGAAAAAATAACAACTAGGGACTAACTTTTGCTTACATTTCATTATAATGAAATGTAAGCATTCATTATAATGAAACGTGGGACGTGGGCGTGGGGATTATGGGCATTACCCCCCAATGATGAAAGGACCCAAAAAATGGCCCCCAGTTCCCGGCCGCCTCGCTATTCCTGGCCATGGCAGCGGCCATGGTAACGGCTTGGCAGGGGGTGCTAGGAATCACCGGGCTACATCAGGCTGCCACCAACAACTGACCCTGGCTACGTACAACGGACGCACTCTGAGGCTTGACCAACATCTAGCGCAGTTGGAAGTGGAGTTAGAGAACATCAAATGGCATGTTCTGGGGTTATGTGAAGTCCGAAGAGAGGGGGAGGACACCGTAACTCTAGACTCGGGCCATCTTCTCTACTTTCGCGAGGGTGATAAAACATCCCAGGGTGGCGTAGGTTTCCTCGTCAATAAGGCTCTCTCTAACAACGTCCAAGAAATCTCCAGTGTGTCGACCAGGGTAGCGTACCTGATCCTTCGGCTATCCGAACGGTATAGCATGAAGGTTATTCAGGTCTACGCACCGACCTCGGCACACTCGGATGATGAAGTGGAGGATATGTATGAAGACATATCCAAAGCCTTGCATAAGACCACTAAGGCCCACTTCAACGTTGTTATGGGGGACTTTAATGGCAAGGTGGGAACCCAGACTGGCAACGAATCCCGAATAGGCCCGCATGGTTATGGAGTTAGGAATCACAGGGGGCAAATGCTTGTTAACTTCCTTGAGAAAGAGGAGCTATTCTTAATGAACTCCTTCTTTAAGAAGCAGCCTCAAAGGAAGTGGACATGGCGAAGCCCCGACACTGTGACAAAAAATGAGATCGACTTCATCATGACGGATAGCAAGCACATATTCAGAGATGTCTCAGTGATCAACAGGTTTAATACCGGATCTGATCACCGACTCCTCCGAGGCTCTCTGAATATCAACCTGAAGCTTGAGAGAAATTTTCTGATGAAGTCCACGCTCCGACCTAACCCAATCCAAATCATGGCGGGCACTGAGAAGTTTTAGCAGCTTCTCAGGAATAGATTTGTTGCCTTGGAACCCACTGATGACGCTGACGAGACCCTACATAATCTGGTCGAAACGTTAAGAGACGAGGGCATCAAGTTCTGCAAAATGCAGCGCACTGGCAGGAAGTCTAAACTCTCGGATGAGACTTTAGGACTGATGACAAAAAGACGGGAAACCACCCAGGCGACTTCGACAGAGAGGTCAGACCTGAACAAGCGAATTGCGAAGATGGTACGGCGCGACCTTCGGAGCTCCAACACACGCCTCATTGAAGAGGCGATAGAGCGAAACCGAGGGTCCAAAGTATTCACTCAGCAGCTTGGCAGGAGCCACCTGACGAAGCTTAAAACGCTCGATGGGAGGACCGTATTGTCAAAGCCGGAGATCTTAGCCGAGATCGAGGATTTCTATGGCCGTTTATACGCTGCACATGCCCCTCATGCCCAACGAAATGACCACGATTCTAGAGCCACCCTGACACGCCACTACACCGACGAACTGCCGGACATCAGTCAAGACGAGATCGTGTTAGCTCTGAGGCAGCTTAAAAATGGAAAAGCCCCCGGTGAAGACGGAATTTCATCAGAGCTTTTGAAAGCTGGAGGAACCCCTGTTTTACAGGAATTACAGAACCTCTTCAATGCCGTCCTTCACAGTGGGAGAACTCCAAAGGCATGGAGCGGGAGTTTGGTGGTGCTCTTTTTTAAGAAGGGCGACAAAACCCTCCTTAAAAATTACAGGCCCATATCGCTCCTGAGCCATGTCTATAAGTTGTTCTCACGAGTGGTCACGAATCGTCTCGCCAGAAGACTCGACGAGTTCCAGCCACCGGAACAGGCCGGGTTTCGCGGAGGATATGGCACCATAGACCACATACACACGGTGAGGCAGATTATACAGAAGTCCGAAGAGTATAATCAGCCCCTGTGTCTGGCCTTTGTGGACTATGAAAAGGCCTTTGACTCTGTCGAAACCTGGGCTGTTCTGGAATCCTTACAGCGATGCCAAGTAGACTATCGTTATATCGAGGTGCTGAGATGTCTTTATGATGCCGCCACCATGAGTGTCCAAGTACAGGGCCAGCAGTCTAAACCTATTCAACTGCGCAGAGGAGTGAGACAGGGGGATGTTATATCCCCGAAACTGTTCACAAGCGCGTTGGAAGATGTGTTTAAGACGCTGGACTGGAAAGGTAAGGGCATCAACATAAACGGCGATTACATTTCACACCTGCGATTCGCTGATGACATAGTCTTAATGGCGGAGTCGCTTGAGGAGCTAAACCGGATGCTGACCGACCTAGCTTCAGCCTCGAGACGCATCGGTCTTGGCATGAACTTGGATAAAACCAAGGTCATGATCAATGGTCACATTGATCCGGGACCGGTGGTCGTACATGGTCACCTTCTCGAAATTGTTTCCGAGTATACTTACCTTGGGCAGATTCTGCAGTTGGGTAAAAACAATTTCGAGAAGGAGGCCAGGAGGAGGATCCAGCTGGGTTGGGCCGCGTTTGGCAAACTACGTCGAGTCTTGTCGTCATCCATACCCCAATGCTTGAAAACGAAAGTTTTCAATCAGTGCGTTCTACCCGTCATGACCTACGGAGCTGAGACGTGGACACTCACGGTAGGGCTGGTCCACCAGTTTAAAGTCGCTCAGCGAGCTATGGAGAGAGCTATGCTCGGAGTTTCTCTGAAGGATAGGATTCGTAACGAGTACATCCGACAGAGAACTAAGGTTATCGACATAGCTCAAAGGATTAGCAAGCTGAAGTGGCAGTGGGCTGGCCATATCTCGAGAAGAACCGACAACCGCTGGGGTAAACGTGTTCTTGAGTGGAGACCGCGACTCGGCAAACGTAGTGTAGGACGCCCTCCGACCAGGTGGGATGACGATTTGCGAAAGACTGCTGGCAGATGCTGGATGCGGCAAGCTGAAGACAGGGCGCTATGGCGCTCATTAGGGGAGGCCTATGTCCAGCAGTGGACAAATATAGGCTGATGATGATGATGATGATGAAATGTAAGCAAAAGTATGCAAATAACGATTATACATAATTTTACGTCGAAAATGATGTTTTCGTCCGTTTGTTTTGTATTATAAACAACAATATCTTACGTTTTGTTTGATAAAGAACATAGGTTACATTGTCTGGTTACATAGTAACAACTCAATGTCGAAAATACAAAAAGTTTTCAGTCAACATTTTGGGGATTACGGAACACAATAATTTACGAATTGAAGTTGCGAGCAGCTGTTCTCGAATCCTTGTTTAAAATGGGAAACATCCAATGACAATGTCCAAAAATTATCTATCTTAATGGCGGAGTCGCTTGAGGAGCTAAACCGGATGCTGACCGACCTAGCTTCAGCCTCGAGACGCATCGGTCTTGGCATGAACTTGGATAAAACCAAGGTCATGATCAATGGTCACATTGATCCGGGACCGGTGGTCGTACATGGTCACCTTCTCGAAATTGTTTCCGAGTATACTTACCTTGGGCAGATTCTGCAGTTGGGTAAAAACAATTTCGAGAAGGAGGCCAGGAGGAGGATCCAGCTGGGTTGGGCCGCGTTTGGCAAACTACGTCGAGTCTTGTCGTCATCCATACCCCAATGCTTGAAAACGAAAGTTTTCAATCAGTGCGTTCTACCCGTCATGACCTACGGAGCTGAGACGTGGACACTCACGGTAGGGCTGGTCCACCAGTTTAAAGTCGCTCAGCGAGCTATGGAGAGAGCTATGCTCGGAGTTTCTCTGAAGGATAGGATTCGTAACGAGTACATCCGACAGAGAACTAAGGTTATCGACATAGCTCAAAGGATTAGCAAGCTGAAGTGGCAGTGGGCTGGCCATATCTCGAGAAGAACCGACAACCGCTGGGGTAAACGTGTTCTTGAGTGGAGACCGCGACTCGGCAAACGTAGTGTAGGACGCCCTCCGACCAGGTGGGATGACGATTTGCGAAAGACTGCTGGCAGATGCTGGATGCGGCAAGCTGAAGACAGGGCGCTATGGCGCTCATTAGGGGAGGCCTATGTCCAGCAGTGGACAAATATAGGCTGATGATGATGATGATGATGAAATGTAAGCAAAAGTATGCAAATAACGATTATACATAATTTTACGTCGAAAATGATGTTTTCGTCCGTTTGTTTTGTATTATAAACAACAATATCTTACGTTTTGTTTGATAAAGAACATAGGTTACATTGTCTGGTTACATAGTAACAACTCAATGTCGAAAATACAAAAAGTTTTCAGTCAACATTTTGGGGATTACGGAACACAATAATTTACGAATTGAAGTTGCGAGCAGCTGTTCTCGAATCCTTGTTTAAAATGGGAAACATCCAATGACAATGTCCAAAAATTATCCAAAAGTATTTATTTCCAAAATTACCTAATGATAACCGGAACGTAGGATCCTAGGATCTTTTTGATAACCAAAGAGATATCAAAAAGGATGTTGAAGAAGACTAGGGCCAAATTGTATAGTCCTTGAATAAAAACTCATCGCTTTTAAACGACTTCAGTGAGTTAGAGCACCAGCACCGAAATGATGCAAATTTGTTAGAAGTTGGAAATCTTATAACAAAGACCTTTAATTAATTGAACAAGAAGCAATAAGCACAAGCTCTGCGTTAAAGTTTGCTTACGTGCCGAGAAATTAATTTTGTTTTGTTTACTTTCGAAGTCGTCTTACACTCGCTGTTGCTGTTATTGTATCTAGGTAATCTTTCAATTATTTTGACCGACCTCTGTGGCGCGGTGGGCGATCAGGTCCGCCTGCGACGCAGAAGGTTGCGGGTTCGTTTCCCGCCTTGGGACAAATATTTGTACGATCTGCAAGTATTTGCTTCGGGTGTTCTGGTCGTTTTCTACGTATAATAAAAAATATCTATCTGTAATGTATTGTATTATGTAAGTACATATATCAGTTATCTAGTACCCATAACACAAGCTCTGCTTAGTTATGGGTAATAGAGGGCTATCTAGAGGGTATCTAGAGGGCTAGATAATGCTGTGTGAATTGTCCAGCATTATTTATTTATTTATTTTATTTAAAATGATTGATTCCATATGATTTAGGTACCTAAGCAATTAATGGGACCGTGGTCCATCTTAGGACACTGCACAATGTTGGGTACGAGAGTTGCCAATTTTTTTTTAGAAAAATACTGTGATGAGATGTATAATAGTATATTTTTAACTAGGGACTAAACCACCCCATTGTAGACGAAGTTGTTTATACTCCCGCGCATATCGAGGTAGGATGACAAGACCGAGTTACAATTGGTAGTTTTGGTCCGAGTTAAAAACGATACTTTTGACTTCGAGAGTGAGAAAATAGAACAATCAAAACTTACCTTCAGTAAATATTAAACATCGATTTCACTTCTCTACTTTTCACAAATTTGTCGTTAGTCTTTAAAAACCATATTTCACGTTTTGAAGAAACCCATTTGAACATTCCTAAATTTATTAATTTTGCTTGATGGCAATTTCAATTAAATAAGCATTGTTCATCTTCAGTTAAATTTGTAGCAGTGTACAAATTTTCCAGAACTTTCTTTTTCGCGCTGATACCAACCTTTTTGTATCTTCTTTACACGCAACGCAAAGTTACTACCTACGCATTCTACCATGTAGGAAGAATTACCATACAAAACATCAAACAATGACCAAGAAGGCGCTTTCAGTTCCATTTTCAAAAATAAATTCAGATGAAATGTTTGTTTTTTGGAAATGGAACACCAATAAATCGACTTGTTATGCAAGAGGACGAATGTCTTGTACTTTGCGCGCAACCAAAGATGGTACTTGGCGGGAAAGACTAGCCTTGATGGATCTTACCCCTCTGCCAAGGACCATGATTTTTTAATCAAGGTCGTTTATAAAAACTACTTCTATAATCGATTTCATCAGTCGCAGTATCGTTATGACCGAGTAAGGAGCTCTGATAAAAATGCCTTTCTGTGCGGTCAGCGTCTTTATAAAAAAATCAAACACCTTGAACAGACTAAAAGATGGTGGTTCATTTCACATGCGAGTATTTTTTTGTGTAAATAATTATAATTTCCTCCAATTTGAATCGTTGCAAATTATTTTCATAGTGCATCCATTTTCCGAAATAATCAAGTAATATGAAAAAAAATCGAATTGCTTCGCGTCGTATTTATATTTTATTTTCAATCATATCACCATTCTGTAAAGTCTTATTTTGAATAACTATGTCCAAATAAACGAGTATTTAACATTTTTTCGCAAGCTCTATGGGTACTCCCACGAGACTAGTGGGCGTTTTTGACAGGACATAGTTTTATACTTATGGTAATTTATCCTTATCACAGGAAATTTGGCATAAATTACCATAAGTATAAAACTATCTCCTGTCAAAAACGCCCACTAGTCTCGTGGGAGTACCCATAGAGCTTGCGAAAAAATGTTAAATACTCGTTTATTTGGAATGTATTTTTGACCTTATTGCTTAACGCATAAGGTCATCCACGAATTTCTAAATTTGAATTTTGACTTCTACAAGCTTTGAGTTTTTATGTACCGAGACTACCTGAAGGGATGGTTTACTCACTCTGTATCGATATCGATATAACTGAGTTAGTTCCGACCGATTGACATTTTCTTAGGCATAGGTTTTTTTATCTTTCGCATTTTGAAGAAAAAGTCGTAGAGCACATATTTACCTGGATATTTGGTATTTGCCCTCTCTAAAAATATTAAATGTGATAATTGCCTTAACACGATCACTGCTAGCGTCGGCGGCGGTGCGACACGCAGGGGCGCGCCGCCGGGACAGGGACTTGCATATCGCACTCTGTGTTTTCAGTCATGAAAGTGTTAAGGTTCAATTTGGTCCACGTGATGACAAAAGCTTTACAAATATCACAAAAACGAACGATAGCATTTTTGTTATAGTGCTTACCCGCACTCTGGGCATCACTAAGAAATGAACAATCTCAAAGATTTTCGACTAAACCGACTGAAGACTTCGTGGCTTAGTTGGTTAGAGCACACCCGTACTAAGGGTGGGGCGCAGGTTCGAGTCCCGCCGAAGTCGAAAATTTTAGGGAACCTATTTCATTTCTTACGCACGAAAGCGTTATCAAGCTTAGTCGTTTATGTGAAAAATTTATAAGACTAGGCCTAGACGACTACAAAAAGTTAAATAACAAATTTACAACTGCATACAAAATAACAAAAGGTCTTCATCACTTGAATGGTGATGATTTATTCTCAAATACACGATACAGATATTTATGTTAATCAAAAAAAATTAAGTAGCCACAGCTATGCTATCTATGATATGATAGCTAGCTATATATATATATGTAAAAATATACAGATACCAGAATCTCATATATTGCAAAAAAGCGACCCTGAAAAATATATTAGGCACATTCACACAAAACTGATTCTTTAAAAAAAATTGTTTATTTGATATAATGTCGGTTCAGAATCAAGCGATGTCTAGCCAGGCATTACATACATCATTTAATAACCAGCTGATCCGCTTGCGATTTAATTCGCGTGAACTTTAGAATAAAAAAAGGTTGATATCAGCTGAAATCCTGGTATAGGAGTAGGAGCATACTTAAATCCGTATTCAAAAACCGTTTAAGCTCGTTTTGGATAATTTCGAAACATCCTGAAATCTGTATTCAGTCATTATCTGTTTTTTTTTATTTGAGTTTAAACATTAGTTATATTATTATAATAGTGTAATTACAAAGAAACGATGTCACAAAAATCTAATTACATTAAGTAAAACTATACAGTGATCATTTAGATTTTTTGTTCATTTCAATCTTTTTAAACGTAAAGAAGCGAACAAGAAACCAGAAAGGTTTTTTTAAGGCAGACCAGAAAATTGCGTCTGATGAACAATGAGAGAGAATTTATTACTAGCATTTTTTTTTATTTTAGTTTTAATGTAAATCTATTCATTACTAAGTAATAATATTTTAATATATTTATTATATATATGTATATTAAAAAATACATAATGGACTTGTCATGATTGTTTTAATTCGCTACCAAGTGAAAAACATGGACATCGGAAATCATCGATATTTATCAATCCCTACAAACTTTTGACTTTCATGCAGTAGTGATACCTGAATATATTTTCCCAAGATTTTTGGTAGTTTAGGCATAGGTTAAAAGTAATTTCTGGAGACTAATTTATACAAACAATTTTTTCAAATCTAATGATTTGAGTAAGTCCATTAATGATTATGATTTCATTCAGACAAATACATAGTAATACCCACCAGGAAGCTGTAGTTTGCATAGGCATTAATTTTGACTATCTATCAAATAAAAATAAATAAATTAGAATTGTTCTAATTTCATTTTTTAAACAAAATATTTCACAAACTTTCAAATTTAAGTAAGTTATGAATATGTTATGAGGTAATGAAGTTTGATAGTAGGTATCACCATAAATTTTCCCCATTCCTCCCCTCCCGCTAAAAATGGCAGAATATTTTGTTTGTACTAAAACAGGCGAGCCTCGTCCATTGACAGCGGGTTAAATTGTCTAAGTTGGCGGGTCACGTAGTTACCTGTGTATAGTATTATATTATCTGTGCCTGTGTATTAGATAGGTCGCAGGTCATTTTGGCGGTATGCGAGGCGAGCGGGGAGGGACGGAACCGTTTTATATTATATATAGATTAGAATATTGAGCGCGACTATACCTGCGCAAAAACTTCATTTGACAGGTATCATCTTTGGCTGCGCGCATTTTACTAGCTGATGATTTCAGTCAAAACTTAAAAAAGTAATGGTTTTACTCCCAAGGGCGTATTCACGAGTCCCTCTAAGCCGCGCTATGACACACTTTTTGAGCAAGTAAAATGAAAATGTAGTTTTATTAATTTAGTTTCTGTTTTGGTCGAAATTAAGTATTTATACATACATATATCGATGGAAATTCATCATTTCATATTGTAGATAGCACATATTCTATATTCATTTGCAGAGGTAAACAAAATACAAAAATATTATCTCGTAAAGTTCGTAGACTAACTTTCCGCCACAGAACTTCGTTAGATATCCGGCGAGGATATAGGTAGTTTACTTGTTGCATAAACTTTTAAAAGAGTCTAGAAAACATTATTATAAGATCAGACTTTGCGATAACTCTGTACTTTGAAAATGTATTTATTTTTTTAGATGTTTTTTTTATGTGGGAACAATATTTGCGTCTCTCTCGGAGATGAAACCCAGATTACTATCAACCTAGGTTTTTTTAAGATTAATATTTTTAACAAAGAAAATAATCAAAAAATAGTAACAAATTAGAACTAGTATTCAACATTACAATAAAGCTAGCTGCTTACAATTGAGCTAACTGCAGATAATTTATTTATAGATACCTTATAGCTCAACCTGATCCATGCCAGCCTGATCAATACCAGTCGGAATCGACCCTAACGCTGGTTGAATAACCCCGCTGTATGTCAATGCTGATGCGCTGCACCAGATAATGGACCACACGTCGTCGCTTCGACAAGACGCTCAAATGTGAGAAACATTTGAGCGTTTCTATCTAAACCTATAAGATAAATCAAATCTTATCACAAGAAAAATATGATAATGTATATTTTAAAAAGTATATCGAGACGAGACGAGACTGCACTAAATTATCAAAGCCAAAATCCACCTGAAATTTAAAGCCTAGACAAAACCGTAAAGGTATGGTCTACCAAGTGAATCTACAATCTAATATTTAAACCTCGCGTATGCATTCTTGCATTGAAAGAGTTACGAACTCCATAGACTATATAAGAGGGCATAGAGTATAAAGACTCGACACAAAGAGCCTTTTATCGCCGTCCGCACGCCGCTGGAGGCGGCAAACAAAATCCGACACACGATGAATACCGCTAAGTAGGTTCCACCGATATAATCTGGGGATTTCGCTCGGAAGGAAATACGGGAGAAAGCACTTGAGTTGGGATAGGTCCAATTGTTATCGCTACTTTTATGTAGGTAGGCATTTAAACGAAAAGGTGATATCCTTGTTTTCTTTTATGTAGAACTATGCTACGAAAATAATTCCTCGTGTAAATATCAAAACCTTATTTTATCTTTATTATTGGTTAGCAAAATAGGCATCCATACAAATGTAAAGGAAATTCGCAAACATTTCAGCGAACATTTCTTACAAAACAACTCCTTTGTCAGTGATATCACGTTGTTCTTATTTCAAAAATATTGACAGCGCGCGAAACCTGGCAGAATGTAAGTACCTCACACGTCTGAAATTCATTTCTCGAACGCCTATTGGTGTTTAAACGGTCGCTCAGCTTGAAAGGAGGATTTTATCGTAGCTGGGGAGTGCCACAGATAACATCTACTGCGTGAATGCCGGAAACAGGCAGCGAAAGTGCTTAGTGGCATAGAAATGGCGTAAGTTTCTATTTTGTTTTATCGTTGCAAGTGTGCATGCTAAGTAGAGATTGGCTTTTGTTTTTTTGCTGAGGCAAAGATTTTTTTTATGGTTTTGAGATCGGTTTCGAAACCCATATATATGGTCTCGCTCTGACCGTCCCCCCTCTTTCTTGAATATCTCACTAACTAGTACTTTAACTTTAAAATTTAAAATAATTGGTAATAATTTCGTGTACTGATTAAAAAATATAAATAAATAAAAAAATAAAATGAAAATATTCAATACAAATTGTGATGTCGAAATTTCAAAAGAGGCCTCGTGGGGTAAGTGGGGTACCCAATTAAAATGTATCGTCTTGTACATATCAAAGTTTATGAAATTTCTGTGGGTGTCATATTGTTTAAAATATTTTGAATAAAGTCGAAAAATTGACCGTTCGTTTCCCCCTATCTCCGAAGTTTACGAAGCGAGCCATATACAATGTATGTGGCGATTGTATATGTATATTTGTAGATCAATATTTTACAAAAAAATAAAGAAAAATCTGTAAAACAAACACTTTTTGAGTAAAGTCAAAAAGGGGGATTTTTTATTAGGATGTCGCCTACCGATTGGGGTATCACATGTAGGTTTCATACTTTTTGAAAAAGGTCGAAAAATTTCTCCGTTTTACGGGCACGGATTATTTTGGGTACGGAACCCTAATAAGCATAATCTAAGATAATTAAATGCTGCATATAAATTCCCTGATCAATAACTGCGAGGTATATAATAGATAAGCAAGCAAGGATGCCTTTGAGGTTATGATCGAAATTATCGCTTTGATACCTAGGTACGCGCGTACGACACAAGACGCGATGTTATTGAAATAGATAAATTTTAGTTCGAAGTTGGTATGCTTATAACGTAGGAGATAATATTTATGTTGTTGGAAATTAAATCTTGTACGTGCAAAGTCAAACATGAGTGACCTATTGTAAATTTTGTCTATAGAACATCATCATCATCATCTTGACTCTACAGTCGCGGGTGGGTCTCGGTCGAAACTTATATGCATCTTAGCAAACATAGATCAAACAGAAAGTTATAAATCTCACTTTAAAAAATTTAAAATACTAACCTTACCCTGCATATTTTGTATATACTTGAAATGTGTAAGTTCGTTAAAAACCATAAAGAATTCTATAAAACCCGAGAAGAAACATTTCGCTCTTTACGATATAAACACCAACTTATAATAACAGATTCAAAACTTTAACTTCATCACCGAGCCCCTATATAATGTCAATCATCAAATTGAGCCATCTGAATTTCGGTCTTCCATAGGTGGTCTTCGGCCATCAGGTTTGCCACGATGAAGACGTTTTGGTGCTCTGTCGTCTTGCAGTATTTCTACGTGACCATCGGAGACGGCCTATTTTAATAATCTTTACGACATTTGACTCCTGGGACATGTTATAAAGCTCATGGTTTTATTTTATTCGCCATATTCTTCGCCGAAGATTCTTCCTAATATTTTATCTATAGAATGCAACGTTGAAATACAAAAGCCTGAATAAAAGAGGGTTCAAAATCAGAGCCACTATTTATATAAAGCTTATTAATAAACTTTTGTATAATTTAGTTTGAGATTAAGTCCTATAAGTAATCCTGTCACAGACACGCAATTACACGCAACCATGTTATGATTCATACAGCTACAAATAACTTTTTGTAAATAAAAATAATGTGGCATATCTCAATACATAGTTTAGCTCCGTTGAACTTAAGGAAACTGGGCCACGTGCCATTTTGTGAAAAGGATAGGCATAAGATTTCGCGTTCATAGGAGCGGGACATAGAATACGTTTTTGCAACGGGCGGCGGCGTATGCGCAAAAACTAAGTTTTTGTTTATAAAAAAATACACAACTTATGAAATAAAACGTCAAGTGCGAGTTAGACTCGCGAATCAAGGGTTCCGTACAAACTCCTACTCTTTAGCAAAGAAATCAGTCAAATCCAGACGAATAAGGCACAATAATTTTCTGATTTGATAACGATTATGACGTAACTTATTTAGTCCCTCGAACTATTGGCGTCTCGAGACTAAATAAGTTACGTCCAACCCTAGTGTAACAATGTACTATTTTGAATGAATAAACCACAAATTTACGGTTTTCTGATTTTTCCCTTTACTTGTGCAAGTCATTGCTTCTTGCCAAATTTCATGGTTCTAGGTCAACGGGAAGTACCCTATAGGTTTTGTGTGCATGTGATTCCCTAGGAAAATTGAAAAAAAATAGACATAAACAGCTGTAACTTTTGATTGCGTTGACTTAGAAGTTTGATTTATATCGAGGCTTCAAGAGGTTACGAGCCTGCGTATATGATGTGAATATCAACTCGATAACTCTACGCGTTTCTGAGAAAAGTGGGTTGACAGACGGACAGACGGACAGACGGACAGACGGACAGACGGACAGACGGACAGACGGACAGACGGACAGACGGACAGACGGACAGACGGACAACAAAGTGATCCTATAAGGGTTCCTTTTTTCCTTTTGAGGTTCGGAACCCTAAAAACTGGTTCAAGGTACCCAATAATTAGTAATAACCTACGAATCAAAATATAAGTCATTTCAATAGGCTGCAGGGCTGCAGGGCCCTGAGATTTCGACAGAATTATGTCCGAATCAGTGCACTTTCATGTAGTTTTTATCGGTTTTTTTCTCTCTATCGTGTTTTCACAATCAAAGAAGCAAAGTCAAAATGTTGAATTTTAGGTAAATCGAGTTTTTTACCCCGAGGATCCCGTGAGTATTGAGATCAAGGCCTACATTGAAAACCGATTTCGTTATGTTAGCTTAGTCAAATTTTCGATAAAAGTTTACTACAAACTAAGTAGTTTGTTGTACAATGAATATTGTTACCGAGACATGTAACCGTGGTGTAACCTCTCGAGTCGCTGCCGCGTAGACACCATCAGCTGCGTCGTAGCTTCGTAGCACAACTCGTAGCTGTTAAAACAGCGCTTACTGTGTCACGGGGATTTGATGTCCCCATTTGTTCAACGCCTTTTAGCGGTGATTGTACCCAGAAAAGATAAAAAACAAACAAATTGTGAATGCTAGTGTCAGGATATTAACTAAAACGTGGGCTTTTTTAAACAATTTACTACTATGTAATAATAAAGTCTTTTTGACAATACAATAACGAAATACTGCCAAATATTCCAAAAGAGCCCCATTAAGATATCATCAATAAACATCCAAGATAAACTTTTAATAGTAAAAATATTAACCATAACAGTTTTTGTTAAAACTTCATTTGCGTACGGCCCGCTCCACGACCAGTCATCAGGACGTTAAACCCGGGTGAAACTTGTTTATCAATAAACATTCATAAACAACAACTCCTATTAAATAATGTTTGCAGAGACACGTAGCAGTTTAACCTCTTGAATCGCTGCCGTAGACGCTATCTGTGACGTCATAGCCTCGTAGCTGTTTAGCCCTACAAAGATAAGAGCCGAATTTCCACGAGATAAGGTAATGAGGATAATTTTTCGAGCGCTTTCGCTTGCATACTAAGTTACTGTCTGGCTTTAATTCTATTTTGTACCGTATTATTTGTAAGATTAAGTAGAAATTACTATGGCTTTCAATTAGAGTAGGTGCTGTTGGGTTGTGATAGATATATATTAACAACTATTTAATTGTTTTATGCCCCTTCCTCTTATTTATTTGTTTATGAAGTAAACTTCCTCATCGCTAGAATCACTCATCTTAGGTTTTTCACTTGTTTTCAAGTTTTTTGTTTTTAACCATAGGTGTGGCGTGAATATGAAAATTAAATAAAAAGTACACCAAGAAGGTTCAGAGTCTGAGTTTTTAACAAATTAAAAATGTTGTATGATAAATTCGGCACCATGGAGGTAGAAGTAAATAGGTTTAATGATGTTTTGAATTCACAAACTTAGTTCACACGATGTTCTTAATTCAATTTATGGGGGGGATGAAAATGAATTTTATTATAATTATTTCTTTCTGAAAAAAAGTACATAGTCTTGAGTTTTTGTACCTACTTATTTCTGTCTTACAACAAGGTATATAGGGTGTGTCAAGACCTGATATTCGTAGCTTTTAACCAGCAGAGCCATCCATCCATCCATACTAATATCAAAAATCCGAAAGGAACTTTGTCTGTCTGTTTTCTTTTCAAGCTTAAACGGCTCAACGGATCTTATTTTAATTTACCGCCATGCCAATGCCTATGTCCTCATAAGATACTTGAAAAGCATGTGCAATTTTTAAAATTGTACCTCTGATAATCGCTTTATTTTTTTTATCTCATGGGGGGTAATGCCCATAATTCCCACGCTGGGCATGTGGGTTGGGAATCTATTCTGCGAGAGGCGCTGCTGCCCACCCCCGGTGTATGTCCTTAGTCGCCTCTTACGACACCCACGGGAAGAGTTGGTTTGGTGTTCATTCTAAGTCCCGAGTTCACCAACAGATGGTTAAAGAACAATGGCAAGTTTCCCTTACGGTTTGTCCCAAAAATTTGGGAAACGATATGAAATATACCATTCGATTCATCTCAAAATTCTAAGGAACCCTACATTTTTACTTTTTCCATGTTTGTTCTGGAAAAAATTAAATATTTTTTTGAAAATTGGCAGAATAATTTCTTTTCTTTGTTAACTATTCATTGCAAATGGCGGCGGGGTGACAAAAAAGGTTTCAATGCCGTAGGTTGGTTTCAGGGTAGGGGAAAGGAATAAAACCAACCTCCTTTGTTTCAGGAGAAAGGTAGAATAGAGTAAATCTATTGGCGGTGAATTCAACTTTTTCCGTGAAGTTAACTCTCAACAAGTTACCGCGCTTTTTATTTTCAATCGAAGTCTTTGATTTACTTACCTAATTAATTGAAAACATGAATCGCTGTAGAACAAACAGTGTTGTTTTTGAAGAGGATGAAGAGGAACTTTACCTATCATTTCCGAGTGGATAACACCAATATAGGTATAGTAAGTGCCTACAAATCTACCACTAATATTTTATCCAGTATTTAGTACCTAGCTCACCTGTCTATGCCCACCATTCAAAACTCGGTGCTTTATTTTCTTTATACCTAACAGGACTGCACAAAACTCAGATTGCTTATGTAAAACTAGGAAATAAAGTAATCTCTTTTGTCCACCTCAATGTTAAAGGTAAAGACGAACGACCTCTGTGGTGCGGTTGGCGAAGGTCTACCTGCGACGCAGGAGGTTGCGGGTTCGATTCCCGCCTTTGTCCATTGGGCAGAAGGCATAGGTACCAGCTTGTAAAAGTGCCTATATTTGAGCATGTGTGAAACGATCGATATCGAACTAAGATAACTTTCTAATAGGTACCTAATCTTTTTACAGAGAATGGAAAACGACAAAATCTGCGGTACATTCAGTGATCTGGCAAAGAATCCTAGCTCAAAACAGAGAATGCTTGGACATATCTCAGTTTACATCTTGCGGATGTATTCGTTGCGAATCCTATTCTTCAGAGAAACTCCGACAGAGAACTAAGGTTATCAACATAGCTTAAAAGATTAGAGAGCTGAAGTAGCAGTGGGCTGGCCATATCTCGAGAAGAACCGAGAACCGATACCTAAACGTGTTCTTGAGTGGAGACCGCGACTCGGCAAACGTAGAATAGGACGCCCTTCGACCAGGTGGGATGACGATTTGCGAAAGACTGCTGGATGGGGCAAGCCGAAGACAGGGTGCTATGGCGTACATTAGGGGAGGCCTATGTCCAGCAGTGGACTTATATAGGCTGATAATGACATGTTCCCGTTTTATTTATTCAAGAGTTGTGTATTACTTTTATAACCTATGTTATTTTTTTACCCTTAGATATAAATTATAATATACAATTTACACCTTATTGTTTTATTGAGAATAGTTGGTAGCAGGCACATAAAACATTCCATAGGTATGTTATTATACTAACACTAACTACCAACAAGAAAAATGTACAACTTCATCCAGGACAACCTGGGGCAGATGATGCAGGCAAGGATGGACTGTGCCAATGGCTTTATAAAATAGGAGTAAATATAATAATAGTGCTAGGTTTTAAGTGTTAAACAGCAGGTCCTGAACTACGGGATTATGAACCTTAACACAGAACATTAATTTTAGCAATTTTAGAGATGCTGTAATCACATTTGTTTTGTTGTTGTTGTTTAAATCACGTGACACTTGTGATAATTTATTTTTCTCTACACTTTCATTCTGGTGTAGAATTTAACCAAAAACAAAACTATTTTCTTCTGAGAACTCAGTAGGTGCACATGTTTCTAACGGAGAAGCTTTCAGGCTGATAATGATTATAGAAATGATAGTTATTGTTTAACGGCTGTGGATTTTGTTAAAGCCATTAAAAATAAAAGAAATAGACTAGTCACTGTACGAATACCCAATTGTTTTCACAAAACGAGATAGGATGCTATGATATTTGATGATGAGAAGTTGTATCCTGAAATCTCCTAATTACCTTCATGATAATTATTTTATGTTCTGATGTGAGATGTAGTAACTTTCTAATTTACCTTCCCTATTGAAATAAGGGCTAAATATTGTTCCCAATATAAATATCTACGATCTCAAATATCCTGAAAAATTCAATTCAAGCTACATACAACACCTTGTTGCATTGTAGGTCCCTACGTACCTACTTATTTTTAGGAAGTTATTTTATTCTAAAAACCAGCAATATAGGTAATCTAGTTTAAAATCGTGTTTGCTGCCTCTTTATCTCATATTTATTAAGACTTCAAGAGTTTATGTTGCTTTGGAGGTAGATTATATACAATACCTATATAGGTAGGTCAGAATCCAACATTGGAATAGGTCGTGGATGGAAGAAATCAGACCCCCCCCCCCCCCAGGTATTAACCAATTGTTGTTGGTGACAGTGGGTTATTTAGTTGTTTACCTTGTTTTCTGATTTGCATTCTAACTGACCATCGTGGCAGCATTGGTGGTTATTTTATATAATACTAGTGGTCCGCTCCGTTATATATTCTATAGACTAAGTTCATCTTTGTGTTGTCTTGTTCATTTGTGTGATAAATTATCACTGATAATGCTAAATAATCTTTTACTTACGCAGGTACCTATCACTATCACTTGGGTTCATAAACCTACAGGTCCATTTATGCCAACGAAAAGAATCTCTACTTATCAAATAAACATAAAGGTACACCGAAATCAGGCCAGGCCAGCAAAAATCTACAAGATGATCATACAACACAACAAATTCCCTTATTTTCGCATTAGTAGAAAAGAGAGCTATCATAAATTATTATCGTATTTTTTGTTTGTTTTGGTTTTTCGTTTGACATTTTTCTTGATTGATGTCAAGTGAACATGCACTGTCAACGTCAAAAACAAAATGGCGGTTTCTACAAGTTTTCATCACCTTATCTTCGCCCAACTTGCGATTTATTCACATTTTCAAAAATTAATTTAATTTTTCATGGAACAAAACTGAAGAAACAAAATATACAGATTTATTCAGAATTTTCAGAGCTATCGATTGATACCCATGCGATCGATGCCCATGATAGCTCAAAATTCTTGCCATCATTCTTTTAAACAGTTGTTTTGACGATTTTGACATAAATTTTCATACATCAAACATCAAAGTTAACCGATGAAACTGCCTAATTGTCTGATTATCGTTTGGTGAACACAGACCTAAGCCGGCCACACAGCCGTTTAAAACCAAGAAGGCTTAATAAAGATGCTTGACAGTCCTACACTTCCAATAATTATCAGCACCTAGAAAACTAAACTAAAAAGCTATTTATGCAAGCTATTTACACAATATATCGTGTACAAGGCTTTTGAACGAAACCTTTAAAAGCTCAAATGGCGTGGGAGTAACAGTAACGAGAAAATCACTTTCCCTTTGTATTTTTATGTGGTTTATTGTTTACGTTCGCTGTGCAGGCCATTATGGCACTTTGCGTGTGAATTATTTGGCAACGGTTGTACCACCCTCAGCCATTACGCGATTTATGAACAAACATCGTGTTTGGGCGATGTAATCGGGGTTTAAAATGGTTGTTCCTTTGTTGTTTCATAGTTGTATGCAAATAGATTCAACGGTGAGTGTGTTAGTTAATACGTGCATAATATAGGTACTTTTCATTCCTCTTGTTAAAAAAGTGTGTGATATTTTAATATTATTTATTATTGTAATTTATGATTTACCAATAAGTTTTATGTATATTTTACTGTATTTTTTTGTTTTCTTTTTTTGGCCGTGTGGACACGCGTGCACCAAGGTTCTGCCAGAAAACCAGCGTTGCTCAACTTTCTGTGGAGCAACATTAAGCTGAGGCAGGACCTTATTGGTTCACTTCACTATTTAAGTAGTATTAATTATTTTTATGTTTTTTGTATCTTTCTGTGTACTGTGTATGTGTGTGTGAGCCAATAAAAAGTATTCTATTCTATTCTATTCATAGCGTGGCTTAGTGGGCGTAAAAGACGGAGAAATACGCCCTTGGAAGTAAAAGTATTTTCCTTCTTAATTTTTTTCTGAATTCATCAACCAATACAAGACATTCGACCTCTTGCATAAAGACTCGACTTTTTGGTGTTCCATTTACAAAGAACATCTATTTAATTTGAATTTATTTTTGAAAATGGAAATCGAATGAAAGTGCGAAAATAGAAAGCGCCTTTTAAGTTGTTTTGTATAGTGTCTACCTCCATGGTAGGATCACTTTGTTGTCGGTCTGTCAACCCTCTTTTCTCAGAAACGCGTTGAGTTATCGAGTTGAAATTCACACCACACACTCAGGTTCGTAACCTCTTGGAGCCGCGATATAAATCAAACTTCGTCAACGCAATCAAAAGTTACAGACGTTTATGCCCAAATATTTTGAAATTTCTTAGTGAATCACATGCACAAAAAACTTATAGGGTACCTACTTCTCCTTGACCCTCGGTGCACGAGTCCGACTCGCACTTGACGTTTTATTTACTTTTATCTAAAGTTACAGTAGGTACCTACACCTTATTGCACACCTAACTCACACAGAGAAATACAATGAGCATATAAATCAGGGACAAGGAAGCTTTAGGCTGAGCGCAGACTTGAGTCACGATAGTTTTAAGACAGACTATTGCTTTACAAAATTTATGAAGATGCGCAAACTTCAAACAAAACGTCTCATAGACAAAATTGTCTAATACCTAAAAGAACTGCACGGCGACAAGTCTGACTAACGATTGTCGGCTTCCCTTTTGTATGTATGCGGGCGCGCACATTAAAGACAAAACAGTCTAGTGACGTACCCCCCTCTCTTTAGTTAGTTGTCGTAATCCGTTTTCCATTATCAACGTGCTCTGTGGCCCACTCCGCAAATCCGATTTCTGATGGACGCCCTGGAACCTATAGGGCGTTTACGAGAAATGCGCATTGAATGGTAGGGATGTCACGTGGTTGAATTTATGTGGACTGAAATAAATGTCCGGACGTGTTTCCGTTGAAACCATAGACATAGAATTTTTCACTACGGTTGAAACTACTATAGCCGCCGTAGTCAAAATTCGGCTACGAGCATAGACATAGAATTTTTTGACTAAGTACGAGGGCACTATAATCATCATGCAATCCCTAGTATATACAACAACGACCGTCTGCTTGCGATGCTGGAGGTTGCGGGTTCGATTCCCGCCTCGGAACAAGTGTGTACCTACGGTCTGCAGACATTTCGTTCAAGGTGTTCTGGTCGTTTTCTATGTATAATATAAAAAAACATCCATCTATGTAGGTATTATATTATGCATATCCTTAGACAATTTAACCGTCAAAGTGCATATCAGTTATCTAGTACCCATAACACAAGCTCTGCTTAGCTTGGGGCTAGATTATGCTGTGTTTATAGTCCAGCATTATTTATTTATTTATAGCTATTCAATAATAAAATAGGTACCTAAATTCCGAAGTAAGTTTAAGATACTTTTCTGATCCTGTACAAAAAGCCGTGAAAAATCACTAATTATCTTAATCTCCGTCTTGGTTGATTGTCTGAACCGAAAAATCTTCGCAAGGTGAAGCGATGCCTTCTATCTTATCTTGAAGAGGCTAAAGGCCCTCATCATTGTCAGCATCATTACTCCAGTAACGGGTAGGGGTTATGCCTCCCCTAATATTTTCCATATTCCTTTGTCTCTGGTTTTACAACTCCACTGTTTGTCAGCTACAGTTTTTATGTCATAGGATAGGACCATCGTGCTTTGGGTATCCCTATGCTTCCACGAGCTTTCCAATTCGTCGGATTGCAGCTCCATCTGTCATCTGAGCATCGCTGACTTGAGGTGTCACGTAAATTGCAATTTTTAAGCTGATTGCTCAGGGCCCTAATTCCACTAAATTAATCGCTTCACCATATGGCCACCAATGGTATCGCCACTGAACGATAAATTTTCGCATTTTACTTTTGATGTAAGAAACGAAATTGCGCTTTGTATAGATGGTGGAACGCGTATCTGAAGTGTCAAGATTCTATCAATCTCTCCGTGCAAATATCACCGCACGCACTATCAAGAGCTTATTTTATCTATGGACGATTCAGCAACTATTAAAGTCATTCATAATACAGGGATTAGTTAGCAGAATTTGGCTGCGAGTTGTTTAGAAAAATAGAAGCTGAGTTCCAAACCTTAGCGGTACAGAAGATAAACAAGAAAACCTTACACCCGCTGCATAATGCTGCTAATGCTGCAGTATATTTACATGTTAATTTGTAGGAAATGTTGTGGAGAACCCAAATAGATATAGACGTCCACGGGTATTCCTACAAAATGATCAAGGAATCTGCGAAAGAATGTGTTACATCTTTCCTTACGCGAAAGCCTGCGACACTCAGCCGGGCACTCGTCGGTCAATGTCGCCACGCGCATCGGAGGAGTTAAAAGACATAACAATATCCATACTCAATTATGTGAAATTGGTTTTGTCCATGAAGTTGTGAGGTCGTTTTTGCGTGCGGTCTGGCCAAGCAGTCAACTGGTTAGATATTTTTATTACACCTACATAGAAAACCCCCATAACAAGTATCTGCAGGTCTTAAATAAATAAATACCAACATTTGCCCCGAGGCGGAAAACGAACCCCCTCGCCAAGACTATACGCCATCCCCACCAGGGTCTAGCAAAATACCCTGTTAAGCATAGTCAGTGGAAACCATCTCAATGCCAAGCTAAATTCCGCTGATGAATACCTGCGCGTGCCACAGCGCGTGCCCAATAACCCTAATCCAAGCATCCAATTTCAGCGGCATTGTTTCATGGAGCTCACTTGCTGAAACAAAGCCTGGCCAAAATTAAACTGAAATGTTAAAGAGCTTGAGGTAGGTATAGTGCTGTTTTTAAGTACCAGATTGGCAATGTTTTCAAATGCCAGGTTGGCAAAATTTCTACGACGGAAAAATTTATAATTTAGTTATAAAATTCTACATTATTTTATTCTTTGGTTCCTTCAACGTGAAAACACGATTAAAAAAATATGATGGAAAAATATCATGAAATTGCACTGTTTTGCACATAAAGACTGTATTATGGGTAGGTACTAGATAACTGGTATAGGTACATAATACAATTACATACATAGATATATTTTATTATACATAGAAAACGACCAGAACACCCGGAACAAATACCTGCAGATCGTACAAATATTTGTCCCAAGACGGGAATCAAACCCGCAACCTCATGCGTCGCAGGCGGACCTTCGCCCACCGCGCCACAGAGGTCTTCATATTATATTGATAACATTCAGAATGCCACAAAAACGACCAGCATATTGTTGTATAGTTGCTGCTGCAAAAGAGAAAGCTATCTCTTTTGCAGCAGCAACTATTTCAGCAACATCGCTTTACACAGTATCTACCTACATACATATTAAAAGACATTTTTTTTTTTTTTTTTTTTTTACAAATACAAAATTATTTATTTGCCTATAACTACAGACAAGGTACACATTACTAGCGGCCCCCGCACGAGGCAAGCCTGTGTCGCATAATAATACAATATTCATACGCAATGTATTTGTGTGAAATTGGTTTTGTCCTAGTAACTGGTTAAACCGGATTTAACCGCAATCAATCGGTAGCTATGCTTTGTCGCCTGCATAATTCGAATTCGGTAACACGATCCAACTGAAATTATTTTCAAATGAAATGTTGTCCATCGATGGTTATATTATAAAGTAAGTAACTCTGTCTGTCCAGCATAAATAAATGGCTTTTATTTTTTAATTCAAGAATTTCAATCAAATTTTGTGTGTCTGCCTTGGTTTGTTCAAGTATGAATAAGCATTTGACCTGCATTTATTTAACAGCAAAAAATAAATACAACTAATATTTACACTTACATCTATTTTCTAAAAAATTCAGCCGTAACCAGAAGGCAGAGTGCCTAGAATGCTGGCAGCTGAGCATTGCCACGTTGAATAGCAATGATAATTCGTAGACCGAAATAAAAACCAGCATTCCGATGACCCGTGGACTCTATTAGTGGTTTTGTAAGATCTGTCTGTCCTATTTTTTTCGTTTTCAAAGTATTGGGTAAAACGGGACGGTCCGTCAGTCTGTATGTCGTCTCTTTGACCAGGCTGTATCACATGAACCGTGATAGGTAGACAGTTGAAATTTTCACAGATGATAAATAAATAAAATAAACGTGTTTTTTTTGCCGTTTTTATAGATAATGGTACGGAACCCTTCGTGCTCGAGTCTAACTCGCACTTGGCCGGTTTTATTTCTTTGTTATAAGTAACTTTTCACGCATTAACGGTTGAACGGATCTCAATGAAACTTGGTAAATTATGAAAAGTAAAGGCTTCCTTTGCCTATACTTTAATTCTCGGAAAAGCGCGTGTGAAGCCGCGGACAGAAGCTAGTGTACCTAATATAAATTCCTAATAACTTCCTACCTCGACTGTGTGGTACAAATTATAATGAAATTATACAAACAGTTTTATGTATTCATTACATAGAGGTTAAAATAGTAGAATATTCCACGGTTTCATGTTCTAATTAAACATCGGTACGTACCTCTATAATTAGGTTCAATAATCAATAATCCGCTTGGGAAATAAATTATTCTTACTAGAGATTCAATATTTATCGTCGATATTCAAATTTTCCGTGTGAAAGGTTCGTCCAATAATTGGAAATCAGATTTACATCTGGTCGATGTTTACCTTCATCAGCTGCTAGCAGACTATTGTGTTATCTTGTTTTTATTCAGCTCGTAATGGTATTACGTGGGCGACGATTATTAACGCTGAAAAAATTTCAAAACCTTCGTGGTAAATTTATTTCTGCATCTGATTTGAAAAGAGTATTTTATCAAGACTGGCATGCTATCACCACAAAGTTTTATTTCATCTTCTGAAATTAAAAATAAATCATTTTATATTTCGAACGCCAACACGATGTTTAACCCTCTGCGACTGACGTGGTAGTCCAACGGACACCACAAAATATGAAATTCGGTTTATTAACGTTAATTTTTTAATTTGAGCGTCGCCGTTCTTAGTACCTTACGGGAGTGATCTCGCGCGTCGGTCAGTGTACGGGGGGTGGCAATATCGTACGCGCGTGTTCGTAGGGGGAAGAAAGTGTCCACGGGACTACCACATCAGTGTTAAGGTAAGTGTCTACTATACTACCACGTCTGTAAAATTGTTATATTTTCATAGTGTCTCCTAATCTACCACGTCAACAAAAAGCTGTTTATCTTACGTTATGGAATATATTTTTGTATTATTTCGCGTTATTTTAGAATTTGATTTTATTTACATACTTTATGTATATATATCTCAATACTTCTATACTCATTATCATCATCATCAGCCTGTATTAGTCCACTGATGGACTGGATCGATTGTAAAATTCTTTCACCATTAGAGTGCTTAATTAACATTATCTTATTAAAATTTTAAATTATAACTTGTTTTTAGATGGCCGACTAAAGTAAAAACCCGAGGACAGGTACTCTTTCCACTCGTAAGAGAACGTCGGATGGAACTTTTGCAGCTCCCCGAGGATATCCCCCCACCTCCACCAGTTCGGTCTATTCCACCAAGTGGCAGAAAACTATGTACAATATGTCCGTCAGAAATAAAAAGAGAAACTAAATATTGCTTTGGTGATTGTTCGAAAAGATTTTGCCTTCAGTGCTCCAAGCGACTATGTAATAATTGTCAAAAAAGCCGAGATTTTGAAACTCCCTAGTTTTTAAGTCAACCAATGAATCTTTTTTAAATTTCATAGACTAATTGTTATAATTGTTAATTTTTAAAATATCTAATGTTAAATTTAAAAAAAGTAGATTTTGTAACTTTTTCTCTATCATTAATGTTTAAGTAGAGTTTCGAAGACTGATTTGTGTGTAGTCAATAAACACTGATTATTTTTGAAAATACAAATTGTTTGCTTTGTTTAAAGATCATTTAACATAAAAAAAAGACTAGAAATCCAAAAAATATAAATAAAATAACTCCATAATTTGATTTAATAAAAATATTTGTTGTTGAAATAGTGTCTACTGTACTACCACGTCAGTAATATTGTAAAAGTTGAGCCACGTCAGCTGCAGAGGGTTAATTCGACATGCCAAAAGAGAAAACTCATCATTTTAAATTTCGAACGTAGCAACGAGAATCCTGCTACACGGTCCCCTATGACCGTTCAGTCAATCCCGGTTCAGCGTACCATAATTCAGCCCCTAACCCTTATAAATCGGCTGCACTTTTATTCATGAACATTTATTTATGAACAGCGCGGACTCAATGGCCGGGAAATCAGTCCACTCATCGATTTGATGCAATCAGTGGCTCGGAACTCGTGTATTGTCAGGTTTACACTCGCAAAGGCTGTGTCCTATCCTATTCTATAGGTTCGTACATGTATAAGATTATCTTTGGTATAATGTGCTTGGTTTGATTGAATACTGTATAGTGTTTGATGTCTACTGGAGGGAAAATTGGTAGGCACGGAAAAGCGAAGGTAGGCACGTAATTGATAGAGCTCTAATGATATGTTTGATGTTTTAGAAATAAATTGTTTTGTAATTTATAAATAAATGTTCTAGAAAGCGATAGGTAAGTATTTTATAAATTGATTTTTTTCAATACCTACGTAAGGCTACGTAAGTGGTTAATGTCGATGAAATTTGATAAATTATTTAGGTTCCTGGAACTACAAAAAAAATGATAAAGCCATCAAACAATCATCATGGGGTCGCAGCAAACGGGCAACTATTTTTATTTGATAACCAACCAGTTTTGTGTTGGATTCATGCAAGCTACTATAATAAATAATGTAGGTAGTATTCAATTGAGCTTTTGTTTTCCGTACGCAAGATTTCCTTTAATGTCGGTTAGAATTTGAACTGCCCGGTGAAAGTTCACTATTTATTTAAAAGAAGTATTTATTCGGATCCACCTACAGGATTATTGGCAGAACTACAGGATTATTGGTAAATCACTGATACTGATTGAAGGTTGCGGTTTTGCCCATCATCACAAACACGTTTGTGAAGACGCCAGGTCTTAATTATTACGGGTATTGGTAGTAGGTACCCCTTTTATTCAGTTAACGTTCTTCATAGAGGCTATATTTAAATCTTAAGTCAAAAACGTTTATGCTCTGAATTAACCGTGTTATTAGTCTTTAGTACTTCATTGGGTATCAGAAAAATGTAATCCGAGGTGATTCACAAAAAAAAGTTAATTAAGAGCTGGCGTCTTCACAACGACGCGAGGAGGTGTAGAACCTGCAGTTAATACAGTGTTAGGTAATTACCAATAATCCTGTATAACTAAGACCCGCTCAAGCACGTTTTTGTATGCGACTGATGAGTCATCCGACAGATTAACACTTCGAGCCATAAAAAGTTGCCTTTTGTATCCCGTTTGATCTAAACCAGAGCTGCACAAACATTGCATGTTAAATAGTTGATGCATTGTGGTGTTAACTCAAAGCGTACACACGCAGTCATTACTTTAATGAATAGGGGAACACAAAGCTTGCATTATTATTTCATATGATAAAATAACGGTGATTATTTCAGTAAAATGAAGTAGGCAACCTATGCTGGTGCTATTTGAAAAAACTAGAAGCGGTAAATTATGAAAAAGAAAACATTCTCTCTGGTTTTAGGGTTGTCGCCGCGGGCTAACGTCCAAAGAGTTTTTTTTAATAGACAACAGACCTTCGTTTGACCGCAATCTCATCTGATGCATCCTTGTATCTGATGGAATGTCACGACGCGGCCGAAGATTATATAATATAGATTTTTAATTCTTGGAAAGGAACTGTGTGTCGAAATAACAACACACCAGAGAATCATACATGGGCGTTGTTCCAATGGTAAGTCATTTGAAATGATGTCAGTAAAAATAAATAATGGATTCAGGGGTTACTTTGCGTTGACGTCTAGCTTTGATAGTTTTTTTTATTTCATTTTATAGTTGGTGTGGTTTTTTCTTCTACAACGCGGACTACATTTTTTAGATCTTATCGGAAAAGGTTTTGCGCGGAACTGTTATAAACATTTTCATCCTTATATTTTGTCTTTAAAAAAATTCAATGAACCTACCATTGACCTATCATATCGATATCAGAGATCGGATACATTAACCCGTGGAGCTGTCTTTATTATTATACCCCTACTATTGTTTTTCATACACCTACTATGAAACTAAAAGGAGCATAAAAACTAGAAAGGTAGGAATAGGTAGGAAAATAATTACGAAAACCTTTCACTCATTATATAGTTTCACCCAGTTATCATTTGGTTCTCGATCAATGAATAGAGAATCGTACGGAGTGCTCGGAAAGTATCGATTCCAGGAACCCTTCAGTCAAATTATTTTCATCTGAAATGATCTCGACCTCGACAAAATATCCAAAAGCGATAGCGAACTCATTATTTTAATGAATCACGTGCATAAGCATTCACAGAATATGCACCATTGTTATACAGTAGAGATGCTTTAACTGCTGGGCAAAAGGACAGCTTTAAGGTTTTCACAGATCAGCCACACACACAGTCAGAATGGGACATCCGGGGCGAATGGTCGTAAACGATTTCGGTTGCCAATATCTCATGTTTGATTTTCAGAATCAGAAAATTACTACTGAATCATACTAATAATATATAAATGCGAAAGTTTAGATGGATGTTTGTTGCTCAATCTTATTATCAATTCAATTACTCTTATCATCAATTTTTATTATTATTATTAAATCACGCCAGAACTGCTGAACGGATCTGGATGAAATTTTGAGATAAATTGTAGTCTGGAATAGCACATAGGCTATATTTTATCACGGAATTCCGTGAAATTTTGTGAAACCGCGAGGCCCTGCTAGTACTTCCATAAACCCGAATCGCCTAGTCATACACTCAATGTTATAAATAATAATCGTGCTGTCTAAAGTATCGAAAATTTTTAGCACCACCGCCATAGTTAAAGCCGCAACCCACATATTTTTACTGTGCACACAACACCATCAAATAATATGCGTAGGTATCACAGAGCACATCGAACAATGCTTGTGGACTGCCAACGTACTTCAAAGAGCGCGAACTGAGACCGCTACCAGCCGTGCCACCGCCGCTGCCACTACAAAAGCGACATCCAGTAAAGTTCTACCACAGTCGCTATCCGCAATAATTATCTAAATGCGAGCCTCCATAGGACGCGGATTTACGAAGAGGCGACAAGGCAGGAAATTGCTGTGAAGTTCTATGAAACGAAGTGACAAAGGGAAGTCATTAACTGATAGTACAAACTGGTTTTAGATTAGTACTTTATCTAAGAAATGAAATAAGTTTCCAAAAACTTGAATGTTTCCTCTGTAGGTGGAAGCTACCGGCGCTACAGTCCGTAAGAGGTCCTAAAGATTTTCGATGGAACCGACTTAGACTTCGTGGCTTAGTTGGTTAGAGCCCGTACTGAGGGTGGGGCGCGGGTTCGATTCCCGCCGAAGTCGAAAATTTTTGGGAACTTATTTCATTTCTTAGAGATACCCAGAGTGCGGGTAGGCACTATAACAAAAATCCTTAATACTTTATCGACCACAGTTTGCATTATGTAGGCATTTCGTTTCTATACTTTTTATGAGAACACTCCGGATAATCTGGAAAAAGCTATATGCATTTCATCGTCCAATTATAATTTTTACAAAAATGGCCAATAACAAAAACCTCCGACAAAAAATCTGTACGAACAATAAATAAGAGAAGATTTTTCGATCCCAAATTTAATAACGACCCCAAATTTAAGTGAAAATAGAAACCATTACGTCCATTTGTAGAAATGACGGCCATAATCTTATTAAAAATCTCGTCGCTCTTTTTAACACCACAAGGGAGATGTAATTGGAGCGATCCTTTTAAACTGTGCTTTTAGCCACCCGTAATACGATGTCGTTTCAGCGAAACGTAATGGTCGCTATGAAAAATTAAAATTTTATGACATCTTTGCGAATTCCCGACGAATAATGGTTGAGGCTGAGAGGTGTTATGCTGGCTAGAATTTCCATTCGTAAATTTTCTTTATCGTTGATGATAATTCTTTTGTGAATTTTCAGCTCTTGCTAAAGACCTATAGGTTTACGTTGGTGGCTGTAATCACAATCCTCCATGCATCGTTTCTTCAACATCCCAGTGTCTAATGGAAGACCCATCAAAGGAAATAGCTTTTAAGGGTGCGCATAATACAAAAATTAAGCAATAGGTATGTGTATTTTTAAAAACTTACATTTACGGTAAGGGACGTAAATGATCACCTTAAAAAATACGATAGGTTGGAAAGAAACCTGTAGAAGTCGAGTAATTGAATAGATTTTTTTTTAAATAAACTGTTTTTTTTTTTTAGAATAACAACTAAATTCGCCTAAAAATTGTTTTAATTGAAATGCTCTAAATTCCTTATATCCTTATCACAATTTTTTGCATTAGGCTCGCTCATAATGTGCTTACAGCATCCTAGAAATGACCATTCTATTACCACTATTACTTAGGTACACCATCTTAGCCAATCGTAATTCCTTTGTAAAATAATTCATATTCATAAAGTGATTTTTAAGTATGAAATTAGCCCTAAGTGGCTGCTCTCATTATTAGCGGAGAACCTAGCTTAGCTATTGGAACTAAGTTCCTCATCGCGCGTTGTGAAAGGGGGCTGGACGGAAAAAATTCTCACGAAAAGTGGTAACGACACTTTTTGCTATAGTAAGCTATTGTAAGCCGTGCGGCGTGCGCATGTTTCTCTGTCTGTCTCTCTCTCTCTCTTATAGAAAGGAACTTAGTTCCAGCCGGGTGTCCCTTGACACCTTTCAACTTTTTATTCTACCTAAACCTCCCCTCCAAGGTCCACTGCTGGATTCAGGTCTCCCCCTGATAATCGCCTCATCTGCTTTTATCTCATGGGGGGGGTAATATGCCTAAACCTACCTAAGTCTAAGTAAACCTAATTAAATCTGTGCTGAATGGAGAAATCTATATCATTACGTAATTATAGACAAAACAAAAACTATGAATGCATATTTATATAAATAACAAAACTATTGAAAAACTTTTAAAACTATCATGGTTATTAACATTAAAATCTTCCGTGATCATGGCGCATGAAACAATGCCGAAATATTGGAAAACTCAAAAATCTAATCATGGTGATAAATGATTTACTTTTGAAAGTTGTTTATCACCCACGCAACTACAAAATTCGTTAACTACAAAGCATAACCATTCAAATCATAGTTAGCAACATAACACAATATACGTTCGTAGGTAGACACGAACCCAATTTATCGTTATACCATACGCCTATAATTACAGTTATAGACAGCTAAGCCGACTCGAGAAGCTCCCGCCGGATTATGCTGGAATTCAGCGGATTAAACCTTCATTACTGTTGTTCGGTAACTTGCCAGGAATGCTAGGCTCAAAGCGAGATTTATACCGATCCATACCGGTCTATACTGGTTTATTTACCGATGTAGGTACTAAGGGCCCGAATACGAGAGGACGATTTCGGTATTCTGGACATACCTACTATATTTCTGGTTATTAAGGCGCATACCCCACCCAAACTAGCGCCGCCACCTACCTTATGTTATTAGAGATACGAAGTTGCCCTTGGTGGCCACCAAAATCTATTTTCGTATCTCTTCCTCAACTAAATAGAATAAGCCCCACTTGCACAACAATATTTAAACTTTGACGTAGTTAATTATCGTTGTGCAAGCGGTTCTAAAACTATTTATGATAGGTATCACAAACTGGAAGATGGATTTTTTAAAATTCCTTTGTTAAACGGAACAATAAGATGGTGATGCCACTTTGGGTGGGGTATGCGCCTTAACACTTTCATGGTCAAGATGGACGTTTAAGTACTCGAAGAGTTGTGAGGCCTCCTGTCTCCCCGGGTCACACAGCAAAGGCTGGGCAGTGAATGCGTTAACGAATTATTGTGAAATTCACTTGTTCATTAGAACAATCTCAACGATTTCTCAAAAACACTAATCCAGAATAATCTTTAGAAACTCAGCACTGAGATTAACTAATCTTAACTGAGGACGTGTTTTTCCCCTGATATACTAGCTCTGAGGACTACCTCCTCTATTGCCCTCACGACTGGTATGTTGATCACTCTGATACGAATGTATGATAACTGATAAGATAAGACTTTCTGTAAGTAATTAAAAGTACGTTTATGAAAGTTATCGAGAAAATTTTTATATGAAGAGTTCTATTGGGTGTAAAGTTATATGTTTATGTACCATAAAAGTCAAAATTAGTACAAATAGGAATTTCCATAAAGAACTTTTTTGTACCAATTTTAAATTGTTGCTTGGAGTTGGAGTCAGTTTCTATCTGATTACTAGCGCCCCGCCCCGGCTTCGCACGGGTACTATTATGCATGTATTATACATATAAATTTTCCTCTTGAATCATTTTATCTATTTAAAAAAACGCATCAAAATCCGTTGCGTAGTTTTAAAGATCTAAGAATACATAGGGAAGGGACAGACAGACAGCGGGAAGCAACTTTGTTTTTGTAGTGATTCTACGACTACCTACATTCAGATTTCAGTATCAAAACTTTCGAATAAGTCGGTATCCAGATTACGGATGTTTTATGTAAATAAGGCAAAGCGATTCAGAAACACGAAGTATCACACTCATGAATATTTTATTAGATTTCTCAAAACTGGCCAAATAATCATGACTAAGCTGGACTTATCTTTTCCAATTACCATACAGAATAAAGAAACAGAAATATTACCTAGTGCATATGAATTCTCACATTTTTTTGTAGATCAAACTACAAAAGAAATTGAAACCAGAATAGGAAACGCATGGACTTGGATACTAGACGTACAAAAAAAATATAAAGAAACAATAAATTAGTGTTACATAAAAAGAAAGCTTTATAACACTGTGTGTTTCCGATACTATCATACAGATATCAAACATGGGCTCTCACGAAAGAGCACAACAGTAAACTAGAAGTCTGTCAGAAAAACAATGGAAAAAAGAATGCTGGCATAATAAAAAAATCAAAACACAACCATCAGAAACATAACAAAAGTAAAGAATGTCACTTACATAATAAAATAAAATAAAATGGAGATGGACGGGACACACTCTACGCGGCTCGGATTAATGGAGCAGAACCATTACAAACTGGTATCCGAGAGACAAAAAGAGAAAACGACGAAATAAGAGAGACTGAAGGACACACTTGGTCTAGAACTGCACGAACAAGAGAGGAATGGAAGCAGTTAAAAAAGCCTTTGCCAAAACCGGGAAAACAAATACGTTAGAGGTAGCCGATGTTCAATTGTTAAGCATAGTATAAGTGTCTAAATAAATGCTTTTATTATTATGCACTTCATTTATTTTAAACAAATAATAAGATCTTTATTCAGAAAGAAAATAACAAATTTAAATTAAAACTTGTATTTACAATAGAAACAATTAAGCTATCTGCAAACTGTTGCAAACAATCTACAGGTAGCTCAACTGATCCATATCAATACCAGTTGGAAGCGTTGTTAGCGTTTTAAACTGATTTTGAATCTCATAAAAAAATACATTTTATACTATAAACTATTTGTACAGTAAAACATATCAAAACAGTAGATCACTGGCTGCGAAGCTAGGCTCAAGCAGTCCGTGACTAGGGCTGCAAAGAAAGAAACTTCCTGACGATACGAATCCAGGAGTCCGAATCCAGGAGTACCGCCTTTTGCATCTGACCCTTGATCCAATTTCCTAGCAAGAGTCTCTTGAGATGTTGATCGAGGAGATATTATTATTATTTAGGAGTTTTCACGGATAGTATAGTATCCAATCCTTTTCATGCTAGCAAGAATTATTAAAACAAAATCATTCAAGCAAAACCCTCGTCTTGCTTCAATGTAGTCGAGTGAAAAATATAATGAAATAAAACATTACAGTAGAAGGTTTCCATTTGCATAAGAGCTTAAATAAACGAAACTGAAGATCCCTGTCCAATATATCTTTGTGATTGCTTTTGAATTCTAATCTAAAGTTTCAGAGGATCGGAAATCTTTACCTTTTTGAAGAGAAACTGGGTTACTCGAGGACTAATGTCGGGTGTGAGCAAAACGCTGAAAAATGGAGCCATTTTCGACTAAGCCAGGATATACATCTCCACTTCACCGTGGATCGAGAACGCTGGTTTGTTTTTAACAGAAACTGTGTGAGTGTGTAAGTGTCTATAAGGTTGAGTCTTTGAGGACCTTCCTATCAAATTTTTTTCGCATTACCTCCTCATGGTTCCTTGTACATATATGGTGAGTGGTTTATTTTTTTAAGTGGGGTGTAACAATGATCATTTTAGGAAGCAGTTGGTCAATTCGGAATCCATTGAAATTATATTAGTAGGTTTTTTTAGAGACTAAACCACCGTATTATAATCGGTCTGAGGTACCTACCTACCTAAGTTTTCACATTACCTCATCATGGTTCCACATAATGTACCTATATGGTGAGTGGTTTTATCTTTTGAGTGGGGTGGGCAACCAACACGTTACATGCATGTGACTATGTGACTTCAAAAAAGTTGATTTTGTTTATTTAACAGACATGCATATACACTATAAGAATAATTATTATCTATTTATTTGCATTTCTGTTCCATTTTCACAATTATATCGTATTCGCTTGAAGACATTTTCAATTAAATAGCCTACGCTACGCCTTCAGTACGTTTCATAAAATTTGTAATTAAAAAACATCACCTTTTTGTGTCTTAGTTGCATCCAACAATCACCGAGGCAAAAGGGGCTTGAGCTCCACTTTCAATAATATATTCAAATTAAATATACATTCAACACAGAACATTCTTTTTTCGTTAATGAAATACCAAAAAGTCGAGTCATTGTGTAAGAGGACGAATGTCTTGTAATGACTGCTGATGATTTCAGACAAAAGATGAAAAGTAAATAAATAATAAATAAACAAATAATGCTGGACAATTCACACAGCATTATCTAGCCCCAAGCTATAACCAGTGCTTGTGTTATGGGTACTAGATAACTGATACACATAATACAATACATTACATACATAGATATTTTTTATTCTACATAAAAAACGACCAGAATACCCGGAACAAATACCTGCAGATTGTACTAATATATGTCCCATGGTGAGAATCGAACCCACAACCTCCCGCGTCGCAGGCAAACTTTCACCCACCGCGCCACAGAGGTCGTCGAAAAGAAAAATATATTTAATCCTCAGAGCGTAGACTCGAGTTTTACACCACTACATAATAATACACTTTGAGCAAGAAAAGTAAAAAAAATAACATTACTGATATTAGACAAACTGGTATTATTAACCCCACATCAGTCGTAGCATAATTTTTTATGGTATCGAAGCTAATAAATTTCTGTGATATGAGATTTCGCATATGATATTTATCTGTCCTTCCGAACTTGAATACTTAGTTGGCTACCATTATCCGTTTATCACCAGATGGTCCTTATACATAAGGAGATAGAAGGAGATATGAATTTCAAATGCCCGTCCAACTCTGAGGACTCGGAATATTCATGCTCTACAACACCGACTTTTTTGTGAGACTTTGGATTAAATTGTAGCTGGTATATTTCAGGTTAAGAGCTACACAGCCCGATTCGTTGAAGAGTTGTGGTGTAAAAAAGTAACAATCATCCATCTATCCATCCAAACTTTTGCATATTTCATTCGAAATCAACTACGCAAATTACTTAGGAATATTGGATGAGTGGAATGGGACCCTTAATCGAAAGCGTTATATTTATTTCATGAAAATCCCGCAAAGTTCAAATGATGTGATGAATCAACGTTAAATCGTCATTGGGTTCTTACTTATTTTGTGGCCGGGGTTAAAATAACCAAATATTGTAAAAATCTCTATTTCACAAAAACAATGTTAATAAACTACTTGAAAAAATACCATGAAAAAATTCCCAATTCAATCTTTTGACGACTACCGAACATCAAGATGGCAAAAAACCCCAATTAATTTTTTCACCGTTATTCATTTTTCTAAAGTAACCACAGCCAGCGGAAACAAATATAAAACTTCGCAAGTTGAACGGAATAACGAATGATACCGCGACATTATCCATTTCCTTGATTAATTTCTCTTTTATGACTCGCTCGCTGCAATAATGTAATTGGACAGTTTCATTCTTTAATATTGTAGAGCTTTCTATAGAAATTTCTGCTAGACACTACTTTGAACTCCCCATAAATTATTACCGTATTGTTATTTATTAGATTTTTAGCTTCTGCCTGTGACGTCACGACGCGCTACTCAATGGCCAAGAACGCCATATAAACCCGATTGTGTTCTCCTTCTTCATTCTCGCCAAATTTCTTTTTTTTGTAACAAACGTATTTCACATCGCAACTTTCCCTTTCCCACCTAATATTTAGAAGAATAACGCAGATATTCCTATACAAGTCAGGGGAATTTATAGAGCTTACAATATTTTACAAACAGCTGAATAAGTATGTAGGTTTCTGAAAAAGTTTAGAAGACCGAAAATGGGTCATGGCTGTGAATAACCTGATACTAGAAAATATAATTTTAAATGTAGAACACTCTACACTACACAGTTTATCAGAATTCTGGTGTAATATTATTTTATTTTCTATTCAGTATTCAACGTTTTATTTTCACTACAAAATATTTATTAGCTACATTAGTACATAGACTACATTAGCAGGATTAGTTTAGTTAGATAAATAGTGTTCTACATTCCTTACCATCAAAAGCCGATACCTACCTTCGATAATGAAAATATTTATAATAATTGGTATCTCTAGGAACGGCTGTATCGTATAGCCCATCATTAAACTGGTAGCAACGTTGCAAGTAATAGATTATCTCACTCCGTTACACCGATTACACAGCATCCGAGATGCATTGTAAATAAGCTCTCCAGATAGCGTGGTAGGTGGCCATGCGTGTTCGAGCGACGCTGTTTGCCGACACCATCCGATTAATCGATTCAATCAGCCGAATGATTCGAATGCATCGCTCCGGGCGATCTGCCTTGTCCAACACTATTCCACCGTGTGCAGTGCAGATCTGGGATGGTTCCAATAGATTTTTGCGGTCGAAAAAATTCATTATGCTTCTACACTACTGCGAATTGCGGTATTGAGTGAATTATTAGCTTGTTCTAGTTCTTTTTGAGATGACTTTCATTTTTTATTTGGTTTACCATACCTAATTTTTTTTATTAAGATGACGACTAAACGCTCGCCATCTTGCAAAAGTGAGTGAGGATGTTGACTAAGATGGAGAACGGTTTCAAAAGGAATTAACTCACTCTGGACTTCAAGATGGAATGTGGGCACTCTACCGAACATAGTTGATTACATCAATGATGTTTATGATTGACCAGACAGATGTCGCCTAGTTCCGCACCGACAGTAGTATGCTTCAAATCTTGTGCTTAGGTTTATAATATAATTACATGTATCTAAATCACATTATATTATAAACATGTATTAGACACATAAGTGATATACACTACTGCTGTATATAGCACCAAAAGTATATTAAAATAATATTATATCACTTAAGATAGATATAATGTTTATAAATGATAAACATAGAGGTTATGGCTATGGTTATGGTGGAGGAAATCTTGTATACGCATTTGGACTCTATTTGGTCCATGAATAGAGGTACTAGTGGTTTCTTTTTCATTTCTTCCACTAGTGGAAAAAAAGTGAATGGAATCAATAACACCTTATTTCTTATTTGATAATAATTACTATTTATAAACTAAAGTATAAATAAATTTGACTTGTCTAATTGCTTATTTTAAAGTTATATCTTTGACTTTACATATTAGTCAAGATTTCAGGTCATTTTCGAATAAAGAACTTTGCAGTGTCGACTCCCGAGCTCTGAAACTGAAGCTGTCTCAAGGTAGGCTTTTCACTTCTTCATAAGCAGCCAATTGCTTACGCCTTACAGCTACAAGAGTCATTTACATCAAATTAAAGTCGTGAGCATGTTGAAGAGTTGCTTAGCTAGCACCCTCCAGCACCTTTGTCGCGATTCAAGGAGAACCTACAAGCACTGAATTCTTACGTCGGTGTATACCTACATATATTATACATAAAATGAGCTCGTGTGAAGGGGTTTGTAGCCATTTTTTCCGCCCATAAACCTGTAATGTTTTGGCAGAAAAAAGAATAGTCCCTACAAATTACTTCTCGCTTGGAAGTATGTCTTCTACTGTAGGTATATCATAAAGTAGGAATGGTTCCCGTTTTACTGCCTCTTTTACAGTAAAATGGTCAAAAACTCAAACTCAATAACTT
This sequence comes from Eupithecia vulgata, assembly GCA_946478455.1. Lineage (NCBI taxonomy): Eukaryota > Metazoa > Arthropoda > Insecta > Lepidoptera > Geometridae > Eupithecia > Eupithecia vulgata. The sequence goes on from OX297867.1 coordinate 11,308,478, forward strand.
TATTTCTTTAGGCTTACAAAATAAGCACTTAGACAAGTCAAATTTAATACTATAAACAGGTTTATAAATAGTCATTATTATCAAATAGGAAATATGATGTTATTGATTTTATTCGCTTCAATTGTTTGTCCACTAGTGGAAGAAGCGAAAAAGAAACCACTAGTAAGTTCTATAAAACTTAAACTTAATACATTATCTCAGTCTAAATATAATCTAATTTGTATATAACTCAATATTTATATAAAACGAACTAAGCTTAACATTATTTCCCTTAAGGCGCATACAGCACCTAAACTAGCGCCACCACCTACTTTATGTTGTTATTCTGTTTAACAAAGGAATTTTCGAAAATCCTTCTTCCAGTTTGTGATACCTATCATAAGCTTTTTTTTAATGCCTCTGTAGTTTTATTCTATTTAGTTTAGGAAGAGATACGAAGTTGCACTTGGTGGCCACCAAAATCTATTTTCGTATCTCTTCCTAAACTAAATAGAATAAAACTATTACAGAGGCATTAAAAAAAAGCTTATGATAGGTATCACAAACTGGAAGAAGGATTTTTGTAAATTCCTTTGTTAAACGGAATAATAAGACAAATTACGTGGCGGCGCCACTTTCGGTGGGGTATGGGCCTTAAATACCATTGTCAGTGCGGAACTGGTATTTTACCTACTACTGTCTCCGAAGTATCGTGGAAGTATGTTTTACATGATCATGTGTCTTAGAAATATGGATAAGAAAGGTATAAGTTAGGAAGGAAAACAAAAATGTCGGCAGATAGCAGAGTGGAAGAAAAGTACAAATGTTGTGCCGACCCCACCTAGCGTGGGTTTAGTTTCGGAAGATGATGATTATGTGCTTCAGGTAGGTAGAACTTTATTAACCTTTACGTTTTTATTATATCACAAAGTAAATTACAATCATACTTATAATAGAAACAAATTAGGACTAGTATTAAAAGTATTATTATTAATATTATTATTTAATTAGGTACAAGAAAGTGGTATCATTAGATCTCAGTCAAATGGTGTTTGAAGAGCAAACCCTTTTCAACCTATAACCTATTTAGATTTTTATTTTGGTAATCTAAATTAGTTAAATTAAATAATGCTGGACAATTCACACAGCATTATCTAGCAACAATCTAAGCAGAGCTTGTGTTATGGGTAGACAACTTATATAAATATTACATAACATAGACAGATTTTTTTATCATACATATAAAACGACCAGAACACCAGGAACAAATACCTACAGTTCGTACAAACATTTGTCCCAAGGCGGGAATCGAACCCGCAACCCCTGGCGTCGCAGGCGGACCTTCGCCCACCGCGCCACAGAGGTAGTCTACTTTGTAACCTAAACTGTGTAAACTAAACTACCTACAACGGTCTAACCTCAGTTAAATAGAACAGTACCCTACCTGAGTTTCGTATTCGGTTGTTAAATCAGACTCCTCGGCGGGCATGCAATCGGACTTCAAGTGACGTCACAGGATATAAAACTCAGGTATTGAATTACTAAAAAGAAAGATCAATCAATTCTTGTAAATTTTTTAAGTAGCAGGTAAAAATAAAATCAATTATGACACAGGTATTAGGTTAATGGAAGGTTCCCGAAAATTTCAATCTTATGTTTTTAAAACAGCTCTTTTATACTTAACCCGGACTGCAGAATCTAACCGCGCGGTTTTACCACAGGATGCTGTAGCATATGAAAATTGTATGAAGCTCTTGCGAAAAAAAATCCGTGTGTTAATAGGTAATTCCTCAACCATAATTGTGTTTTGAATTATTTTTTCCTCACTGCGGAAAAAAATACGCGTGGCGCGGACGGCAGTTCTGCCGCTTTAGCGCTTGACCTGTAGGGCATTATTAACTGCTTTGGCTACATACTTGTCAGATTAAATAAATAAACTAAGAAACAGATTGGCGCCTGTTAATTTGAATTAAATAATATTATATGAAACCAACAGAAAATTTCAAAACAGATTTGCCACAGCTAGGTTTTGCCTATCAAACATGTCTAAATCCTTTAAAATAACATACAGTTGGAACAGAACTGGTTGTCTCAGCTGGGAACTATGCAGAAACTGAAAAAAAATGCGCGGAATTTTATTTGCCGTGCATGTAAGTGAAGATTCACGACACGGATTATAATCCGCCTTAAACAATATCGCGCGCCGAGATTTCGCCTTATAATTGTTTTAAATACATATATTTTTCAGAAAAGAGATGAGAATTTTTTAATTCTACAGATGAGAAAATGAATCACCTCATACTTAGGTACAAAATTCAAGTCATCCAAGCTTAAACTTCCTGGCCCCTTTTTCTTCATATAAACTTACCTTTGCAGCTCGAACTAGAACCAGGGCCTTCAAAGGCAGTTGCTTATCAGCCTATAGAATGAAGACTCTATCTAGGTGCTGATAACCTACTGAGTTGTTCCGGTAGCTCTAATTGGAATGCCTTGTCGAGTCAATAAGATGCTATCTCGATCAGCTTGATCATCCTGTACAGGCATGCTAAGCCTTTGTCTTTCGAGGTAGGGGCACAAAGTTTGCCAAACAAAATTGAATTCTGTCAGCATGGTTTGATAAATAAAGAATAATGGGAGTTTCGCTAGACGCCCAAAGTAATCAGTATGCTTAGTATCAGTTGTGCATTTGTTTACGATGAGGAACAAAGTTTTTATGTCGTTGTAAACACTTGACGCCTTGCATTGCAGCGCCTCTAGCGGATAGAGAGGAACTTAATTTCGTAGGCCTACAAGCTACGAAATTATAGGCCTACGAGCATGAAACAAGACTCGTAGGCTACTCGAATCTTTGTTTCTTATGAACTAGATTTTACTTTTCGAATAGTTTTGAGAGATTTGACGGATGTTATTTTCATGGGACATTGTATTTGTCTAATTCTTTTTTGGTACGTGTAAGCGAGATAGAAGTTGAAGTCTATCGAGCTCTCGAAAACTACTTCTCTACTTTCGTAACCAAACTGTGACCAATGGTAGGTCTTACAGCTATAGCTGTCCAGCAGTGGACTAATATGAATGTGTTAGTATATGCTGATGATGATGATGCCTAATAGATACGAATTTGATATGAGCACTGACATTATTTTAATAGTAAGCATCTACCTAAATCAAATTGGTTTATACCTGCTCTTCGCTGTGTTTATTGATGATATGCATCAAGTAAACTTGAGAACAGTCATACATCGAGTAGATTCATCAAACGCCTTGCATATTTGGGTCAAAGCTTACACAAACTTCATCAGCCAACTTCTGTAGCAGTTACTTCACCGTAAACTCTATCCTGTGGTTATCAGAATACAATAGAGATTCCCTTGATGTTCACATGCGAAAGGTACTTATAACCCGAGTGCCAATTATCCTCGTGCACTATGCTGTTATTTTCATGGATGCGGTGCCAATTTCCACGTATTCGTTGTTTCATTGTTCAGAAAGTTGATAGTATTGTTGCTATTTCAATAAAAAAACTTTTATTTCATATTTTTTTCAAACTGTTTTTCAAATTGACTTTCGAGATAGTGTGCGTCGAGATTTTGTAGCAAATAGCGAGAGTCTCACAACGAATTCGAAATTATCGTTTCAATACACTGGAAAAAAATAGGGAAAGAAAGAGAAAGATTTGTACATATTGTTTTTTTTATTTATTATCTATACTGCATTTTCACATTGTACTTTGTTTGTAGTGGTGTAACTACAACAAATAGTGGTAATAAACAACAGACACTCATAGAAAACTTATATTATAGCTACATGAATAACACCCCAATTACAAGACGAGCTATTACTAGCGAAATTCTGGTCTTTAAATGGTCGCTTAGCACTTTCATTGCCCACAACGAGCGTGCCTTGCACGTCCTGAAACTTCGGCGCGCATCTTCATTTCATGAATTAGTTTTTTTTATTGAATTGTTGGGCAGTGAATGCTTTGGAGTAACCTCTGATTTAGCTCGCGACTTCTCATTTTTTACTAAAAGCTTTTTACTCGCATTGCATTTAATAAATAGACCTTTAATTTATAAATGAATTTCCATTGCGTTTAAAATTGCGCGTGCCATTAAGAGCACGAGTATGGTGAGATGCCGCGTGTTAGTTTAGAATGAAAACTCTCTAAATTTAGCCATGCACTTCCCTTTATAAATTGAAGTATTTCACTTCCCTGCCGTGCCAGTTCGTGCCCTATCTGCCCATTGGAAGCTCTTGTTCAAACCTCGACGCTGCTGTGTCGATTGCCTCTCGAAAACGGCAAACCAATAAACAAAGCTCCTTTTTTGAGGATATCCCTTAAAAGAAAGATAGGAGCGAGTGTGTTTTTTGCCAATTAGAAACTGAATTTCAATTTAGTTTAAATTTTTCTATACCAGCTTGATTGGACGGGCCAGTAAGGGGACTTTTTAGTACTTTAACTTCAATTGGTCATAGAGAAGTTTTTGATCAATAAAAGAAACAGGATTGTTTGCCATCAAAAAAAGTTTTTGTGTAAAATGCTCACTTTTTGCTAACTGTACATTTGTTGAAAAGTCTGAGAATGTGTATAATTCCTCAAAAATGTGGATAGTCTCCTACATCGATCTAAGTAAAATTCGGGAGATATGGTACGTTCTCCCAGAAGCGCTTGCTCAACAAATGGCCTGTGTTATGTTACATGTCACAATACACTACAAGTCGATACAGAGATCTATGCGTAAAAAACTTTGTATCAAAACCTTCAGCAATAACTTTTTTCTATCAGTTTAACAGGCCATTGTATCACAATACACATAATATAACTTTACCTACTTACCCCATTAAGTGCCTTATATACTGTAATGTATTTTTGCTGCAAATAAATATATTTTAGGTAAAAAAAAAACAAAAACTAAACGCAAATCTCACGCTTTTTCCAATGGTACTCGTCAGTCAACAATATTTTCCCTCAGTCATCATCATTCCAGTTTTGGTATGAGCGAGCAAAGTTCGCCCGAGCTATACCTACTAGATTATCTGTGTCTTTATTCCAGCCTCTTGAACTCTTATTACCGTTTTAGTGCCAACTGTCACCTGTTGAACATCCTGGAGCGTTGATCTGACCTCAGAAGAACTCATAATGCGATTTCTCAGAACACTGCTCGCGATTTATGGCGAGCAGTATTCTGAGAAATCGCATTTTGAGTGATATTATCGTCTCTCGCTGAAGTGACTCTTTTGCGACCTTGCCCTGACTCTTCAATTTGCCGATAACGTCTAACACTTCGTACTGGAATACGAAAACAATTAATGTAACAGCTTTGGAAACCTGAGCTACGCTAAGATCCAGCATTGCCCCTTCAGGTATTTATTGATGTGTGTGTGTAATGTAAGCACCACTTTTGCGATACTTTTTTTGGGAAGAAATGGACAACATACAAGTTATGAAATTGTTACGCACAAATATGCAACATTATTTCAAAAGTATACATTACAAACAAATAAACGAATAAATGAAACACTAAAAAAGAAGACTATTAGAGTAATTTTTTTGCAAAATAAAACTTTAAGATATTATGTGGCCAGTTTGTACTAAGAACTTCTTGTACATTTTCAGTCGGTTTTTCGTTTGTTGAAGCGTTACTTTAAGCAAGTCCATGAGTGTAGTTTAGAAATAATTAAAATAAGATACTTGGTGCGCACCGCAATGGTTAAAACTAAAATTGAGAAAATAATAAATGAAATATAAAGAAATCTTTATTCAGAAAGAAAATAACACTCAATAACAAATTTAAATTAAAACTAGTATTTACAATAGAAACAATTAAGCTATCTGCAAACTGTTGCAAACAATCTACAAGTAGCTCAACTGATCCATATCAATACCAGTTGGAAGCGTATATATAAATAATTTCTGATTAATTTGGATAGGACCTCCTATAATTTTTTTAAGTTGGAGTTTTATGGTTTATTGTTATATTTTGTTCTGTAAGTATTTTATTTATTTGTGTGTATAAATTATATATACATTTCGTACACACTTTTTAAAGTTATTATTTTTGCGTGTAATACATGTAGGTATTTTCCTCATTATTTCAGGTTTAAAATTCTATTGTACAAGTCTTAAAGCTGTGAATGTAATATAGAAGGTGTGTGTTCTTGTGTGTAAATGAAATTGAAATTCAATCTTATAATGTCCATATAAACATTTATATCAACGAAATACTTGTTAATTTCAAATTGTACCTTTATGCTTGTTTTATACTTCTATTCACTAAGAACCAGGAAACATTTATTTCCATTTATTCTTTTAAGATGAAACTCGTGAAATAAGTGAACCGTGAAAATAGTGAAGCATTCAACCTTTCAGTCCTTTCAGTGTTGAGTGACTATCGAAGGGAATTTCAGCTATTCAGCATTCCCTAACTAATGCGCATAAATTATAACAAGAGCTCTTAGCAGCGAAAATATGTAAAACTAACTTATTCCTGCTGCTTTACTAGAGTTTACTTCGATAAAAAAACATCCTGAAACCTAAAACTATTCCAAATGGAAAAGATTATTTGGGTTGATTGAGTATTTGAGCTACCTCTAGAGTAAATGCAATATTCTGCAGGTGGCTTTACTGTTTTATGTATGTTTTGTACAAAGGAAGTTAATTTCAGTGTATAATGGATAATCAGAAAAAAACTTGATTGTTGGGCTTACGCAGCTCTGATCTGTCCCGCTCCTTTAAACGCGAAATCCTATGCCCATCCTATTCACAAAATGGCGTCATATATCGCTTCCTATTAACGCACTCACTGCCCGCCTGACGCTCTCGTGCAGTTGGACAGGTGGGTCTTGGCCCTTGAAAGTGCTAAGCAACGAAATACATAGTTTTTAAGTTGCGACAAGTTTTAGCCTGAACCGTTGCCTATTTTGAAGAACTAAGAATTTTCCGAACGTTTTCATACAAAATTGAAGCTTCGTCTACCCTCTCCTCCCCTCCCCTCATCTTATCCCTTAATTTTAGACTATTTAAGGTCTAAAAACACTTTAAAAAAATAATTCCACCCGATTCGTTCAATAGTTTCAGTGTGAAGGAACAACAAACTTACATACTAGCATATTAAAATATTAAAGTGAGATTATGTTATGCAGCTGGGTTTGCGGAGTTATTAGTACTGAAAGTGCGCTTTTAGCAACATATGAGTAAGTAAAGTACGTACTTAGTAAGTAAACTACGCGTAAGTTGCAAATGAGTACAGAGTTAGCGTGCCAGGGTAATAACAGCCTTAGTGATAGAGTAGACATATGTGTCGAAGTAGCTTTTTGGTTTGATTCTCATCGAGAAATAATCTAATAATCGCTTGTATGGTTTAATAATAAGAATAATATTACCTTAGATTGCTTATTTTCAACTCTGCCGGATGTCCATTATCTTCCAAACTACGAAATATTTAACTTTGAAATTTATGTATGGTAAAATTCGGAACATAATTATTCTTTCATTTAGTTTGAAAACGCGATTCCATAAAATTTGCTCGGTAGAAAAATTTACCTCTAAATTTTTACTAAAATATTAATTGCTCAATAAATACAGAAGTTAAGATTTTGAGATTAAGCGTGGTAATTGAAATAACTATAAAAATTAGCATAAGCTGCGTTTTTCTTTTCAAATAATGATCTAATTAATAGATAAAGCAAAAACTTAATTTTTCGGCTTACGCTGCTCTGCCCTATCCCGCTCATACGAACGGGATATACTACGCCTATCCTTTGCACAAAATGTCATCATTAGGTCACCCCTTAAAACTTATTTGTTCACAGTGGAACTAGATATGAAAATCTATACTAATATTATAAATGCGAAAGTGTGTTTGTCCATCCTTCACGCCATAACTAACCAACCAATCGACTTGATGAATTGATCGATGGTCAATTGAAAATATGGAGAGTAACAAACGCTACTTTTTATCACATAAAGCTTCATAGTACTTTTATAAGCGACTGTACCGAACTGGTACCTGCTTTGAAGCAAAATAGAAATCGGATGAGTTTACGCACAAAAATAATATTATTTATTCAAGGGGTCAACTCATCCGAAGTGGATGAAATTTGCGTAGATGAGGTGACTTACTCATCAGCAGGGGTATTTTAATTCGTCGGAAAGGCCTTCGGATTCGATATCGGAAACTTTGTCGAAGAACGCTATTTTAAACCAGGGGATTCGAAAACTTTTGACATTCGAATTCGGATCCTTGTTAGGAGAGTTTCATACTTTCGATCATCAATCCGCAACGAAATCAAAATAGCGTTCGCGGAATCGAATTCAAATCGGACGTTTCCGCTCCGGAAACGAATCGAATGAATTAAAATAGCCCTACAGTTCCCATAGAAATCGGATGAGTTGACGCACGAAAATAATATTTTTTATTCAAGGGGTCTAGCAAATGATATTTCCAGCATTTTTATTCGTTTATACCAAAAAACGTCATTTTAAAAACACTTTATCAATCTCAATCAGACGCAAAAAAGCATATTGCAGCGAAGGGCATCAACAAAACACTGTCCCTTCACCCTACACCCAAAACACTAGTCTAGCGTTTCTTAAGGCCCATACCCCATCGAAAGTGGCGCCGCCACCTAAATGAAAATAGTTTTCTTTTTTTTTGGTGGCCACCAAGGCCAACTTCGTATCTCTGCCTAAACTAAATAGAATAAAACTATTAATGCCTCTGTAAGGCATTAAAAAAAAGCTTATGATAGGTATCACAAACTGGAAGATAGATTTTTGAAAATTCCTTTGTTAAACGGAATAATAACATAAAGTAGGTGGCGGCGCTAGTTTAGGTAGTGTATGCGCCTTAACATCGGGAGCTGCATGCATGAAAGACACGTCATGATGGGAGGGGGAGAAGAGCCCTTGTGTAGTGAGACCACAAGGGCTCTTACACTAATGGCCACTTGCAGGAAATATCGACCCAGGGTGCGTTGTAAATCGATACTGTATTTAGTAGGAAACGTAGTGATGAAGCTTTTGTTCATGTCACTAATGGACCGACAGAGGAAATCTTAAAATGGGACGAAACCGGAACGATTACAGCGTCAAAACAAATTTTCCCTGTTCGGGCTACTTTGGACGGAGTGGGACGAACGCGGAACCCTTGAAAAAACTTCTTGATTCCAGTTCTTAATTCTTCCAATTCTTTATAAATATCATTTACTTCGGCTAGCACGTAAGTCGGTAGTTTCATATAACATATTTGAATTAGTTTTAGTGACTTGTACTTTATTGGACCCACTATTTCAATACTACTGTCTAGCCAGAAATACCTACTACTACAACAATTTTTCTACAAAATACAATACATAGTCGTAATATAAATATTAATTATTTATAACCTTAGATTAATTAGATAGTAAAAAGACCTTAGTAGAAAGTAATTGGCAATAAATATCTGTAGAAATAAGATGTACACTTGTATGTTGATGTATTTCTGTTTTGCATATCATATTTGACAAACGCCGAGATTGGACGAGTTGCCATGACTCGACCAATCTCGGCCAACATGTAACTAAACCTTGGTCTACCACTAACTGAGGAACGAAAAACAAAAGGTATTTTCTATATTTTCGGGTACCTATTTGAGTTTTTCAGAACAAGTACTTATCCCTCGGGAATTGTATTTTTATGGGAACAGTTCGGGATAATTTTTAATACAATTGTGAATGAAGCCGAATATAAAACCTCCTATGGTTTTATATTCGGCTTTATGTATTTTATATGTACATAATTATGTTCTTTGATTTCTCTGTCAGCTATACACCGATTAAGAAAATTCATTCACAATTGTATTAAAAATTATCCCGAACTGTTCCCATAAAAATACAATTCCCGAGGGATAAGTACTTGTTCTGAAAAACTCAAATAGGTACCTGAAAATACTAAATAAAAGTTGAGAGTTGTCAAGGGACACCCGGATTGAACGAAGTTCCTTTCTATAAGAGAGAGAGACAGACAGAGAAACATGCGCACGCCGCACGGCTTACAATAGCTTACTATAGCAAAAAGTGTCGTTACAACTTTTCGTGAGAATTTTTCCCGTCCAGCCCCCTTTCACAACGCGCGATAAGGAACTTAGTTACAAAAATAAGTCGGTCTTTATTTTCAAAGCAATCAAATTTATGTTATTTGAGCTGCAATCTCGATCCCGCTGAAGCATCTATTAGACGGCCCAGGGTGTTTATTCTAAAAACATAATTCCACAAAACAAGCTGTCAAGAGTCAAGTTGACAAAGACGGACAGAACAATAGGGCGACCCTCGCACGGCAATCAGCTAAAACGGAGGGTGTAAACACCTCTTTACACCTTGCTCAGCGCTGTTGTTTTCAGCCTTAAAAGAGGTATTGTGTTTTGCCCATTGAGCTGGTAGGTATAAATAGTTTCCGTATCCCGTAAAGTATCGTATTCCGTAGATTATTTATATTCAATAGATAGGGCGGAAGAGGTTTTCCTCTTTAAACTCGAGCAAGGTGAAACTCAAGAACAATAAACGTACTTGTTATCTAGTAGGTACTAAGTATTCTTATATTTCTAAATCAAAATTTGTTTTGTGTGTTGTGTGTAATAAATATTTTTCTTTCTTTCATTCATTCTTAGTATTTTACTGGTAAGAGTTTATAAATTACGTGGAAAAAATACATTAGCTTATATTGTAAGACTCCACAAAATAAAATTTAACTGTTGAAAATTTTGTCCATGCTTCATTTCATGCCAATTAAGCTCATTCTGAAAGACTCAATTTATTCATTCACGCGGCGTTGATTTAAATAATTGAGCCTTTGTTTTTAACTTTTACCACCTGAGTAAATTGAATAATATTAATTTCCAAATCCCCTTATTCATAATGCTATACTAACTTTAAAAAGTTGCTAAGCAGTCTTATTTCTCACTCTGACTTATAATATGTCAATAGAAGAAGACAGATTGAAGAATAGCAATGCTTTAAGTTAAATTTTTGTACGTTGCGAAAGACTGCAGATGCTGAATGCGGCAAGCTGAAAACAGAGCGCTATGGCGCTCATTAGGGGAGGCCTATGTCCAGCTGTGGACTAATATTAGGCTGATGATGATGTAACGAATAAAACAAAAACTACTGGACCGATTTCAAAAATTGTTTTGCCGTTAGAAAGCGACTTTACCACTGAGTATCATAGGCTATAGAATATACTCGTGCGAAGCCGGGGCGGACCGCTAGTTATTAATAAGGGGGAAGTGTATATGATACTAAGATTAGAATGAGGTTTTGAGCGTGCCTGTACTATGAGACTTCGTGTAATCAAAACGATTTTAAAAGTTTTAGTGCAGTCTTTTTGTACGAAATATGAGCCCCAAGTAAAAGTAAAGTAAAAGTAAAAAGGTATTTTTTTTTTGTTACAATAACACAAATTAAAAAAAAAAAGACAAACAAAGAAAAATAAGTGACAAAAAAGGGGGCATCGCTCAGCATATGCCCAGAAGCGATACATATCGTTAATGAGCGCTGGTTTTATGCGACTCCCAATAGAAGAGCTTAAAGCTAAGCAGAGCTTGTGCTATGGGTACTTACTAGATAACTGACACTTTATATCAATAGTTTGAATAACTATACTTTAATTATGGTGGGTGCGAACCTCTAAACTCCCATAACAACGTATTTTCCGGTTCATTTGGAAACTACAGCCTTTATTGCAATGAAATTTTGCAAACATAATCGGATATGAAATACCTATGTTTGTAGCGTTTTATATTTTCAAAATACATAATCATTATTAAATGAGAGCGAAAATTCATTTTAATTAATTTTCAAGTGCATTATATGCCCCAGGTAAAACTTTTGTGCCTACAGTCCGCTTTACCTCACTAAACCTTGGAACGCTAAATGGTCCGGAAGCCTAGCGATCACACATCGCTTATTATCCCTTGTAACGTTTCCGAGTGTGCCTGCACTGGCAGCAATCGGACTTTCCGGCCGTTATCCGACCCACATCCGGTCGACTCGCGCCACTTCCGCTCGGCTATCGTGCACTGCCCACTGCGATTGTTACAGTGAGGATAAATTCTGAATATCTCTTCATGTTTCGTTGGAACAAGCTCATGGAGATTATCTATTTACTTATTTTCTGCGACGCAAAAGGTTGCGGGTTCGATTCCCGCCTCGGGACAAATGTGTGTACGATCTGCAGACATTTGTTCAGGGTGTTCTGGTCGTTTTCTATGTATAATAAAAAATATCTATATATGTATTGTATTATATTATGTATATCAGTTATCTAGTACCCATAACACAAGCTTTGCTTAGCTCGGGGTTAATGCTGTGTGAATTGTCCAGCATTATTTATTTTTGACGAGCTCAGTTGCGCGGCAGGCGAAGGTTCGCCTGCTACGCAGGAGGTTGCGGTTTCGATGCCCGCCCTGGAATAAATGTTTGTACGATCTGCAAATATTTGTTCCGTGTGTTCTGGTTATTTTCTTTGAGTAATGAGAAATATCTATGTATGTTAAGTATTGTATTATGTTTATCATTCATCTTGTACACATAACACAAGCTCTGCTAAGCTTGGGGCTAGATGATGCTGTGTGGATTGTCCAGCATTATTTGTTTCTCTGGTTTATGTATGATGTAACCTTTTCAACCGTTTTTCTTAACTGAAAGGAAAACCTTAAAAAAAAAAGTTTATCCCTGTGAGTTTGCGAGGTATTTCCCGAAATAAAAATTGTTTTAGATTGAGATTAGAACATTCTATGCAAAATTTCAGCTAGATCTGGCATTATTTGTTTACAAATTGTCACCCACAATGTTGCCTGGGAGAAATCGCTTTCAGCGATAAGGACGCAGTTTGTACTGGATATTGGTTATTTACAATTATTTATTTTTTACTTGTGTTAATTTCAAGTAGATACCAACGCTAAAATGTTTATAAATTCGTACCTACGTGCGATCAATATTATGAAACACAGATTAAGGAAAAATATAGAAGATTCTGTCCAAATGTGTTGTTTCTGGAAAATTTGTCGGCCAATGCGTTAAATCGTCAACAAGATCCGACGCTGCAGCAATATTTCAGTGAACAACCATCACAACTCAATTTTATTACCTACGCGTCCATTGTACATCGAATTTATTAATCTATGGTTCAGGAACAGGATGCGTCCATAGATAACCGACCGGAAGTAGAGGAAGGTGTCGCAGCCGGAAGTGGCGTTCCACTGCGTTATCGCCGGCGTCCGGCGAATGTGAAATCGGGTGGAAATTCTCGTGTGAATGATTACTTACGTATGTATGCGAATCAATTGAGTGGGTAAGATGAATTAATATTTTAAATTTAACAAACTATCACCTATACTTCAATAACAAACAAAAACAAAAAAAAATAAACTTTTAATGATTGACGTAGACGGTAGAATTTCAGATTAACAGAGTTCCAACTTTATTTGCAACTGATATTATTTTTTTGAATAATCGATTTTGTATTTGTATTTAAAAGTTCGCAATGTTTTGAATGAAAGATCTCAATATGGGGTAATTTTAATGAATTCCTATAATGTTATAAGTAGGATACCTTAAAACCTTACCTTAAGTAGATAGGTACTGGAAAAAGAATGGTAGGTTATGTATAAAACAGAATTATATGAATATATTATTATTTCCAAACTATTTATTCGTAATTTAAAAGTATTTCCAAATTGAATTCGCAACAATATAAAAGCACGCCCCACTTACTTACAGAGAGAATTAACTGAACTGAGCGCCAGAAATATTAAAATGTAAATTGTTCAACAATTGTTGCCCCGTGTCGGTGCAGGAATGCGTGCCAGCAAATTGATGACCGAGCACGACGTTCATGTACGAAAAGGAAACTAATAATGATCAGCTTATTATTAATAGTCTAATTTAACGGGGAGCGGAAACATATTTTTCACTTCTCTTGCTCGAAAAGTGTATCATACATAATAGTGTAGCTTATCGTGTTTAAGCCCTAAAAAGTATTTTAGTACAAAGCATTCGTCCTCTTACATAAAGACTCGACTTTTTGGTGCTCCGTCAAACAATTTTTTTGAAAATGGAACCTTCTTGGTGATTGTTGGATGTTTTATGAAGGTTAAAGTCATGGTAGATTGCGCACTTTTGCGTTGTGAGTGTAGAAATTTTAAAAAAAGATAGGGTTTCATATTTTTTTGTTATTAATTTTTGGGAACTTCCTTAATTTCTACTTAAGATGCTCCTGCTATCTACTTTCTTAATATCCTGTCCGCAATCAGCGTGGACATATTTTATCAAAACCTGCCGAAACCCATGGAAATGGCACTGCACATGATTGAAACGAAATGTATATAAATTAAAGTTTGTTTGTTAACTTAGACCAAATAAGTAAAGTTAAGCAACCTACATTTAACATCGCTGTAAAGTTCTCTCTCAATAAATAGGTAAATGAATATAAAACTCCTACTTAATCATAAACAAGCAAATTATTTCGTAGCTCATTGTCTTACTTTGCACGCTGCATTTTCGCGCATAAAATTATTGAGGTTCATTAAAATTGTACCCCTTTGCTTAATATCTGGTTTTGCGCGGGTCAGTCGCCGCTTTACGGCTCTAATTATAGCCTATGGCGGTAACCGACATTTGCTAACTACAACTCGTTTCTATGCGGTTTTATTGTCTGCATCTACTCTATAAATAACATACATATACAATTAAACCACAGACTCTGTACACAGATTTTATGTTGGAATTATTTCTAAAGCGTAAATTCACTACGTCATAGCTACTCTACATAATTGCTCATATACGTCAAAGCCCCTCTACACAACGTCGTAGCCCCTCTGCGTTGTAGCTCCTCTACGTTGTAGCTCCTCTACGTTGTAGCTCCTCTACGTTGTAGCTCCTCTACGTTGTAGCTCCTCTACGTCGTAGCCCCTCTGCGTTGTAGCCCCTCTACATCTTAGCTCCTCTACATAACAGCCCCTCTAAACTACCTCACAGCCCCTCTACATCGTAGCCCCCCTACGTCGTAGCTCCTCTACGTTGTAGCTCCTCTACGTAGTAGTCGATTTACTTCATAGCCTCTCTACATCGTAATTACTTAACACCGTAACGCCTCAACGTCGTTATTTCTTGCGGTACTACCTGCGGTTACGTCACGTCAGACATGACATGAAACAAGGAGTTACTAACTTGATACACAATCCCCCGAATACTCAAACGAAACTTACATTTAAGCGCGTCTGTCGCGGTTTTTTGGCATATTTAATGAAAATGTGTCAAAAAATCGTCACTTAAGACGTGCTTAACCCTAAGATGCGTTTGAGTATTCGGGGGAAAGAGTCATAGGATTGTGAATAAGATATTTGAAATCGAAAATTTGTAAGGTATTTTTTTCGGTTGTAAAATATTCAAAGCTACAAATATTACATAACTATTCATACACGCACAGCGTTATATTAATTAAATGAAGTTACCGAATGAATGAATAACCAAATCTATCACATTATTTAACACGTGTCGTGCCAATCGCGTCAATTACCCTGACGCGAGCGTGGGCTGAATGTTAAATGCAAACGCGCGATATTTGAACGTGTTAATGATGATTCTGGTGACAGTGATTAATAATGACATCATGTGAGGTTTAATGAAGCAAGTTTAACTTTGGTTTTATTATTTTTTCCGGGGTGTTAGGGGGACACTAACCTCTCGTCTCCTAAGCCAAACTAATCTGCACTAGGTGCACTCCGCTATATAACGAACTAGGCTCTGGTGAAAATAGCAAACAATCTTCATAATTTGATAACTCTGACATTCACAATTATTTTCCATTACTTGACACTGCATCTGATGCTGGATGCGGCAAGCTGAAGACAGGGCGCTATGACGCTCACTCCTAGGCATCTCTTCCCGCGTTAAATGACTTGACATACGCTTGAGTCTCAAAAATCTCTAAAAGTTGGCGATAATGGTTGTACACAAGAAAAAACACAGCGGGTTAAATTGTCTAAGGAAAAACGCTACATGACAAAAATCACTCAATACTTTATGCTAGCAAACTCCTTAGACTGCGATATGGTCCCCAGTAAAAAAACTCTACCATTGTCTGTGGAAGTTCTCTCCTAAAGCGTGCTTTTTATTTCATTGCCTGATAGTTTGCTTCCATCGGTAACCCAATTCCCAGTTAGACTTTAACAGACACAAAGTCAAAGCCTGCAGCGAGTGCAGGAAAAACTTCACATGGACACGGATACCCTTTTAGAGGTCTGATGGAAATGCGGCGCGCGGTTAAAGTGGACTGCTACTGAACTATTTACTTCGAACCTTATTTTGGAAAGCAGGCTTTATTCTAGATTGATGTAGACATGCATACCAGTGCATGGGTACCAGCTGGTACATCTGTGGGTACCAGTACGAGAATTCAGTGAATGATGGAGTTGCTCAGGGAATAGAATGAAGATAGATTTTCTTTTCTTTTTTGAGAAGTTTGTATTGTAGGGCTCTAACTTGCATGGTTTCGAATTTGGTCGTACACTTCCATCTTAAAAAGCTGGCCTGTATATTGAGAGACTGAGAAGATTTTTATTAAAAACGTGATCTGTATGTTTAGTATTATTTTAGACTATAAAAATTGGGTAAAACTAGCGATAAGAGCCAACCAGCTGGAAACTCGTATACGCATGCATTTTGGCGTTATGTACGTTGTCCATCTCCAATAGAAATGGTCTGGACATTTCCATTTCAGATGGAGTACAAGTACCTACATTATAGGTTTAGGTAGGAGTACTCCCTTGTCCCCCTTTGGACTCTTTTTGGTCCATTATTTTTGCAAGCATATCCTGCCTAACTCCGTCCAGAAGCGCAGAATCTTTACAAGTACTATTTAGGGGCATTAAGATATCGTTTACGTCTTACTTTTAAAACGTATGTTTGGGTTTATTAATAAAGTAAACGTGACTGACGCGCGTGACGTGGACACTCACGGTAGGGCTGGTCCACCAGTTTAAAGTCGCCCAGCGAACTACGGAGAAAGCTATGCTCGGAGTTTCTCTGAAGGATAGGATTCGCAACGAATACATCCGACAGAGAACAAAGGTTATCGACATAGCTCAAAGGATTAGCAAGCTGAAGTGGCAGTGGGCTGGCCATATCTCGAAAAGAACCGACAACCGCTGGGGTAAACGTGTTCTTGAGTGGAGACCGCGACTCGGCAAACGTAGTGTAGGACGCCCTCCGACCAGGTGGGATGACGATTTGCGAAAGACTGCTGGCAGATGCTGGATGCGGCAAGCTGAAGACAGGGCGCTATGGCGCTCATTAGGAGGCCTATGTCCAGCAGTGGACAAATATAGGCTGATGATGATGATGATGAATAAAGCAAAATCAAGTTTTCATTCTTTGTGTTTAAAAGTTACATTCCCTGTTCTATGCAATAAACAGTTCTTTACAGGAAAACAGCTCGGAATAGGCATTTTAAAAGGTGTGTTACCTACAAAGTAACTCAAACCACTGTAGTGTGAGCGCAGTGCATCGCAAGCATTCCAATGTTACCATAGAATACAATGTAATTAGTATCAGAATCACAGACTTCACGTAGAGACACCGTACAATAAAGACGTATCAATAACACCATGAAGCTCTATCATTCTACCAGACCACCAGAGACCAGAAGAGAAGACTCAAACAATAAATATTTAAACATTTTATTTTCATGTATTACACCACCATTTAATACTACAGGTACACAGTGAATAAACATTTTTTACGTTTACTGTGAATATTAATTTCTAAGTTCAATGGGCATCAACCTACTTTCATGTTCAAAGGGCACCCTAAGAAATATTGAGTCGAAATGGACCAAAGAAGGGCTTCGCCATGAAAAGGGCTCACTAGTCTTTTATGTTCGAGAATCGGTAAGTGCTCCCTAAAATATTCAAGATATTGCGGGTTTCAGTGAGGATTATCACTGAAAAACGCTAGCTTCGTTTTAGACCGGTCAAAACTTATAGTTATAGGGATACAATTGGAAATTTTAACCTTATTTCTTCAGTTGTTCTTAGAACATATTAAGTACTAAGGTACATATTATGTATGTATGTACATAAAGTACTAAGTCGCAAGTAGGTAACTTAGTTACCATGTAAACAAGATAACCCAAAACTGTAGACAGCCAAAAAAGAAGAAAAAATGTTATCGACTACATCCTTTACTAGGCAAAACTTATCAAACCATTAGTAGATTAATAAAGGTAGCTTTTAATATTCGCTTGTAAATAATTATTCAGAAACCCAGGCATTGGGCGTTGAGTCAACGCCCAATGCCTGGGTAGTATCATCGTTCCAATAGTATCAGTGGTCCTCTGTTAAAAATTATCTGCATAAATGATTTATATTTTTTACTATCAGAAAGAACAACATAAAGCAGATAATTCCTCGCTAACCTGTTCTATCACGCTGAAATTGTTAACCTAGTTTGCAGCACTACAAACCTCAACGTACCTACGTAACCTGGCACCCGCGTACAATACGTGAATCTACGTGCCGTGGTGTTACGCCGCCGGTAGACGTTCGTAGACCACAGCCTATTTACCTTCGAGAACCGCAAGTGTTAATAAGCCTACGTACTAATCAACACCGCACTGTTATGTTTCTGAGGGAATGGTTAGGATTTTGTAAGGAAGCTTTCAGAGCCCATGTCTCACAGCTGCAAGTCGTTCTACTGGTCGCACCACTGTTACAAGATTCGGAGGCTGGACAGTGAATGGGCTAAAAACCTTATGATTCGATCATGCTGACCAAAAATAAAATAAATAAGGCTGAACAATCAACACGGCATCATCTAGCCCCAAGCTAAGCACAGCTTGTATTATGGGTACTACTAGTTAACTGATATACATAATACAATAGGTACATAACATAGATATTTATTTACATATACCCAGACCGTGTGGTGCGGGCTTAGAATTTGCACCACCCCAACTCCCCCGTGGGTGTCGTAAGAGGCGACTAAGGGACATACACCGGGGGGCGGGCAGCAGCAATAGATCTATAACCGAACTGAGATCCCCAACCCGCGCCTAGTGTTCGGGTAAACCGACCAAGCAGCAAATATGTCTTTTAGCTGCGCTTGCAATTGAATGCGTATTTGTTCGGTTACCCAAACTGCCTCAGTTCATTCATACCAGTGACTTTTCCTCGACCACATACCTACCATACCAATTACGAACCTCAAAGGGCACTTTGGGAGTCAACCAGCACCATCTACCACCACACCCCAGCCAAAACCCTTTTCACCTAGCGTGGCGATTATGGACATGACCCCCCATGAGATAAAAAAATCAGGGAGAGGCCTATGCGTCCAGTTGTGGGCTATTATAGGCTGTAGAGGTTGAGGAAATACCCAGAACAGCAACAAATATTTACAGATCTTACAAACTTTTGTCCCAGGTGGATTTTCGCCACATCGGTCGAGATAACCGAGACATGAGGAACTTGTACATTTAGATAAAGAACATCGCATCGTAAGTATCCAGTAAATACTATTAGCAGAACTACTAATACACAGAACATCGTAACCGTATCGTATCGTATCATAAAACGGGCTCCAAAGTCGCGTTTTCCCCAAGTGTCACTCGCCTGAACGGAGTGAATGGGGCCATTAGGGCTGCTAGCTTACAGCATGCATTGCCAAAGACTAGCTCTACTCACAAATTCTACCTTTTCAGCGGACGAAACGAAAAACATACAAATCGGGGTGACTTACTCCAAACTCCTGAATGATGAAAATGGGTTGGATTGGAAAGTAGTTAAAAGTTAAAACCCGCAACAGTGCGAAATTATTTTTGAAGTGGTGACATCTATTTTAAATTTGAGTCGCATTTAGTTTGATGTGATGTGTGATGGATGAAACGACGAATGAGAGGAGGCCTACTTTGAAACACGTAATACGATTTTTCGGTTGACGGATCGCACGAAACGAACAACCTTACTGCTGAACGTGCAAACTGCCTTGCTTCAGACACTATACACTAAATGACACTTTTGTTTCGGATCTCAAGAAACGAATGTAAAAATTAATTTTCATAGAAAGGCCATCGAAAGAACGGATCCAGTCATCCTTCGTGTTATGCAATTACCAAACCGTCATTTTTATAATTTGTTTTTCAAAGAAGACCTCCCAATAGATAATAACTTTTTATCTATTCTTATGCCCATGCCATGGAAACCATTTGTTACCAGTGATTGTGAAAATGATCATGTGATGATGTTTTGGATACGTTTTACGGCGCACATATCAATCACTCGCGGACATAACTTTTCACCTCAAGATCCACCTTCAAACAAAAACGAAAGAATCATTAAAATCTATTAAGAATTGGCAAAGATATCACCAAAATTGTTGAAGCTAGTTGTAATATTTCAAAAGGATCATGTTGTTCTTTAAGATTGACGGGAAAAATTCTAATCCCTCCGGAATAACATTTTAAGAGACCAATATTTCATCAATCTCTATACAATAGGTAACGAAAGAGTATATTTTCAAATCGGTTATTTCACGGAAAATTTGACGAACATACATAAAACAAGATCCGTCGAGTGTAACTGGCACGTCGAGGGTTTCGAACATTTGCCAATTATAAAAATGTACTGGTACTGGTTAGAAACTTGCAATTTAATGAAGGCTGTAAATTTTTTGACTTTTCTCAAAATAATTCATTAAGTATGAAAACCACAGACATTTTTATTTATTTAATGTCATTATTATATAACATATTTATCATAACTCGCCAAAAATAATAATTCAAAAAACTTATATACATATGACCATTACCATAAATGTTACAAAAAACCAACATAAAGTAAGCATGTGTTGGTGGTAGACCCTCGGTTGAAGAGCCACAACATACCGGTAGGGTAAATCTGCGGAATACTTCAGATATTGACTGGAAACCCGCAAAGAGACTATTAGAGTGTGGACGTATGCTCTCTTGGTAAACCTTGCTTTCAAGAATGCATAGCTTTAAAATGTAGACGAAAAAGACGAAATTTACAAAGAAGGGTATGGTTGGAGCACGTTATGGGGACGGCTGTCTACAACCGTATCCCAAAATCTATCACCAGCGCGCAATCCACGCCGTCCTTTAAAACGAGGTTAAAACAGTCGCTGATAAACAAATCAATGGAATTTATGATTTTAAAATATAATTAATGATACCTACCGATTACAATTAATTTATTTAATTAATTTATAGTGATTAATACTTATAATTTGCGTATTCATTTGTTATTTAAATAGTTTATGTATGTCCTGACATAATTTTAATAATATTGATTATGTGACCTGTAACCTGTGAAAGTTATTAATAAATGAACTATGTTGGTATATTAATCTTGAAATCGTTTCTAGCTACGGCGGAGTTAGCCAGTAAAATTAATAGTACTTCGAGAATAGGAAGTTTACACATAACCATTATCTATACAAAAGGTAACGTAAGAATATTTATACAGGTTTACAATGTGACTGGAGTCTGCCTCAATGGAAGCTTTTAAAGATCATTTCTATCCCCATGGAAAATGATTTATGGTATAAGAGACCTGTGTTTTATTCCATGTCTACATCTACGAAAAATTTCAGAGCGTTTCGTTTAGTAGTTTTGGCGTGAAGAAGTAACAAACATTTTTCCATACATCTAAACATCCAAATTGCATTATTAGTGTCATTGAAATGAGAAAACCAATCCAATTGAAATCAAGTTGATTTGTTCCTGTTGTCCCCATTGACGGTTTCAAGTTATGAGGACAACGAGAACATATAAAATATCCTTATTTTTATATCCATTGACGTAAGCATAGTTTATATACATACAAATGAAATAATTGATATAAGCATAGTTAGGGTTAAACCAAATGACAAAAACCAAAAGTTTTTGATGTACGAACTTGACAGGCCTAAAAGATCCAAGCAAAAGACGTTGACGACCTCTGTGGCGCGGTGGGCGAAGGTCTGCCTGCGACGCAGAAGGTAGCGGGTTCGATTCCCGCCTCGGGACAAATGTGTGTACGATCTGCAGACATTTGTTCAGGGTGTTCTGGTCGTTTTCTCTATATAAAAAAATATCTATCTACGTATTGTATTATATTATGTATATCAGTTATCTAGTACCCATAACACAAGCTCTGCTTAGCTTGGGGCTAGATAATGCTGTGTGAATTGTCCAGCATTATTTATAAAAAAATTATTTATTTATAAAAAGAAAATGCTTTATAAAACCATTCAATTTACATTCAACTTGTTCAAAGGAATATTTACGGAAATACTCGTACAACAATAGTCGCGACCGACGAGTAGGTACATACTTTCCTTTGTCACAAAACGCGTATAAACTGACGCCTGAAGAATTGCTGGCTGCAAACTGCCAGGCGCCTTTGTTCTTTGTTGCTTGCACCGCACCGTGCCAGCACAGTTTGTTATTGTGGTATGTTTGATCCATGAAAAAAGTCTTACACCTACTCAAGAGGGCGCATTACGCGCCATTTTGGAAAAGGATAGGCATAGGAATTTGCGTTCATAGGAGCGGGACAAAGCAAGCATTTTTGGAACTTCGCAAGTGCGAAAATGGAGTTTTTTGCTTATTTACAAGAAAACTACACGACTTATGAAAAAACTGTCATAAGGAACCAATTTATTAGTAATAATAATAACCTACTAATCAAAACATAAGTCATTTCAATAGACCGCAGGTTTTTAGAGCAAGTTATTTGCAAAACAGTGCAATTTCATTATTTTTTCAATGTATTTTTTTTCATCTAGAATGCGATTATCGACCCCTGTGATTGATTTAGAGCCATTTATAAATAAGTAATAATAATAAATAACGCTCGACATTCCACACAGCATCTCTAGCCCCAATGATACACATCATCATCAGCCTATACCAGTCCACTGCTGGACATAAGGCTCCCCTAATGAGCGCCATAGCGCCCTGTCTTCAGCTTGCCGCATCCAGCATCTGCCAGCAGTCTTTCGCAAATCGTCATCCCACCTGGTAGGAGGGCGTCCTACACTACATTTCCGAGTCGCGGTCTCCACTCGAGAAAACGTTTACCCCAGCGGTTGTCGGTTCTTCTCGAAATATGGCCAGCCCACTGCCATTTCAGCTTGCTAATCCTTTGAGTTATGTCGATAACCTTGGTTCTCTGACGGATGTATTTGTTGCGAATCCTATCCTTCAGAGAAACTCCGAGCATAGCTCTCTCCATAGCTCGGTGGGCGACTTTAAACTGGTGGAGCAGCCTTACCGTGAGTGTCCACATCTCAATATTCCGACACAAGTATATAATTTGTTTGTGAATAAAGAAACTGAATGAATCTCAGCCCCGTGAGTCATGACGGGTAGGACGCACTGATTGAAAACTTTAGTTTTCAAGCATTGCGGTATGATACTACACATAATACACATTATACTCTCTCATTAAGGTTTGCTGGAAGAGGGTTAAGCTAAGATTTAAATAAGGTTTTATTAGTGCAATAAAGAATTAAGAATTACATAATACACATAATTAATAGCAGTAATATACATATTATAATAATACAATACAATTACATAGATAGATATTTTTATTATAATAGATAGAACTTTAATCACAAAATCCTAAAACAAACATTTTCGAACTAAACTATTCCGTCCGACACTCGAGCCTTTCATTTTCAACACCTATTTAACTGGGAACAAACAAAATCATACATTCATGAATAAATAACCCGAGGGGCGGCCGGGAAATGATTTTTGTTTCATTTCAAACTTCAGTAATAAAAGCCGTCTACTTGAACATTTGAAAGGAAGTGAAAAAACTGGACAACTAAGCCAGTGGAATGGTAGAGTATCTCAGAGTTACTTTATATCTCCAATTTTTGCACTTGTGGAGATGGAAGTATTTCCCTTTTTAGGGTTGCGTACCCAAAGCATAAAACGGGACCAATGGGGGCAATGACTAAGACTCCGCTGTCCGTCCTTCTGTCTGTCTGTCCGTCTGTCACCAGGCTCAATCTCATGAACAGTGATAGTTAAACTGTTGAAATTTTCATAGATGATGTATTTCTGTTGCTGCTATACCTAACAACAAATAAAAATAATCGGCGACTCTAACTTAGCCAGTTTTATTTTTATTGGTCTGCTAAACAGTGTTATTTCTCTCTCTCTGACTTATGTAAACAGAAGAAGACAGAGCGAGAATTAGGAAGTTAGCCGACAATTATTAATAAGGGGGTTATAATGTTATTATAATGTACCTATAGGATTTCTAATTTTAATAAGCGAAGACCCGATAAATTTAAGTTATCATAACCACGGCTGCACCGATTCCATGAGAGGTAAGGACAAATAACTAATTAAACTTTCAACGAAGATTTAAAAAAACGTTTTTTTATCTATCTGGAAGCTACGGTGCGGTACTGCACAGACGACTGGTAGACTCTACTCTACGTGTGGGGACTGTGTATTAGTAACATCAGGAGTTAAGAGGGCACAATACGCGCCATTTTGTGAAAAAAAAAGACATAGGATTACGCTTAAATAGGAGCGGGACAGAGCATACCTACGTTTTTTGAACGGCGTAAGCGCAAAAATCAAGTTTTTGGTTATTTACAAAAAAACTACACAACTTTTGAAGTAACTGGTTCACGGAACCTAAAATTTGTAATAAACTACGCATATACATAAGTCATTTCAATAATATATTCTTCTGACATATCGACCAAATGATGTGCAAAGCAGTGCTTTCATGTGTTTTTTGATGTTTTTTTTTTTTCATTTTTATGCAATTCTAGTGTTTTTACCACGAAAATCCCGTGGATACTAGAGATCTAAGCCTAGTTTGACAACTGGTACAAGATAAATGATATACCTACTAACATAATGAAATCTGAAATGGCAAAACCGATGCGTTCTACTGGAACTTTTTGGTATAAACACGAAACTGTAAACTTATTTGAACATTCCATTCCAGTAACTGTACCGGAGTGAATCCCGCAAAGGGTGTTCAACCGAAACAGACTGCCAGAATTTAAATTAACCACTTCATATTCCGGTTCGCGTGCTATGAAATATTTATACGACCGCAGGGCAGCGCACACATCACCCTGTATATTGATACAACAATTTATTTGGAAGGGTCTTGCGTTTTATCTAATTTGGAGTTGTCGATTCCAAGGTATTGTGGTATATGAAGTAGGGTGGGATATGTAGAAAAGAAACCCTCAGGCAAAAAGAAAAGAAGTTCTTCAAAATGATAATCTAGTTATTATATCATTATATTAGGTATATATTTTAATTGGCGATTTTCATAGATATATTTTTGGCGCATACAGAGGTTGTGTAGATTGGGATATACTCGGTGCCAGATAGTTTGGCATAACAGGTTGTTGACTAGGTACCTAGGACCTTAATGATATCCAAAACAGGCACAACTTAAAATTTATCATTTTTTGGGTTATTCTTAACAAAATAAAATTATCATTTCACACACTTTTGGATTTATAAGAGAGATTCATAAACTTTGCACTACAAATAGGAAGAATATCCTTGTTTCTATTTTTATATAAAATGACGAATTGATGATTAAACGAACTTACCAAATGAAGTACAATCATAATTATACGAAATATCTGGTCCGAAGAATTAATCCTGAAAATAAGAATTATTTGCAACATGTAGTAGGTATCTAGGTCCCATCGTTCATCTCATCAGTCATCATCATCATTAACGTGAAGGGGTGCTGTCTGCGGGGAAGAGACTGCCGTGGACTAGCAGACATCAACAGACTCACAAGTAGGTAATGAAATATGAACATCGCCGAGTATATGTATTCTATATACAGCCTATATTCATCTTCACTCATCAGTGATAATGTAGGATTGTAATGGTAAAAGAATTTTTCAAATCAGTCCAGTAGTTTCTTAGCCTATTCAAACAAACAAACAAGCAAACAAATATTTTCTCTTCATAATATTAGTAGAGACAAATAATACATAAATAGAAATACCTAGGTAAGAACAGAGCTAATCACTACATAGTATAAAACAAAGTCGCTTTCTCTGTCCATATATCCCTATGTATGCTTAAATCTTTAAAACTACGCATCGGATTTTGATGCGGTTTTTTTAAATAAATGGAGTGATTCAAGAGGAATGTTTATAATTATGTATAATACATGCATAATATAGTAGAGAAACACTGACAATTTTAGAGGTTTCCGTGCGAAGCCGGGGCGGGTCCCTAGTATTTTATAAACAGAGGAAAACTTCATGAAATGTTTATTTGTTCATGTTATTAACAAGTTTTTGTGGACATAATGGTTGGTGGACATGTCGATGTTGATAATAATGTAGCCATGAATACATATATAGGTAGGTATGTATGTGCAGTTGGAACCGAACCTACTGCGTCGCAGGAACCGCCTACTGCGCCACTAAAGTCGTCAACTTTGAAACTTAGGTACTCGCAGTCACCATAGGTATGAAGTGGTCCTAGCAGTCTTAAATTTGGCCGATGATTTGGGAAAATGATGATATGGGAATAGTGATAAAATAGTACCTATGGAAATTGCGTCGAATGGAGAAAATAATGAAACAGGAATATAAAGCAGATAGATCGCACCATCGTCATTTCAACCTGGGATCAAATTATAAGTAGCCTATATTATTATCTCCTGCATGTTTGGAAACTATATTAAGGTTTACTAGATGCTGCCCTCGGCTTCACACGCGTTGTTTAGGGTTATTTCTTTATGGGAACTGATTTATGGGATAAAATTTCAACTAACTCTATACCAAATCAAGTCGATTGGTTGCTTAGTAAGGGCGTAAAGGAGGAGAAAAAACAAAGAAACAAACACACTTTCTCATTTATAATATAGATATAGGTGGGTATAAAATGGGAATTTGGACATGAACAGATAATCTGCGTATCGCAAGAACGCCCACAATTGTTCGTGAGATCAAATTACCTAAAAATAGGGTACATTGGGGCAAGTTTTTACTTTATTTTTACCGACTTCAGGAGCAGATTCTTTGTTCGGCTGTGTGTATTTTTTTTGTGTATTTTCGTCGATTTCTCCGTCAACAATAAATCGAATTTTAAATTTTTTTTCGTCGATAAATAATAATCCCGAATCGGTCTCATAAAAAGTTCACTCCCGAGGGATTTGTAGGTACCTATCCCATCAAGCTTAATAAACACGATAATACTTTTGACTGGCACTATCAGCAGTGGACTGAACGTATGTTTACTAATGAGGTAGGTATCAAAATAATAGTCCTAAGTCAACATTAGCCAACCACTTCAACATGAACCAGGGCTCCACCATGTAATAAGAAACATAACAAAAAAGAACATGCCAATCAATGTTGAATAATTTGTACCATCATCAACGGCTTGCCCACAGCTGGGCATGATTCTTTTCCAGAGTTATGCTTTTAGTATGATTTTTACTACAGACTTTACCGACGACGACGAAGAGTTCCTTTAGTTTATATTGGCAGTACTGTTCATTTCTGACTTCACCTACTTATCTCTTTTTTATTTATTTTTAGTTTATCGTCTGTAACTTTCAATTATAGTATTAGTATCTCTTCATATCATATCAATATTTATTATATTATTGTACCAAACAAATGTTCTTGTATTTGTTTTATTTTTCTACCTAGATGTAGAGATATAATTGAAAATCGCACCTTTACTTTACCGACATTTTACAATTAACATTATATAAAAAATATTGCTAGACAATCTACACAGGTTCATCTAGACTCAAAGTAAGCAGAACTTATGTTATGGGTACAAGATATCTTTATACATGAAATACACATGTTTTGTTCTTAATACATGAAATACACATCTGAAATATATAATATTTGTTTATCCGATGTTTGATTTCTTATATAAAAACTTCCTCTATCTGTTCCATCGCCTCTCCTATAACTCTAAGGTTTGCGGGAAGAAAACTATTATCAAGGGTTAAGCTCGCTTATGTACATAACCTATTAGATAAGTTCATATAATGTATTAAAATTGTGTAGAATAAAAAATTACAAAGATGTAACATATTGAAAAACTATTTCTGGAAATAACGGTTGCACAATACCCCACAAGACCCTATTTATCAATGTTTCCACTCAATATCAAAGTCATTGTATGGGTAATACCTGACATCTATTCACACCATATACACATCTACAGGATGTTAAGATAGTTGTGCCAACAGTTATAATTAGCAAGTTTGTGAGAGGTTTATATTTTATCACACGCTGAAGATCTGCACAGTTTGAATCAAGTGCAACATGGAAATGATTGTGAGTTTTGTTTATTTTTTAATCAATGTCACAAACTTTTTGTGGTGTCGATCTGTGGGGACGCCAATGTTCATCCGTGGACTTACCTACCTTTTATGATGATGGTGTAGGTGCCATACTCTTTTTCCTCTTTTTCGTTTTTAATTTAGGTAAGTAGGTGAATAGTTTGTAAATCCCTCATGAGTCATGATATTGTTGCATGAGTCAAACTATGAGGAATATAATATTAAAATCCAAATTACCTAGTAGGTAGGATGGTTGTAATCACGTGTTTTTACAATACCTACATATGTAACTACCTATGTAGGTATTGGTATACCTAGCTTAATTCTACGGTACATTTATTCCAAAGTTTGGAATAAATAAGTACCGTAGAATTAAGCTGTACCGCTACCATAGTAGCCGTGTGGTGACGGCTTAGAACTAGAACCACCCCAACTCTTCCCGTGGGAAGGCGTAAGAGGCGACTAAGGGACATACACCGAGGGCGAGCTGCAGCGTCTCTTGCAGAATATATTTATCTACCACCGAACTGCGATCCCCAACCCGCATGCCCAGCGTGGGGGTTATGGGTATTACCCCAATGAGATAAAAAAAACTGTGGGAGGCCTGAGTCCAGCTGTAGACCATTATACCTAAGCTGTTGAAGTTGAGGTAGAATTAGGCAATTAAGATATTTTTTTGGGAATGGAATGTCGCAGAAGACATCTTTCATTAAAATAAAAACACGATGATGAAGTTTCAGTATTTTGGACTTTTTGACAATCCTAGCGTGATTAGGGTTTTGGAGAAGTTGCAACCTGACTTTCAACCTGATTTTCATTACTTTGCGGAAATTTTTAAGTGAAGGTATTTTTTCCAGGCCCAGAAAAATATGCCAGAAAAACTAATACCAACCAGGTCTTAATAATTTTCAGAACATCGTCTTCATTCTCACATTTACGCTTTCACTCCACGTGCAAGCTGAAGAGATCAAAGCGACAGAACCTTCATACAACCCGCTGGAAGACTTGATCCTGAACGGTAATAAAAATGAACCCAGCAAGGATCATGCTAGAATGAAGAGGCAATATGACCCATATTATTACGACAGTAAGTATCTCATACATGACGACCTCTGTGGCGCGGTGGGCGAAGGTCTGCCTGCGACGCAGAAGGTTGCGGGTTCGATTCCCGCCTCGGGACAAATGTGTGTACGATCTGCAGACATTTGTTCAGGGTGTTCTGGTCTTTTTCTGTATAATAAAAAATAACTATCTATGTATTGTACTGTATTATGTATATCAATCAGTTATCTAGTACCCATAACACAAGCTCTGCTTAGCTTGGGGCTAGGTAATGCTCTGTGAAGACAGGGCGCTATGGCGCTCATTAGGGGAGGCCTATGTCCAGCAGTGGACAAATATAGGCTAATGATGAATGCTGTGTGAATTGTCCAGCATTTTTTTATGCAATCCATTTGCAAGCATAAGCTAAAGTTTACTTCCCAAACATTTCAGACAGCTCTTTATACCCAAAAAGCAAACCCTGCCTGATGATTACTTTTTTTCAATCAATACGGAAGTAGGTAGATAGATAGATAGAAAATGCTTTATTGCACACATAATATACATACAAAAATAAAAGAAATAATAAAAAAAACAAATATGTAACAATTGGCGGTCTTATCGCTCAAGAGCGATCTCTACCAGACAACCGTGGATGGATAGGATCGTTGGATTGAACTAACTAATTGATTAATAGGTACTCTATTAGGTACTTACTCCAGCCGAATTCAAGAACCATTTTGGAAAAAAAACACAATGGAATCCCATTTTGTCATTTAGTTTGGTATTTTATGTAGGTACTTAAGTAGAATTGCTTGCGCATTTCCCTCAGGATAATAAAAAAAAAAAAAAAAAAAAAAAAAAAAAAAAAAAAAAGGCCGATCGCTAAACGGCGCGAATCAACTACGTCAGATCTCCATATCTTCCAAACTACTAAATATTTTACTATGAAATTTATATATGGTAAAGATCAGGACTTACTCTATTGATCATAATGTTTCGAAATGGAGATTTCATAAAATTTTCTCTATAGAAAAAATCGCAAAGTTACCTACCTCTAAATTCTTACCTTCTAAAACTTTAATTTCTCAATAAGAGTACTTACAGAAGTTAAGATTGAGAATAAGCATGGTAATAGAACTAAGTATAAAGATCATATGTTTTTGTTTTTGCAAATAAAGTCCTAATTAATAGATAACTTAATTTCTGGGCTTGCGTTGCGTTGTTTTGGCATGCCTTGTACCGCTCCTATGAACGCAAAATCATATGTCTATCCTTTTCACAAAAACTAGAGGTTGTTTATGTTTATGCTCTTAATTACCTATGCCATAAACAGGCCCAGCCATTCCACAAACGGACTGATTCTACGATCTGGCGGCGACACATACATAATTATAGGTTTGTTCTACATTAACGAATAAATAATAATAAATAAATAAATAATGCTGGACAATTCACACAGCATTATCTAGCCCCAAGCTAAGCAGAGCTTGTGTTATGGGTATTAGATAACTGATACATAATACATACAATACATAGATAGATATTTTTTATTATACCATGGAACAAATACCTGCAGATCGTACAAATATTTGTCCCAAGGCGGGAATCGAACCCGCAACCTCCTGCGTCGCTAGCGGACCTTCGCCCACCGCGCCACAGAGGTGGTCAAATAATATTATTATAATACCTAGTAGATCTACAAGTACCTATAGTACCTAACCTACTAACCACAGTTGACTGTGTAATTCTGTAATCTGTGCTACTAACAGATGATGACGACCTCTGTGGCGCGGTGGGCGAAGGTCTGCCTGCGACGCAGAAGGTTGCGGGTTCGATTCCCGCCTCGGGACAAATGGACAAAGGGAGAAATGTGTGTACGATCTGCAGATATTTGTTCAGGGTGTTCTGGTCTTTTTCTGTATAATAAAAAATATCTATCTATGTATTGTATTATATTATGTATATCAATTATCTAGTACCCATAACACAAGCCCTGCTTAGCTTGGGGCTAGATAATGTTGTGTGGATTGTCCAGCATTATTTATTTATTTATAAAATGATTAAACATGTTGCGACCTTACCACCGCACTGTACGGTGCTCTCTGTTCAACAGACGACCGCACAGCTTATTGCACTATCCAATCGTTTCGTTTCATCGAACCATCGAACCAACCGCACACATATTAATAATAATAATGTGCGGTCAAAGAAAATAATAATAAAGTTGCTTCTACAGAGACTTCGTGGCTTAGTTGGTTAGAGCACAGTAGTAAGGGTGGGGCGCGGGTTCGAGTCCCACCGAAGTCGAAGTTTTTTGGTAACTTTCATTTCTTAAAGATGCTCCTGTTCGCCACACAATCTAATATCAGTCAGGATTAACCCAAAGTCGTGCTGCGGAGCGCACCATGTTCGATAATTCAATAAAGCAGTTGCATCGGATCAAAGTTCCATCGGGAACTTTTTATTTGATCGAATGCAACCACAATCTGATCATATGATCAGACGGGAATAACCCATTTTGTTAGGTAGGTTACTTTAGAGGTAGGAAAGAACCTACTACTCACGGCTTCATGGTGTGACTCTGCCAAGTCGATTTACGGCCACTGGCAAACTTTTTCTAGACTCATTTCGAGACACTTGAGTGAGTTTTGAGCTATTAATATCTTTGTTACCAACTTAAAAATACAATTTTTATTAAGAAAGAAAATAACAATCAAATAATGGAATTAAATTAAAACAAGTATTTACAATTGACTCAATTTAGCTAATTGCAGACTGTTGCAAACAATCTACAGGTAGCTCAACTAATCTACATAAATCAATACCCGTCGGAAACGTGCCCAAGAAACTGGCTGCATTGGCCCGCTGTAAAAACATAAGATCTCAAATCGAAAAAGAAAAACCAAATGCAAATTCTGTCAAGTGATGAGCGGTTTGTTTACAAACATTCTATTCTTTAGTTTGGCTGGAGTTTCAGAAATATTTCCTATTTGTTTTGCTTACCTTTGTTATTTTTTTCAGGAGGCTATTACCCGGTACCAATAGTTCTACCGATTGGCTTAGGTTTCGGTGGTTTTGGTGGAGGCTTCGGCAGAGGTTTCCCAGGGAGAGGGTTTGGCGGAAGGGGTTTTGGAGGTAGAGGTTTTGGAGGCAGAGGTTTTGGCGGAAGAGGGTTCGGTGGAAGAGGTTTCGGTGGAAGAGGTATTGGCGGAAGAGGGTTTGGTGGAATTGGTGGTAGAGGTGTAGGTGGGTTTGGCGGCGGAAGGGGGGGCAGGGGATAAAACAATAATAATAATAAACAATAACTGCACTACGTGTTTTTTTTAAGTTAAGCATAATGTTTCGAATATTTTTAGGCAGGACTTGTGTGATAAATAAAACGCATTTTACTACTTGGATTATGTATTTTATTCATGAAAGCAAAACCAGAAATAACAACTCAATATTCTATCCATTTCTTTTAAATCGATTTATCTTCAAAGACACCATTGTTTTCTGTAAAATGATTAGGTATATTAGTAGGATAGTAGGTATCTTACACTGAGAAAACAATGCACTTTACGAGACACATTATTTTGAGGATCCCTTTTCGAATTTACCGATTTTTTTCATACTGCTTATTTGTGTGCAATCCTAGTTAAATGAATGAGTGCAAATTTATTATTTTATGTGAATATGTCTGATTTATTCGCTAAATGAGATTGATATATTTTTAATAACAGAATAAAATCAGAAAGTACCTATTTTAATTTAGTGAATCAAACCTCAAGCTGGAATTTAATTAGTTAGTTGCTAAACAAAGAAAATTACAATCATATAAAAGAAAAATATTAAAACTAGTATTTGCAATTGAAACAATTGAGCTAACTGCAGACTGTTTCAAATAATCTACATTTAGCTCAACTACTCCATATCGATATCAGTCGGAAGAATCCCCAACACGCTTGCTGCATTGCCCCGCTGGTATTGATATGAATCAACAACTGAACCTGTAGATTTTGAGTTTCAACTGTAAATTTTATGTTGTATACACGGTGTCCCATAATAAGTGGATAACCTTGAAGGTGCTTGTGCGGGGAGGCTAAGTCAATCAGACACAAAAACAAAAATTAAAAAACTTTAAGCGTTTGGGATTGATAAAAAAATTCAACATGGAAAATTTGCAAGTACATTTCTTTGTACATTTTTGAAAATTGGTAATTATAGCCACCAAAATATCTCATAAAGGTGAACAAAGGTACGTATTTCTACAAGTTTTAAAAAAAACACTTTTGAACTTCCACTTTTTTTAGGAGTGATATTTACTTTATTTTACAATTTATTTTGCTCCAATGCAATGTTTTAGTCAGTTGGTAACTGTAGTACACAGTAAAAACTGTTAACAGTAACTGTATTTAAATTAAATAATTTTTTTTTGTCTCTCTCATGTTTTCCTGTTTATTGTGTAATATTGTGAAATCTGTTTCTGTCGTTATTTCCAACATGAGCTTAGGCGTTTTGTTTTCTCTGATATGTATACCTAAGGTTGTTTGGTTTTGCTTCCTAAGACTCGACGCTTCAAAGTTATGTTTATTTATCTAATGTCCAGTAAACATACTTTACCATTATTCTTATGTCGCCTCGCCTAGTATAGGTATATAGATATAAGATAAAAAGTAGTAGTTACCTGATAGCTTTTTAAATCCCGAAACAATGTGCTATGTTGTTTCCCAAGCTTGCACCTAACTTAAGCTACTTTTAAGTTAGTAAAAAAAAAGGCAGTATGAAAGATACATGTATCTTTCATACTGTCTTTTTACTAAGTACTAGGTAGTTACTTAATTTTGTAAATTCAGATTCAGACTTATTCCTATTTGTTTCACGTAGTATATTGATGATTCTAGCCCTGGCACTGCCAGTTGATTTTTTGTACACTTAAATGAATTATTTTTATCTGTTTTCCTTATCAATTAGGTATTTTATAGAACTGACCGGAAAGCGGCTTAATCTTTCATTTATTAATTTTTGTTTTAACAACGACAGCCCTATGTAAGGTACTTCGTTAGCTGTGCTATTTTCATCATTTTCTAATCTTATTTTGTGATTATTTACTTAGCAAGAAGATATTTCGTTGTTTAACTATCCTGGTTTACAATTGCTTTTATAACGTGATCCCGTCCTCCTTTAAGATGTTTTTTTTTTATATTTAATAGTTTGAGTTTTGTGTAACATTTCAACAACAGTAGGTACGCCTACTTCCTTCTTCTATAAGTATAATAAGTTACCTTTTCTTTATTTTTCAGGAGGTTATTACCGGCCCATAAAAACTTCTGACGAAGTCACAACCAAAACCACCGAAACGTTGGTCTATCGGCAGAATTATTGATATTGGGTAATAAAATAACCTCCTGAATAATAAAGAAGTTTTGGAGGTAGAGGTTTCGGTGGAAGAGGTTTTGGCGGAAGAGGATTTGGACGAAAAGATGTCAAGGGAGTAGGTACAAAAAACAATAATTATAGTATTATTTAATAATATTTATACATATACATAAATTGTGTGTTATCCTCTGCCTTTGAAGCATTATGTTTCCACTGCAGCCAAACCCACCTACACCTCTACCACCAATTCCACCAAACCCTCTTCCGCCAATACCTCTTCCACCGAAACCTCTTCCACCGAACCCAGCAGTTGCATAATAAATAAAAAGCATATTATACTTGAATTATTTATTTAAAGAAACCAAAACCAAAAACTAAATAATCTTATCAACTCAATTACTAGAAATATCTAGAAAGGTGTTATTATTTAAAGATATACATACATAGCTATAAAAATAAAACAATGCATAAGAATAAAACAAAAACAAGGCTCAGATTTAGCTTAGCTAGAACAGTCTCATTTGCAACAAATTCTTTAAACATTCTTAATTTTTTCTAGCCTTATACGTTAGCAATGTTAGCATACAAATTTTTACTTAAAAGTACCTATACTTATTCACTTAATTATATTTCCAAAATAACCGAGGCCATTTGCTTTATTAACCAGGTTTATAATTTACAAACACAACTGTTATTTTTCACTTATCGCATCGACAACTTGGACTGTGTTCTTTGTTCACACAGAGTACAAATCCAACCCAATAATAATTATAACGAATCCTTATCAAATAGGCACACTGATCAAAGAGCAAGACAATGAGACTTTTTTGTCCATTGATTTGCTGAAAAAATAGCTGACCTGACACCTTTTACAGTTTCCATAGGATAGACCAGGGTAGACCCACCACTATCGAACGCACGTTCGGCAGAGTAATTCCGGACTCGTCCCATTGGATTCGGCAAAAGTGGGACTAGTCAAGAAACTAAAATTTTATGCCGTAACCTTTTCTGATCGTCCCACTTTTTAAAGGCAGGCAAAACTACTGTCGACAGCATAGGTTTCAATGTAAGAAGCTTATTAATACTGCATCCTCAACCTGTCAAGGCGGCCCATCGACTTTATGCCCAAGTCGATGAGGCGGCCGCACACGTCTTGTTTTTTGTCTGACGGATAATGTTTGTATTAGACTATCTGAAGGCTATTTGTGTATTTACAAATGTATAGAACGAACGCTTTCGGTTAGTCGAATACGCCTATCCATAGACAATTGTAATAGACAGTCAGACAAAAAATCGGCCGCATTTAGTCATTCTCTCGGGTCACTATAATGCACGACAATTTATTCTACGGCCGAATAATGTACACCTTAATAATCCGTGTAAAAACCTATTAAAATTTGGAAGACATGACACGGATTATCAGGGTGTACCTACATTATTCAGCCGTACAATAAATTGTCGTGCTTTATTGTGACCCGTTCTCTAAAGGCCATAAAAGAGTTAAGTATAAGTAACTAGCTACTGCCCACGGCTTTGCAAATACCTATGGATTGTTTGCAACAGTCTGCAGTTAGCTTAATTGTAAATACTAGTTGTAATTTGTTTCTATTATTATTACTTGTAAGACTTTTTTATTAGGTATACAGGGTTATTGGTAAATTAGTAACACTACGTAAACTGCAGGTTCTGCCTATACGTTTGTGAAGACACCAGGTCATAATTCTTATACTTGGTATTGGTAATAGGTAAATAATGATTCGTTAGAGAGGTTTTATTTGAAACTACGCTGAAAAACAGCTCTGCCCTGAATTACCAGTGGGTATGGGAGTGGAATTTTGGTGTTTTGTAACTCGTAGGGTTCCTGGCAAAGATATTTTTTCATTTCGTATCACAGCTGTTTTTTTTTAAGAATTAAGACCTGGGTTCTTTGCGAACGTTTCCGTGATGATAGGCAGAACCTGAAGTTCCTGTTGTGTCTTATTTACCAATAACCCTAGAAGAACAAATAATGGTAGGAAGCCAAGTAGCATTAGATACATTAATTAAACTATTGAAAGACTTGCATACGAATTTCGCTGATAACATTAAGTTGAATTTCGTAGGTAGAGCAAGTACGTGGCTCTTGGAAACCGCGTGAGGTGGTCGTTTAGTGCCTTTATTATGGATCAAGTAACAATTGCCTATTGTTCTTGGTTGTCCGGTGTTCGTTGGGTTAGTTATGAACTACAAAACATTTAAATACAGTATACTGTATACTGTGTTCAACATTTACGTAGGTATGTATTACATGGCTGTCGGTCGCCTAGTCCAATTTAGGGCGTTGAGACTTGAAGTAATTAAAAAGGTTTACCTACTAAAAATTAGGTAACTTACCTACATAATATTATAGTTGTGTATGTAGGTACCTACTGAGTTTTCAGGCCCTGAGGAAGATCCGCGAATTTAGAGAATTTTAAATAAACCGAAATAATGATTTCGGTAGGTAGGTAGGTACTTTATCTAAGTGAACTTTGCATGGCGTACCAAATGATTTCATACAAAACAACCTCATTAGGCGTACCTACCAAGACATGCTGGAATAGTGAATTCAATATCTAATCTAGGTGATGTAGCTATACTCCAGCCGAATGATTTTTTTGTAAACAACCCACAGCAAATAAACTAAAACTCACATGCTTGGAACAGAGTTACTGACATATTATTTATTTTAGCGTTATGTATTTATTGAACGAAAGACCTACGATCGACAAGGAATGTAAGCGTGCACCAATAGACGGTAACAAAGGTATTTTAGGTTAAGAATGGGAGGTTTGTTTACAAATATTTTACATCGAATTTGGCTGGAGTATAATAGTGGGTACTGTACTAACTGATAAGGTACTTATACTCATAGATACGTCTGATAATATACATATTTATACTTTATTTTGTATAGGTAGGTATGGTACCTACCATAGGCATCTGCCATACCATACAACCAGGTAAACCAAAATTAAATCAGTACCCTACACATGATAAAATTAGTAACAAAGTACCGTTATGCCCAGCCCATTGCCCGTTTTCGAATGTAAAAATACACCTGAAACTACGGCAACCGGCGTGCTTTTTGCACAACCATAGCACATACACAATTTTCAGTAATTGCGATGCAATGATGCTTTCTAGTTTTCAGGATCTATCATTCCTATTCGTTTGAACAGGGACAGGACAATATATTATCTTACAGTTTAATAACATTAAAATGTGTCATTTTAATAACATTAAAACATCGACATTTTACCCAGGTAAAATGGGTAAAATGTCGATGCATTAAAATGAGCCATGGCGGGAGGTCGCGCTTCAATAATCCACCCCTGAAAAAAATCCACCAAAGAAACAGCAGAGACTTCCTTTTAATACCTCTATAGCTGAGGGTATTGGAAACAATCACATAAGGTCCATAGCCTTTTTTTACCCCTGCAACCATCGCTGTGGGCTGCCATTCTCAATGCATTCTCACTACTCCAGTCATGAATTATCAGAACTAGAGAGATGCATAAATGCATAGCAAACAAAAGACACGCCTGCTATAACGCAGACAAGCCAGAGCGGCACTCCATCAACACCACCGAAGCTAACAAAACGCCTACTAAACCCAACAGAATTCGTACTTGCGTATCCTGGTGGGAACACTAACAGGACACTGCGCACTGAACAAATAATTATTCACCATCGAATCGATGGATTCAGACAGCCCTCTCTGCAGAGGATGCCTGAATCAGTGATGACGAATCAGCTGTCCAGGTACTCCTGAAATGCGAGGAAGTAACTGAACTAACAGAA
This sequence comes from Eupithecia vulgata, assembly GCA_946478455.1. Classification (NCBI taxonomy): domain Eukaryota; kingdom Metazoa; phylum Arthropoda; class Insecta; order Lepidoptera; family Geometridae; genus Eupithecia; species Eupithecia vulgata. Next base: position 11,347,042 of record OX297867.1, read on the forward strand.
ATCCTCAACTTGCGGTCACATAGTGGTCCCAAGGGACATGTCAGTGCGTCAGGCCATGAAAGTGTTAGTATCGCATTAACTGTTCAACTTCGGCGGTCCGCCGCCGCGCTGTACCACAGTGGTTTCTCCGCAAAGCTACTGAAGACCACAGGAAGATTCTGCGCTTCTGGATGAATTAAAAACAACGCGTAATGGACCTAATTGTGTCCTAATGAGAGCATGGGAGTAGGTACTGTTACTTCAACTACTACCACCAATCCGCCTGCTTAGCTTGGTCATTATGCCAGAACGACCCAAGTTTGAGTGAGGCATATTCAGCAGTGGAGTAGAAGGACTGGGGCCAATTCTGCTAACCTATCGCTTTAGACATTAGTATCATCGCAAAATCGTTCATAGATGAAAGATATACTAGATAGTGCGTATTTGCACGGAGTGATAGATAGGATGGTTTCAGCTTTGGCACTTTTGACAATCGTCCTTCCAGCTGTAGTTTTATGATCAATGGTAATTATGGATGTTGGCAAATTTTCTACGAAAATTCAATAATGGCACAAAAAAAATCACAAGAAAATTTTTGGGACATTACTAAATTACAGTATAATACAAGTTAAAAACAAGTTTTACACTCTATCCATCCTTGTTTGATCAAGTTTATAACTTTTTACAACAAGGATCAATAAACATGATCAAAACACTAGAAGTCCACAAATAAAATGAGTGTGAACAAAATACGAAAACATTAAACAAAACTTGTCGAATACATGTATTATATACCTTGGTCAAAACGAGGGGTGAGACGATACCATGGTTATTGTAAAGCGATTAACATATTGGTATTAATTAAGGCCCTATTCGGTAGGTGGTGTATCATGTGTTTCTGGGTACATTAGAGTTCGTTGCCGAGCGAGATGCGTAATGGTAAAAGTCGTATCCGCAATTTAACCTGGTGCACAAAACAAAGGCCATGGTGAAGTAAATAGAATGCTTATATCTACAATACGTATAACAAATTATAAATCAGATATATGCTTGGCTTGGCAGAACCCTACAAATTGGCGAAAGTTCAATGAATAACTTGGTAGATCCATAATAACTATGATAATACTTAAAAACCAATCAGTATCCTTGAAAATTCTGTCAAAATGGGTGCAACCGTACCTCTAAGCAAAACTAAGCTTGTCCTTTATTTTTAGGCCCTTTCCCAGCGCCATTTTGCCCTTTATTTGGTGGCTGTGGACCCTTCGTGTGCGGTCCTGGTCCTTTCGGCCCCGGTCCCTTCGGCCCCGGTCCCTTCGGCCCTGGCCCTTTAGGTCCCTGGCCCTGGTACGGCGCATTGTCATTTCCACCATCGCCTTTATCTTTAGGCTTACCTTGCGGCGGCGGGCCCAGTCTCTTTATAAAGAAACGGAAAGTCAATTTCTTGTCTTTTATAAAGTGGGCTAGAGAATCCAGTGGAAGAAGAGCGCATTTGCCAATGCGAAAGACTTCATCAGCCTTGATAGCATCATTGAAGCAATGATCTGTAAAGACGATCTTGCGTCTGGCATCTTGGTTGCTGGTAACATGTATCTCGTAGACATGTTGCTTGGCTACATTCTTGCTGCCAATGTGCTGGACGGCCCAGTAAGCCATCTTCTGCAGTGTGTCGATCTTCACGGTGATGATGAAGAGCATTTTACCTTGGGAGGTGAGGTAGAAGTGACGCTCATCGTCGTTGACGCTGGCGTTCTTTATGACGACGTCGGTGTCGGATGAGACGTCGCAATGTTCCGCGTGGCGGTCCTTGAAATGCTCCATCATCTCCTTCAACTTACCTGGAAGTACAGCATTTTGTTTATAAGTAAGGTGTGGTGCAAAAGTTTAAATTGGTAGCGTTGGTAAGTTTGACATTACCATGCCTCGAGCTGCGGTTGCGGTTCATTTGGGTGCGCTACGAGAAATACCTCGTACCTACACCTTTGTTATGTCAACAAATTTGTTTAGGTTCAATAAGGTTCAGCATTATTGAAACATTTTACAATAGACATTTTCAAATTAGGTAGGTACAAAAAATCGACGAGGATTATCGAATAACTGCAAATTAGCATGTACACAGATACAATCCAGTTATTATGTAAGTAGGTATAATATTTATGTATTGTTCTGGTCGTTTTCTAGGTATAATAAAAAATATCTAACTATGCATTGTATTATGCATATCAGTTATCTAGTACCCATAACACAAGCTCTGCTTAGCTTGGGGCTAGATAATGCTGTGTGAATTGTCCAGCATTTATTATTATTTATTTACCTTTCCAAGAGCACCGTCCGAACACGGAGCCTAGCGGGCATTCCATGTCTCTGAAGATGCACTCCTTTATGTGGTCCTCCAGATCGAGGGCCAGCATGGTATACACGCAGCCATTGGCCTTGTTGGGACATTCCACCTTCGCCTGTAAATACAAACCCTTATAAATATGTCGGGTTGTTAGACTACTATAGCAGCCCCCCCACACGCGAAAAGAGCAGACGTCATGTGACATGTGCTAGCTACGAAAATCAGTCTAGAAACAAGTACCTAAGGCTGAATGTTATCTCGGAACTGCAAATACGTTAGACTGGAAGGTTATAGACAAAGGCTTAACGTTTTCTGAAAACGTATTCGGTTTTTACCTGGATTTAGGGATATTTTGTCAAAATTCGTTCGATTTTTAAAAGCCTTATTTTTTATGTTCCGTGTTAAAAGCTGATATCCCAGAATGCTGGGTAGTTTTAAATTAATTACTAAGTAAAAACCGATAGATTTAGATGGCATTTTTAGATGGTCGTTTTAAAATAAAACAGGACAATTATTACAAAATAACAAACGTTTGGTTTGTTATTTTGTAATAATTGTCCTGTTTTATTTTAAAACGGGATTTCCCAGATAGCTTGTTCCATTAGGTATCTTTAGGTACCTACTGTTAAAATGCAGTCGTGTGAGACTTAAGAAGATAAAAGACTGTATGTTATTTTGTGAGTACCTCAGTTTATTTCTTGAAAGGGTATTTCCCGAATAGCTGAGCGAGACCAATTCGTGACGTAGGACGGTAAGATTGAGAAGTCTGAATGTTTGTTGCTTTATATGGAATTTGAATGATTCCTATTGGTTTGTAGATTTAGATTGTACTATACATGTCACTTATCTATCTACTTACCAACCTACTTGACATTTTGCAAGTCTAAAGCATTATAGCGCTCTCCAGTACAACGACGGTTCCTAAATTGCAACTTATATAACTTCTGGTTTAAGTTTTCTGGTTGAAGTTTTATCTACTAATCTATTTTGTATCATTTGCTGTAATAAACATTTTTTGCTTTTTACTTTTCCGCGTTCTTTGCTTTTAAGAGGACTGTCTTTTCTAGAAACCTGCCTATAATGCGAAGGAATAAGAAGACGAAGAGTACCTTTCCGACAATCTCCTCAAGCGACCAGTTCCTCATCTGCGTCATGGCCATACGGCATACAGGGCACACCGGCGGCAGTAAGTTGGTGGTGCAAGTGTTGCAGAGGCTGTGCCCCGATTGGCACTGGAATATGGGAACCGTCATCGTGTCCAGGCACACGGGGCATTCTGGCATGTTTGATGCCGGTGCTGAGATCCTGTTGACGAAATTGAACAAATTAAGAATCGAATTGAAGACTAAGTCATGAAATTATGGCAAGCTATAAAGAGGAGTTTTTTTTTTCAGACCTCTGAGGGGAACCCTTTAAAGAATTCCCGTTTCGTAGCCAGCTCTGAATCGGGGTTATTTCTCCCATTTTAAAGCCAGCTACCAAATCTGGCTACGAGATGGGACTAAAGAGAAATGTTGTACGTTCAGTTCAGACTTTTGCGTAACCTCAACCTCAACAGCCTTTAACGGTCCACTGCTGGACACAGGCCTCCCCCTGATAATCGCTATATTGGCTTTCATCTCATGGGGGTAGTGCCCATAATCCCCCCCCCCCCCCACGCTGGGCAGGCGGGTTGGGGATCGCAGTTCGGTGGTAGATCTATTCTGCAAGAGGCGCTGCTGCCCGCCTTCCGTATGTCCCTTAGTCGCCTCTTACGACACCCACGGGAAGAGTTGGGGTGGTGCAAATTCTAAGCCGGCACTACACGACTATTATTATTGCGTAAGGATGCCTATTAAATCATCCTTTGCTGTAGGTATTTTATTTTTTGCTCGTTACGACTTATGTTATTAAGAGCTTTTTAAAAACGAATCTCCTTGTGACGCGTCATCAAAAAAGGTCTGCAAGTAAAGTGATATAAGTTTGGTTAGATAAATAAATAATCATGTAAGTACCTACCATGTACCTAGAAATTTTTTGCTGGGTTTTATATATACCATTGAAAGTGGAATATTCGCTTATTAAAACTTTTCATAAGAACGTGTAACCTTTTCTGAATTCATTAAGTTGAATTGATACAATTTCGATTCTGAAGGTGTTACCACAACTCACAATCAACACATAATCATTATATACATATTTATTTACTAATTATCGAACACAAAAACGAAAAAAGAAAAATTTACTTTTCCAGGAAAAAAAAACTCGGCATGTATACGACCTTTGTGGCGCGGTGGGTGAAGGTCTGCCTGCGACGCAGAAGGTTACGGGTTCGATTCCCGCCTCGGCACAAGAGCGTTTTCTATTTATAATAAAAAATATCTATTCTATCTATGTATTGTGTTATAATAATAATGTAAATCAGTTATCTAGTATCCATAACACAAGCTCTGCTTAGCTTGGATGGAGCTAGGTGTGAATCATGTTCATGTGTGAATAGTCCAGCATTTTTTTATACCTACCTAGTGAATTTTCGCCTGAGCTCGCGCGATCCATCCGAAGGGTAGAATTAGGACTAACGACTAACCCAGTTAATTCTTAGCCAGCCTGATATTCTGACCGGATAGGTAGGTAACGTAAGTACGTATAGGCACAAACTTAAGTTCTACTACCGAAGTTAGGTACCTAGGTAGAGCACTAACAAACAACACCAAAAAAACAGGAACGAACACTGCTATAATCACAGAGTGACAGAGTAGTGTTATCACTGCTATGCTAGTCGCGGAATTATCAGCTAGCTAGAGAGAGAGAGGTTACCTATGTAGGTAAGGTATAGCTCGCAAATCTCTAACCTTTGTGAATTCTGTGAACATAGCCCTGCGAAACTGCGCAGTATTGGGCTCAACGCGCCTTCTTGGAACCTACTGCGCCGCCATTCGGCGTAGGTACCTGGTACCTGCCTACTTCCAAAAAATCATAAACCTAGTAGGTACCTACCTACCTACCTACTATACCTTCCACAGATCTGACTGGAGGTATAAAAATAAAACCGAGCAAGTGCGAGTCGAACTCGCGCACGACGGGTTCCGTACCACTAGGTATCTATAAAACGGTAAAAATCACGTTTGTTGTATGGACCCCCCCTTAAATATTTATTTTATTCTGTTTTTTTGAATTTGTTGTTATAGCGGCAACAGAAATACCTACCTACTTAACTTACGTACAGGTAGGTACATCTGTAAAAATTTCAACTGTCTAACTATCACGCACGTTCCATGAGATGGTGGGTGACAGACGGATAGACAGACGGACAGCGGAGTCTTAGTAATAGCATAGATAGACAAACAAAACACAAAAATTTGTGTTTTGTTTGGTACCTACCTAGGTTTACTCTCAGTCGAATTCTTAATATAAAACCAGTATAAAACCTGGATATTTTTTGTTTAGAAAGGGGTTACACAACCCAAGGAATATTGAGTTTTTGTTGAGTTTTCAGTCAATGTCTTTGTTGACAGGTAGGTAAGGTACCTACCTACCTACTTAAAATGTTCTGTTGACATAAAATATCTGTGATTCTATATCGGATTGAACGCACTTAGTAGGTAGGTATTCCAATTTCCAACTTACTTTTTGTTAGCCTTTGCAGCAGCCATTTTATTAGTCCTTGGTTGATTGTTTGCTTGATTGTATTTGTAGCTGAGCTGAAAATATTCTGAGATCAAAACATAACCAAGCTAACGTGTGAGAAAAAAAATAAACAAAATACCTACTTATAATAAGAGAAATACAGCCAAATACGAGGACATATTAGGCTGTTTTCTCTTATTTTAGTTTTTACAATTCTACAAAAAGAAACGAACTTTCTTGTTGTAGAATTAATGGAGATTTCTTCAGAAGTTACCGGGTGATTCATAGAAAGGTGTTTAATTAGGTACCTATCCCTAGAATAAAACTCTTTTACAAAATCTTTGTTTATGTAAGTGCCTACTTACCAAAAACTTAGGTTTCCGAAATTAGATCTTGATATTTGATCCCTCACTCAACACACTACAATCAAACAATGCATAATTTTGCAAACCGGCCGAACCCGAATGTGAACGAACGAACACACCACCAGACACCCGTTATCAAGTCGGAGTAGACCTACTGTGAATGAGTGGTTTTATTTTAAATATCTTTGCTTGCAGTAGCCACGTATCATTGAACTTTGAAGCGAATGGAATGTGGCACTCACTCACTCTCTCGTATCTCGCTCGCTCGCTCGCCTTGGGAATTCACTTCACGCGATAATTATCTATTTTCAAGAAATTATTATGCCAATGTAAACTTTATCGTGTGGTAGTAAAGACTAAATTAGAGTAAGAGAATCACCATCAAGAAACATGATTTGGGGAATCCCCTGATTACTTTCTCCAACTTCGAGTGTGTTGAACGTAGATCATAGAGTAACAGCGATAGGATTTGTAGAGATTGTCATTGTCTATGATTTTCGCAGTCGTTGTCAATTTTTTGTTTTGTCATTGACATGTCTGCAGTTGTCAAATGCCCGCGTTGCGCCAGAAAGAAGTTGAAGTCAAATCAGGGCTGCCATGCCAGACCGCAGAAAATGTACGTAATTTGTAAATTAAGTTGTCGTCGTCGTCGTCGTCGTGTCGTATGCGCAAGTTTTCCTTAGAAAAACCAAAGTAACAATATGCTTTACGAAAGGAAAGTAAAATATTCGACAATATAAATACAACCTAGGTACGCAAGCTATGTTGGTGTAAGTTACGTACCTACCGTGTTGTCGAAATCGTCTGTCTCGTATCAGGTCATCGTACTTTTATTACACTCTAATTTCTAATAGGTACTTGTACGACTTGTCTGCTTCATGCTTAGAGCAGTTATATAAATGTTCTAAGGCCTCATGGTCCAATTTGTACCATAGCCTGCCTGCCTCTGGCATGTGGCAACCCTAGGAATTAATTAAAAGTGCGCGACCGTGAGAGCAAGGTTTTCTTTCAATTTATTTTGAATCTTAGATGAATTATTATACCTCTAAGTTTTGAATGCTGTTTGAATGTAATGGAATGAAATAGTGTTTTGGAGAAATAAATCAATAATGGTTAGTACCTAGGTATATATATTACTGTAATCTCTGAGACGAGGATTTCCCTTGTCCCTGTGTAATCTATTGAATTAGGTAGGTACCTACCTATTCAATAAATAGAACTTAGTACTTAACTAAAATAATTACTTAGTACCTATATTTCAGCAATGGACGGGTCATACGACGAGATTATTTCGGACAATCCATTTTTTGTGGAACTAAAAAATGAATATGCTAATTTATTTCAACACTGCATAACACAGTCTTGGGTTATTTGCGTACCTCGTATTGGAAGCCTGAACACACGAGTATTTACTGTTGAAGACTTCTGTGCTCACATTTTGGTGCCAAGTGATGAATTACCTGAATCGCACTACAGCACTCTTACCGAAAAGCAGGTGACAGTAACAAACAAAGTGATCACGCTTGAAGTTACCAAAGGGTTGCCTCTACAAAGCCACATCTTGTTCGAGGAGACTTTCTACACTGAAGATTTTATCAAGTACAAGGTATGGTGCATTGAGACGTCCTTGGAACCTTCTGCTACAGCTGATGACACGATAATCTCCAAAGAAACCCTGTCCTCAATAAATGATTGCATAGACCTCCTCTGGACACAAGCTGCTGGACGACAGGTGTTAGACCAAATTGAACTTGCTGTTCAAACATTTATAAAGAAACATCCAATATTACCACTGGCCATTGCACCACTTCGGGACACTGTTGGAGAGCTCTACACTCATTGCCTTCAAATAGCGCTCCAGAATCGAAGACTTAGAGATAAATCAAAATCTTGTAAACAAATCCTAGAGAACATAAAACTGGCTGTTGAGAGTTACATGCAACACTTGTTGTTTGATAACCTTTTTAAACCTATATGCACAACATGTGCCTATGAAGATGCTCATCTCAATAAAAAGATCAGAAACATGTGTGATATCCAATTGAGAGATTTAGATATCAAAAAAGAGCTGTACCACGCTGTCCCTAAAGCAAAACAAATACTTTCAAAGATCGATACATTCGACACTGTTATAGAGAAGATTCTTTGCATAAAACAAGCTTTGAATGCTATTAGTAAGAAAGATGAGTATGATAATAATGTATTGCTTACTGCTGATGACTTGCTGCCTGTTTTTGTGTTTCTGGTCATAAAATCAGGATTGCCCAACTGGTACAGTCAACTCACATACATGAAGGACTTCCGATTCAGCGGTGTTGGCAAGGGTGATGGTGATGAAAGTGCCTTTTTAATTACCACTTTAGAAGCTGTGATAGAACATATTCAATCAGGAGCTCTGGCTGGTCCTCCTGACCCCGAGTCCTACTACTATGAAAGCAATCTAACTGAAGATAACTTGCATGGAAGACAAAGAAGGGGAAGCCTCACTGAATCCATCTCCACTTCAGACTCCAGTGGAAAAGAAGAAACATTGGAATACATTTTTGAACTCATAAAAGCCAATCACACAGAACAAGTAATTGCAGTCTTACAAAAAAATCACAAGCTACTTCAGACAACCCAGAGTGAACAAATTCTCAAGATAGCAGTGGATGCTGAGTCGTCAGATGATGACGAATCCTTAGAAATTTATCAAAAGCTATGCCACCCTCTCTGCAGTTGTAAGAAATGCTGCTCCAAAATATCAAAAAATCTGCTCAGAACATCTCCTACTGCAGCATCAAGAGACAGTCATGGCTTGACTCCTTTGCATGTAGCGTGCATCCATGGGAAATCTAACATCGTTGAATCTCTCATAGACATGGGAGCAGAAATCAATGCCACAGACCTAAATGAATGCACACCTTTACATTATGCAGCCTCGAGAGGACATCAAAATGCATTATTACTATTATTACACTCTGGTGCAAATATAAATCGAGCAAACATAGATAAGAATACTCCACTGCACATGTCTGTCAACAATGGCCATTTGAACTGTGTTAAGGCACTGATCTACTTTGCGGAACACAGCCGATGGAAAATAAAGATAAATTGTGTCAATGAAAGCGGTAACACACCATTGCATTTAGCTTCAAAATGGGGGTATGAAGGTATAGCGAAACTATTGATAGAAAATGGAGCAGAACCCTCACTGCAGAATAGACAAAACAAAACTGCTTTTGACAATGCCCACAATCTGAGAATATTGTATGTTTTAAAATCCAGCTCCCCAAATCTATATGAATACATTCACATAACAAATACTGAAGTAAAGTCATTGAATTGTAAAACTGAGAAGTCTGTTACTGTGAAGGTACAGAATAAGAAGCAGGATGTAAATAATGCTTCGAAAACAGTTGAAAACTTAAAATTGATTGAGAGAATTTTTAAAGCAATTTCTTATGGTGATATTAAACTTGCTTGTTTTTATATGAAGATTGACTATTCAGCTTATTTGAAAACAAGTGACAAGTCTAATGAAGCAGGATGCCACCCACTTTGTGAATGCACATTATGCAAAAACAAAACAGATACCCGATCTTCAGATTTTGACGTAAATTTTACTGATACAAATGGGTTTACTGCATTACATTACGCTGCGCGATACGGTTTGGATGAACTGTGCAGTATATTGCTTTTTAAGAATGCCAATGTGAACAGTATAAATAAGAAAGGCCAGACACCTTTACACTTGGCGGCCTTGAACAACAAAACATTAGTTTTGAGAGTTCTGCTTGACAATGGCGCCAATATAAATGCTATAGACTCAGCAGGAAATACTCCATTACACGAAGCCAGTGCAATGGGTAACATAGGCGCCATAAAGATACTAATTAGCCACAAGCCCAATATAACTATGTTGAATGGCTCACAGAAAACAGCATTAGATCTCGCGAAACTTAAAGTACATTTGACTATCATTGATTTGATTGAAAAATATTCGAAAACAATTGAAGATTCCGTATATTAAAGTGCCTGGTTTTTGAAATGCAGTTTTGACCATTTCAATTTCAGTCTTTGTTTTATTCTACGTAAGTTGTAAACTATGTAAGAGAATAAATAATCCATGCATTCCAATAGGTACTTGCATCACTAAGGTTATATTTCTACTAAGTTTGTTATTTTTGTTTTTTATTCATATTTTTTTAATTTTTATTGTAGTCTTTTTTTGTAGTTTTTTTTATATGTACGTATTTTAGATGCACAAAGGTGTTTGATTGTGCCATGATCTTTTTAATTTCTTTTAAGTTTCTATACAAATACTTACCGCAAAGACTGAGTTACTTGCCTTATTTTTTTAATGACTTTTTGTACATAACGCAACTACCTACTATTTGTTTTTTCTGACATGATTATTGATATTTAATAATAGCAAATAAAATAAGTCAATAAATCGAATAGACTTTTATTAAGAATTATGTATTAGGTACAATATAAATATAGAAACAATTTGAGCGTCATGTTTATATGCCAATTCTACAATTAATCAGTTTAATTTTATTAGTTTTTTTATATATTTTGCTTTTGACTATCATGTTATAAATATATCACTTCATTTATAAATTCCAATAATTGTAAGTGCTTCTAACTTATAATTTAACTTCATTATACATACCGTACCATATCATTTGTTAGTCTACGAAGTACCTAGGTAGGTATATCTATAAAACAGGAACAAAATTATTTTATATAAACTTATAACATCAAAAAACTTCTTAGCACCGTTATTTGTGAAAAACTAAAACCCAGCGTACCTACAGTTTTAATAGTGCTATTTTTCTCATATATTTCGGAATATTAAAGCTAAAATACGTATTATGTATTCAATAAAAAGTATTTGCAAAACAAACTTAGGAACTATAACTAGTAATATTAAAGTATATCATTACATTTCTGAAATAGGCTACGGCTTGGCTGTCTTTAATAACCAAAAACAAGAAATTTAAAACTCGCTATCTGATCCAACACATGAACCTACATTAATATCTAACCTAATTGGGGTAAGGTTCTCTGTGGTTGAGCCACCGCTAAAAGTGACAGTTAACCTCGTTAACCATGACCAAATCTCAAATAAAAGATAATGTTATTCGGAATGTTTTATCTCCACACAAGTTAAGCTTAGCCCTTTTTCCTTGTGAACAAATTTAACCAAAGTAATTTGTTATTTCATCCATGGAATACAGCGGTCTCCTAACATAGTTTAGATATAATTATTATGTAAAAAGCCTCGCTAATCGTCACACTGCAGGTGACGTTTTACAGGACTTTTTTTCATAAGAATCTTGTATGAATGTTTCATAATATTCTTGTCCTGTACTCAAACTTGAGCAAGAGCCCAATAGCTTGATTTTGAGACTTTTCTTACACCATCTATTCCATTTGAAACAGAAACTAAGTTTAATCTAATTAAGTGTGTAATTTAATATCAACATTAAATTACGCGTTGTTTTCCCGCAAAAATGTTGTCCTCTAATTGATATACATTCGTAAACGATTAACATTAATGTCACTGGTTTTCTTAGATATCTATAGTTTTAATAATACTATTTCATAGCTCTCACTTATATCTAAAATCAATATATTATTACTATCTATACAATCTAAAACTTAAAAAATAATAACATTAGTGCCAAATTGTGCAATATCCTATCTGGATTTATGTAACATCAAATTAATGTAAAATGTGTAAATAAATAATAATAAAACGCCCATTAGAAACTGGTTCTAAAATACCATTAAAATTGCACTTGATTGAGTAATATAAAATTAGTAGTACAGTATACTAGCCATAGCCATTAACAAAGTCAAACCGCACCGTTTTGACATTTATGTGACAATATCATCTCAAGGGCAGGCTGTCGCTCAAACTTGTTTCGAGATCAAGAGCAAGTCCCAATTTAATGTACCTATTAATGGCTAGCGTCGACTGGTCGGCATCGAACGCACTGCACTGATAGCATCAAACGGTACTCTTTTTATGGTTTGGTTTGCCATTTTGAATTTTAACCAGGACCTCATGGAGCGAACGCATCGAACTGTCGGCATCGCCAGCAATTCGTTTAGTGCGGATGACGTGATGAGGATCAGCGGACGCACTAGCAAGCCCGCGTCGTCCGACTTTCCTCCCCTCCCGCGCTCCATGCCGCCGGTTCGCCATTCATACAAAATTCGTCTGTTTGCTACGAAAATCCACATGTCAAAGTTGAAAATTCGTTTCCAAATGGCGGCTGCATCGGCAATCCAGTAGCTGCGGTTACAGTGGACACACACCACTCGGTATTACGCACTAAAAGTCCGTCCGATGCGATTAGCGCGGAGCGTAAGATGCCCGCCTATCGACGCTAGCCTTAAAACAGTTCTAGTCCAACCTTCGTGCTTCATTGGGGCGGCAATGTCCAAACAGGAATCTCCTCTCGGTTTCTTTCTTTCTTCTTGTAATGGCGATCCCTCATTCTGACATCGTCTTGTTTTATTCTAAAGTCAGTGCCGTCCGTCCTCCAATTGCTGTACTTACGCGGGGAGCCCTCATTTCTTTTCCGTTCCTGGTTATTTTCGTCGTAGTAGACTCTGCTTTTGATGAACAGTTCGTTTTTGTCTGGGTCGCACATTTCCGGAGGTAGTTCGTAGCTGTCTTCGTTGAGCTCGGGAACATCGTCTCGACTGAAGGTGAATGAGTGAGGGTAGTAGGTCTGCAGAATGTCCTCTTGCCTGAAATGTTGCATTTGTAGCCAGACGTGCGGGAGAAGTAAGGGGAACCTCCTTAGCCAGTAAGTCACGAAACCGTCTGGTACCTTCCCGAGGCTTTCTCGAACATCGCTCTCTAATTCTCTGTAGTGATGTTTCTGAAACAATAGAGCATCTAATTGGAACATAGCTCTAGAAGTCTAGATGGACATAGGAGAATGTGTTATTAACAGGGTAAGGTATCGGTGTTTACCACAAGATTTGTTTTAATCAACTAGTAGATAAGTACATTATAAATACATTCGTATTTAATATCAGTTGCAGGTTAGTGTGTCAACAATTCGATAAGAAACGATCATGTATCTACAACGCAAATAATAGCGTTTATTTGTTGGCTAGACTACTATCATCGTCAGAAAGTTCGGAACGTAATAAAGGTGACCCAGAATCGAATGGTTATAAAGTTAGGATAGCATGTACCTACATTATATACATACTAAAATCTACACTTAAACCAAACAAAACCTAAACAAATGAAAGAGGCCCTTTCCTTGATCATGAATCGCTCTGTTCTCTGACGAATGGTAGCCTATCTATTCAAGATAAACAAACCGCCTGTAACGTCGTGTACATACAAAAAATTACAAAATACCTCCTACTAAGAAGTATATTTGCAAAAAAAAAGCTTATAAAAAACACAAGATTACATAGATTTTGACTTGAGTGGGACTAGTTTATAGGTATGTATAGGATATCTTTAACAATGACCCCCACACTAGGCTAGGCCTGTGTCGCGGGGTATAGTATACATAGCCTGTTTGCCATGATAATTGTAAAAACGTAGTACACTAACAAATTAGGCATAAGATAAAAATAAAGAAATTAAGTAAGTACCCAGTTATAAGTGCTGCAAAACTAAAAGCCTAATAAAAAGATACAAATAGTGGATGCTTTTAATTATGTACGTTTTACATTATGTTAGTCGGACCAAGAAGGACCTAAGACAAAATAAGTAGGTAGGTTCGCTTTTTCGAGACATGGACGAGCGAACACCGCCGCGCGGGGAAGGCGGCAGCGTTCGCGCCGAGGAATGGCTGGCCCGCGCGCAATTTCACTGGCTTTTATTTATAAGTTTGTTATTGCTCTAAAATAATACTCTTTCGTAAAATAATAAAACCATAATCGTCTAAAGTATTTATTTGGGAACTCGTAGACGAATTTTCGTCTGATTCATTTGTTCATTCTAGTTTTTTCTGCAAGATGCTATAAAAAACAGTGTCTGTGCGATTATCGAAATGTGGCGTGATATCGTAAGCGGCGCATTTAACGCATTCACTGCCAAGCCTCGGCGGTAAACACAGGGGCGCGCCGCGAAGATGATTGACTAGGTTGCCCAGAAGAAGAATTTAAACAAGCTACAGTTATAAATACATTATAAAATAAAAGTGGAAAGGAAATGCTTAACCAATGATTGCCAGAAGGCTTTCTGTCGCAACATAGGGTGTCTACCTTTGTACTTTCTCTTTCACTCGATAGTGCAAGCACGATAGCTCACTCATGGTTGTACTCTAAGCTTGATGCAGCAAGCTGAAGACAGGGCGCTACGGCCTAAGTCCCACAGCCAAAAACAAAAATTCTTTATTTCTATAAATACAAAAATGTACACTTAGAAAACGTCAAATTCTTAAAATATCTTATTAAATGGGCCATATTTAAGTTACTTTTTGTACACTTTCTTTGTTGCCTGAAATAAATTATTGTTATATATTACTATGTATATTACTACTCATATAGGCTGATGATAATGAATATTAATTGGTGCTACCTTGTTCCTTATAGCTCTCAGCAGGTGCGCGACGCGGTCGCCGCGGTATGTTCGGCGCGTGCGCAAGTCGCCAGCCACCTTAGCACACACGTGCGCGCGCCAGTCGCATCGGACGACGGGCTGTGCGCCGCTTTCTAGAGGATGCGGCGTGGTCGGTGCTGTGCAGCTTTCTACTTGGTCGCTTACGTCCTGGGAAATGGAGAAAAATTGAGGTTAAGTGTGTTCCCGGGGGCCTACTCGGTAAATGAAAACCGAAGTTTCTGATTCGTTTCTTGCAAAACTACTTGTGATGGATACCTAGTGTGGTAGGCGACGGTCCACCTACGGCGCAGGAGGTTGCGGGTTCGATTCCCGTCTCAGGACAAATGTCTGTCGATCTGCAGATATTTAATAATAATAAATAAATAACGCTGGACAATTCACACAGCATTATCTAGCCCCAAGTTAAGCAGAGCTTGTGTTATGGGTACTAGATAACTGATATACATAATAGAATACAATACATAGATAGATATTTTTTATTATACATAGAAAACGACCAGAACACCCTGAACAAATGTCTGCAGATCGTACACACATTTGTCCCGAGGCGGGAATCGAACCCGCAACCTCCTGCGTCGCAGGCGGACTTTCGCCCACCGCACCACAGAGGTCGTCAATATTTGTTCCGGGTGTTCTGGTCGTTTTCCATGTTATAATAAAAAAAAAAAATTTGAATTACATTAAATTATATCAGTTATCTAGTATCCATGACCCAAGCTCTGCTTAACTTGGGGCTAGATAATGCTGTGTGAAATTGTCCAGCATTATTTATTTATTTTTATAAAACTTAAGCATGTGCAATGAAAGTGTTACAGCCTGAACATACTAATGCTTGTTGTTTTATTGGTATAAATAAATATGAATCATCGACATCAAGGCTTACCTGCAAGAAGTTGAGGATGGACTGCTTGCCCCAGAACATGGGGTATTTGAGCACCGTCTCACACGGCGGCCTCGAGTGAGGCCGCGCGGATATCATAGCTCGGATCAGGATCTTCGTTATTAGGACTTCGTCTTCCGGCAGGACTTTTCTGTGAGGTTTCAAATCGTTAGTAGATTGAAGCAGCTTATACAGCTTTTTATGTATTAAATTTGACTTGTCTAAGTGCTTATTTTGTAAGCTTAAAGAAATAAAGTTATTGAGTTTTGAGTTTCAGATTTAATTAATCTTACCAGTTATAAAGTAACACGTAGTAACGTATTTGAGATTGCGACTCAGAAAATGGTCATTTTGACAGACTTCTCTATATTTTCCTGTAAAATATAGATCTACATCTACAAACGCCCCCTACATTGTACTTGGATCGGTTTGCAATCTTCGGAGATGGGGGGGAATGGTCAATTTTTCGACTTTTTTTTCAAATATTTCAAAAAGTATAAAACTTACAGAAATTTCAAAGTGTTTTGAAATGTACAAAACGATACCTTTCATTTGATACCCCATTTGAACCCCTAGGTCTCTTTTGAAATTTCAACATCACAATTTGTACCTACTGAAAATATTCATTTCAATTTTTCATTTATTTTTATATTTTTTTCTTGAAATCAGTAATGGCGCACGAAATGTATCAATGTTTCAAGTTAATAGCTGCAGTAGTTACTGGGATATTCATGAAAAAGCGGGGACGGACAGAGCGAGACCATAAGGGTTTCGAAACCGATCTCGAAACCCTAAAAATATAATACACACACACCTATGTACACGTATTTTGTAATCTGACTCAGGTATAATTAAGTAAAATTATAATGTATTTACTAAATAAATACTACTTAGTAAATACATAATTTTGGTGATTTTTAGTGACTATCATCCATCATCCATATTGGCTAAAAGTTACTCACTCCAGTAGTTCCAAGTTATAATCCCCAGTAAGTATGTTCGCCTGTCTTCTTAACACGTCTCCAAATGGATGATGTCCTTTTGACAGCACATAGTAAAACACGCAGCCCAGCGAGAATATGTCTACTGATGTAGTCTGTAACCAAAAAAAAAGTATGTTGTCTTTGGCCAAAGATCTTATCAACCTAACAAACTTTCGCCTTTTTATTATTAGTAGGAATTGTTCCACGCGGTGCAAATTCGACATTATGGTATACATTACCATAAAGCCTACCTTAAAGAAAGAAAGAAAAAAGAAAAAATAAATTTATTACCTTATACACTACATATTACAACACAGATTACAATTAAATATAAGATAAACTAAAAAATTAAGGCAATGGGAGTAATTTCAGCTTTTTGCTACATGCATTATTATAAGTAATGCATGTAGCGCTGTTTGCTGTTGTTTACTTACAGTCCGTTCTCCATTGATCATCTCAGGCGCGATCCATCCATCAGTGCCAGTAACGCCAGACCTTCGAGAAAAGCTGACACGTCCAATGTTTAGCTTCTTCGATAGACCGAAGTCCGATATCATAGCTCGGACCTCGCCTGAGCCGGTCGGCATTGAGAGGAGCACGTTGTGCGGTTTTATGTCTCGGTGCACTGGAATAAGGTGGATTATTGTTTGGCAATTTTAAAAAAGTTTAAAATAATTAAGAGGTGTTGGAATTTTACAGAAGTTTAAGATAACCTTACGCCACCAAGCGTGGTGATTATGGATTATTTATTTTATTATTAAAACGTATCTAAAATATGATCAGATGATAATTTTCAGTAGAGTAACAGTAGAGTAACAAATGGTCTCCATGGCAACGAGCGTAAACAAACTAAATTCGACTCGAATTTAACTAAATGTCGCCACTTGAAAAATTAGATCGCGCCATCAAAGAGGTCTGGGTTTAAAACTACTTCCTAAAGTTCCAAACCCTTTTTCATTATTCAGGTATTTCAAGTCCTTTTGTAGATTTTTAAAACACACCAATTTTTTTTTAATTATGTACCGTTATTTGAGCTTTACAGTTATTAGTTCAATTCAATTCAATAACGTTTATTTCTTTAGGCTTACAAAATAAGCATTCAGACAAGTCAAATTTTATGCTATAATCAGGTTTATTAATAGTAATTATTATCAATAAGGTATTTTTGATATTGTCCACTTAAATTTTTAGTTAAATTGAAGACTCACCAATATCCATAGAATGTAAATGCGAGAGTCCCATAGTCGCCTGCCTCAGTACTTCCACGGCATCGATCTTGCATTCAAAGTTCAGTTTCTTCTCGACATAGTCCTGCAATGTCGCTGAGCACAGCTCCAACGCTATGTATCTGAAAAATTATTTGATTTAATGACTCCATGCATTTGCGAAAGACTGCTGGCAGATGCTGGATGCGGATGCTGGATGCGGCAAGCTGAAGATAGGGCGCTCTGGCGCTTATTAGGGGAGGCCTATGTGCCAGCAGTGGACTAGTATACGGTGATGATGCATTAGCTACCCTTGGAGTCGAGACGCCTAGGTCCTTAGGGTACCAAGGGGTACCGTTTTCAAAAAAAATCTGATCGTCTTGTTGAAGTTAGACCTGAACCGACAGCTGGTGTAAAGGTGTCCCCAAATCGCTGATTGCAGGGGGGCAATGCAATCAGCGGTTCGGGGATTCCGACTGGTACTGATATGGATCAGTTGAGCTACCTCTAGTTTGGTAGCACCGTTGTGCAATTAGCTTAATATTTGAACTGAAAATACTATTAAAAAAAATCTACTCTTTAATTGTAATTTTCTTTGTAAATAGTTTTTAAACGTATATTAACCATTGCTTAGACAAGTTACAATGGAGAACGGAAATAATTTATTTTTGATGTATTTAAATAGTTTTATAAGATCAGGTGTGGTATGCTTTGCTTTTCTGCCAATTTTCAACACACACTACACTTTTCAGCCGACCAATAGGATCGCTCCACCATCGCGTCGTTTTTGTCAGCAATAAAAATAAATAAGTAATGCTGGACAATTCACGCAGCCCCAAGCTAAGCAGAGCTTGTGTTATGTGTACTAGATAACTGATATACTTAATATAATACAATACATAGATAGTTATTTTTTATCTTCCAGTTACGATTATTTGACAGGTTTTCATTGAAATTACTCTACAAAATCGTGAGATCTGTTTACTCAGGAAGTCGGCGTTTTTATTGAAACTAGCCATTACTAGACGTTTCATACTAGAAAGAAGGAGTGCCAGATATAAATAAATAATGGAAAATCCACACAGCATCATATAGCTCCAAGCTAAGCACAGCTTGTTATGGGTACTAGATGACTGATAAACTTAATACAAGAAAATTACATAGATAGATATTTTTATTAAACATAGAAATACCCAGAACACTCGGAACAAGTATTTGCAGATTGGCAGGAATCGAACCCGCAACCTCCTGCGTCGCAGGCGGACGTTCACCCACCGCGCCACATTGGTCGTAATAAATAAATAAATAATACTGGACAATTTACACAGCATTATCTAGTCCCAAGCTAAGCAGAGCTTGTGTTATGGGTACTAGATAACTGATTATACATAATATAATACAATACATAGATAGATATTTTTAATTGTCAATATACCTGAACTGTTTGTCTCTCTCTGTGCAGTAGTAGCGCACGACATGCGCATGCGCGTCCGACTCGCGCAGTAGCGTCACCTCGCGGTCCGCGAACGTAAAGCACTCTGGGAGGAGCCGTTTTACTGCGACGTCGCGCTTGTCGAACGAACCCCTGGAAAGGAAAATTATTTGTAATATTTGCGTTAGGTGCCCATTACACTCATCCAATTTCTTTGTCCAATGTACATTTGATCAAAGAACTTGGATGACTTCATCCAATTTACTAGCAACACCGATATTTAATCCAAGATTTGGATACTAGTTTCTGCCCGTGGCTTCGCACGCGTTGTTTTTATGAAAACGTTTATAAGTAGTTCTTTTTCATGGAAACTGTAACTTTATAGGTTAAATTGTAGCCTATGGTTTATTTCAGCATATGGAGCTACACCTATGCAAAAGTTTTAGCCCGATCTGTTGAGAAGTTTTGGCGTCAAGAAGTAACAACCACCCATCTATCCATCCAAACTTTCGCATTTTAATGTTAGTATGATGTGATGTAATTTCATTTGAAATTAACTACGCAAATTACTTAGGAATCTTGGACAAATATAATGGATGAGTGGAATGGGCATTTATCTTAGAACTTTGATCAAATATTGGACAAAAAACTTGGACAAAGATATTGGATGAGTGGAATGGGCACCTTATCTGGAATGTGTTAGACCAAGATGGAGATGGCAGGACGAGATTTTCACCATCCTGGCTGGGCCAAAATCGTTTAGGCATTCATTGACCAGCAAGAGAGAAGTCAGCCAGTAGAGGGATAGTTAGTTAACAAATGCCGGCCTCAAGTGACTGGGATTTTATGTTTACTGTTAGATTTTGTCATGAAGTAGTCGTAATAAAAAACATCCGGTGAACTTAATTTCTTTCATTTGTGAATCATAAATGGAAAATTATCTTGAACTCAAAAACAAATGATACACAGGTATTACAGGAAATTTCTCTTCCCTGCTAAGATTTCTTGAGTCATACATAATCAAGATATAGTTTATCTCCTAATACACTTACCTAAGTAGAAAACAAATTTGGTTATCCTCATACTTGTTTATTTTGTAACGCATGTTAATAATAGCTGTTGTATAGCTTATTTACAATACCTACCTATCGTTTAATGTCTTTATTTTTATGTAATTAAATCACACTTTGTACTATCGCAAGATTGGCTCCCTAATAACGCTCCGTTACAAACCTCTGTGGTTTTTAAGGCGTTATTATTATTTTTATTTTTAATACCTAATCTTTAAGTTGATAAATAAATTTAAAAAAAGGAAGTAGAAGTTCACCTTCACACCCCTTCCCTAGAACCTGGTCCATATAAAAGCTGATACGTCCAAACTAAGCGAAAATGAAATACTTAAAAATTTTGATACACAAGTATTATGTACAGGGAAGTTCTCTTCCCTACTTAGATTTCCTACATGTGAAGTAGGTTAAGTATAATTCAGTGCATGCAGTCCTAGGCGCGTATAAATCAATACTAATATTATAAATTCGAAAGTAAATATCTGTCTGTTACTTTTTGAGGCCTGAACAGCTGAATGGATCTCAGTTAAATTTAGCAGGTTGGTAAATAGTATTTTAGGGACTGGCATAGGCTACATAGAAGCGCGTGCAAAGCCGCAGGAAGCAGCTAGTATACATAAAATCAGTTATTGGACACAATAACAATGTTTCAGTATAATATTGAATCCTCTTAACCTAGCCTAGGTCTTAACCTAGCCTAGGCCTTATTACTTCTTTTTTTATGTAGTACTAGCGGTCCGCCCTGGCTTCGCACGGGTAGTTATTTTTCCGTCAATTTTCCAATATTTTTAATACTCCTTATCCTATTCCGGACCAAGAAATAACTTCGTTCTTGAGTTATAAATGGTGTAACTAAGACGACTTTGTTTTACATATAAAGACGTGTAAAAAAGTCATTCAATTTATTTAGCTGGGTATTTAAAATCACAGATATATGTTCTTGCTTCTTACTTACTTGTAAACAAACGTTCCTTCACACCCCTTGCCTAGAACCTGGTCGGTATAGAAGCTGATCCGTCCAATCTTGACTTCTCCGTCACCTACGTCTATAAGTTGTCCTGTGACTTCTCCATTCGATGTCGTAGAGACGTTCGAGGTTCGGGAGCCGCCTTGTGATAGCTGCTGGAATTCTCGAGCCTGGGGAGATAAAATCCAATTTTATTTCATTAATTAATTCCACCGTAGATTGTAAAAGTAAAGTAAAAAGGTTTTATTTTTGTCACAATAACACAAATTAAAAAGGAAAGACAAACAAAGAAAAATAAGTGACAAAAAAGGGGGCATCGCTCAGCATATGCCCAGACGTTAGTTAGCTATTGCCCTCTTAAGAGGGCAAACAGAATAAATATCGGTGTCGTAACAATAGTTTAAACAATAATAGTTAAGTAATATTATGTAAAAATATTTTCTGGATAAAGGCTTGAAATGAAATGAAAAGTTACCTATTGATACACTTGATGTTGTTGTAAATTACATAATTTAGTTAGTTTAACATTTTGGGTACCTACATAAATATAATAAATTATTATAATTATTCATACAACACAAGTTTTATGTGAAGGAAGGAAACATAAAGGATTGTATGCAGAAAAAAATAAACAGACAGACAGTGATTCCTTATTATACAGCTTAATATTAGATACCTTACAAAGCAAGCTGTAGACATATGTTTTGGTCAGAGAAAATTTTATGGAATCGTGTTTTCGAAACATATGATCGATAGAATAAGTCCTGAACTGTACCATGTACAATTTCAAAGTTAAATATTAAGTCGTTTGGATTGGAAGATATTGAGGTCTGATGGGGTTGATTTGAGGCGGCTTTAAAAATTTCGTACTGGAAAATTTAAACAGGCCCCCTCTGTTTGGTGATACCCTTCTTAGGCGGACCTTCGCCCACTATGCCAGGATAAGGGCAGTCTTCCATAAATATTAATAATATTATAGTAAATGTGAAAACTTGGATGTTTGTTACTTTTTCGCGCCAAAACTAATGAATAGGTCGGGCTGAAATATTGCATACAGGTAGTTCAAGGCCTGGATTAAAACATTGGCATTTTTATCCCATATATCAATCAGTTCTAATGGGATAGAAATAAGTAATATAAATAAATAATGCTGGACAATTCACACCGAATCATCTAGCCCCAAGCTAAGCAGAGCTTGTTTTAAAGGTACTAGATAACTGATGTACATAATACAATACATAGATACATATTTTTAGGTACTATACAACGACCAGAACACCCTGAACAAATGTTTGCAGATCGTATAAACATTTGTCCCGAGGCGGGAATCAAACCTGCAGCCTCCTGTGTCGCAGGAGGCTGACTAGCCCACCGCGCCAGAGGTCATCTAAATAACATTAAACTAACACTCTCATGGCCCAAGACAGAAAGACAGAAGCCGTGCTCCGGGTCTGTGCCGCTACAGACCCGGAGCCCTTGCGGGTCGAATCGCCATAGCTGGGCAGTGAATGCGTTAAACAACGCGTGCGAAACCGCGACCAGAAACTAGTATAAAAATATAATGCTTGCATTTCAAATCAGGTCAAAACTGAATGACACAAATACCGTAAAATTTTAATCTTTTAACGCCGGAGTACTTTAATCATACTTTTAGTGCATTGTTAAAGCCATGCGGCCTTCCACGTAATACGTTCATAGAGTTATATTAGTTTTACGAGTATATTTTTCAATGAACTCGATATCTGCACTGCACATAGTAACCGATATGCAGCTTATTTGCGCTGGTTTGTTTTCAACGGGCGGCTTTGTTATGATTACATTTTTTTGTGAAAAGAATAGACATAGGATTTCGTGTTCATAGGAGCGGGACAGGGCGTAGTAACGCAAGCCAAAAAATCAATTTTTAGTGTCTATTAATTAGGACATAACTAAAAACCTGTTTTTTATAGTTCTATTACCATGTTTATTCTCAAGATCTAAACTTCTGTATTTATTTAGAAATTAAGGCTTTAGTGAAAATTTAGAGGTAACTTTGCGATTTTTTCTATAGAGAAATTTTTATCGAATCGTGTTTTTGAAACATATGATCGATAGAGAGTCTTGAACTTTACATATTTAGTAGTTTGGAAGATTGAATGGAGTTCTGACGGAGTTGATTTCAGGTAGATAGGCCCTTAAAAGCATTGCTCTACTTTTGGTTGCGTATTATAAAGAAGTGGTAATGTGTACATCAGTACGTACACATGTACTTACGTAAGTAAGCTTTCGCATTTATATTATTATTAATCTGACTGACTAATCACACTAATAGTCCAGTCATTATAGTAAGTTCACATCGGAATTCGAGATACCCAGCAAGTCTGTAATAATACAGTAGGACCTCTTTAATCCGAACCCCTTCTAATCCGAACACCTCTGTTATCCGAACGCCGTCTCGCCAGTTGATTGCAGAGTGTACAGTAGGCGTCGAAGAACATACAAACAATGGCTTTGAACCCGTAGACGACATTCTTTTAGCTGGTTTCGTTAATAGAGACTTTTCTGAGGCTGAAATAAATGACTTCTTATTAAGCAATGATGATCTAAATTAAACTGAACCTCTTACTGACGATGAAATAATAAGGCAAGTAACACAGGAATGTGACGGCACAAGTGAAGAAATGTCGTACGTTGAACCATTAGCAAGCGTTTCCAATTTAAGCACGATTTCTGCCTTAAATACATGTCTTGAATTGGCTGACCAAGTGGACATTCCTTTACCAGACAAAATGCTTTTACGTAAATTACGAGACAAAGCTTTTTATATGTCATTAAATAACTCCCGACAAACAAAAATATTGGATTTCATTAAAATAGTTAAAAAATATCGATTTCACATTACATACTATTCGTTTTATTTCATAAAAAATAACCTATAAATTCTGTGTATACTATAATCCGAACGCTCCACGAATCCGAACGGGGGTAAATTTTCGGAGTTCGGATTAAAGAGGTCATACTGTAATTATATTCCCATTTACATTATTATTTATTATTATTATTTATTATTAAAAACATGTACATCTATCCTTACGGGCACACCCAATACAATAGAGTACCTACCTTATATTCTAGCAATAGCCTAATCTTATCATAATTAATCTTACATTTGAGGAAGAAATAAGTGACCTGAAGTGATGCTGTGACCGCGCGCTCTCCGCCCTCTATCTCGAAAACGGTTCACCGTATAATTATTTTTTTAAACAAAATTTGCAGAGAATTTTATATTCTAAAATATTGATGAGATATTTACAAAAAAAGCGCAATTTTTTTTTGTGACCTTTAACCTTGAAATTTAATAGTTTCGAACACCCTACCATATGTAGGTTTTGAGACAACTTTTAGGGTGTCAATATACAAGTATTTACAGACTTACAGCTGGGTATCTCGAATTCCGAGATTTTTACCTAATTTAAACTTAAATGACTGGACTATAATATATATATACATGCGAAAGTTTAGATGGATGGATGGAACGGCTAAATGGATCTGGATGAAATTTGGCACAGAGATAGATTATAGTCTGGAATGGCAATATTTTATCCCGGAATTCCAATGGGATAGGGAACTATGCGGGTGAAACCGCGAGGCGCTGCTAGTATCATTATAATTGTGAATGTTTGGATGTTTTGATGGATGTTTGTTATTGTTACTTCTTCACGCCAAAACATCTGAACGGATCGGGCTCAAATACATGTAGTTCTAAGCGTGAAGTAAACGTTAACGATTTTGGTGAATGCCGAAGGTATGTCTTACAGGACTGCTAAAAGGCTGTTTACATGATGTTGCTCTTCCCCGCCTCGCAATAGGGTCTATGCATAGATTTTTAAGTTTTTATAACATAATCGAAGAAAAATAAGAGTCACATTTTTTAAATTATTAACGACTGGCCAGTACTTAGTGATAAATGTGATAATGTAGCCGGCAAATTTTTGAAATCGGTCCAGTAGTTATTAAGTTTATTCGTTACATACAAAAATACAAATCTTTTCTCTTTATAATCTAAGTGTAGATAAAACTGCACTCGGTTTCGGGTGATAAAAACGATGACCTTTTTCTGTGACGTCAACTTTCATTTTGTCAACTCAGTGCTTCTGTTTCTTCAATCAAAATAAAATAATAAACGTACAAATGATAACAATCATCATGCTTGTTTAGATTTTGTATTTAAGAAATATTTTTTTACTTTCAAAAAGATACATGAAAATACAGTTATCCGTGACGTCACGCTTAGAAATGTTACGTTTGAGTCTTATAATATCCACTTTTCAATAATTAAATTTCACAATAAAATACAAAAATAAATATGCAGATATATTTCTATATCAATAGAGAATACAAATAAAACCAAGCAGCTTTTTAGAAGTCACATGCATATACCCTTTTACCTGATGGATACGCAGTTTATTCTAGTGTAATTTCAAGGTTACAGAACAAAACAAAATGCTCACACTTGCGTTTATAAGTAAGCAACATTAAGTAATACGTACTATGTTTGTAAATCGCGATTCTCGCAAAAATCTCGCTGGTTTGTTTCCATTTCTCAGATGTTAGAGATGAAGAATTATGAAGTTGTTTTTCAAACAAGGACATTGACTTTGTTTTCTTGAGATTCGGTGAATAGGGGATAAAATCTTAATCTTACTACGGAATTGTTCCGTCGTACTATTGTTTTGTTTGTCACAATATAGTTACGAGATACTAGTTTCTGTCTGCGACTTCGCACGCGTTGTTTCTATGGAAATGGTTTTATTTGGTTATTTCTATCTTATGGGAACTGATTTATGGGATAAAAAGTAGCCTGGATAGTTCAAGGCCTGGAATAACACAAAGGTAGTCCTTTATGCACTATTTCAGCCCGATCCGTGTAAAAACTTTGGCGTGACGAAGTGACAAACATATCCATCGTATGTATAATACTAGCTTCTGTTCGCCGCTTCGCACGCATTAATTTATGAAAGGCAGTCTATGTTTTATTCCAGGCCTAAAACTACCTGTATGCAATTTCAGCCCGATTTGTTCAGTAGTTTTTGCGTAGAAGAGAAGTAACAAACATCCATCCAACCATTCAAACTTTCGCATTTATTAAATTAGTGTGAGATGATGAATGACACTTTGAATTTTCATTGTCGATTTTTCATCAGCACACCTATGTTAATGGGGGCTTAGTGTCCATAATCCCCACGCTGGGCAGACGGAAGATCGCAGTAGGGGCTGGTGCCCTGTGGATATCCCTGAATCGAATCTTACGCATCGTTGGTCAGGTTAGTATACGCGATGGTGATTTGAATACACATAACAAACTACACAGCTAACAAAGAAAGACGTAAGTCATTTATAACGGGATATTTACCATGATCGGGATATATGCCGTTATAAATGACTTTTATGTTAACCTGTCCACTCGTTTAAACTAGATTATACTAGACTAGTTAAACCCGGAAAGGGGCTTGGTTTCACGACACTCGGTCTTGGTTTGACTCGTTTAGACCATTAAAGTAGCTTCGTGCAATTTTTTCGTAAGAATCGAAGGATAATTTCTATTACGATGTTCACAGTTAGATAAATTAGTAACAATGATAGTTTCAAAAGTTTTTTAAGGTAGGTAAGATAAGTGTGCTTACCTGATATCTCAAATACCAGAACATGCTGATCACCAAACCGACCAGAATGATCAACGCCACCTTCAGAACTTGATTTTCCTGCTGATGGAACCAGGTGTGTAAATTCTTGTACCACAAATCTGGTCTTATACTCAGACCCTCAAACAATTCCTCAGTTTGCACAGATACTGAAATCGAATTGGTCTTCGAATTATCATTCGTTTCATTCTCTACGTCTTTTTCCGTCTCAGTGTGAACCTGTCCATTGATAAGTTTGATGCTTTCTTCCCTGTTAAAAACATTAGTGTTTGGTAATTGAGGCATCCATGACGTAGTGAGCTCTGGTACTTTATAATGCCCTAGTAGGAGATAAGGCGCGGACACATGTAGGTTTAGATCGTTGATTTTGTAGTGAATGTTTTTGAAGGGTTCATATTTGTTTTCTGATGTTATAGTCTCGACTGGTCCTTCCAACAGTAGCGGCTGGGTGTGCCCAGTTGAAATGGTTATTGTGTTCTTATCGACGAGACTCGATAGGGCGTAAAGGCCATGATTATGTTCGCCGACGTAGAGCGTTGGGCTGCAAATTGAAAATGAATTGTTAATTTTGCAAGCTGATTGTTTTCAAGGTTTATGTTGAACGGTGTCAGTTTTTTATTGTTTCGAAAAAAATCTAAGTTTTTTTTGTTAAACTTCGACATCGACATACTTTCTAATTGTTGCGGCTCAGTAGTAATACCCGCATGAAACTTTATGGCACAGATTAAAAATCGTGTTGAATCAATCAATTAATGAGTTTCTATTTATAGATTTACTGTGTAAATAAAAGACTACCAAAGCACAAATTAGAAATAAAATTTAAGAAAATCTTTAGCTTTGTTCATGTTACATATCGATACGATAATAAAATATCGCCTATAAATCTTTTCAAATCTTAAAAACCATAGAATTGATTAAATACTGATTGATCGGTAAATACTAGGCTTTACTAGTACTACAGCGTAAATATTAAAACAAACAAATATGTACTCACTACAACTCAATATTAGAGTTCTTTATCCCATGTCCGTTACTGAGCGTGGTGGCATCTTCCATGATATGATCCAGGGTATCATCCCCAATCGAGTTGAAGGGGACAGAAATAAGGCCGTCTCTGTCTAACAAGTAGGCTGCAACGACCGGGGTTTCTAAATTGTGAGACCAAACCAGGTCGCCAGTTTTACGGTCAAAGGACATCACTCGACCGTTTGATGTTGATGTAAAGTGGATTATACCTGTAGACAATATAATAAACATCATGCACAACAAATTTGACAAATTAAACAACATCAATGTGACCTATATTTGATCCAGCCCGCATAATTTTATTTCTCAACACACTTGCTCCTAAAATGGCTCTTATTTCACCGCAATTAGGCACATAATGTCATCTGTAATCAAACTGTGACTTTTTCATTACTATTATTCACAAGTGAGTTATAGGTTTTTTTTTATTTTATTGGTTGAGTTGCTTTGTTGTGAAGTTTCGATACAAAAAAGATCGTGTTCAATAGTACAAATAAACTTTTTATCTACTTAATAAAATGATTATTTTATTCACAAGTGTGTTGAAAAACGTCGTATTCGATATGAGCAGAATGTAACTACAGGGTTTTTACCAGGTAGTTAAACTAACCAGATACTAATAAAGCACCATTTTTTTAAAACTCTATTTTCCTTCAAAATTTGTAAACATTCTGGGCAGGGCAGCAGAGCGATAAGAGATTAAATAATAATTGAGTAATTAACCATTAGATTAAACTCATTCCCCAATTATCACCTTATCAGGCTAAAAAGTAAATATGTTTTTTGGAATTTCAGAGATAATTACGACGATTTGACGACCTCTGTGGCGCGGTGGGCGAAGGTCCGCCTGCGACGCAAGAGGTTCGATTCCTGCCTTGGGACAAATATTTGTACGATCTGCAGGTATTTGTTCCGGGTGTTCTGGTCGGTCTGGTTGTATTATGTATATCAGTTATCTGTACCCATAACACAAGCTCTGCTTAACTTGGGGCTAGATAATGCTGTGTGAATTGTTCAGCATTATTTATTTATTATTATTTAATTACTATTAATTATAAGAACTCAGAACTTAAGACGAAAAATCTATGGTTGTGTTAACTAAAAATGAACCCACTCTTACATACTGGCAGAACCTAATGCTTCTTCTATCCATACCCCGTGAACAAGGGCGGTGCGCGCCGCTACCAGAGGCAGTAAATTTTCGCGACGTGAAAAAGTGCTTCGTTCGAACAATTATTTCCAGTATCTAACTGGGAAAACCAAATAAGTTTAGTCTGAGTGTCGGGGGTCCCAGCGCCATGCCCCACATTTTTATCAAGGAGTGAGGCACAATTATAGCTCATAATAGTATAAATGCGAAAGTTTAGATGGATGTATAGATGGATGTTTGTTGCTCAATCACGCCAGAACGACTGAACGGATCTGTATGATATTTGGCACAGAGATGGACTATAGTCTGGAATAGCACATAGGCTATATTATAGGCCACAAAAAAACACGTGTGAAACCCCGGGCTGAAGTCGAGATTATCGCATTCAGACAGACAGAAGGAGGCAGAGTCACTTACCACCCTTTTTTTATTTTTTTTTGTATCACGTACCTCCATGTTAAATTGTTATTGTTTTCTGTCTGTTTATTTTATTTTATACTTTTGTGTACCTGTGTCTAAATAAATGTATTTCTATTCTATTCTATTCTACAGACATACAGATGCGGCCGGGGAATTATTTTTCAATAATAATGTAATGTAGTAATATATTTCATTTATAATTGAGTATTTAGTAATTGAGAAATTCCCAAATAAGATAAGCAGCTTTGTTCAACATCATAGGTATAGTATAGATAGATAAATCGATAGTTTCACGATAGACGCTTCACGCCGCCGCCGAACCGTAATTAAAACGAAGAACAAGGTTGTAAAATTACCCGATCAATACTAGGTTGAAAACAAGTTCCGAACAAATCGCTCAATTCTCTATGTTTATCAATAAGGGTAACGATTATGGGGTCCGATTCCCGCCTCGGGATAAATATTTGGACAATCTGCAGAAATTTTCCGGGTGTTCTGGATGTTTTTTAGGTATTAAACGAACTATCAATGTTTGTAATGCATTAAGAGGCGAACCTTACGGGTTTGGTTGTCAAACTAGGCCAAGAGCTCAGTATTTTACATCCCCGTGGTAAAAGACTCGAAATACATAAAATGTAACATAAAATAAGTTTGGTTCCTTAAATGTTAAAACACGATTAAGAAAACAAAATGCGATAGAAAAAAAAACATGAGGCACTGATTTGCACATGATTTGTCAGGAACACTGCGGGCTATTGAAGCGACATACGTTTTGATTTGTAGGTTATTAATAATTATTTGGTTTTTTTAAACAGTTTCTTTTAGTTTTCTTGTAAATAAGCAAAAATTCAAGTTTTTCAATCATTTTTTCAACGGCATCCGTTCAAAAAGTGTCCCCCTCCTATGAACACGTAATCCTATGCCTATATCCTTTCACAAAACAGCGCGTAATGCGCCCTCTTATGTAAAGTGAGTTATCTAGGACCCACTCTACACAAGCTCTGCTTACTTTGGGGCTCGATAATGTTGTGTGGATTATCCAGCATTATTTATTTATTTTTTCGGAGAGAACCTTAGTTTACTATGAAACTATCGTAGTTTGACGAATTCATTACAGATATAAGCGGGTTAACTACGAACCTTATTAACCCTAGTCTTAGTCTCCAACGAAACGTTGGTGTTCTTCTAAAACAAATAAGGTTCGTAGTTAACCCGCTTAAATCCGTAATGAGAACCTTAGGTATGGAAAGTTGTCAATTGACAAAGGCGTATTGATTCTAATCAACTACGCCCACACATTAGCGAGTGATGGCGTTGTTGAATTGGGCTTGACAGACCAGATAAACCGTGTGCTTGGATTTAAACTGATAAGTGAAAATGATATGAAGGCAATCTGTTTTTAACTACTTATTTGACGACCTAAAATACCAATTAATTTAATGTTATTTTTACTAGCGTCCCGCCCTGGCTTCGCTCGCGCTTTAATTAATATTTTTAACACTTCCATTGCCCACGACTTTCAATAATGTAGATGCGAGCTGGGCAGTGAATCATTTGATGATTCACTGATTCACATAATAGAATAAAATTAAAACTAGTATTTACAATTGAAGAAATTGAGCTAACTGCAGACTGTTGCAAACAATCTACAGGTAGCTGAACTGATCCATATCAATACCAGTTAGTAAGCGTGTTAAACGTGCCCAAGACACAGACTGCATTGCCCCGTTGTATGGCAAATATGGCAATGCTGTTTCGCTGTGCTGTAACTCTCGGGTCACGCGTCGCTTCGACCAGACGCTCAGATATTTTTTTAAAAACCCGGAGTGTCTCGGTATCCCACGGACCTAGGGTCTCGATTTCAAGGGCTGCAAATGCATAGGCTCTGTCGAGACCTACATGTTTGAGGCTCTTGAGATCTTCGGCCAAATTAGCTGCCGCGCCAGCCCTTACGGAAGTCCTTAGATGATGGGAATGCGAGTGTGTCGACGCATGTCGTGTAATAATTTAAAACGGAAATAGTTTGTTGTGCAAAATCTAAGCCGGCAACAATAGGCTATGTCGATGTCTTACCATAATCATTCAGCAACTCCTTCCCCATAGCATGCGAGGTGTAATCAAAGAAGGTGACGTTCCATTTGTGCCCGTAGTTCTTTGAGTCGTGCATTAGAATATTGTACTCTGTGCGAGCTATATAGATGCCGCGCTTTCTGTCCGGCTCGCAGGTCGCCTCGTCGCTTTGGAATATCTTCGACTTGTCGAAACCTGTGTAGTAATAAGAGAAATTTCAGAATTCAGACCTTTAATTGAAGTATGTTTCAATAATCAGTACCTACTCAATATATTTATAGCAAACATGATGTACCTACATCTCAAAAATAATATATTACCAAATTATGAAAGAAAATTACAATAAACTTATAGAATTGTACTGTTGTACATGGGATCTTATAGATAAAGTGTTTCAAACATGCACCCTACTAGGGCAACGCAATATTTAGCTAAGATTGCAATGATGAGTAATACAATTTCTTCGTCTACCGCAGCGTCTGCTAACGCTTCCTTTTCAAGGTTGTTTAGTTTGGAATGATGAGTCATAAAAGTACATAGATAGATACAAATAAAAACGCTCGGCGAGACAGCCCGAGACAAGACGAGCACGAGTGTGTACATAGTGCACTCGTCTCACCTTGAGGCCTTTATGTATTTCCAGGTTCTTTA
This sequence comes from Eupithecia vulgata, assembly GCA_946478455.1. Taxonomy (NCBI): domain Eukaryota; kingdom Metazoa; phylum Arthropoda; class Insecta; order Lepidoptera; family Geometridae; genus Eupithecia; species Eupithecia vulgata. The sequence goes on from OX297867.1 coordinate 11,379,455, forward strand.
AGAAAGATTTGAAGAACCTGGAAATACATAAAGGCTACTAATGCTAGTCTGAAGTAAAGTTGGATTTTTAATCACGATTTGGTTTCACATGGTTTACTACTAAGTAATGTCAGCAACGAAAGTAGCTAAACGTTTCATTTTTTTAAACTAAAATAACGTCACAACTTATAGGGTTTTTTGTTAAATTCTTGTGATAAAACGTAAAGTGCAGCCATGAATCATAATTATGAGCGAACCAAAATAGTGGTTTTCGCATTTGATTCGGTTTAGAGAAAGCTTTGAGAAACTGTCGAACGGCTGTTAGTGATTAGTCACGCCCAGAATAGTGGGTGTTAAGTTGGACAACTGTAAATCATTATCAACCGATCAATACTCATTCAATTAGGTTAAACATAAGTACTTGGAATCTATATAAATACAGCTAGATAAATCAATTTACTGTTATCTTTTATCAAGGATTGTAATAGCATGGAATTTTAATGACACTTAAATTTTAAAGCGGACTTCATTAAGAGCCAATACAACCTAAAAAAATTTGTAAAAAGGATAGACATAGGATTTCGCGTTCGTAAGAACGGAACAGGGCATAGCAACGAAAGCCCAACAATCAAGTTTTAGCTTATTATCTATTAATTAAGACATTACTGAACATTTCATTAGTCAGAGGTCCCAAAGATTTTTGGTTACACCGACTAGTGGTTTCGTGGCTTAGTTGGTTAGAGCACACCCGTACTGAGGGTGGGCGCGGGTTCGAATCCTGCCGATATCGAAATTTTTTGGGACATTATTAAATTTTCGTGGAAAATTTGCCCAGTGCGAGTAACGCATTTTATAGCAAAAAGCTAAATATAAAATGATCTTTTTACTTAGTTCTATTACCATGCTTATTCACGACATCTTAACTTCTTGTATTTATTGAGAAATTAAGGTTTTAGTAAAAATTTAGAGGAAACTTGCTATATTTTTCTATCGAGAAAATTTTATGGAAATCGTGTTTTCAAAAGATATGATCGAAAGAGTAAGTCCTGAACTTTACCTTAGACCAATTTTAAAGTTACATACATATTATGTAGTTTGGAAGATATGCAGATCTGACGCAGTTGATTTGAGGTAGAATAGGCCCTTAACAAGGCTTGGCAGTGAAGCCAGCCTCTGCATTGCCAACTGATGGAGGGACTGGGAAAATATCCATGTGCATTATGGGCAATTAAAGTGTTCAAGTGCTTTACATTAACCATAGGACTCACCAGAGACATGCTCCCTAGAACCAGTAAGAGGGTCCAGCATAAACCAAGTGTCGCTCTTTTTGCCAGTATAGAGAATGCCATCCGTGGACCGGCATGGAGCGTTAGCCACCAACTCGGGAATGGTGAAAGGCAGTTTCTTCAGCATCTGCTGGTCGCCTCTAGGACCGTACATGTAGAGGAAGCCATGTCTAGGGTCGGGAAGGAACTGTGGCATTCTATGCTCTTGCTGATTCGGAACTTGTACTGCAGGTTCTGGGGAAAATAATTTTTGTTGACGGCTTCTGACTATGGTAGACCCTGATAAGGGCTTATCCTGTCTACCATAGTCTGTACTCAGAAAACCAAGCCCTAATCAGGCTCTTAACTAGTGTAGGAGTTAAGGTGGAGGTATGATTTTGCATTGCTAAATATACATAATGCTCAACTCCGGTCTATCCTCCAATTAGTCTTCTCAACAGTTTATAATGGTCCACTGCTGGAAGCAAGCCTCCCCTGATTTTCTTAGCTCATGAGGGGAAATGCCCATAATCCCCACGTTTGGCATGCAAAAAATCTATTCTGCCTCTTGCAGAATGGATCTTCCACTGAACTGCGATTTCCAATTAGTCTAGTCTAAAATAACTAATAAAATCTTAATATTCCATATTTTGATATTGTTGCTACAAGAAGTCGGTACCTACCTACATATAATGCAGCCAGCGTCTTGGGGACACTTCTGACTGGTATTTATCAGTTAGCCCAATTATTTCAATAGTTCAAATTTGTTTGTATTATTTGATTGTAATTTTATTTGTTATTAAAGATTCACTTATAATTTACTACCTATATCTAACTAAAGTCTAAACTAAAATTTGGATTTGGAGTGTCAGGACTGTAATAAATAATCAATCATGAGAGAAGAGATTATCATAACAAATAATTTTTTTAAAAGATATAAGAGTTAGTTAATAACAAACAAACATATTAAAATGTTTTAACACAATATTAGAAGCTGGGATAGGTAGGTAAAGTAAACTAAAAATAGTCAATTCTGATACCATTAAGTTAGCATAATGTATAAATGATAAGTTCCAAAGGTAGATCATAATCATAGGTCAAAATAACATTGTTGTTCATGAACAAACAGTCTGTCTATGTGTGAGTAGGTAATTATGTTTGTTGCTTACTATTTATTTATAGTTTCTACCTGCTGTTACGCATGTTGTATTGTGTCTATGGATAAATAAATAAAAAATAAATAAATAATGCTGGACAATTCACACAGCATTATACAGGGTTATTGGTAAATTAGGAACACTACGTGAACTGCAGGTTCTGCCCATCATCAGGAACACGTTCGTAAAGACGCCAGGTCTTCATTCTTAAAAAAGATTAGAAATCACCTCTGATATTATATGGAAAAACACCTTTGCCTGGACCCCACGAGTTACTAAAGACCGATCTTTCAATCCCATACCCACTGTTAGCCCCAAGCTAAGGAGAGCTTGTGTTATGGGTACTAGATAACGGATATACATAATATGATACAATACATAGATAGATATTTTTTATGATAAATTGGTTATTTTACTAGCCTATGTTTTCAGGCCCAGAACTACGCGTATGTAATTTCAGGCTGTTTCAATTTGTGAATTGATATTTCGTAAACTTGTAAAAATCAAATCTACCTCCACTGACATGACAATGATAATAAAAACGTCATCCCAGCCAAATTTCTGCCATGTGAGCCAGTATTAAAGGACACCATGATATGTCCTTTAGGATGATCCTTTAGGATTAGGATCTATTAGAATTAGATTAAGGTTTTTTGCTAATAGGTATAGTGGGTAACTCGCACTGGGTTGCGTTATTTCAGACTATAGACAAGTTACTGATCTTATTTAACCGAAGCTACAGTCCATAGTAATATATTTATACCTCAAGAAATAAAGTTATTGTGTTTGAGTTTTGAATTTGCTCCCAAATCTTAACAAAACTAATATGACAGGACTAAAAACGACTACTACTGCCAAATTAGTACAATTTTGTTTTGGCTATATCAGAATTTGATATCAATAATCCATAGATTTTTTAGCCTGAGTAATAATTGTGTAATATAATAAATTACTAATAACAGTATCATTGAAAGATATTTCAATCACAATAATAACTTTAGTATGTGATTCCATTATATTAATATACCCTACAACATTGATTAAGGGCCCGAGTTAGCAAAGGAGATTACACATAACAAATTCCAATTTCAAATCACTTATTAAGTATTACTTTGTTGTACTTTTCACTATGTGTATATAAGTAAATTCAAGACCACAATAAGTATGATACTACAAAGGGTATTATCTCCTAAATTCCCAGTTACAGTATAGAGATGAACTTAGTAATGGGTTATGGTATTAGCCAAGATACAAACATCATTACAATTATTAGTAGTGAATCATACAAAAAAGAAAGGCTGATGAAATGAAAAGCCATCTAAGGCAACCTGGCTGTGACCAATGCGACGATGGTAAAGGAGTATATATTACCATCTTTCAGTTTCCAAATAATATTTCCAGCTAAGGGATCCACCGCGACCATGCCGCCTCCTAACGTGGCAAAGAGCAGGGGTCGGCCGTCCAATGCGCGCACTAATCCGGTACTTTTCTACAACAAAATATGATCCTTTCATAACCTCTTCACACCATCAAAGAATAAAAGGCAGAAGACAGCAACTGCAAGTCTGAAATTGAAGCGTTTTATCATCTTTACCTTAGCATCTTTGTCGGCGGCACCGAGGCCACACGCGCAAAATAATAATATTGATGTTATTTTGATAATCATGTTCGTCAAACAATTCACTTTTCATTTCAAACAGTTGACGTGTATTGATCCCATACTTAGGAAAATAACACTCAACAAATAACCACTTTTACGATACTAGTTTATGAATTGAAAACAACGAAATATTTGCGATGCTTTTCCTCCTTCCTTTAAGATTTATTTTGACTGACTCTGACAGATGGATGATGACTGGACTGATTGATTGATAGACAGACTGGCTGGCTTGGCTGGCTGGCATGTCTGTGGTGGCAGGTCCAGTGTTGTCAGATCCATAGGTTGTAAAAGGGTTGTAATTATTCTATAAAATTTCTGGGGTGTGGCCCCATCTACACCCCAGAAATTGGTTTTATTTTCACTTCCTTTGGCACTCAAAAGATTTGGCTCGCGGGGCGCCGAACGAAAATAATGTAAACATTGTTAACGGTACTGTCTGCTGAATAGATTACTTTCGCCCGCCGTGCAAGACCAACCGAGCACGGCAAAGATGTCGTCCGTTAGCTATTATAAAATTTATAACACCTTGAGTAGGTACCCACGACGACACAAATGCCGAAGTACGGTAGCATGCCGCGGCGGGGCGACGGCGGCGACGGCGACAGTGCACCTCAGCAGCAAATGCCTTAACTGTACGTTGTCAAACAACATTTTAAGTAATGCTAGCTTCTAATTAAAAGTTGCAGCAACAACCAAACAAAAATACTACAGTGTTAAATTTGTGAAATGATGTTGCTAAAATTCCATGATATAGCTATAGATAGATTAACTAAGTTGGCATTACTGGCGAAAAACAAACCAGACATAGACATTCGTAAAATAAGGAACAAACTGTACCGAAGGGGTCTAAGGTACCTATAAGCTAAGAGTAGGATCTACGGGTACAAGGACAAGGGAGACTCCAACATCTCATGTCCTAACCCAAAGATCCTAGGATCCTACAGGATCCTACGTTCCGTAGGATATCTATGTATCACAAGTAAGTGATATTTTTGTCAATTGTTTTTGTAATTTTGTATATTTTGATTACATGAAATACTGAAATACTAATACTGATAAATGAAATACTAGTTGCGACAGTTTCAAGCGTCTTGGTAGGAGGTGTAGGTGAGTATTGATTTCTTGGTAGAAGGCGAAGTGCGTGTTAGTGTGTAACTCAATAATGGTGTAACTACAGTCATTGTATAATTGTGTGCTTGTTTTGTGTTTGTGTCACAGCATTTACTTGCGTGTGCGTTTGTATGTGTGCTGTACCGTATTACCTCGCCTCCCGCGAAAAACTGCAGAAAGATTTTAGTACTAAAAGTGGCCCTTGCCAACTCCCGTTATAAATTCTATAAGGCGCGGTCTTACGAATTCTTCAACTTCTTTGATGGCAACTGACTGGTTTGCCACTTTTCTACCAGTCTCCATGTTCATGGAGGTTTCCACATGATAATTGAGCGTGTAGCCGGACATTCAAGCCATGTTTCAGTCTGGCAATGTGTTCTTGATGGGTCGCTTGTTTGAATGTTGCTCTATAAGATTTCAAGATCGGTTTCAAAGCCCTAATGGTGTCGGTCTATTCATCTTCCTTCCTTCATGAATATAATGTAGTACATTACCATGTAGTACATTACCATTATAAGTTTGAAGCTAATAGCTATGGTACATTAAATGTACCATAGCTATTAGCTTCAAACTTGAAATAATAATACTTCCAAATTTTCTCTTCCACTTCATCTCGCTTTTTTAGTGGTTTCTACGTTCCACAAGTACCTAATAAAGCTAGCTGAAAAGTATTTGCCGCAAATATTAAACCCATTTTTATGAACTCTCACAAGGTCGCGGCCATGGTTGTGTGCGTTGCGTGCTGAAACACATTGTATCTATAATTCATACAATGTTTCTGAATCAGAGAACTTGAATTGTGCTGTAATTTAATTTATCCACAAAATTTGAGTTTTGGAATTGAAAAAATACTATTAGAAATATTAATTATACAGTTTGCAGATAGCCTAATTGTTTATATTGTAAATACTAGTTTTAATTTAAATTTGGTATTTGATTGTTATTTTCTTTCTGAATAATTTTTTTATTATACAGTAACTATTATTCCAGTTCATATTAGCTTGATGACAACTAGACATACGAAACTGCTTTAAAAAAATATCGCCAATAAATACCTACTTGTTTCGTTATAGATAGTAAAATATAGTATTGATATTCAATAGAATATTATATACAAATATTCCTACGGAAAGGAGCTACTTTTTATTCCAGGCAAGTTTAGATAGACGTTTTTTTCGTAGGGCTTTATAGTAAGTTACTCTGTGGCTTTGCCTGGTCATATTGATTGTGTAACACGCCCAAACTCTAAGATTCTTACGATTGCATGGTTCTATTGTCAACGTCATTTTAAATTATATGTCATTTTGAATATATGTCAAAATAAAAATTCTTGTCAAACAAAAGTGTCAAACCGAACACAAAAAAATATTTATTTGATTTTCTTTCTTGTCTTGTTCTTGGTTCGCAGATCCGATCGGTCTTATTTTCATCAATTGTAAATAATTATTGTAATAAAAAATTCTCACGTTGACCTGTGAAGTTGTGTGTTGTTCGTTCGTTAGTTTTGTGCGAATACATATTTTAAAAAGTTAGATGAAATTTGTTAACTACGAAGAACGGCAGTGACTGCCTCTGTGGGACTGACAAATAAAAATTCAATTACAATGAGTTGCCCATGAGTTGCCGATTAATATTTTGCTTAGAATGGAGGTCTCCGGTGCTGGTATGCTACTTTTATTTTGTAATTTATTTCTCAAGAGCGTACCTACTTATTTTCCTTTAAGTAGACACTTAAAGTAACTCTTAATATTAGTTAGTTGCCTCTAACTTGTGGTTTAAACTTGTTGAAACAGTTAACACTGGGCCAAAGTATACAAAGTACCTTTTCTGTGTGTTAAACTTTTTTTATAAATCTTTATGTTAAAATTAGACAATCTTACAGCTTTGAAGGGGAACGCCACAAAACCCCTCCATCATAATGATAACAGTAAATTCATCTGTAGGTATTGTGGGTCTCTATGATGTCTTGAAATCTTTTAAACATGAGTTTATAAGGCTGTGTAAATCCCCCCCATCACCTTGTGAACAATAAATTCCTCCAGTAGGTATTGTAAGACTAAACTCTTGAAATGTAAACATGATTTTCTTAATGTAGTGTTAACCTTTCCATCACATTGTTATCAATAAATTCCTCCTATTGTCAATCCTTATGAACTCTTGAAATATAAACATGATTTTTGAAGGCTATAGAAATCCCTCCATTTGTGACTGTGGGTGGGTCCCTCTATGATTGATTTAATAAGGCTGTGTAGCTACCTCCTGGTTCTAGTGTTCTAGAAGATAAACAGATTACATTATACATTTCGATTAAGTTCTTAGAATTTTTTATGTATTTTAGTTATCAATGTTTGTAAGCTGCTGATTGTACAGATATTTATAATAATCATCTTTTTTATTATCTTTCTGTGAATGGTAGTGCTGAACAGCTTGTCCTCCAAGACAAAGGCAAGACAGACTGATGTGGTTAGGGCTGTAAGGTGAAATCAAGTTTAGCGTGATAGTAAAATCATATTATGCTTTATGCTAACTCATGCAATGCTCTGCCACACTACCATTCATCAACCCACAGCATCAGACTTTTTATTCTTCCTTTTATTACTATTTTTGTCAATGTTTAAGGTATTAATAAACAATGAAGTGAAGTTGTGTGAATAGTAAAAATGTATTCATGGGCCAGTGATGCCCATGAATTTTATCTCCTATTTAATAACAAGGTCATATATTTTAGGAAAATCTCCAAATGCATCGCTATCCTTCAGGTACAATGCTAATAATGAGGAACTAGAAGAACTATTCAATGTTTGTGATGATGACCCTCCTACACCTCAATGTGATCCTCCATCAGCTGTACCAAGTGAAAATGCCAGTCCAAAGCGAGGAGACCGGACACCCTCAATCATAGACAAATATTTTAAGTCCATGAGATCAGAAAAGGTGACAGAAAAGGACAAAACAGATGATGTCAAACAAGAGGCTAAAGATAAAGATGATAGCCGTTCAAGCACACCAAAAGAGGTTTCATCATCTCCTATGAAAGAGTATCTTAACCGCCTTGGAAAAAGAAGTACACCAGAAGTTAATGCTGAGGTGAAGGAACCCAGCAACGAGACATGGAAAATATTTCATGACTTTAAGTTTAAAATTGCTCAAGCAGTAGAGGATATGAAAACAAAGTCACTAGAAGGTAATTTTCACTACTAGTTTTAGTTTTCACTACGAGTAAGTAAAGGCAATCTGGCATTTATCTGCTAGGCAGCAGGGTGCCCCGTCGGGTCGCTTTGCAAAAGCTGTGCAGTGAATGGGTCAAGCAGATAATTTTCCAGACCACAAACAATAGTGTGATGCCACCTATACCTTTATAACATAGGAATTCGTAACTTCATAAAATTGAATTAATTTCTAACAGAGACAAAAGATGAAAAAAAGATATTGCCTCGAGAAAACTCAGCATCTGATTCAGAGGAGAATTCAGCTGTGAAAGACATTGACCAGCAAAGTGTTGGAGACACTGATAATCAGGTAATTTATTGATCTCTAAGTTTGTAAGCTCTAGCTAGGGCATAGATAACTAGACACATTTTAAGAACAGTTTCTTTCCGTTCAAACTTCAACACAAAACTGGGTACCAGGTGTTAATTTGCTAATTTTGTACATAGTCTTACAAAATTCTACATAAAGGTCAAAAATCAAACAGGGAACTTATAAACACAGTTTTATTGTTGTTTTTACTATATGAGTGAGGGACTCCCCCCCCCATTAGTGTCTTTCAATTTGACACTTTTCCCATAGTGAAATACTAGAAGAAATACAAGAAATCGATCGCATTCTACCAACTAGGTAGGTAATACCTATGTGTGTAAACATGCCGTTCTTTTTTAATAAAGTATTTCATTTCATTTCATTTCTAGTAACCTTTTCAAATTTGTATTTTTTTTCTCTCCTTATTTGTGTTCTATACGCGCACTATGCTATATTTAACCCTAGCAGCGCCTCGCGGTTTCACCCGCGTAGTTTCCTTTCCCGTGGGAATTCCGGGATAAAGTACCCTATGTGCTATTCCAGACTATAATCTATCTCTGCTCTGTGCCAAATTTCATCCGAATCCGTGCAGCCGTTCTGGCATGGTTGAGTAAAAAACATCCATCCATCTGTCCATCCATCCAAACTTTCACAATTATGTTTATGAGGGGGATTATAAATTATTTCACAAATGTTTCTTCCTGACTTTTCCAGCAAAACCAGTGTTTTGTCATGAAATTATTACAAAATATTATGTAAGTCCTTGAAATAAAAAAAAAACTGAAATGAAGAAAAAGTAGTTTTGTATATTTAAAAAAAAAGATACCTATTCAAAATATTGTAGAACAAAAGTTGATCCCCTCGGGAGCCAGAATCACCCCCTTTCGACTTAACTGCTACACTCCTTTGGAGCTTGATCAGGGCTCGGTTTTACGACTACGGTAAAATAGCATAAGCCCTGATCTGGGTCTACCATAGTCGTAAAACCGACCCCTATTTTGGTCCAAACTAGTGTAGGGGTTAAAACACATATTGTGTGTATGTACTTAATGCATTTTTAAGTATTTTTTTTAATTAGGTGTCTTCATTGGATAGCAGTATGCAAAATCTATCTGAAATTACTCAACCAATCACAGCGAAGCCCAAGGAGCATGACCTAAGTCTTCCAGTTGAGAAAAACCATTCAGATTCCAGTGATGACACACATAAAAATTTAGGTAAGTAACCACAAATACCTACATTATTTAAAGCAATCAGACTAAGGCTCTCCGGATTTTTAAAACATTATCATTACTAAAAACTAGGGCCCATATAGAATACATACCTTAATCTAACATACATAAATTTATGTGTAATATTTACTTGCACGTATTGATATGGATCAACAGTCTGCAGTTAGGTCAATTGTTTCAATTGTAAATACTATTTTTTTTTCTATAATTTGGTTGTAATTTTCTTAGTTAGTAAAGATTACTAAGGAGACCAATTCTAAATTACAGTCAATTTAACTGAAAGTGGGAATTTTACTACTTATTTTGTTTAGTTTACAGTGAAATGGTGGATGAACGGGATTACCTGACAGACAGTCTGCTTGATGTCGAATCTGGCATTGAAGCTTTGGAAGACACAGTGGATAACTTTGGACAGATCACAAATATACCGGTCTATCCAGAAAACAATACTATGGATACACCAACGAAACAAAAAGCACCTACTGTTCCCAACACTGGCCTGCCCCCCAGCAATTCCGACTTACCGAAACATGCTAAAAATGAACGAACAAAAATATATTTCTGCAACTTTACCATGTATTTTATAACAATCTTCTTTCTCGTAAATTTGATACTGTTCCCTAAGGCGAATGTTTGGATTGGATTCCTTTTGGGAATTTGGTTCTTTTTATTGGTTGGAAATTTTAAGCAATGGTTGTTGGATACCTACTTTAGTGATTGGGAGCCGAAGGAAAGCAATGTCTTTCAGGTGAAACGAAGTAGCGCTATGCCTTCTTATACAATACCATCGGTGAAAGAGCATAGACCTTTGAAGAAATATGAGGTGAGATTTAGATTATAAATAGATTTATAGATACGAATATACGTATCTGCAAAACTGGTAATTGTGATGATAAATATCGCAATAATTGAGACATATACGCAGAAAAATCGACGTGGGTTGGCGCGAAGTTCAAATATTTTTGTAGTTTATAATTTTTTCTGCGTTCCACAAGCAATAGAACTAGCGAAAAAGTAATTTTATTTTTTTATTTTATTTTCTATGAACTCATGATATGGATAAAACCAACATCGATTGACTAGTATTTTTGGAGCATTTGGTATTTCGTGCTATAAATCTACATATTTCCAAATGCGCCCAAATTAATCAAAACTGATTTTACCATAAATTCATAGAAAATGGTTTACGATTTGCGGCAAATTACTTATTCGCTAGATTTATTGCTTGTGGAAAGCAAAATAAAATTAATAACCACAAAAAAAATTAATTTCGTGCCAATCCTATTTTTATTTCTATATGCTTAACAAAATAAGATCATTCATAGACTGTAAAATTTTAAATAAACTTATTATCAAATAAGAAGTTGACAAAAAATTATGATTATTATGTAAAAGCCCAAAGAAATAAAGTTATTGAATCGAAATCTGACTACATATTTACAAAATTACTAAAAGCATCTCGTACCTAGGTAGGTACTATTATCTACTTTCTCGGTGACAGGGGTGAAATTTACTTTTAGCAATTTTGTAAATAGGTAGTCAGATTAGATTAAATAACTTTATTTCTTACGGCTTTTACTATTTTTATTATTTTATTTTTGTCGTTCGGTTGATATGATGATGATGAAACTCTTTTTACATAGGTACCAAATTAGTACCATTTTGGTAATAATGTGGTGTTATGTGTAAAAAGAGTAAAGTTGCGTAAAAGTACCTATCAGTGCAATAAAAACTTAAAAAAACACAGTTTCGTCAAAATTGTCTACCTTAGTATTGTTTTGTGCACCTACGTCTACCATTTATTATTAATAATTTTACCAGAGCGTCAGATAAGATATGTTTTTGCAAACATTGGCCGATAGTGCGATAAAACTGATTCATGTTTCTTTTTTTAGGGATGGATTAATCATTACAGATTCCCCGATTACAATCCGTTGGATTATCATATTAATAAATCGACAACAGCTTTTATGAAATTGGAAGGTAATATTCACTTGAGTTTACTGACACTTAGTTGATAAGGTTGTGTACCTACCTATTTTAACACTGACTGCCACCGACTGACGCACTCGCCGTTAAACAGCAGCATTCGCACATGCAGGCAGCATCGCTGGTGCTTGACAGTGAACGCGTTAAAATGTAAACGGACAGCTGCTCCGCCGCCGGTTAACTTAGACTAGAGGTAGACCTAGACGTCACATTTTGTATTAAAACATCTGGTAAAGCCTCTGATGAGTTTCTGGACTAATATAATTTAACATATTAGTCAAAAAGTTGAAATAGGGCATCGCGATATACCTAGCTCGGAGTTTCTCTGAAGGATAGGATTCGTAACGAATACATCCGACAGAGAACTAAGGTTATCGACATAGCTCAAAGGATTAGCAAGCTGAAATGGCAGTGGGCTGGCCATATTTCAAGAAGAACCGACAACCGCTGGGGTAAACGTGTTCTTGAGTGGAGACCGCGACTCGGTAAACGTAGTGTAGGACGCCCTCCGCCAAGGTGGAATGACGATTTGCGAAAGACTGCTGGCAGATGCTGGATGCGGCAAGCTGAAGACAGGGCGCTACGGCGCTCATTAGGGGATATGCCTATGTCCAGCTGTGGACAAATATAGGCTGATGATGATGATGATGATAGACCTAGACTTATGAACGGACCAGCTAGCTCGTTCTTCAAAGTCACTCGCAGAGTCGCAGCACACAACCGTGACGCGGAAAGGGAGGCATTTACTCATAATGTATGAAGTCGTTTAACCCGTGGCGGTCGCAAAAGTCGACTCCTCCAGCTCAGATGGATGACCTCATACATAAGCTTAGGCCAAAGCTGCGCGTCAAACAAGTGGGACGCGGAACGCCAAGCGGAAGAGCCGCTCGGCGGACGCTGCAATGGATTCATAGCGCCTTGCACACCTACGCGACCGAGACGCGGGAACTCGTTGACGCTCCCGCTTCGCGTCTCGCATCCCGCGCGTTTGAAGCGCAGATTTGAAATGAAATGAGTCGATAACTTTAATCCTTTAGGCTTACAAAATAAGCACTTAGACATATCAAATTTTATACCATAACAGCTTTATTAAAGTTATTATAGTTAAATAAGAAATAAGATGATATCGATCCTATTTACTTCAATATTTTTTTCCACTATTGGAAGGAAAAAAATAAACCAAATAAAAAAATTACATTTTTTTTTTTTGTACAGATAGGTATTATATACCTAGTTAATACTAAATCGTATTTAATTTATTTAAAAATTACTTCGTTTAAATCGTTTAAATTAAAAACAAAATCATAGAAATCATAGAAAAACAATTCATAGAATTATAGATGGAGTTCGTCCAAGACTAGAAATTCTAGAATTCAAGTCTTAATTTAAAGCAAGGTAGGCTGCCGCTTCAGATGTGATAGAATCTGGTACTTTGTTGTACACTGCCGCGCCGGACCTACTCGACTTTGAGAACTTCGTGAGGAAACGGGTGATGTACTCGAGCTTTCCTGCTTTCCGCGTTCGTTACTGTGAAGGGGATTCCCCGAGCCAAACTGGCGCCGCGCCGCCACCTATTTTATCATATTTATTTTATCTCCACTAATATTTTAAAGAGGAAAGATTTGTATTTTTATGTAACGAATAAACATAACTACTGGATCGATTACAAAAATTCTTTCACCATTAGAAAGCTTACTTTTCAGGGAGTGACATAGTCTATGTTTTATCCCGGAATTTTCACGGGAACGGGAACTACGCGGGTGAAACCGCGAGGCGCTGCTAGTCTATTATTTACATTTCTAAATAATATTATTATATATCTCTTATTCTTATATTCCAAAGACATAAAAAAACTTATGATAGGTATCACAAACTGCCCATTAAAATTTTTAAATTACCTTTGTTTAACGGAATTATAATATGAAATAGGTGGCGGCGCTAGTTTAGAATCGACTTAAACTTCCTATATCTACTTGTATTACCAATTCGCCAGCCATTCGTGGGGATTATATCAAAACCATCCCCGTTTGGGGGAAGCACGTTAAGTGTGTAAGTGCTCATGAAGAATGTAGGTAGACCTTGACGTAGGCTTTATATAATAACTCTTTGTGGTTTCAGGGTGCAATCTAAGAATTTCATACTCAAGATCGAAAGTGGCAAAGCGGGCGCTTTGGGATGAGAAGTTAGATAAAGTAACGTTTTATCAACACAGACTGTACAATTTGGTCGGAGCCAGGGTGATTCTACTGCCAAAAGGACTTGTTAAAAGAAGGTATGGATTTTGTTCTCTTTACACTGGCAGTTCTTAGCTACGTAAAACGAAAATTACGTAAAAAAAAAATATTCTACTTTCAGCACAATATAAAGTTTAATTTAAGAATAATTAAATAAATACTTTTTTGTACTAAAAATTGACATTAATAATAATAAACTTATTTCTAAATAAAAAATAAACAGTACAAAAAGCGGCCTTATCGCTGAATGCAATTTCTTCCGGGCAATTTATTGATTTGTCCAATTTAAAGTACTGCACGAACTGTAATAAACTATTGCTCCTACAATCAAATTAGGTATTATTGTTAACAAACTTGATAAAAACAAAGGAGGCTTCTATGTTCTATCTACTGTATACGTAAGTTTTTTTTTCATGTGTGTTTGTCAATTTCTCCGTCTTTTCTGCCCCCCCTAGCATGGCGATTGTTGTCTAGGGTAGAAAAGACAATAATGTACATTGCGTACATTATTGAAGCTGAAAGAAAGCATTTCAAACAATTTACGCATTCGATGACGAAGTGACGTAATTTTCCTCTATTCTACCCTAGCCAACAAACCCCGTGCTACGGGGGCAGGACAGATATGAATGAATATTGTAACAACTGAAAAGTTGTACAGAGGATGAACCAGAGGTGGTATCATAAATTTATTCTGAGGGTATTTATCCGTCAAATTTACAAAAAAAGTTTTAAACCGGCGGCGCGCAGTGTAAATACTGTACTCTAAAACACAACCTATACGCAACAATTGTATGTCAAATTCAATGTTTGTCTCAACTACTTTTTGCATAATTTATTATTTAAATCAAACAACTTCATACAAGTAGAACTAGATCTTATAACAACAACATGATTGTGTTAATAATTTAACTTGTCTATGATGATTTCTAACTCGGAATATTCTTCAAAATCAAAAACTTTATTTCTTTAGGCTTACAAAATAACCACTTGGACAAGTAAAATTTTATATCTACTAAACAGCTTTATAAATCGTCGGTAATTATTGTCAAATAAGATGTTATTGATTATATTCACTTAAATTTTTTGTCCACTAGTGGAGGAAGTGAAAAATAAACCAGTAGTAAGTTTATTTCCTGTTAGGTAATGCTGTCATAATAAGTTCAGAACAAATGTTCTTAATCCATATTAATATGTATAGATAGGTTATCTTTACTTAGAAAATACTAGTATGAGTAGGTACCTCATTAATTTAGATTATCTATGTAATTTCAAGATGGGTGCCCATATCGAGATATTTTTCTGTGTCTATTTTTCTTACAAGGTTTGTTTAAAAAAACTTGTTGTCTATTTCCGTAACTCGAATTAAACTGCAAAACTCAGACGATCATAACATAACTAAGGTCATTCAGACAAAGAAAAAAGCGAAGCTCTGCTTTGTTCAAAGTTAACCTTCGTTTGTTAGCTACAACGTGTACCTACCGTGAAAATATGTAGGGTAACGAACGCTTAAGCGCTATTAGGATTTTAATGTATTAATCCTTAGCTATATTTGAGTACCAATACCAACGCCCTTAAAATGAACTGGAAACAGTGGAATGAAAAATCTATTCCAAAGATATATTTGGCTTTTTTTTTGTTATTTGAGAACTTTTTATTCGAATATCTTTGCTCCTCGAGAACATTTCTAAATAATATTATTTTCCGAGATAATAACACCGTTAATATCGATGACGAAGTAATATCATCTGGTTTAAAGATAAAGATAATTTATATGCAAAAACACGTGTAAACAAAGAATATGGTTAGTAATTTATGTTATGATTATATTTATGACACAACATGTTTGATCAATTTATATCTTTATGCAAAAAATATGAGAGTAAATGGCATGCAAATTTAAATTTAACAACAAATGTCTAACAGCAAAATTCACGTAGATTAAATCCCACTAATCATATCACACTAATATTAGTGCGAAAGTTTAGATGGATAGATGAATGTTTGTTGCTCAATCACGCCAGAACGGCTGAACGAATCTTAGTGAAATTTGTCACAGAGATAGATTATAGTCTGGAATAGCACATAGGCTAATTTTTATCCCGGTAAAATGTATGGTTACCGTGGATAGATTTGTTTAAATTTTTCATAGAGGCTAGACATGATTTTTTGCATAGGTAGTTGTAGTTTAAGGATCAGAAAATGACAATATGCTAATTTTAATTACTTAAAAATTCACGGTTCCTATGGGATAGCATACAGGAACCGTGTTTTTAAAACGGTTTTGTAAAAGTACGTGAAATACATTTTTAGCGCAATTTTGGATTATTTTTCAATTTTAATAAATGCTTTTCAGCGGGAAATATGAAAATCGTATTAGGAAGACATATACGTGAAATTTACGTGAAGCGTTCCTTTTTAAGATTTGAGTAAAACAGGAAAAGAAAAAAAAATGCACGCAAGGGGTACAGAAAAGAACATAGAGGAAACGTACATACTTTTTAATCGCGGGTATATAACGCGAGGCGCAGCTTGTTTATTTACATAGTAAAAAAAAAATTTATTTAAATGATGTCTCTCAAGACATCATTTAAAAATTCCTCAATATGATAAGCATTTATCATGGGTTCATATTTATATTATATTCATAAGATCATAAATTTCTTTTTTAAATTTAATTCTGCATAAGTTTACATTTAAATCTTTGTAGCCTTGATATTTTATTTACTTTTAATGTCTACGATGGTTATCACAGATCATTGAATGAGAAAAACAGCTCGACTAATAAATAGCCTTTTATCAGTAATCGAATCAGATTATACCAAAGTCGTATCGAGCCCGCGGTTTTACTCACGCGGTACCTGAATAGAACATAACATAATTCACTCAGTAATAATGGTAGCTACAGTAACACCTCACCTCACCAGCCTATAATGGTCCACTGCTGGACGCAGGCCTCCCCCTGACTTTCTATCTCATGGGGGGTAATGCCCATAATCCCCACGCTGGGCATGCGGGTTGGGGATTGCAGTTCGGTGGTAGATCTATTCTGCAAGAGGCGCTGCTGTCCGCCCCCCGGTGTATGTCCCACGACACCCACAGGAAGAGTTGGGGTGGTGCAAACTCTAAGCTGGCATCACACGGCTGCATCCTATAATGTCCCAATGTTGGGCACAGGCCAACCCCTGATACCTCCATGCATCTCGGTTCTGAGCCAGTTGGATCCACGTTCTATCGAAGGTGTCTTGTTTATCGCGCCATCGTTTCGTCGGTCTACTACGACGCCAATAAACTTTTCTATCGACCAAAACATTTTTTTTGCAGCCCAGACAGTAAAATATTTTGTATTGTTCTAAATGTCGATTTTTTTTGTTCTAGGCAATGGAGCAAAAAATATCCGATATGTATAATTCTAAACGAAAAAGAAAATATTCAGGTATTAGAAAAGGAGAACACGGAAGCTGAGCGAAAATTTTCAGATTCAAATGAAAAGAAGAAGGAACAGCAGTTCGAGACGGAATCCACCGAGACTAATACTAGTCCGGAGAAGAAAAAGAAGTTTGTTTGGAGGAGGAAGGAGAAAAAGTATGTTGCTTGGGTTATATTTTATTGATTTGTGTATCGATATTTGGAAGAAAAAAAACATGTTATCCCGACCCCTCCCTAAAAAGACCAGAATATGGTTTGGTGGTGATGAAGAATCGAAATATTTTGGACTTGGCAAATTTGAAGCTGAAGACAGGGTGCTATGGTGCTCATTCAGGGGAGGATATGTCCAGCAATGGACAAATATAGGCTGGTGATAATGATAAAATTTGATTTTTATCTTATGCATATTAGGGAACCTGAAAATTTCTACATTGCATTGGATAGAGTTTCTGAGAGTCGCGGATTACATGCTATGTTTGAGTAAATAAAATTTGTGGCATTGTTTAAAAGTTTTCTGGTCTTTAAACACAAATAAGCTTAATGCACAAAATAAAACAAAGCATAATAATAATTCACAAAAACTTTCATAATTATTTGAAAGCTAAGATACCAACCAAAAAACGTGTAACGTGTAAAGATGTAACGTTATTCTTATCTCTAATTAACATGTAAGCCGGCCCAGGCATAAAGAAACATAAGAAACTACTTGTTTAATAATAACCATTACTAATAAATATCCTTATCTTTTCAGCTTATCACATTCCGACCCTGTTGAACCTGGGAAAGAGGGCCTTCGACATAGATTAGTCAGAAAAATGCACAGAGGTACGTTGCCCTGACTCATTCACTAGAGACTGGTGTTCTCTGGAATAACCATCGCACAATCATCGTACTAAGTTAAATAACATAAAACATAAAAACCGAGACAAATTAAAATTAGACACAATTACAGTGTTTAAGTATAAAATTGAATCCGTAGTGTCCTAAACTATCTTATGCTGTATTTCAGGATCCAGGGCTTCTCCATTTAAAGTTGGTACAATTGTGCCTCTATTAGAAACTAATAACAACAACAAATAATAATCTAGCGATCCGCCCTGGCTTCGCTTGGATATATTCTATAGCCTATGTTCATCAGAGATAATGTAGAGTTCTAATGGTGAAAGAATTTTTCAATTCGGTCCATTAGTATCGGAGCCTATTCAATTAAAACAAAAAAAAATTACCTCTTTATAATATTCGTATATATTTTTGGGAACTTATTTCATTTCCCAGATTGCGGGTAAGCACTATAACAAAAATCCTTAGAATTTAGCAACGGCAACACCTCTCGTCAAACGAACTAAATGTAAAGTTACATTTAGTTCGTTTGACGAGAGGTGTTGTGTGTCTTTAACCATTGGAAACTTTAATGTTTTCTCTGTAGGTGGAGCCACCGGCGCTACAGTCCGTAAGAGGTCCCAAAGATTTTCAACGAAAACCGACTGAGACTTCGTGGCTTAGTTGGTTAGATCACACCCGTACTAAGGGTGGGGCGCGGGTTCGAGTCCCGCCGAAGTCGAAAATTTTTGGGAACTTATTTCATTTCTTAGAGATGCCCAGAGTGCTTAATTAAGTTGCTTATTTTAGTGAAGAAGTAACAAACTTCAATTTATCCAAACTTTACTTTTTTTTTTACTCATTGTTTCTTACTTCTTTTTGGATTCCAAACATCCCAACTTCCGCATTATAATATAAGTGTGATATCAGTATTTATTACTTTATGTATTTACATTCGAAAACTAAAATTTATATATATGTAGGAACTTTAGTATACTTGGCAACCAAATATTATCCTCAAGATAAGCTGATTGGAACTTCCTTTTGATAACAATACAACCAACCTAAGGTAGGTTGGTTGTATTGTTATCAAAAGGAAACCAACCTAAGGTAGGTTGGTTGTATTGTTATCAAAAGGAAGTTCCAATCAGCTTATCTTGAGGATAATATTTGGTAAAAAACAAAAAAATTGTGCGAGCTTAAATTGTAAATTACATAGGTACCGATGGTAGATAGGAATTCGAACATTATAGTTAACATTAATATAACAAATTAAGCCAGTTTTTTAAATTATGAATCATGTACCAACTTACATATTACTTTAAGTAAGAATGTATATACGGAAAGACCTGTAACTATGTACAAGAATCTGAATCTGAATCTAGAGGCTAACTAGCAATCCTACTAATAAAAATAATAAAATAAAATATTTATAAATATTTAGATACAGGTCAACATTTGTATAAGTTGAATAGCATTGCTAATTCGTTAACCGATCTTTAAATTCCTTAGATAAGAAAACGGACAGCGTATCAACATGCACCGAGCCGGTAGCGGAGCCGCCGGTTGAGGAGAAGCGGGAGAGGTCTGCGGATGACCTGACGGATGAAATGGAACTCACTTCCAAATCTACCACCAGCAATAAAGAGGAGGATGAAGTCGAAATTGATGAGTCTGAGATGACGAAAATTAAGGAGTTTTTGGAGGAGGCGGTGAGTTATATTATAATAAAGATTTTTTAGTGACATACTATTATTCACAAATAAAAAGTTTTAAGGTAACCCACATACTCGACGACCTCTGTGGCGCGGTGGGCGAAGGTCCGCCTGCGACGCAGGTGGTTGCGGGTTCGATTCCCGCCTTGGGACAAATATTTGTACGATCTGCAGGTAGTTGTTCCGGGTGCTTTGGTCGTTTTCTGTGTATAATAAAAAATATCTATCTATGTATTGTATTATGTATATCAGTTATCTAGTACCCATAACACAAGCTCTGCTTAGCTTGGGGCTAGATAATGCTGTATGAATTGTCCGGCATTATTTATTTTATTTATTTAAGTGAATCTGATCTATCTACAAAGAGTAAAAATTAATTTTAAAGTACACATTTTTAAAGAAAACCTGAATTGTATCGTTTAACTTTTACAAACCTAGGTCGATTTTCAAATAAAGCGAAGTGCGAGTGAATGAGATGATAACCGTAGCCTGTTCTAAGCAAAGCGGGCAAAGCCGCCGGTTGAAAGAAGTTTTAAATAAAGTAAGAGGATGTAGTCGCTAATTATTCCAGTTTGTCGTAAATTGGTTTATGAGCGAGACCTAAAGTTACGCATCCACTGGATCGGTATCGGAGCGTAAGAAGCGAAACGATTTGTTGCTTTGTATTGAATTCTATGGTGCGCTAATTCTGGGCTGTGCAGTAGGGTAGGTATTTTAAGAGGGCGATTAATGCCAAAATTTAGCTAAATGGGTATTTTTAAACACTTAGGTATAGTTACTTATAAGATAACCAACGTAAATATTCAGGAAAAAAATCGATAGGTAGGTAATAAACTTGTAGAAGCCGTCTAATAGTACATATTTATAAAAATAAACTGGTTTCTTTGTTTAAAAAATTACATTAAAAAACGGTTTTAATTAAAATGCTCTAAATTAACAGCGATCAGATTCATTTTTTATTTGAAAAATCGTTTAGTTTTTCTATTTCATGCTTATATTTTGAATACAACCCCCCCAACAAAAACCCAACGAAAATTATAGCCCAGAGCTCAGAGCTATTATGTTCTTCTACTGATGTCTTTCGGGCATTAGGCGCACACATAAGGTTGCAAAAGGGCGCGGTGAGTCCAATACTGCGCAGTTTTGCATTCGAGGCCCATGTTCACTGAACTCATAAAGATTTGCGCGAACTCTACAGCGTGCACTAGATAGTATTTATAGTATAATTATGTATGTTATATGTGGTACCAAAATCTGCCTATACTATACATGGGATGTTTAATGTCATTTTTAAATAAATCAATAATAGTGAAAGTTAAAATTATCAAATTATTTGGCGTGTGCCTTCAAGTTTGCGGATGACGCATCGTGCACTAGATATTATCTAGTGCACACTGCATGACGCAGTAGGCAGTTTTAGCGCAAATTTAAACGCTTCGATAATATTTATACCCATTGCCGATGCAAATCCGAAAGTAGACGCACTCTATCTACATTTGTTAATAAACGCTGCGTGCGTATGCTTCGGTTCCGACGCAGTGGACGCGTAACTTAACTCGCTCATTGTGTACCGTCTGTTTTCGCAATAAGGTTAATTGAGTGAAATTGAGTGTTTGCTGTATATTCCTGGGTGATAAAAATGTATAAGGACTATTCCTAAAATTAAATCTAAATCTGGTTTTCGTCTCTAGACTTTTCCGAACAAACCGACGACGGTTACTTCAATAGAGAATGTGTCAAACATAATTCAATAGTGATGATGACAGTAACTAAAAATCTAAAATAATGTATTTACCGAATCTTACATGAGACATATGTATGTATAGTACAAAATACGTAATGTTTTAGGGTTCCGTACCCAAAGGGTAAAACAGGACCCTATTACTAGGACTCTGCTTGTCCATCCGTCTGTCAGTCCGTCACCAGCTTGTATCTTATGAACCGTGATAGTTAAGACAGTTGAATTTTCACGGATTTCTGTTGCCGCTATGACAACAAATACCAAAAAACAGTAAAATAAATATTTAAGAGTACAACAATCGTGATTTTTGCCTTTTTTATGGATAATGGTACGGAACCCCTCGTGCGCGAGTCCGACTCGCACTTGGCCGGTTTTTATTTTATTTTAAGAGGTTCGTTTTGTTTTGTTTTTAGTATAGGTCTAAAACATCTCGGAGTAGTTTCTCAAAATCTGTTATCATGCCTATTGTAGTATATGATATGTAGTAGGTTTTATCTTTATCTTTTTATGACCACAATCTCACCTGATAGAAAATGAAGATGTTCCCGACGATGTAGCACGAAGGTCTAGAAGATACCTATTCACTCTTGTCTTGAAGAGACCCAGGTTGTTATTGACGGGAAACAACAGCAGCGGGGAAATAACCTAAATAAAATTCACTCTGTTGCCGGGTCTTTTATACGCAATTTACTATAATTGTCGATTTGAGATCCTTCAATAAATATTGCTTACAATTATCTGAAAACTTGACCCCGAAACATGTGAGTTTTAGTTATTTGTGTTGTGGTTTGTTAAAATACCAGAAAGTACCATGACGAATCTAATAACGCTTTCTGACTTACCTTGGCGTGGCGCGGGTGACCTTAGCTATGTCGCTAGACAGGTCATCGCTCTTTTCGTTCTAAGGTCGACAGTATTTTCCATAACAACATCACTTTCGTAAACTATTGCATATTTTATAGCGTTAAGTATATGACGCCATTTTGTGAATAGGATAGGCATAGGATTTCGCGTTTAAAGGAGCGGGTTAGAGCAGATAGCGGCGTAAGCTCAAAAATCAAGTTTTGACTAATTACCTTTTAATTAAAACCTTTTTTGAAAAAATAAGCCGAAGTTGCCCTGTGTAATCTTCTATTTAATATGGTGATGAAAATAAAAAAAATCTTGTGGTTGACAGGTTAGGAAAAAAATTTTAAAAACTAAGAAAACAGATGGTACTTTGCACAATTATTTTTTATATTAGAAATAGTTCTTTTTTTAGTTTTCGAACCGAAGCGGATCTGCCTTGTATCCCATAAATTATTGTGTATTTTTTTCAAACTTTTTTCGATAAAGATGACGGAGAAAATTTGTTTTAATGTGACCCAAATTCGCTCAATTCATATCTAATCTGGGCCTTAAAGGTGGTACCTACTTGGCTCGAATCACAAGTAATCTGCCTATCCATAGGATGTTTAGTTTAATGTCCTTTTTAAATGAATCAATTAGATTAGAACTTAATTTAATACATACCTATATAAATTACTAGTGGTCCGCCCCAGCTTCATCTATCACATTTATCACTGAGTGACATAAGCTATAGAATATAGCTTTCTAAGGGCAAAAAAATCTATCCAGTAGTTTTTAAGTTTATTTGTTAATAACAAAAATACAAATCTTTCTTCTCTATAACATTAGTGTAGATTTGGCGTGTTTAAAAAAATATAAACCGTATTAAAATGCAAATGGACCAAATGGGTTTGGAAGGAATTTCATTTTAAAGCGCCGATGGAATTTTTCAAAGTGGCGACATCTACTTAAAACTAGTCTAATTTAGTTTCACGTAATGAGTGTTATCATCCAACACAAATGAATTGAAATGAATGATGGATGACACAGATGAAACAAAAACAACAAATAAAAATACCTCTTGCTCTGGTTTTTTTGAGAAATTTTCAACCCCATTCTCAGATATTTTCTATTAGAAATAATCTTTGTATTAGCCGAACTATCCAAGTTGGATTATACAACGGTTTGGTAGAAACAAATTAGCATTTCGAACTCAGAAAAATCGTTTTTAAATTTAAAATAAAATAACACGACTACCGACTACCTACTGTGGCGCGGTGGGCGAAGGTCTGCCTGCGACGCAGGAGGTTGCGGATTCGATTCCCGCCTCGCAACAAATGTGTGTACGATCTGCAGACATTCGTTCAGGGTGTTCTGGTTGTTTTCTATGCATAATAAAAATATCTATCTATGTATTGTGTTGTATTATGTATATCAGTTATCTAGTACCCATAACACAAGCTCTGCTTAGCTTGCGGCTAGGTAATGCTGTGTGAATTGTCCAGCATTAATTTATTTATTATTTTAATTTAACATACATAATCAAAGTTACACCTGGATTTTTTATTCGTTAACATACCAACGCAATCAATTGATTTTTTTAATATAATTTCCTAAATCATAGATATTGAGCAATCACTTGATTTATGGGCTTGCGCTGCTCTGAATGGTCCCGCTCCTATGAATGCGAAATCCTATGTCTAGCCTTTTCACAAAATGGCGTCGTGTTATGCTCCCATAATGTCAGGTAATCTGTTTGTATTCAGGAGTGTATGGATTATGCCGACGAAGAGAATACAGAGGGGGAGTGGAGTGTTCATGTGAAAAGCTCCAAGGATAAACATTCATTCATTTACCTGTTTGCGAGGACAGGTCGTGATAAGTTTGAATGGTAAGTTGTCTCTCTGGATTTTTGTTATAGTGCTTACCCGCACTCTAAGCATCTAAGAAATGAAATAACCGCCGAAGTTTTTTGAACCTATTTTTTGGGAACTTATTTCTTTTCTTAAAGTTGTCTCTCCATATATATAAGCCGTGTAGATAAAAAGGGAGAATGAACGACCTCTGTGGCGTGGTGGGTGAAGGTTCGCTTGCGACGCAGGAGGTTGCGGGTTCGATTCTCGCTTTGGAACAAATATTTGTACGATCTGCAGGTATTTGTTCTGGGTGTTCTTGTCGTTTTCTATGTATAATAAGAAAAAAATCGATTATGTAATGTATTGTATTATGTAGTGTATGAGTTATCCTAGTACCCATAACATAAGCTCTGCTTAGCTTGGGGCTAGATAATGCTGTGTGAATTGTCCAGCATTATTTATTTAATGAGATTGCAAATGAAAGCTAGACAGCTCTATTCAACTAAGATAATAATTTGATCGAATGTGATCTTGATCTTAGCGGTACAGCATGATCTCATCTTTAATCCCATTCTTTATCTACACAACCTTAGCCACTAGGTATCTTGTTTGGAAGATTTAATAAAAGTCTACTAAAATGTTTTTATTTTTCTGTTCACGAAGTAACAAACATCCATCCATCCGAACTTTCGCATTTATAATATTACAAGCTGCTGCCCGCGGCTCCGCTCGCGATTTTCCGGGATAAAAAGTAGCCTATGTCCGTCCCCGGGATACCATTTACCTCCCTGCAAAACTTAATTGAAATCTGTTCAGCCGCTTAGCCGTGAAAAGGTAAGAGTTACTTTCAAATTTACAACATTAGTATGGATAGCGATGATACGCGTAAAAGACCAAGGGACAGAAATTGAACAGTCCTAAAACCGGTTAACGAAGATCTTAGCATAACTTACTCATTTTTCAGGTTTAGACGCCTGAGTGCAGCAGTATCAGAAGTGGCATCAGCAGAATCTTCGACATCAGAAGAGAATGTTCCAGAAACGTTCGGTGAGAAGGAACCTATCGAACTAGCGGTGTACAAGATGACTTCGGAAAAAGATAGCGTGGCTTTCGCTAAGAACGCTGTGAGTATCTTATGGCGCTTTTATGTAGGTTCAAATTAACCGACAACCGCTGGGGTAAAAAATTCTTAAGGCGCATACCCCACCCAAACTCGCGCCGCCCGCGCCACCTACTTTATGTTATTATTCCGTTTAACAAAGAAGGAGGCAGAGATACGAAGTTGCCCTTGGTGGCCACCAAAATCTATTTTCGTATCTCTGCCTAAACTAAATAGAATAAAACTATTACAGAGGCATTAAAAAAAAGCTTATGATAGGTATCACAAACTGGAATATGGATTTTTGAAAATTCCTTCGTTAAACGGAATAATAAGATAAATTAAGTGGCGGCGTCACTTTGGGTGGGGTATGCGCCTTAAGTGGAGATCGCGACTAGGCAAACGTAGTGTAGACACAGAATAACTATGTAGTGACTAGTCCAGTCAATGAGGGTTAAAAAAAGGTAGTTGTGTGGAAAAGTCGAAAGCATGCAGCAGTTTGACTTCGGAACTTTTTTTTGGACTAGTTAGGAGACAAACATACGCAGTCTCTACCTCTGTGAGATGAGCTCTAGGAGTGGGGGACACAGAAGGACTCGTTTTGTAGCTTTTTGCTTATATCTACATAATAAAAGCTGTTAAAATTTTCTACAACTTTGTTTCTATACACTTTTTACTTATTCCCAATCGTCTAGATATATACTCAAACAAACGGTCAAGTTTCAAAAAAGAAAGACACTAACACTAAAATAGTACACAAACATGTGATCTGAGGCTTTCTTATTTCCTGCCCGTGGTGAGAATACTATTTTCCTCCTCGACGGGGGCGGAAAGCGGTATTTTCGTTTAGCGCCGCGTGAGGAAAATTGACGCTTTCCGCCCGGAGGGAAGGAAAGAACTTTACTTCACTCAAACATCATACTAAATCTGGTCATTAAGTCGAAAACCTCCTTTGAGCAAAGTCGACATATCCGCCTTATTCGAAAAGGCGCCTGCAATTTCCATGACTGCCGTGATTTGCATCCGGCAAATGTTTATTTTTTGAATAAGGAATGGCAAAAATCACGAAATATCAACAAAACATCACATGATTAATGGACAGCCCCCTTGTTCAGCCGCGGCCAGCAACCCACCCATTCTTGACCTCTTCAGTAATGTAGGTACTTATTGTGTTTCAGAATAAAACAGACCAAACGTCAGAAAGCGTGGGTGGTGTTACCATCACATCCCTGAACCAACATGCATTGCCGCACGAGTTCGAACGGTACGAAAGGAACTTCTGGCCTTATCTCATGAAAATCATACAGGTGAGTCTTAAACTTTACTGCGCGGAGATAAGGTCTAAGTTGGAATAAATAAAATTCCGACATTTATTACAACAGATTAAAATAAATTAATATTGCTGGACAATCCACACAGCATTACCTAGCCCCAAGCTAAGCAGAGCTTGTGTTATGGGTACTAGATAACTGATATACATAATAGAATACATTACATAGACAGATATTTTTTATTATTCATAGAAAACGACCAGCAGGGGTATTTTAATTCGTCGGAAAGGCCTTCGGATTCGATATCGAAAACTTTGTCGAAGAACGCTATTTTAAACCAGCGGATTCGAAAACTTTTGACATTCGAATTCGGATCCTTGTTAGGAGAGTTTCATACTTTCGATCATCAATCCGCAACGAAATCAAAATAGCGTTCGCGGAATCGAATTCGAATCGGACGTTTCCGCTCCGGAAACGAATCGAATGAATTAAAATAGCCCTGCAGAACACCCGGACAAATACCTGCAGATCATACAAATATTTGTCTCAAGGCGGGAATCGAACCGGCAACCTTCTGCATCGCAGGCGGACCTTCGCCCACCGCGCCAGAGAGGTCGTTGATTTACGAGATGATGCGGTATTGTTAGACAGATTTGTATAGATCGAAAACTATTAAGTGTAAAAAACCTTTTAATTAAATGATGCTGTATTGATCCAGGACAGTATGTTAATTGAATCACTGACTTATGATTGTGAGAGGTGGATTGATTATGGGTGCGGTCTTTGCCCAGCTCTGAGACTGTTGGGCAAAACCCGTTTTGGGCTAATTGTAATCAGCTTCGCTTATTCCCTTCTATGTAGGTAATTAGAACAAATCTAGCATTGAAAGTTACTCGTGTTTTGGAAATGTCAATGTCAGTGTGTCTCAATATCAAGTATAGTCGCGCAAATCTTTATGGATTCTGAGAACATAACTACGAATGCTAAACTGCGCAGTATTGGACACACCGCGCCCTTTTTGGAATCTTAAAATACGCTACTGCGCAACCATTCGGCGTACTTCCGAGATTTCATAAAGATTTGCGCGTATATAGATATCTGCAGAAAACATTTTATGTATAAGGAAGATACATAAAATTATCTTCTCAATGTAACAGACCCACGAAATAACGCTAAAAAAGCAAACAGCTGAAATTGGAGTGATGTGCCAGCTGGAACCGACACCCAAAGATCACTCCAAGAACAAGAAGAAAAAAAACAGTGATGTTTGTTCTCGTTTTATCTACACTTGACTCATCTACTCTATACCACAATCATACTAGTGCTTAGTTATATAACCTGCGTATTAAAAGACTAGGAATGAGAATGGCGTCGTCACTGCTGTCATGTTTTAATTCGTCGGAAAGGCCTTCGGATTCGATATCGAAAACTTTGTCGAAGAACGCTATTTTAAACCAGCGGATTCGAAAACTTATGACATTCGAATTCGGATCCTTGTTAGGAGAGTTTCATACTTTCGATCATCAATCCGCAACGAAATCAAAATAGCGTCCGCGGAATCGAATTCGAATCGGACGTTTCCGCTATGGAAACGAATCGAATGAATTAAAATAGCCCTGCAGATCAGATTCGAACTGAGCAGGACAGCACAAGAGATGACGTTATTCTCAATCAATTCAATTCCATTCTAATCGCAGGTATTTGTCTCATACTAAGTAGTCAATAAATCATCACAGAAATAATACCGGAATAACAGTTTGTTCTTTCGTTAAGGGCGACTATACATTTCAGACTTTTTGTCGCAGTGACTGGTCAGACAAAAAATCGTATCTTTTCTCGTACTCGATACACGTCTGATTTATGCGTTTTTTTCTGACCTCAGTCGTTTTCGAGCTCCGTAACGATTCTGCAACTGTACCATTGTCATAGTGAAGCAATTGGTTAGCCGAATTCGGTCAAAGGTATCTTGTTAATAAAACATTAAAAAGAATAGAACAGCATTTATTTCGACACACACAGGTACCTAAAAACAACTATTAAATCAGACCATATCCGTATTTATTGCACCTTATATTCTACTATACTAGGTGCCTGATAGCTTGGCAAGACAGGCCGTTGACCTATCTCCGTCACTAAATAAAAAACGGACACAACTTAAAATCTTAATTTTTTTTGGATTTTTCAACGTTTCTCAAAATAATTCAGGTCTTTAATTGTATGCATACAATTAAAGACCTGCATTATTTTGGATTTATAAAAGGTTTCTATAATTAAATAAAATTTATTTCTTACATTTCACACTATTCATATATTTTTTCAGTCATGTAAACGTAATTTCGTACTCATATTCGGTAATTTATTAAAATATTACTAGTTTTAAATTACTATCGTATTTTACAACATTTATATACGTAAATTCATGGAAAACGTAGAAAGTCAACTATTATTCTCGATTTCGTGTTTTTGGGGTTGTGCAATTCCATTTTTGCTTGCTAGTACCCTCATACCACGATACTCAAGCGATACCGGGATCACTACAGGTTTGTATGGAAAGCGACAGAATAGCGATATTTTTCCTGTATTATGCGAGGGGAGGTAAACGACCTGTATTGCCACCTTATTTGGCACTTAGTATACCTTATATTCTCAGATCAAAACGCCAGCCCCCGACTGCGAATGTCGGCTGCTTCCGGCGGAAGTGACGTGGGTGAACACGGCCCTAGCTCGGCTCATGTACGACCTTACGCAAGACCCGGTGATGATAGCGCGCGTGCAGCACAGGATACAGAGGAAACTTTGCACACTGAAGGTTGGTCTCATCGTCTTCTTTATTATGTGATGATGATGATGTCATCCTAGCCAGCTGAAATAAAATAAATACCTAAATAGTGTTGGAAAATTCACACCGCAATATCCAGCCCCAAGCTAAATTAAATAAAAAAATAATTTAAGGTGGTTTGTCGCGGAATTCATACATTTATGTGTTTTTTTTTTGCTACACGCATTATTTATTATAATGTATTTCGCAAAAGCTGGATTTACTCCCATTCCCTTAGTTTTTATTTTATTTTACGTTTAAAAGTGTCTGATTTGTATTATGTAGTGTTTAAGGTAATAAATTTCTTTTTTCTTTCTATCTTTTCTTTTTCTAATAGTTATATCTAAGGAGTGTTCTTTTCAACAGTTACCATCCTTCATGTCACCGCTACTAGTGACAGAGCTGTCACTATCTGGCGCGTGTCCACTGGTCGAGCGAGTGTTGCCAGTGTCGTACGACGCGCGAGGCGTTTGGCTAGACGCGGATCTACGGTACGACGGCGGCGCTTTCATAGCGCTCTCCACGCAAATCAATCTTATGAAGCTGAAGAAAAAGAGTGAGTTGAGTGTTGCCAGTGTCGTACTACGCGCGAGGCATTTAGCTAAACTAAGTATGGTAAAAAAAGCATTAAGAGATAAATCTCTGTCCAAAAAATTTGAGTATTAGTAGTAAAATTGTACAATATTTGTACAATATTTGTACAATATTTGTAAACATTACTTAACCTATAAATTACTTTCTTGTTGTTAGTTTGTTGACAGAATTTTCACTTCTTGCCGATTTATGTTCTTTCCTACAATGCTAACATTAAAATTATTTTTGAATGTCTACGCCAAAAAGATAATTTTGGATTTTTGTGTTCTGAGCAGGTCTTGATACCGGTGCCCAATAATACCGGTACAATAGAGGGAATACCGGTATTTTCTTTTCAATAAATTCTAGTATCGATACTTTTGAAGTATCGGTTCTTTGCCCTCAAATATTCAAAGCTATTCTCGCAACTTTACATATTATTGGATTTAAGACGCGCGTGGATACGGAAGCAAACACAAAAATAACACAAAAACGTTAAATATCTTTTTAATTTTTGCTTGCAGAAAATTTAATAGTTGATACCGATATTTTACGTTCATAATATCAGTAAATATACGGGTACAATATAAATACCGGTCCAATTTATATCTATACCAAAGACATACCGATACCACGTCAAGGTATTTGAAAATACCGGTATTCCAATCCAAGCCCTGGTTGTAAGTTGAGAATGTACATATAGCTACATTAGGTACATTCGAGTGTTTGAACCTAAACTAAACAAGATTCGCCAAGTGCGAGTGTAACTCGCGCGCCGAGGGTTTCAAACATTTGCCAATTATTTGGACAATCAATTTTCTGAAATATTTTAAAAAGTATGAAACTTACAGAAATTTCAAAAAGTGTTTTGAAATGGTCAAAACGATACCTTTCATTTGATACCCCAAATGGGTAGGTACCCCTTTTTGAAAAAAAATCCCCTTTTTTGACCATTTCTCAAAAACTATTATTATTACAGACTTCTCTATATTTTTCCTGTAAAATATAGATTGATATCTACAAACGCCTTATACATTGTACATGGATCGTTCATCAATCTTCGGAGCTAGGGGGGGGGGAATGGTCAATTTTCCGTCTTTTTTTGAAATATTTCAAAAAGTATGAAACTTACAGAAATTTCAAAAAGTGTTTTGAAATGGTCAAAACGATACCTTTCATTTGATACCCCACATAGGCAAGTACCCCTCCTTTTGAAAAAAAATTCCCCCCCTTTTTGACCATTTTTCAAAAACTATTATTATTACAGACTTCTCTATATTTTTCCTGTAAAATATAGATTGATATCTACAAACGCTTAATACATTGTACATGGATCGGTCTGCAATCTTCGGAGCAAGGGGGGGGGGAATGGTCAATTTTTGGTCTTTTTTTGAAATATTTCAAAAAGTATGAAACTCACAGAAATTTCAAAAAGTGTTCTGAAATGGTCAAAACGATACCTTTCATTTGATACCCCACATAGGTAGGTACCCCCCCTTTTGAAAAAAATTTCCCCCCCTTTTTGACCATTTTTCAAAAACTATTATTATTACAGACTTCTCTATATTTTTCCTGTAAAATATAGATTGATGTCTACAAACGCCTAATACATTGTACATGGATCGGTCTGCAATCTTCGGAGCTAGGGGGGGGGGGGGAATGGTCAATTTTTCGTCTTTTTTTGAAATATTTCAAAAAGTATGAAACTTACAGAAATTTCAAAAAGTGTTTTGAAATGGTCAAAACGATACCTTTCATTTGATACCCCACATAGGTAGGTACCCCCCCTTTTGAAAAAAAATTCTCCCCCTTTTTGACCATTTTTCAAAAACTATTATTATTACAGACTTCTCTATATTTTTCCTGTAAAATATAGATCGATACCTACAAACGCCTAATACATTGTACGTGGATCGGTCTGCAATCTTCGGAGATAGGGGGGGGGGTATGGTCAATTTTTCGACTTTTTTTGAAATATTTCAAAAAGTATGAAATTTGCAGAAATTTCAAAAAGTGTTTTGAAATGTACAAAACGATACCTTTCATTTGATACCCCATTTGCCTTCCTAGGTCTCTTTTGAAATTTCAACATCAAAATTTGTACTGAAAATATTCATTTTCATTTTTCATTTATTTATATTTTTTTTTCTTGAAATCAGTAATGGCGCACGAAATGTATCATTATTTCAAATTTTAAGTTAATAGCTGCAGTAGTTACTGAGATATTCAAGAAAGAGCGGGGACGGACAAAGCGAGACCATAAGGGTTTCAAAACCGATCTTTGAAACCCTAAAAACGGCCGTATCTACGGCAGTCTATGCTACTGAAACTACTGACTTAATTGAATGTGGCTAGAATTAATATACTTCTATATAAATACCAAAGTATAAATTAACTATTGACGACCGATGTGGCGCGGTGGGCGAAGGTCTGCCTGCGACGCAGAAGGTTGCGGGTTCGATTCCCGCCTCGGGACAAATGTGTGTACGATCTGCAGACATTTGTTCAGGGTGTTCTGGTCGTTTTCTATATATAATAAAAATATCTATCTTTGTATTATATTATGTATATCAGTTATCTAGTACCCATAACACAAGCTCTGCTTAGCTTGGGGCTAGATAATGCTGTGTAAATTGTCCAGCATTATTTATTATTTATTTAACTTGTGATGTTTTTACAGATGTAACGTTAGAAGAACAGATCCTGTTATCGTCTCCTTCTGATAACCTCCTACAATCTGACACGGGGCCGACAATACCAAATATCTTTTCGGAAAAAAATTTGGTAAGAATAAAACTACTGAAAACTTAACCTATGTGGGTTTTTTTATAAACAACTGAATTTGCAAGCTGAAGTGGCAGTGGGCCGGCCCTATCTCGCGAAGAACCGACAACTGTTGGGGTTAACGTGTCTTGAGCGGAGACCACGACTCGTCAACCTTAGTATAGGATGCCCTTCGGCCAGGTGGAATGACGACCTGCGAAAGACTGCTGGCTGGTTCTGGATGCATCAAGCTGAAGACCGGGCGCTATGGCGCTCATTAGAGAAGACTTATGTCCAGCTGTGGACTAACATAGGATGATGATGATGATCAACAACTTGTTGATATCATAAGTAAAGCTAAGTGATATTCACTGTCTATCTATTATAAATTCTAGATTACAGTACCATGCATATCATCCTAGCTAAATCGTGCCCTTAAATGAGACAAACTT
The DNA here is from genome assembly GCA_946478455.1 of Eupithecia vulgata. NCBI lineage: Eukaryota > Metazoa > Arthropoda > Insecta > Lepidoptera > Geometridae > Eupithecia > Eupithecia vulgata. The sequence continues at coordinate 11,412,961 of OX297867.1, forward strand.
ATCCACCCAAACCTGCAGTGCTATTACGCAAAAACCACCCATAGTTTACATTTGAAAGCCATTTCATGACCTTCGCTCGTTCTATGCAACAAATTGCAATCACAGTAACTATCATGAATCGAACCCGCAACCTCCTGCGTCGCAGGCGGGCCTTCGCCCACCGCGCCACAGATATCGTCAATATACAAAATATATACAAAAAATTATATTACAAAACAATGTTTTTGTAGAGAAAACCAGCGATCTACGACTCTGAATGCGAAGACTCCGCGGAATCCAGCAGCGACGATGAGAGTCCGCCCATCCAACCGGTCGACAGCACTGACAAAGTTTCGCAACAGGATTCTACGTGAGTTCTAATTCTAACTTGGAGAAGTGGGTTCTGAGGATTTTTGCTATAGTGCCTTACACTCTGGGTATCTCTAAGAAATGAAATAAAGTCCCAAAAATTTTCGACTTCGGCGGAACTCGAACCCGCAACTCACCTTAAGTACGGGTGTGCTCTAACCAACTAAGCCACGAAGCCTCAGTCGGTTTCATCGAAAATCTTTGGGACCTCATACGGACTGTAGCGCCGGTGGCTCCACCTACAGAAGAAACATTCAATTTTCCAAACCTGATCAAAGACTAAAGTTACATTTAGTTCGTTTGACGAGAGGTGTTGCCGTTGCTAAATTCTAAGGATTTTTACTATAGTGCTTACCCGCATCTCTAAGAAATGAAATAAAGCGGCCGAAGTAGAAAAATTTTGGGACTTTATTTCATTTCTTAAGTGTGTTCTGCACTGAAACTTTGCATGGGAGGTTATTGTGCATTATTCCTCTGCCTAACCGGTACTGGAGCAGTATGGCAAGCACGGGGATTTTTGTCTATGGTAGAATAGAGAAAAATTACGTCACTTTGTCATCGAATGCGTAAATAATTTGAAATTTATTCCTTCAACTTTAATAATGTACGCAATGTATGGCGATGCTTTGTCATTAGTGTCTATTGTACCCTAAACAATACTGTATATAAGATTAATGCAATATTTTGGCTTGGCACCCTTAAAATTATGTTATACTAGCTTCTACCCACGGCTTCGCCTGCTTTTTTCGGAATAAAAACTATCCATCCTATAGGTATTTTTTATATTATTCCAAATCCAGATCTTTGCGTGTGCAAAATTTGAGCACGATCCATTCTGTAGTTTTGGTCTTTTTTGTCTTGCATTTTTGCCTTGGCCAACATCTTCATCATCAACGGCACAAACTTTCGCCTTTATAATATACTAGCGGTCCCTCCCAGCTCCGCACCGGGTATTTCTATAGCCTATCTTACTCAGTGATTGATAATAGAGCTTTCTAATGGTGAAAGAATTTTTGAAATCAGTCCAGTAGTTTTTAAGTTTATTCGTTACATACAAAAATACAAATCTTTCCTCTTTATATTTAATACAAGTGTAGACTTGTTGCTGCCTGCGGCTTCGCACGCGTTGTTTAATGTTATTTCTATCCCATGGGAACTGATTTATGGGATAAAAAGTATGCCTATATTTTATTCCAGGCCTAGAACTGCCTGTATGCAAAATTTCAGCCCGATCCGTTCAGTACTTTTGTTGTGAAGAGGTAACAAGTATCCAAACTTTCGCGTTTATAATATTAGTGTGAAGTAAAATTTCAAATTAATATATATATGTTATATTGAATTCCAGAGTTTCAGCCCCACCACCGGAAGGCGGGTCATCTAAGAAGAAGTTCCTGAGAATGGTCGATAAGATCGCTATGAACAAATACTTCCAGCAGGTTAGTATTCAACTACATATCATAATTTAATATATAAATTAAAAAAAATAACACAAACTATTATATTATATAACGCCGCCTCCTCCTATTTTGTCTTATTATTTCGTTGAACAAAGGTAATTTCGACGTGCGAGTTTTATTGTGCTACCTAACCCAAGGACGAACTACGGCAAGAAGACAATAACTTACGAAGGCGCACAACTTTTTAACAAATTACCCGCAGATATTAAAAGTGTTAACTCACTTCACGTATTTAAGAAGAAACTATTACTGCATATCAAACAGTCAAACTAAATCGTATGAAATATTCTCGGTACCTATCTACTTTAGTTCAATCAATTTAAAACAACAAAAACCTAATTAAACAAATACGTGAAGTGGGAATATTTTATAATCAGCTGTTTGTTATATTCGTAGTTATTACTTAGTATATAGTACATATTAAGAACGACTGTTATATTATAACTAAGTACCTACTTATTAATTTAGTTCTCATGTAAGTGACGTAATTGTCTTTATGAGAATAAAGTTCTTTAAACCTTAATTTCAAAATTTTCAATGGGCTGTTTGTGATACCTATTATAAGATTTTTTAAATGCCTTATCTATATTTTGTATAGTTTAGGCAGAAATGTGTGTGGAAACTTTGTGGCCACTAAACTATAACTAACAAATATCGCCTCTCTGCACAAACTATAGGTACACAATAAAACTAATAATGAGGCATTAAAAAAAGCTAAACATTTTTATAGAAACATAGTGCAAATATTATAGAATGTGTGCGTGCATTATCATGCATTAACAACAGGTAAAAAAAGGGAATACTGAAAAAAAAGTAAGAAAAAAATGTTCAGCTTTGTAGTATGCTGATGAGTATTAGGATGATCCTGATTTTGGATACGACTATGTTCAGAAGTGGCATTCTCGATATTATTAATCGAGATTATATTTAAGTAATTTAACATGTTAATCTACGCAAATTTTGTTAATATTAACGATATCAAGTGTATCAATAGGTACCTACGGTAGATAAAAAAATATACAAATATTATGATACCGAGTTAAATTTTAAGTATACAAAACAGACATCAAACAGCTTTTACCTATCTTCCCCAGGTAACGGACTACAAGTACGTGAAACGTGCCATGGAGGGTCTATCCAACACGGATATCAAACTGCATTTAGAAGTGCACTGTCTGGAGGGAAGGCTGTGTTTGAACCTACCGCCACCCCCTCACGATCGAGTTTGGATTGGGTGAGAACTTTAGCTTTTTGGTCATGCGACTATTATATACAGGGTTATTGGTAATTCAGACACTAGGTGAACTGTAGAATCTGCCTATCATCACAAACACGATCGTAAAGACGCTAGGTCATATATATATACATATATATATGCCATTTCTTAGCTCTGTAGGCGTCTCTAGAATAAAGAGGGTTATCTAACACCAGTAGATAACTGCACTGTTTTAGCTGATATTCAGGGCTAATTTCTACTTAGTATCATACTTTTCTGTATGACAACGCTGTATTATGTCAGCACAGTAGATGTACAGATCAAGATGAAATTTGTCTACTCGATGAAATTTCAAATTCATATAAACCAGTACTACTCAATGAAATTTAAACCAAATTCATTGAGTAGTACTGGATATGTAAGGAACAAAACATCTTCATATTATCTTAACTCATGAATTCTATGATAATAATAAGTAGGATATTTCAATCGAGTAACTAATTTTCCCCATTCCCAAAAAATTACTTAAATAATCCAAAATGCTACACAGTGCCTACCTACCACTAAAGAAATAAGTTTACATTTTACGTACTTGCCTTCATAAAAATCATCAATTTGATTTTCAAACCAGCACCACTATATTTTTCCACATTCCAGCTTCCGTACAAATCCTCAACTGGTGCTAAAAGCACGACCGGCGGTCGGCGCACGAACGCTCCGCTTTGCGCACATCTCCAACTGGATAGAACAGAAACTCAGCAAGGAGTTCGAGAAGGTTCTCGTACTGCCGAACATGGAGGATATCATCATAGATATTATGACCCCTACTCCTGTGAATTTCGAGTGAATTACTGCTGCAAATTGATGCAAAGTCAAAGCTAAGGTAACAGAGTTTGATCAAAACACATTATAATATTATTCATAATTTATGGCTCGGCAGAGTGTACATGTTGAAACATCGGGGAAATAGCAAAATAAACGCAAACAATACCCGTGCTATAATAACTCAATGTAATCTTTTTTACTATAAAAACTATCGTAGTTTAAAGAATTCATTACGGATGTAAGCGGGTTAACTAAGGTGCTCGGAGGGATGCGGAACGCGCGCGTCTAGAACCGCACTCGCCCTGAAGAAGTCCCTCGTTAAGGGATGAAACGTTGGTGTTCTTTAAACACAAATAAGGTTCGTAGTTAACCCGCTTGCAATGAATTCAATGTAATGTTGTTACTATTTTATACGTCATTTGCTACGAACAAAGATTTTCGTATAGTTTTGAACTTTACGTGAATAAACTTATCGACATGCGACATCTTGTTTGGTTGTAAAACACCACGAGAAATGAGACGTGAAAAACACGATGGGACATAAATTTCCTATTTCCTATAATTTTTTATAAATGAGCTTACAGGTCATTTAATGACTATATTATCGTGTAATGCCTGTAACTCTTCCTGATTTACGTTGCCTAGCCACAAACATCTACAAATAAGCATTATGATAGCAAAATAGCATTTATTTTTAGGCAACTAACATTATTAATCCCAGGAGTATTTACCGTAGAAATAAACCAAGTCATAGTATTTTATTTATTTTGTCGTAAATGTAGCATTTTATACCAGTTTTGTTACTTTATTTATTTATTAAGGTGTTGCAATGCTGTAGTGCTTTATATTGGTGTAGGTTAAATGATGGCCTTTTGTTTTCTTTAGAATTAGTTTAAAATATATATAATTTCTGATAGTGTCTGAGATTACTTTAATACTAAATTCTTTGAAAAAAAAAGTGTATGTAGAAATTTTATGAAATAAGAATTTATTAACATAAAACAAATTATTAAACAGTTATAAATATAAAGTACTCCCAACTTTAGTTTATTTTGTCGTGTAGATCTAGTTATTAATCTTATTATTTTAACGATGGAGAATTAATAATTTTATTTTTACTAATTGAATTATATACAGGATGTCCGGTAATTAATGGATAACCCCGCAGGCACTTGTGGGGGGGCAGGGGGGAAACTCAGAAAAAAAAAATAAAAAAAAATCTATCTGCAACGGTCTAGGATTTTTTTGATTTTCTTCAAGTGCCAAATCCTATACCTTTGTTCAAATTTTTGGGCACTACGGCTACAAATTGAATAATAACGAATTGATTTTCTCTGGAAATAACCGCGGATTAGTACCGCGGGTAGTGCTCAAAAATTTGAACAAAGGTATAAAATTTAGCACTCGAAAAAAAAAAAAAAAAAAAAACCCAGATAGTTTTTTCTTTATTATTTTCTGAGTTGCCCCCCTGCCCCCAACAACTGCCTGCGGGGTTATCCATTAATTACCGGACACCCTGTATATCTGATACCATTAAATTGTTAAAAGTATTTAATGAAAACCCATTAGTCTGTAAAGGTTTTTGATAAACAAGCCTGTTGTAGCATAGGTTTATTATTAAACACTTCATATATTTGTGTATTTTCTAAAGCTCATTCATGTATTATATAGTATATGTGCTAAAATTTTGTATATAATTTGCCAATACTTTAATAATGTGTATTATAATTTATAATTGAACTATGAGTTCATGGTTTGTGAACCTTATTTATTTTATAAACTATCATGAGATAAATAACGTGTATATTAAATTAATGAATTATAGTATATTAATAATCTATTTTAATTAAATTTCCAAAACATTTCTTAAAATAAACTTTTTATGAATGAATATTCAAATCAATGTTCAAATGTTTTTACTTGTTGAGCTTTCACACATCACATAAGAAAGTGCTTCCTACTGAATTGTGGTCCCAAGCTTGTGCTCAAACTATGCATTTGCAGAACTGAGTTCTTAATTTACCTAGTGAGGGATACACGTGTCCAGTGTGTCCCACGGCCATGGGATATAGAGGGCAAGTACAGGAAATAATATTGATGAAAGGAAGTTTAGCTGAAAAGAAACATTCATTTATTTTTTAAAGAAGAAAAATTACTTATTATTGAAAATGTGTCCTGTATATTTTTATGACCCTGATCGAAAGTCTATCAAATTTGTCTATTGCGGGATGACCATAAAAACTTCAAAACACTGGTGCGACCAACGCTAGTTAGCATTGGTCAACGCTACATCCTACATCACACGAACTAATCTAAAGATCTAGTAAGCTATGGACAGTCCCTGACTATAAAATTTGCGTGCTACCGAAAACATTTTAGCCAAACAAAATGGCTGCTTTACCAGAACAGAACAGTACAAAATCATAGAGCATTTACCACAAAACAAGGTCAGACCGACCTTGCCATGGAATTAGAAAATTTAATACTCACTCTACGACAGGGCTCTTCCGTGTTCCAAAGGAGTTTTCTTTTGTCATTGGTCGCTGATATTAACATTTTGGTACCTACATTGTAATAAGAACTGCCAAAGGCCTGGACACAATTTAGTAATCGCACTCTAGTTTTCTAGACAATAATTCCCTGATAACGTAACTGTTAACTGCATTTCCAAATTTTATATTAAATGTAAATAGGTACTTAGGTACCACGTAAAAAAATACTATTTTCAAAATATACTTTTAAATAGATATTTTTCTAGTCTAGTTATCTAGGTTTTCTACGTAAAAAAATCCTTGTTGTTTGTTATTTCCATTGAAAAAGAATTTGGTCTAAAGTTTTTATACGTCGCACAATTTATCGGCTAAGCATCACGTAAAAAATATTATAATCTTATCTTTAGTTTTAGTATGTATTTATATTTAATTTAATTTAAAAAAATATGTAAAATAGGTTTATGATTATTATAAATATTGCTAATTGTTGTAATATTGTTTTGGTGTGTCAACGTTGAAACAACAAAGGTACAAACAAGAGATTTGTTTCATTTACAAGAACTATCGTTAGTTAGGTCCTCGAATTTCTATAACAAGCTCCAGTGGCATTTATACAGGGTTATTGGTAATTCACTAACACTGCGTAAACTGCAAGTTCGTTAGAAAGACTTTATTTGAAACTTAACTTCTCTGCCCTGAATGTGGCTGTGGGAGTGGGATATCGGTCTTTGGTACTTCATTGTGTGTCGGATATAAACGTGTCTTTTTTCCAGGGAAGTGTTCTCTGAATGATAGGATATTAACGCATCAAAGGAGTTTCATAAAAAAAAATATTAAGAATTTCCTGACGAACGTGTTTGTGATAACAGGCCCGTTATCACAAACAGTGCCCACCCGAACGCACGAACCCTGCACTTCATGTTGTGTCAGTGTATTATAGTAATTATCATTAATCCTTTATATGTACCACGTCTAAATATATGCCCTCAGTACGATGATGAGGATCATTCAATAAATAGTTAGATTTAACTCTAGTTTTACGAATCTAGAGGAAAGAAAAGTATTAGAAGGAAATGGCTCGGTTTTACTCAGTACGTATGAGTGTTTAAGGGATCGAATATACATATTATACTGTTCTACCCTATGTATGTTCGTTGACTTCAACATAGTACATAAAATTAACTAGTTTTTTTTTTAAATATGATATGGTGTTATTTTGTTAGGTTATTTTTTATATAATGTACTATTTTGTGCAGTAAATTCAGGCAATACATAAATAATTTCTGTTGCCAAGAGACGCGACATATCACAATGTATAAAATACGTACCTGTTTGTTATCTACATGATATGTAATATTTCAATTTTTAAACTTTTTTTTTCATCGAATGATTAACATATGAAGTTCTATTTTTTAACCGACTTCGCAAAAAAGAGGTGCTTCTTTATTCGGCTGTATGTATGTTTTTTTATTTATCTCAATTTATCCGAAAAGTAATGATCCCGTGGCAGTCCCATAAAAAAATCTTATCCCGAGAGGTTAACCCGCAAAACTTAAAAATTGTAAAGTATCTGAGTCTATTTATATTTCAAAATAAGCATTTTATGTTGTTATTAAACCATCAATATGGTTCAACGATGGTTCAAAATTATTTACAGCTCAAACCGTTAAGACAAATTTAACAAAAAAATAATAATTTTATAATAATTTCATAAGGTTTGTGCGTAATTACTATAATACTAATTACTGGGGTAATTTCTACAAATTTTTTAAATAATGTCCCAAAAATGTTCAATTTCTGCAGAGCAATTTCAAATAATTTTATTGTTTTAAATTATTAATATTTTATATACATCGAATATTGATTTATTTTAACAATTTTTTTTATTAAATCAAAAACGATTGTTAGCTCACAAAGTGTACCAAAATAAACATGTCTTGTATAAATAGTTTATGAAATTATAAAATGTTTTTATGTGATATTATGTATAGTTAAGAGTTAAACCGTGCCGAGTAGTTTTTCTATGTGGTATCAGTTGTGATTTTTCAAATAAATGAATTATAATTAAAAAAGTGTTTTTCATTTCATATGTTTACCTAAAATTTCCATTGCTCGCTGAGCGACTTTAAATTAAACTGGTGGTCCATCCCCACCAAAATTCAAAAACTCAAAATTCAAAGTGCTTTATTTCCTTTAGACCTTACAGGACTCTTGGACACGTCACAAAAACTCAGATTACATAAGTAAAACTAGGAAATAAAGTGATCACTTTGATTTTTTTTCCACTTCAATCTTTTTAAGGTAAAGTAAAGAAGCGAACAAGAAACCTTTACCTTGTTAGAATGTTAGTTTTCGAGTTGGAGCAAAACTCGTCCCAAGCTTTTTTATCGTCTAGTCTAGACCATGAGTGTCCATGTCTCAGCTTATGACGCAATGCTTGAAAACTTAAGCTTTATGTACCTATTCGTTACGTTCTCTGAAGGATAGGATTCGTAACGAATACATCCGACATCTGTCGGACCAAAGTCACATAGCTCTAAGAATTGGCAAGCTGAAGTGGCCGTGGGCTGGCTATATCTCGTGAAGAACCGATAACCGTTGGGGTTAACGTGTTCTTGAGTGGAGACCGCGACTCGGCAAACGTAGTGTAGGACGCCCTTTGACCAGGTGGGATGACGATTTGCGAGTAGATGCTGTATGCGGCAAGCTGAAGACGGCGCTATGGCGCTCATTAGGGGAGGCATATGTCCAGCTGTGGACTAATATAGGCTGATGATGATGACCTATAATTTTCCTTGCGTGTAGTTATAATTGTAGAAAAAATAAATGAAACAAATCTTAATTGGTAAACTATTTTATTAACAGTTTATTTCTTAAGCTTAAAATAAAATATATTTGAATACCGACACTATGATGTATCACGCTTCTATATAATATTCTCGTATGTACAATATTTTTAAGGCACTTTCATATACTCGTTGTAGGTCTATATCACAATGAAAACTATCTTAATATAGTATTTCTACAATATATTACTAAGCATTCACATTTTCATATACTATGGTAGGTAAAATGTCTTTTATACTTATTTACAATTTACAGTAATGAATGTTGCATTGTCTATATTAATGGGCATCTTTTTATATTGGAAGCACTTCTAAGAAAAGCTTAGCACTGAAAATAATCTGCTAAACAATTTTTACTATTTTGTGTTAGAAAATAATTACATGTTGGATAAACTGTTTAAAAACTAAATGGAGAAAAAGTTGTTATTACATAACAAATTCGTAGGAAGCTTTTAGTGTCTATATACTCTATTGGAATATGGAACTATAAGATGTTATACAAATATGTAGGTCATTTACTTAAAATTATATGTACATAGTTGAGATCAACCTTAGAACTATGAAGATCTTATAGATTTTGGCACTGTGGTACTGTGGTCCACATTCTCGCTATAAAATATACATTTTATTTACATTGTTCTATAGTACACTTCTGCAATATATTACTTAGATTTTATGGCAAGCAAATTATACGTTAGGTTTCTCTGAAGCTATAAAATTTTATGGCATGTAAATACCCTTTTTAACGTCAGTTTAAAGGTCAATTCCTCAATTCTGTTAATGTAGGAATATTTTATATACATTTTTAGCAACAAAATGCCACTGATACATTTTCAATAATAACCAATCAGCATATTTAGTAACGTCACTTAACATCGTCTATGTCCCAATAAAAGTTTGATAAGTCCTTTCACACCGTTCCAATATATCAACAACTGTTTATATTCACTTTGCAATTTTGCAATCATCACTTTTGTTCTTCACAGCAATATCGAAAGATACAGCAACTGCGTTTAATGTAACTCTCAGTTGTTTTTTAACGGCAACCTTTCAATGTTGTAGCAAACAATGTGCCGTTCCATCAGCATTTCTCCTTTCCACCAACTGAACCCAGTCCTCTATCCTCGGCGCACAGACCAGGTGATACCGGCCGAGCCTACGCCGCGCCATGACGAGGAACTCTCCAGCCCCGGCTGAAGCTTCGCAGATGGAAGACACGTGAACGTGAGCATGGAGGCTACGCGTCTTTCGCCGCTTGTGGCTGCGGTGGGAGGTGCGTTCTAGCGTGTTGTCGACGTCGTATCTGAGGATGGAAGGTTAAGGTTAATTTTTAGTTTCTTCTTTTTGGGACTAGATGGCGCTGCAAAAATGTCCTAACGTTTTCTAAATCGTTAGTTGTTTTGACATGTAATTTTAGTTATTATAAGTATTGTCAGTTTGTTCAATTTTATTTGTAATTCTTATACTTATGACTAGTGTTATTAGTTATTAGTGTATAAAAAAGTTGCAAAACAAAAAGTATTTGTTTTACGAATTTCCCTCGCGCTCAAATCGTATTTTTTACCCTGAGCTTTTCCTGCTACGCATTTTGTAAAGCGCAGTAGGTGGTCCTCGATTCATCCAAAGACCCGAATTAATATTTCATTTCGAAAACAGCTACTACATGACTTTCCAAGCCCATGTGTCACCTTCGTGATGATTAGTGTCGCTTGTAAAGGAAAAATGAGCACCTTTATAGCAATAAAACAATGCCCGAGGTGTCCAACGTCTTCAGGTTTTACTAACGGTATACAGTATAAGCCAGGTTAAAATATTCTGTATTTGATCTCACAGCTTTGATAAATTATATTGTTTAAAAGCTTAAACGGGTTCGTTATCAGCCTTTGACCGGCCATTAAGACGGCTTGAAGAAGTGCAGACGAGTTTTAGATTTTTATCTAGTTCCATCTTAGGCATCTTAACATGAAACTGGGATTTTGCGATTCTTAGAAATGGCGGCAAATCCTTATGAGATATATTGTAGTTTAGTTTCAAGAAAAGCTAGAGCTAATGCGATCTAGCAGGCATAAAATAATTCATAAAAAAAACAATCTTTTCTCCATTTCTGAGAACAACGAAAAAACACACAGGGACTTTATCACGTAAAGGAGTTCTACACCAGTTCAATTCCTAGTTATCGACACTCTGCGATGGTGTAGAAATAGGCAGACTGTATTTCTGAATTATGGTCACCAGTTATGCTTTATCTAACAATGAGAGTTTCTTATCCTCATACCTATAATAGTCGTTATCTTCTAAGTCCGGGTTCTCGGAAGCGTCAGCTTGCGTAGCTCGGATCAGCTTCGTGAGCCGAAGAGTTAGCTGCGTCGTGTCCAAGTCTTCTCGATTCTCCAGACCGATGAACTCGCCTCGAGATACTAGAAAAATTACATATCTACTGTTAGTTTTTATTTTTTTTTATTCATTTCTAAATAGTATTGTTGGAGCTTTTCTTCAAAATCAGATAATTACATTTTATCCTGATGAATTAATGTTTGTGACAGATCCTTTTGTATTTTATATTATTGACTATTAGCTAGTCGGCCGATTATCATTCAGAAAACACTTCCCTGAGTTAAGTAACTTGGTTCGATCGATAGCTAAGGTCCAGTTTTTTAAATCTCCTTTTGGGCTCTTGAGAAGTATCTTCAGTTTCTTTCTTGTATTTCGCTATTTTAACAACAACACTAGGCTATGCTATACTGTAGGTTGATGATGATGATAAGAGCAACACAGTAATTATGTATTTTTGTAACTATCATAGGAAGTACAATTATTTTAAACGTTTATCATGAATCACTTTGATTTAAGAACCGAAACAATAGGTTCGGTAAAAAATATAGAGCCATTATCTTCTAGATCCGCATTCGTCGCGACAATACCAAAAGTATCTATTTTTTATGTAGATAGATATTAATCATGTCGCTTTTGTTCGACCGGTTTTTGTTCGGATCGTGAGTAAGCGCAAAAGTAACCGTATTTTTTCTCTGTCTTTTGTTTGAGATAGATAAGTGAATAGTGAAGCTTTCGGCAAACGGTCATCAACCTGACTCGAAAGCCGATAATTATAGAGGAGGCTACTAACGAGATCGTCTGGACCAAAGTGTATCCCGAGATGTTAATTTCGTTAGCACCAATACGAGAGGTAATTAAAAGAATAGGATCTATTGATTTGGATATCATTTTATTACATTCAATAAAAATATTGTTTTCGTATAATGAACGAAAATTAGCCGTCGTAAGATGAAAAAAGTTGTTCTTCTAAAAAGTTCGGGAATATCAATAAATTATTATATGGCATGACAAACAAAAATTTCAATGATATGTGGTAGAGGCGGCTAATAACGCAGGGCGGTCGCCCACGGCCCCGCGGGGCGTAGGAAGGTACACCGCAATGACATAACTCCACGACTATTATTATAATGCATCGGAGAAAAACGTTAGCTCCCCGCCGAGTCGCGTGCCGTCCTATAGGTGTATAGGCAGGACTAGCCGGTCCCGTTCCAGCCGCCACTCGTCATGCCCGTAAATTGAATCTAAACAGGCATCGTCGATCGCTTCCGTGACTCATGACCGGAATGAAACTGCAATCTTTGCCTCTTATCTGCGACCACTTAGCGGTGAGCCACAAAAGGCGCAACTCCAACAATAGAAACAATTAGCAGATAACATTTTTACTTTTTACGTTTAAGCCCATTTTCAAATACTCGCATAAGAGCTTCTCGGAATGGTTAATCGCACCGCGAATACTTTGTGTTTACGTTGAAGATAATTAGGTTTATTCCAGTAAAATGAGGTTTATTTAATTTCAGGCGCGAGGAATTTCGATTATGGCGACAAATTGCCGTGCGGTCGGCGCGGGCGGCCGCTCCAGGTCTATTAACATTCAGGGGCGCCGCTTCTGGTTTTCTGCTTAGTTATTACGAACGGGTGTATAATGGCGGGTTATGAGCTTACCGAGGTCGCTTGTGCAGAACGCGAGCTCCAGCTCTGACTCTGAGCAGGGGCGACAGTCTGCCGTGGCAGGGTCGTAGTGTCTCCGTTGCAGAGGTTTCGCTTCATATTTGAAGGTGGCCACACGCTTTCGGGTTCCTGTCTCGGGCTCCGCTTCCACGTAAAGCGCGGCCCGTCCTCTCCTGCTCCGAAAGCAGCGCAGCTCGCGAGGATCTCCGTCGTTCGGCGCGTACAGAGGCAGCAATCTCTTGGACCCCTCCACAAAGAGCCGAGCGGGAAATCTCTCTGCGACATCTAAAACAACACAATACAATTTATTTCTCAGACATTCCCAACAAAATTGGAGCGCTTTATGAGTAACATTAAGATAATTACGACGTAGATATATCATAAGATATCCTTGACAAGCCCAATTAGTTTTGTCATTACCTGAGTCATTTAGCCGCAGAGTATGGAACAGATCGGGTGGGTCTGGCCTCCGGATCACTCGTATGCAGACCTTGAAGTCCCTTTCGTCGGCTGGGAGAGGCGGCCTGAAGAGTATCCGCAGGGCTCCTCGAGGGTACAGCCACGAGACAGTGCCTTCTCTACACCTGAGGTACACCGGAGTCACTCCTCGCTCCGCGTTAGATGATAGCCCACTGTAATATAAAGAAACGGAACTGTTAATTTGTGTGGATTTTATGTCTTATTCAAGCTTTTAAAAGCTTCATTTAACTGATAGCATACATACAAATACAGGTTCTTGGTTGTTTGGAAATGCATGCAGAGATTCTAATGAATATATATGCAATATAATGAATATTGCACCGCGGCAAAGTTATGGTCTTCATCATATTTGGTCGATTTGATTGCCTCCGATTGGCTCCCGATACTACCGCGGCCGTTAATTAGAGAAGAAAGCTCATTCCGTATTCAGTGCCCGCTGCGACACTCTGTAACCGGCTTCAATAAAAAATTACTAAAAAAATTCTCAAATTGCTACCGCTCACGAGGCAATACGCCTTTATGGAACCACTTTTGTGTCAGTCGTTTTATTGTTCCGTACACGCTCGGATAAACGGTTTTTACCGCCGCTTATGGCAACTTGAATCAATAATGATCAATGCTCCTTACTGGATTACAGCACGGAGGTGTCATTTTTACTATCTCGGAATGCTCGAGTTATCATAAACAAGTCTCGAGCTGACAATTGTATCTGCGATCTCCGGCACGTGGGCCGCGATTCTGGAGTAGCGCCCACGCGAGCTCACGGGTAAAACACACGACATAAAGCTAAAATATACGACACATAAAAGATGCCAGTTGAGATTTTACAGGGACTAAAGCCAATAAAACGAAGCAAAGGCTTTTATGTTAAAACGCATTGTACCTATGTGTGGCCGCGCCTGACATCTTTTATCATGCGCTGGCGTCGACAGAGCCGTCTCATCTCAACTTGAACCAGTCGCTTGACGCACCGCAACGTAAAACTTAAGTACGCCATAATCTAGCTTCGACTAGTCCCCGCTGATGGAAAGCCACGATTATCCTAGTCATAAGAAACAATGACCATAACAAAGCTTAGAAACTGGTTTGTCTGCTCATAATTTCTTTAAACACAATTTAGTTCTGTGTGGGTTTTTATTGGCTGTGTAAACCTTTCTCCTCTTATTAAATCACCGTCTATAAAAACTTTACGAACATTAATCACTGTACAGTGTACACAGGGAGAACTGTGGGCTCCACCATAATATGTAGTAAGGAATTTAGTCGCGTCATATCCTAGTGATCGAAAACTTCCCTAATCCCCTCTAATGGTGATGTTGAAATATGTTCGCGCAGTAAATTACAGGCTAATGGAACAAGGAACAAGTGGGGCTCATGTGTAGGTGCGCGGTGCACGTGACAACCCTTGCAGGGGTGAACAACCTTGGAGGGTTAATCTACCTGACTTTGTTGGCTTCTTTAAAGATGATTCTAAGATGTGTTATGGTTCATTTTTATGAAAGTTAGGATATTGTGTCTTAGTTATTAGAGCAGTTGTTTAGGAACTAAGTATTTTATTCTTAGTCATTGTTTATTATGGAATAGTTTATCAAGGTATTCCAAAAATAATATTACTTAGATTTATCACTTAGCGTTACGTTATGTTATTTGAAATCACTTAGCGTTAGCGATCATATCTTCCATAATACTGAAGCATTTTCTTTGAGATTAATATATGTTATAGTTCTAATAGTTCAGGATTGATGCTAGGACGCTACCTAGTGTTTCGATAACAAAAATACCAAAAAATCCAAAATTCGCTCTAAACTGTGCAATAAGTCTTCGCTATTCAATAAATACTTCAGAACAAGCCTTGATACTCAGTCTCAGCACAGTAAACAAACAGAATATAAAGCAGACGGTTGTGTTTTAAATTTTCAAAATTACTATTAAGTATAAGTATTTGAGATAATAAGCCAAAACTAGCTTTTTTGCACTTCCGCCGCTCTGCCTTGTCGCGCTTATATGAACGCGAAATTCTATGCCTATCTTTTTCACGAAAGGGTCCCCTTAACGATAACGAGCAAGAACCACGGCCCTAGATAGTTATTACCTACTTAAGGCGCATACAGCACCTAAACTAGCGCCACCACCTACTTTATGTTATTATTCTGTTTAACAAAGGAATTTTCAAAAATCCTTCTTCCAGTTTGTGATACCTATCATAAGCTTATTTTTAATGCCTCTGTAATAGTTTTATTCTATTTAGTTTAGGAAGAGATACGAAAATAGATTTTGGTGGCCACCAAGTGCAACTTCGTATCTCTTCCTAAACTAAATAGAATAAAACTATTACAGAGGCATTAAAAAAAAGCTTATGATAGGTATCACAAACTGGAAGAAGGATTTTTGAAAATTCCTTTGTTAAACAGAATAATAACATAAAGTAGGTGGTGGCGCCACTTTGGGTCCGGTATGGGCCTTAACTTACTTAGGTATCCAAAATGTTGTTTTCACGTGCACCTTACCGTCGCATAAAAATACTTTGACGTGCGCTAAACCAAACACCACAAAAACGGTCCCTAACCACACAGTTTTTGTTTCCAAACATAGATTTGAGGCAAAAAATACAGGGTGTTAACTGTAACGAGTTGTAGCATTTTGTTTTCATGGTGGCAACTTTTTTGCACTTAATTGTTTTCGTTTTATTAGACGACTTGAAAATCCGACTCTTCCTTTACTAATTAATTAAGTTGAGCAAAAACTGGAACTCATTTTGTAGAACCTAATTAGTCACATCCTAAAAAAAAACAATTTGTACCAATAATGATCATTAAGGTGGTTCGACACTGGTTGGCGCGAAAATATGAACTTCAAATACGAACTTTTATGAGAAAACGAACTAGAACTCACTCGTATTTTTGAAGCATCTGGGAAAATAAGAGATTTCAAAATCAACATTTTCCCAAATGCTCCCAAAATACAATTAAATCTAAGTTGGTTTTATCATGACTTCATAGACTGCGGAAAATTACTTTTCCGCTAGTTGTCTTGCTTGTGGAACGCAGAAAAACATGAAAAAAAAAGTTGAGAGGTGTCAAGGGACATCCGGATGGAACGAAGTTCCTTTCTATAAGAGAGAGAGAGAGACAGACAGACAAACATGCGCACGCCGCACGGCTTACAATAGCTTACTATAGCAAAAAGTGTCGTTACAACTTTTCGTGAGAATTTTTTCCGTCCAGCCCCCTTTCACAACGCGCGATAAGGAACTTAGTTCCAAAAATGAATCTCGCGCTGACCCGCGTGGATTGTACTAACTAATAAGAGAAACCTTCAGTACTTATACCTAACACTTTTTGTAAGGTCATCACTGTTTTGAAAAATAAAACAACTACAAAAGCGCGAGCAATCGTGTTCCATTAAGAACAGAACGAGACGAAGATGAAGATTATTATCGGCAGATTCAAATTGAGGCAATCCCGTCCATTACGAGGCAAATGACGGTCCGATAGCAGGCTAAGAGCCGATAATGTACCTTGTAGACACCCTTCGACACATCTTCCTACCCTTTCACACTTTTAAAGAAACTAACGTTTGTCTCTTTCCAATGAATTTGAAGAATCACCGCTAAAATGCTGTCACGCGCGCGGCCCAATTAAAGATAAAGTTTATTTATTTTATTTTGGGTTTGGACTGGACACGAATACCTAGGATGCTGAGGAGGCACGTAAGTCAATTTGCGGTTTTGATCGTAAAACGCATGTAACAAAACCTTTAGCACTCAGACGATAGCGTCAAAATTAAAAGAATAAGCGTAATAAACTTTTATTATTGTGTTTATAATATTATTACCATGCAATAAATTTCAAATAACATATTCATGTTAATACTCCGAATGGGTTATGGGCATTACCGATCTATTAGGATTATTTCTAAAAACTATATAGACGAGCAGGTTATGCTAATGGAAGCAACGGCTGGAATTCTAATTGTGTTTGTGGCATTAAAATATTAGGTATAATATTCAAAAGGGGTTAAATCTTCAGAATAAAATAAATATTATTGTTCTACGAGATATTAAAGCAGGCTTTTAGTTTCCCAAAACCTGAACACTCTTTGTGTTTAATAGTGTTGTAGAAAGTGCGCGATAACGAGTCCCATAAAGCTTATCATCCGACGACCATCATCAACATAACAAATAGATGTTTTTCTAGGAATCTTAATTCCAAACTTGGAGTTCTTAGATAACAGTGTCGCGTGCGTAGCTTTATCTTGTCGTTTGACTTCACTATACAGGCATCTACCTACAGGGCTTTCTTGTTTTGTTTTCACTATTTTGTCACAAATACTGGCCGCATAGAACGTTTTCCAATGCCGGAACGAATTATGCCAAAGAATAATGTATAACGCGAGTTTAAAACCTAGCTGTCGCGCCGCGAAAATTGACCTGTTTTTTATGGTTGATTTGCAACGCGACGCTCTATCTAAACATATTTATTAAAATTCAAAGAAAACCTACATCTTCATTTTAAAGTTTTTATTTTCGCATATCAAACCACCCATCATGAAATAAATTAATCACTTCCTGCTTTCAGAGCATGTACGTACATTCCATTGTTATTCAACAATTTTAATCGTTACATTAACGATTCACTATTACTTCTCACATATCCTCTCTATTGTGGTTCTCTCATTAATATTAATCCTAGTGTCACAATAATTTTATGTTGCCAACCCTAGGGACGGGAATGAAAGCACAGTTCGCCCACGCGCAAGCGCACATTGTCATAATGCTGTCTTGTCTCCATAATGTACCATTCAGACCAGATAATAAAAAGAGAAGAAAGTTAAAAACCCACACTGATTTAATACACCTATGTAGATGCATGTTAATATAATGTTATGAGCTTTATAGTGATTTTCGCAGGGTTCCCCTTTTAACAAAAATATAGAATACTTGCTTCTGCCCGCGGTTTCGCGAGCGTTTTTTCAGGATAAAAAGCAGCCTATGCCCATCCTCGGGAAATCACCTACCGCCCTACCAAATTTCATTGAGATCCGTTCAGTGGTTTAGGCCTGAAAACGAAAAGGTAAAAGACAGACATAGTTACTTTCTTATTTATACCTAATACTACCTGATGGCCGCGGCTTGGCACGCGCTTTTTAAATAGCCTATGTCCGTCCACGGGATTTCATTTACCTCCCTGCGATCCGTTCAGCCATTTAGGCGTGAAAAGTTAAACAGACTTTTGAGAGGCTTTTCGGTCTTTCGGTCAACGAATTAGCATTGCCATTCAACGTGGCAATGCTGCCAGTATTCTGGGCACTCTGCCTTCTGTTGACGGCTTAGATTTTTAGAAAATAGATGTAAGTGAAAATATTAATTGTAATTATTTTATTATGTTTTTACCTTAATAATAAATATCGCAGACAGACGGACTAAGTTACTTTCGAATTTATAATATTAGTACGGATAATATGGATGACCTTTACGTAATGAGTGCTTGCAATAAGTTTAGCAGAAATCCGCTCTACATTGGTAGAGCTTACTTCTTAAGTAGCTTATATCTTATGCTTGTTTATTTCAATAAGCCGATACTTAAGTCTTATTTCTGAGCCCAAAAAAACTATATTCCAACCCTTTTAGAAATATCTTATAAACATTCGCTTTGCCTTTGTTCAAGCTCCGACTACCCAAACAGCTTTCGTTCTATGCTCCAATAAGGAATGGAAACGCGCTCCAGGCATTGTGTCGCTATCGAGTTGCTCTTGCTCTTGTCAAACGTTACCCACACAGGCAAAGGTAAGATTTATAGCCTTATAGGCTTTCAAGCTCACACACACAAAAGCTTTTAATGTAGGCACGAGCGCACACTAATGCACGAAGGCACGGCACGATCCGTTTTTAGGGTTCCGTACCTCAAAAGGAAAAAAGGAACCCTTATAGGATCACTTTGTTGTCCGTCTGTCCGTCTGTCCGTCTGTCCGTCTGTTCGTCTGTCCGTCTGTCAACCCACTTTTCTCAGAAACGCGTAGGGTTATCGAGTTGATATTCACATCATATACGCAGGCTCGTAACCTCTTGAAGCCTCGACATAAATCAAACTTCTAAGTCAACGCAATCAAAAGTTACAGCTGTTTATGTCTATTTTTTTTCAATTTTCCAAGGGAATCACATGCACACAAAACCTATAGGGTACTTCCCGTTGACCTAG
This sequence comes from Eupithecia vulgata, assembly GCA_946478455.1. Lineage (NCBI taxonomy): Eukaryota > Metazoa > Arthropoda > Insecta > Lepidoptera > Geometridae > Eupithecia > Eupithecia vulgata. The sequence continues at coordinate 11,432,824 of OX297867.1, forward strand.
AACCATGAAATTTGGTGAGAAGCAAGGTCTTATAGTACAAGTAAAGGAAAAAATCCGAAAACCGTAAATTTGTAGTTTATTCACAGAAAAAATATTTTTTTAATCTTGCCATGGACCAAAAACCTATAGGGTATTTCCCGTTCACCTAGAACCATGAAATTTGGCACGAAGCAAGGTCATATAGCAAAAATAAAGGGAAAAATCTGAAAACCGTAAATTTGTAGTTTATTCACAGAAAAAATATTTTTTTAATCTTGCCATGGACCAAAAACCTTTAGGGTACTTCCTGTTGACCTAGAACCATGAAAATTGGTGAGAAGCTAGGTCTTATAACACAAGTAAAGGGAAAAATCCGAAAACCGTAAATTTTAGTATATTCACAGAAAAAATAATTTTCGAATCTCGCCATGGACCAAAAACCTGTAGGGTACTTTCCGTTGACCTAGAACCATGAAATTTGGCAAGAAGCAATGACTTATAGCACAAGTAAAGGGAAAAATCAGAAAACCGTAAATTTGTGGTTTATTCATACAAAATAGTACATTGTTACACTAGGGTTGGACGTAACTTATTTAGTCTCGAGACGCCAATATAGTTAGAGGGACTAAATAAGTTACGTCATAATCGTTATCAAATCAGAAAATTATTGTGCCTTATTCGTCTGGATTTGACTGATTTCTTTGCTAAAGAGTTTGTACGGAACCCTTGATGCGCGAGTCTAACTCGCACTTGACGTTTTATTTAGTTTCTAGGTCAGACTCGAACTCGAGGGCCAATAGATTTTAGAACCTAAGACTGTAGACAACACATAAGGGGCCTGCGGATGATGATTTGCCCGTACAAAGTACTACCAAAATGATTTGTAATTCGAGCATATTTCCACCATATGGTTATTTATATTTGAATAGTATTTATCTAGGTCCCTGGTTGGTTTTTTCTTAATAATACTCACATAAATGAAATGTAAGCAAAAATATACAAAGTGCGATTTTGCATACCTTTACGTGGAGAATGACTGTCCTATTTGTTTTGTATCAAAAACAACAAAACCTTACGTTTCTTTTGATAAGGAACATAGCTTTCATTGCCTAGTAACAGAATAACAACACAATGTCGAAAATAAAAAAGTTTACAGTCATCATTTTTGGTATTACGGAAAACAATAATTTACTAATTGAAGTTGCGAGCAGATGTCGCCGAATCCTTAAAGTTTCGCTAGCGTTTACCGTTTATAAGAAGGGTAAGTTGCGTTGAGCTCGTTTCGTTTTCGAAAGGTATCTTGTCTTTTGTAAAACTTTTAAAACTATCATGGTTATTAACATTAAAGTCATTTAAAACGGGATATTTACCATGATTAGATTTTTGAGTTTTCCAATATCATGCGCCATCATCACGGAAGAACTAAAGTCACTGCGAGTTGGTTTTTATTGGCAGATATATCGATCTACCTTCATTCTTTGTCTTTATTGTCTTTTGTAGTCTTGTTTCGTTCACAAATTGTTTACAGGCACGTTGGTTGGCTGTGTTTTGTGCAGCCATGTTGTCTTAGTATTTGGTTCCGTGATCTACTTCGGCTGACCAGTTTGTAAGCAAGAATCTAATCGGTAACTTTTGGCCGGTACGTGACTTTGTCGAACCTTAGTATTGATATTATTTTGATAGGTAGTCTAACCATTTGAGGCAAGCTTATTCAAAATTCAAAGTCGGCTTTCTCTTATATCTAATTATGTATTTATATACATCTACCTATTCAAAGGTGATTCCGAATTTATAAAAAGAAAAAGTTTGTAGGTAGTGCCAATTTTTTAAATTTATTTATTGGTTTTGTAGAAAATGCTCCAGCTTATTTACTTTCCTAAACTACACTTAAACTCTCTCTCCCTTTCTTTCTCTTTTACTTTGTCAATAAAAATTTTCATTTAAACATTTCTTCAACCGCACGACGATGAAAGAAATTTTATAATTACTCCTGCATATTGACATGAGAAATCACTCTGGTTCGACGTGCGAATGAAGTAATAAAACACAAGTGACAAAACAGGTTAAGTTGCTCGATCCGTGCTTGGAATAAAACGACCGATTAAAATGTACTAAAATGAAGTTTATTAATGTCAAGCTATAGAGGATTTCCTCTGAACAATGGTTGGTGGAATGGTGGACAATGGCCGTGTCACGGGCGACACGTGCGTTCCATTGTGTTCCATACCAATAAGACTGGATTATCCCCATACCCATAAAAGACAACGTGAACACCAATTTATGAGACGAGCTGAATAAAAGGGAAATAAAATTCGACGAATTTCCATAAAGATTTTGAGGTCACGTCGCACTCAAGCTTTCACGAGATTTATCTCGTATTGATACATTTGTGGCTTTTTGTGAACTTTCAATTGATTTTACTTAAAAAATATTTTTATTTTATTTTCAAACAACGGTTGGAAATTTCAGACCGTGCGTGTTTCAAAATGAAACACATGGGTTTCATTGAATATGACTCACTTCGGAAGATCTAGTCCTAGAATTTTAGTAAGGAAGGCACTTTTTTCATGTCAATGTCATAGCAGCATCTGGAACCTATTTGTTCCTGAAAATATGGTGTGAATGTTTTTCTATTTAGTCTACAAATTACAAAGTGAATGAACGCTCGTGAGATAAGTGCCCTTTCAGATCAAATTTCATAATCCAAGATGGATCCGGGATTGGTAATTCATATATAACTTTGATTTATTATATAAAATCTAATAATAACAATCGTGAATTGAAACGATAGCTGTGATAAATTGAACCGGAAACGATTTCAAGGAAATCGACTTTGGTTTGATAGAGTAGAATTATTGAAGTGGACTTTTGCTCTTATTGACTAATGCAATGCATAGCTGCTTACGATTTCACTGTTTAATAGATCATAGAGTTTGAATCCTAGGATTGTAACTCGATACCATAAATGCTTTTTTATTATCTGTGACTTTATTCTTATTGGTTATTTTGCATTCTACGAATGCAGGTATCAAACTCTATGCTACGTACAACTACCGTCATATCATAAGATAGAAATCAAAATACAATCTTGTATATCATGCAACGATGATTCACCCTCAAACATTTCGAGCTTAAAATACAATCAAGTAGAGTTGGTTTTCGAGTACCCTTATCAGTCATCGACGATGCACTTCCGTGCATTAAGGCCTATAACTTATCGAATCTGTGCCTATAATTCAAGCTGATAGAATTGCTTTTTGCTTATCACGTGTAGAATGTATCGTGGTGTGTTGATTCCTCTGATTGTATAATGGTGGAACGTGCGGAGATCGCGTGGGCGACCCTCTGTCACCGTCGCGACGTACGAAGGTAATTGCCACTCTGCACCTAGTAAATCCTACTGAATTCAGATGGGTATTTATTGAGACTCTTTGGTTATAAAATGAAAAGAAATAATGATGGACAATTCACACATCATTATCTAGCCCCAAGCTAAGCAGAGCTTGTGTTTTGGTACTAGATGACTCATAAACATAATACAAGACATAACATAGATAAGTATTTTTTAATTATACAAAGAAAATACGCAGTAAACCCGGAACAAATATTTGCAGATCGTAGAATCACACATTGCCACAGGGCGGGAATCAAACCCGCAACGTCGCAGGCGGGCCTTCGCCCACCGCACCACAGAGGTCAAACACTAAGCTTAAACTAACTAAAATAACTCATAGAAAACTTTAAGCCTTTTTAAGATAGCTTTTTGATTTAAATTTGGCTATCAGCCAGAAGTTCTGACATATTCTTTAGCTACAAAAATGAGCAAAAAACTTAATCCCACACAAAAATAACCAGAGCAACTTATAAAAAGCGATCCGACCGACATGTGTAGCAAGTAAATCATCCGATTCTTTGAAACTTTTAAAGCTTACATATACTTATATACACAGTTACATATATACAAGTATACATCTGCAAACATTCTCTGTGACCAATCAGTGCTGTGCTGACTGGTGAGTCGAGCTGCTAACCAGCTAAACAAGCATGCCAAAGATTACATACCACAGGCCGTGACTAAGTCACTTATCTATGTACCTACCCACCTATTAACTACAAGCATAGATGATATGATATAAGTGTGCCACCTGCTTCATTATAAAGGGCCATTATGCCCTATAAGTCTATTTAGGTCGTCCGATGCATCTAGGGAAACTAGAAAATTCCTGACTTAATAATTGATGTAATCGACGTCTCTTCGTTTACGAAATATGTAATTGAATTCACAATTATATGTTTTGTAAACGCAGAAAAATTCGATTCACTGGTATTTTTGGAGCATTTAGGGACATAACAGATTTTGTGTTTTAACACTTTTATGGCCCAAGACACAGAAGTCGATCTTCAGGTCCATGCAGATCCATGTAGGACATCCAGGCACAAGTATGTATATTTACATACTTAAAAGGATGTATGTCGTCGCAGCGGCGCGCGAGTTACACCGCCGAGAATGGCAGCGAATGCGTTAAATGAATATTTTCCAAAATGCTCTTAAAATACAAATGAATATATAAAATACAGAGTTAGTTTTATCATGAGTTAATAGAAAATGCTTCGCGATTTTCGGCAAATTACCTACTATTTTTTAGGTAGTTTTATTGCTTGAGGCATGTAGAACTATGTAAAAACCACAAATAATTGAATCTCGCTCCAACCCGCGTTGGATTTTAAACCTTAAAATATAATGTAGAGCTAAGTTTGGTTAACAAAATTAAAGTTTAATGTTTTAAGCTCCATTTATAGGCACTAAACGCCAAGCAACAGACCAGAATTCAGAGCCATAAATCGTGTTCATAAACATTAATATTTCTTTACGACAGCATTTTCGGGCGAGAATTAGGCTGAGTGCGCATATGCGCCTACGTCAGCGCGTCGCGGCGTCGCCGCCGTCGCCACAGCACATGTGCTCGATTGCTGACAGACACTGTAAATAATACGATCCATTCAAAACTACTGAACTGCTGACCTTTGAAAAATCAATGTCGTTTCAAGTGGGCTTAAAAGTTAGCGAATACCTTTCCTATTTTTTCGCTAGTTGTTTTTGGGTGGCACAACAGAAAAAATATTTTTACAAGGATTTACCTCTACCAGCTTTAATGTTTTTGTTTATTAGTGAACCTCAATCATTTGGCCACTATCTCACTTGAATAAGTGAAGATGTGGCCTAAGATGGAGCACGCTTTCTGAATGAACCCTGAATTTGAAGACTGGAGAAGAGATTCACCAAGATTGTACCCAGGTGGGAAAATAGACGCTGCTGGAAGCTCATTCCACTCTTCGGCCGTGCTTATTATGAAGGTAGAGCAGAATTTTTTGGTGCAACACTGTGGTATATCGGCCAGGTGGTATTTTTCTGTGCGTCTGCTGGTCCTATGGTGGAAGGGAGAAGGTGGGATAAGTTCGTGCAATGCCTATTTTATAGGCAAACTAAATTTTTTTACATATTGGTTTCTAAAACACTACCTTGCTCAACAAAAAACCATTCTTATTGTAATCCATATAATATTACAAACTCGAAAGTAACTCTGTATGTCTGTCTGTTGCCTTTTTACGCCTAAAGGGATCTTAATGAAATTTTGCAGAAAGGTAAATGGTATCCCAGGGACGGGCATATGCTACTTGAAAAGCCTGTGCGAAGCCGTGGGCAGGAGCTAGTGCAGCTCGAAATATAAGGGCAAATTAAAAATGTAAAACACCTTGAATTCTAAATACCTACCTTGCGTAGATGCTTCGAAATAAACATTACGTTATGTCCCTTTTTAAAACAACTTTTGCAGCCTTAGATATAAAATGAACAGAACAAAACTACTGACAAAAGCTGAAGAGTGAGCTAAGAAACCACCTCAATTACGAGCAATTTTGTAACCATGTAATTACGAAGGCCAACGGCGACATTGCGTTTTGTTTCTAGTGCATGCCATGCCAGGCCAGCCATAAACACGACTGATCTAAATATATTCATTTGTCTTGTGCTAGCAAGTTTTTTGCTAAAGGATCCATTATGTCTGAAATTGTCACAATCGTTCATAGGTCTCCACGTACCTACACACGGATTCAATAACCTGGATATTTTTTGTATACAGGGTTACAAAACCCAAGAAATAGTTCAAAATAGTTAACGCCATGCATGGTTTCATCGAAGGAAAGCACAGAAGCTCGAAACAGTTTTTGGTTTTGAATTAATTCATCATTTAATTGATTTCTCTTTCGTTATACTGAATTCGAATTTAAACATTTTTCGCTCCACATGTAAGATTATGCGTTGTTAAAGTTTGTTTTCTAGTTTCTACTGGTAACCTTGCTGTTACCTTGTGGTTCTCTGTTATTGTCATCAGTTATTCTTAAGTTTACATTTGTTTTGACTTTTTGACATAATTATACAAAATGCTTGGCCAGATGTCGCCCAGTTCTGCACCGACAATGGTATCTAAGGAAAATAATGTTAAGCTTAGTCTTACATAAATATTGACCTGTATCGAAATCACCACTTCTTCCACTAGTGGTCAAAAAATTGAAGTTAACAAAATCAATAACACCTTATTTCTTATTTGTTATTAATTACTATTTAAAAACCGTATAAAATTTGACTTGTAAGTGCTAATTTTGTAAGTCTAAAGAAATAAACGTTATTGAATTGTCTTGGATTATAAATCGGACTATAACTATTTCAAGTCAGTGACAGCTTCGCCCTATAACTTACATTTTCATTTGGTTCTGTCTCAATCTAAGAAAAATAGAAACATGCATGTGAAAGTAAATATTTTTTATTGGTATTTGTTTATCATAGAAGAAGGCTGTTTATCATAACCATACACACTTGACCGTGAGATCGACGCATAATCAATTTGATTTTATGCAAATAGAGCTTAGAATACGAAGCGTATTGATAAGGAATCATATGATCCAACTTTCACGACTCGTGGGAATTATCACATTATCCACGCCCGTCGTAAAATTTTGATAAGGACTCGAGGAATTTTTGTTTGTGATGTATATAATTTAATATATTTATTTTCTAAATAGTTAATACCCTATATTACTATTATTAAGAACTAGTACCTGATTAAACCCGTAATGAGAATTATTTTGAAAAATCCTGAAACACGTGTTCAATAATTATATATTTTTAGTATTCTCTGTAAGTTTCAAGCAAATTGGGCCACGGGTTAAAGAGTTACAAAAAACAACAAAAACACTTCAACCCCCCCTTTTAAGCCCCTTAGGGGTAAAATTTCCTAAAATCCCTTCTTATCGAGAGCTTGTATATTAAGAGGTACCTACCCTCCAAATTTCAAGCTTCTCAAATTTATTTATTCTTCTCCAAGTTTTCTAGCTTTAGCGGTTTGGGCTGGGCGTTGTACCCAGAAAATCGCTTGTTCCTTTATTTATTAAGATCATTAAGAACGATGTACCTAGTTGTAAGGTGTACAAAATTTTGAAAATAAAAAAAATGTAATATTTTTATAGACACAGGTATAAAGTAAAATCATCCCCATGTAAAACCGATCAAATCCATTCAAGGTTGTCTGGGAGAGATAGACCTTGAGCGATTAAGACCACCAATTGTCGCTTCTTCTATTGGTACCTAAGTATTCCTTTGTATATTATTGTATACTAGCTACAGCCCTCGGCTTCGTACGGCTTTTCAAGTAGCCTGATTCAATCCCCAGGATACCATTTAACTTCCCTGCGAGATCCGTTCAGCCGTTAAGGCGTGAAAAGGACAGACATACAGAAAGACAGCTTAGAGTTATTTTAACATTTATAACAATAATAAGGATTTGTATATTTTCCAAGTTAAGTGTGCAATAAATTATTTTCTATCCAGCTATCTACCGATTCACACAGCCTTCGAGTTTAAATAACGATAATTATTTTCTAATGGCTGCAAACTAGCTATTGAAATGCTCACCTCGATGCTTATTCATTGGTTTATCGAATCAATGTAATCAGCGCAGTGTTAGAGCATATCGATCGAATAAAGAAATCTTGATAATCTTGCGCAAGAGATTTCTGACCTACCAAACCATGGAATATTCAGAAACAAAATCTCACGTTTCTCTTTGGATCCGGATTTTTTTGACTCAGTCTAATTTTGACTCCTAAATAAATAAATAAATAATGCTTGACAATTCTCACAGCATTATCTAGCCCCAAGCTAAGCAGAGCTTGTGTTATAGGTACTAGATTACTGATATACATAATACAATACATTACATAGATAGATATTTTTTTATTATACATAGAATACGACCAGAGCACCCGGAACAAATACCTGCAGATCGTACAAATATTTGTCCCAAGGCTCCTAAGTATGTAGTGGGATCTACTGAATCTCAAAGCGTGTGATCTGTAATGTTTACACACAATTGTTATCAGTAAATCCATCGATCCACGTACTGACTGCGCATATGGTTAGGATAATGTATGAGCTACGGCACCTGTCATGTGAATTGATACCTGAATGTGATTCCCATACCAATCAGGTCGATCCTCTTCAAATGATGAGATGTCAGTGATAAGCGCTGTTCACACGAGCTTATCGTCTAACTTTTGACTTTTCTGATGGTCGGTCAACAACGTCCTAGTTCTCAAATGTCATAGAAGTTGATAGTGTTGACTGTTGGAGCAAAGAGGTTTTAACTCTTAGTCAATACTTTTTAATGCAATTTGTCTCTGCTTGTTTTTTATACCCTGATATTTAAAAAAAAACTATCAATGACTGTAAAAATAACGCGCACTTTTGTATGGTTATTTTCCCTACCATGAAATAAGATCACTGATTCCTCACCTCACCTCAACAACCTAAAATGGTCCACTGCTGAACGCAGGCCTCCCTCTGATTTTTTTCTCATGGGGGCAATGCTTATAAATCTGGGATCGCAGTTGAGTGGTAGATCGATACTGCAAGAGGCGCTGCTGCCCGCCCCCGGTGTGTGTCCATTATAGTCGCTTCCTACGACACCCACGGGAAGAGTTGGGAATCACTTGATTATTTTCATCTAAAGTCAGTACAAATTAGGCTCATAATGATTGATAAGTCAGTAATCACCTCATAAAATTAATAACAACTCACCAAAATCATTGCTAATCACAAATTATAGACCGTTGTAAATCTCTAAAATTAATAATCACTATTTATAATAACAAATTGCCTATAATAATCATCGCCTAAATTGTCACTATTAAAAAGATAAATATCTAAGACCCATTATGTATTTATATAGTTACTTTCGAGGCAATTATGAAACATAAAAAGCTATCAGACTGTAGACTGTAGACGTATGTAACTGGTACTGGCGGTGCTTTAAGCCTTCAAATTTATTACTATAGAGAACCGATTGTAGCGGCACTATCGTCCCAACTGCGTTATGTAAATGTTGGAAAGTAGGTGTATTTATGGCAAACACTTCGCTTAACTGAACCAGATCTAGTATGTTGAAATTATCCGCGGCAATATCGCAATACTGAATGACCTCTTGAATAAACATGAGCTCGCAACTAGGTCTCGTAAAAATAAGATTTGATGTTCGCGGATGTATAACATCGGTGGGGTGCTGTGGTGGGGATGATTATCTAGTGTTGATGGGAAGCTATGAATGCTAAGCAGGGAGATTTGCTGTGAGATTGGGTCTTGCAGACCCGCATGAGGTGGTTTCTCACGCGCCGCGTCGGAGGAATACACAAGGAGCCGTGAGAAAGACTGATGTGGTTGGCTCTGCATACTAAGTCCATTCACTTACAGTTTCACTGGCCTATTTCTTTATTTTCTGGTTTATTGTTTGGTAGTGTCTGCCATGTGTCTGGTGGACCGTGTGAAACGGCCGTTGTTTAAGTTAGAAACCACGAGATTTTGTAAGAAACTCACACCCCTTTGCTGGTTTGTATGGGTTTTTAAACTACCTATGGAAAGATTGTTTCAGCTATTATATTTTTACACAAATTATCAACTTAGTACTACAATTTAATGTAGTATTGGGTAGTATGTTTAATTTAAATTTGCTTAAAGTTAGCAATTCGAAGATCTATAGGTACAAAAGATTTCCACGAGCTCCGCGCTCCGTTTCTACGTAATAAGTAGAAATTGTTTGATGATAATAAGTACATAGGTATATAAATGGGTACCTAGTTTCAACAATGAAAGAAACATACATAGTGATTACTTGTTATAGAATACAGTCAACGCTTATGTTTGCTAAACATTGATATTTTCTAAACTGTCTTACAAACGTCTTATAAACTTAAAACAACGAAACACTAGAGTCGGTAGCTATGTTAATTTTTGTAATTGTTTTATTTTAAAAACTTTTCACAAAAATCGTGGAAACTGACTACTTATAACAAAAAATATTGTACCATAGTTTGCTTATTATTCTAATAATGAATCGGATAAAAACCAGAAACCATCTTGCCTCATAATCAATAAGCGGAGTAATCCAACGCAGCGTTGCGACGACGGTGCCAAAGAATGCGCAAGTAATGCTCGCCCACCTGGAAGAGCCTACCGCAGACCAGGCTTTCCATGATCAGTCGTCAAATGGCTTGTTTCCAAACCAATCATGCCAAAATGACAAACCAAAACTTGTAAATGCATTCATTGCCCACCCGGAAGGCTTCCACTTTAAATGCCTGTTACAAATTTGTCTAATGCATGTGCAAATCAGGTTTAACCGCTTGATTTAAATAAGAACGTACAAATGCAAGGCTTTTGAGAATATTGTAAATTTATAGTCTCGTTAGGTCACTTGATCATTCGCTTCCATTATTATGCGTTAACGTGAACAAAGAAACCTTTGTAGTGGCATGATTCAATGGGCAGTCATGTCCATTAAGTAACGTGCTTGTTCGTATGAAGCGATTTCCTCTCAGTTTAACTTGCTTGAAATTTGCATTTGCTTCAATATTGCTTGTGCAAACAGCTTGTCTACCGAAGCCTGTGGTTAGAGTATTGAGCTCGAACAATGCTAGGCCGAGCGTAGCCCGCGGCAATCCAACCCGTGCTCTTGTGCCTGAGTTAGTCCTATAGCCTGTTGTGTAGGACTTTAGTCTCGAGCATATTTTCCGCATTGAGATTGCGTGCCGCGTGCCCGCCGGCAGCGAACAATTTATAGCCCACTGGAACCCTGGCCTGGTACACGCTCGTTATTATTTAACGGTGGACCTCAACTTGGACAAAACGCCTCCGGCCACAGCAAATGCAATCCTACTGCTAAACACGTATTATGTTACTGCAATACCTAGAATATCTCACAAGAAACCAATTTATGTCTCAACCCAGCAAAAACTGTAAGGAGGTAAATGAACACCAAAACCCGCGACATGATGCCAAATCTGTCATTCAAATTGGCACCGCTCAGTCTGAATTTGGTGGTGGTATTTTTAACTGGTTGCTGATTTGAATAAAGTATTAGCGGTGTCCGGTGCTCGCGACGTTATGGCGTAAACGGTTCTGCAATGACTAAGTTGACTCACTCCGTGATAGGAACCGGTAACTATTAAGGGCTAAGCGTAATACTCGCCGCGCCTTATCGAGCATGCGGGTCGAGCGAGCGAGAACCTCGGACTCAGGAAATCTGACTCCTCAAGCCGACCGGCCTTGCGGCACGCGCCGGCACCCACCTCTATTATTCCATTTGATTTATCGACCTCATTAAAATAAGTTTACATTGCCGGTTACACCCACGAAACGAGATTAGTGTCCAGCCCACTAGACAAGACTAGAAGGGACCACGTCGGATCCAAAGTGAATCGATGTCCGACTAGTTATTACTTCGCGTAAGCCTAGGGCCGTTGACATCGCAAACGCCGATGATATCTGCTGGGTTTAGTAAAGAACAGTAGGAAGTAAGTAGAGTTACCTCACTACATACTACTGTCGTAGATCTTAAATGAGGTTTATTTATGTGTATGTATACACACGAGCCAAGCTGAAGCACTTTAATTGCTTACCATAAAAGTTGAAATCAAACGCCGCTATTCCAAAGCGATTAAATTTTTTTCACCGGCGACATTAAACAATTTTATATCGTATGGCACAAAATATTACAGTCATTTAGCGCGGCATAAAATGATGCCCCGAAGATATGTCTGCAAGCTCAATCAGAATCAAAAAGTATAAAAAGTAAATTGCTTGTGTTGCCAATCGAAATTTTATTCAAATATGTGGCATTTAAAATATGAAGTTGGGTAGCTGGAGCCAATTAGTGAGGGGCCATGCACATGAGCTGAGTCCATAAATTAGGAGAGATGACGCGTTCTCCCTCCAAGGTTGACCAAAACATGCGATTCCTTTTATTGATACAACACATTAATCTTCGTTGTTCGTTGAATTGTTAAAATTATGAAAACCGTTGACAATGTAGGGAAACAGGTTTTTGAATTCCACAAAGGTTTTACGGACTGATATTAAAATTTATAGCTTTATAGCGTTCAAACAACAGCTTAATTATGTTCCTGAATTTTTACATTTCGAATTCCCTCAGTATTAACCTCAAACTACGTGATAAAAACATTTAATTATAGCTATAGCTACAACGGGTGCGGTAGTTTTTGTAAAATTATAATTAAGAAGCGGTCCGTCCCAGCTTCCTCCTCCTCATCAGACTGTAATGCTCCACTGCTGGACGCAGACCTTCCCCATAATTTTTATCATGGCCCCGGCTTCGCACAGATAATGTAGGATTCTAATGGTAAAAGAATTTTTCAGATCGGTCCAATAGTTTCGGAGCCTATATTTAATTCAAGCAAACAGAAAAATAAAACTTTCCTCTTTATAATAATTAGTATAGATAAACAAATGAAACGCTCTCAATTTGATTTTTTCGATTGATTCAACTGTTTTTTCATAACACAGAAAGAGTAGAAAAATCAGGAAGTTGTCTTTGTTTATTTCTTATAAAAAATTACTAGAAAGAACAATGGTTGTCCACAATATTGTTCTCTAGTCCCTTCGCGCGGTGAGTGCAAATAAAATATTTTGAGCGCCAACGCTTTTGTCCTATGCAAACATTGAATTTTGATTTTAAACTTGTTTGAAGTAATTTCGATGACTTTTGCTGGTGGTATGATAAGTTACCTATTGATTGTAATTCTTTTCGTTAACCTTTCACCTACTATTATGGTAGGTAACCTATTCAATTAGTTATCGTCTAAAATATTTCAAAATTCTACTCATATACTATTTACTAGCGGTCCGCCCCAGCTTCGCACGGGTATATTCTATAGCCTATGTTACTCACTGATAATGAAGTTTTGTAACGGAAAAATAATTTTTAAAATCGGTCCAGTAGCTTTTATGTTTATTCGTTACATACAAAAATACAAATCTTTTCTCTAAAAACAATCGTATAGTTTGAAGATAGTTTCTAGAGGTTAGGTACATCCGCAATTAAATCTTTTCTCATGATAGTAGTTAGTAGTTTAGATGAACAAACAGTTCGTTACCTCAAGAACTAATATAGATTTTTTGTAATTATGTGACCATAACACTCTGTAGAACACAAGCAAGCATTTTCTACATAAAGATCCTGACACTAGTGTCAATAATTCCAGTTCATATTTACAAATGCAACACGGTCTTCACCACCCCAGTCACGCATTCCGTATTATAAATGACACCTAACCCAACACAACTGTGTAGAGAAGACCTTCCACCGTGTGTTTAGCTCATGCCAGTCGGTAGTGGTCCATAGTGTTTACATAACGAGTTAGATGCTGGCCGGGCCGGGTCGGGCCGCCTACGCATTAGATACCTTGCCTACATATACATAATTCAAGAATAATATACCTACGAAGATTCAATGTTCCATTGTTATATGCAGGTGCAAGTAAGTGCAGCGTAGAGGTTATCATAACACCGGCAGTGTTGCTGTTAATTCGTGGTTATGAAACATTACTTCGTATAGCTTTGGCGATGGTATGACAGACAATGATATTGATGGTAGATTCGGATGAATATTTTCAAATAATGATCGCTATCTTTGCTATGATCGGTTCTAGAGTTCATGATGTTTTTGTGAACAAATATGAATGAAAACTAAACAAAACTGATAAGTACTGAACAGAAAACAACATGCGGTTGTTTTCAGGTACAAACTGGAAGGTAACTACTAAAACAGAAACAAAAACTTCAACAACGCATTGCGCATGCGTAGGTGCAAATTTGGGTTCGAAAACGGACGTATCAAGAAATAGTTTCGAACTTATGCGATTTGGTCTGATGATAACTACCAGTGTCCTTAAATATTTTCCGTCTAGGTATATTTATTTCTATTCTAACCAATAGTTATAAAGGCGAAAGTTTGTTCCGATGTTTGGCTGAAGAAAACGCCAAAAATGCTGAATGGATCGTGGTGAAATCTTGCAGACATAAAGATCCTGCCCGGAATAAAATTATAGGCAAATTTTTAAAGTTTTTAAACTCACGCGATCTAAACACATTATTAATATTCACGGGTATACTTTTGAATATACCTACCCGTTAATATTTCCGTTATTTAATGTTTCCGTATTCCCGTTTTATAAAAAAAAAACGCGTGCGAAGCCGTGGGCAGAAGCTAGTTGTTTTATAAATGATTATTTCAAAAATATTTAGCTTGCTAAAACCGAGTCATATAGTCTGTTGCTTTTGCACATCAACGGTAAAATCCAATTCTAACAAATGTTTTTAATCTGTTGCATCAACGGTAAAATCCAATTCTAACAAATAGCTTGCAGATAATAAATGTGTAATAAATATTAATTGCAACGTTTATTAATATGGATCAGATGAGCTACCTGTAGATTGTTTGCAAAAATCTGCAGTTAGCTCAATTGTTTCAATTAAATACCAGTTCTAATTTGGTTCTATTATTTTGATTGTGATTTTATTTACACTAATACTATAAAGAGGACAGATTTGTATTTTTGTATGTAACTAATAAACTTAAAAAGTACTGGATCGATTTAAAAAAAATCTTTTGCCGTTAGAAAGCGACATTATCAGTGAGTAACATATAGGCTATAGAATATACCCGTGCGAAAGGCGCATTAACATACAGATGCCTATGCCCAGCAGTGGTTCTGATGATGATGAATGAAGATGCATTTGATAAATATACTTAACAAAAACATTAATCAAAGAACAAACAATCTCATCAAGAATGTAAACAACCATACAAAGTTTTTTTTTCACATGGCAACATTGTATCATCTTCAATAAATTGTGCCATCAATCAAGGGACGTGATATGAAGGTGTCCATTTGCAATGAATGCCCTGTTTTTACACCGCGGAGGAGTGCGGCCTGCACAAACGGCCCGTGACCAAACGTAATGCAATTTTGATTAACTCCCAGTCTTCGTGACAATGGCTGAAGAACCGCAATTATTAAGGATAAAATAAAGACAATATATTTTATAATTATTTTATAAAAATTGCTGGACGATTGTCACGTAGTAGCATCTCCAAAACTACGCAGGGCAGAGGCATGTTCGTGACGTCACCTGTACTGGTTCTAACGGAAGACCAGCGCTGGCTGGGTCTCTTACAGCGGGTTAAATTGTCTAAGGAGCTTAGCCAGCATTATGCTGAGTTAGTACCAAGAAGACGTTATATCTTGTAAATATAAGCTTCTTGGTTAGGACCTTTTTATGACATCTTAATATACCTATGTAGGTATCTTATCTATCTATTCTATTCTAAAAATTTAGTTTTACAGTGTAATATTCTAACAAGTGTCTTAATTTTATTTGTTGTATTTTATTGTTGTTATAAATAAATGTATTTCTTCTTCTTCTTTAGAGCTCGTGATATGGGTACTAGATAAATGATATTTCGAATTTCAAGGCGCGTGCAAAAATTCGCCTAAATATTGCTATCTCTGTTTAGATGATGCAGGAGCGCGTGCGAGCATGCCTGATAGATAACAATATACTTAGCTGTTTAAAATTTGGTATTTTTTGTGTTCCGTAATACCAAAAATGATGACTGAATACTTTCTATATTTTCACATAATGTTGTTATTCTGTAACTAGATACTACAAGCTATTTCTGTAATAAACGAAACGTAAGCTTTTGTTGTTTATAATACGAAACAAATAGGACAGACACATGTCATTTTCGACGTAAAAATTGCAAAATGTGATTTGCTTGCTTTTTGGCAAGGATTTTGAACAAAATCCAGAGACCTAAGTAAATACCTACCATTGGAATACAAAAATTATATACCTAGGTAATAGGTAATATGGTAGAAATTTGCTCGATCTTCATCCAAACAATAGGTTGTACGATAAAAACCTGTGCTGAGGCAGAAATCGAATCCGCAACCTTTTGCATCACTGGCGGACCTTCGCCTGCGGCGCCACTGAGGTCGAAAAAACCACTAACTTGACCCTTTTAGGAAGCACTAGGAAGTAATTCAAGTAATAGAAGTGTCTAGCAGTGGTTTTTGTCTTACGCCTTTTGTCTATAATCTCCATATCTTTTTATTGGTAAAATCCACTCAAGTATATGTAAAATGTACAATAACTAACCAAAATAAACGTAAAAATGCATGCATCATATATTATTCAAGATAATAGCCCAAAGAACAATAGTATTGGCATAGACAACGTAATCGTTTTTGTTTGTCTATGGTATTAGTTAAGCGTCTTGTTTTTGAATTCCTGACCGTAAACTTTAGGTACCCTACAATTCCTACCTATTCAATTACATTCTTGCACTTAAAAACTGAATGATGAGCAATTACTGCAAACTGAATTGAATTTCTAATGGAAAGCTATAGCAGAGATATACCTACATATATGTAATAACAACTAGGTAATAGAATAAACCTATGTACTAGTACCCATAACGTCCATAACCATAGACTTGCCCATAACACAAGCTCTACTTATTTTGGGGCCAGATAATGCTGCGTGGATTGTCCAGCATTATTTAGTTATATACCGACTGATGGAAAGTGTTTTACCATGGTATGGGTTAGATTATGGATCCTCTTTAACTAAGCATTTGCACTAGCTACGAAGTACTTGCTGAGGTCACTCCGCCTGAAGCCTGTGAAGACCCCGGAAGATTTTGCGCTTCTGGACGGAGTTAGGCTGGCTATGCTAGCGTAAACAGCGCATCATGGACCAAAAGGAGTCAAAATGCGGACAAAGGAGTACTTCGCTACATCTACTAAGTACAAAAACTACTAAATCAAAACTTTTTTGCAATTTTGCTTGTCTGAGACTAGTACAAAACTAATCCCAGACAAGCAAACTGTCGCAAAGCGTTTTCGTAACACGCAAAGGCATCGTAAAGAACTTTCACTGAGATAATGGTGCCCGAGTAACACGATCTCTAGTCACGCAGGACGTAGACTCTCATTGTAGACCGTCTTATTGATGGATGTCGAAAAGGTCACTTCTCTCTCTACTAGCTTGTTTTTACGTAATTTGACAATACCGACGATATTCAGTAATGGGTTCTTTGCATTGCGATGTTTGGGAAGCAATTTAGTAAATATCTATAATATCAAAGAAAATTACAATCGAAGAATAGAAACAAAGTAGAACTACTTGAGACTAAGAGAATTGAAACAATTGAGATATCTGCAGACTGGTGCAATGCAAACAATCTACAGGAAGCTAAACTCATCTATAACAAGTCAGAAGCGTCCCTAAGACGCTGTGCTCTGGCTGCATTGCCCCGCTGCTGTAAGCAATTAAATTGATATTTTCGTGTAATGAGTATACTAAATGATATCATATAAAATATACATAATAAATACCTCTTCGCTTTGCTTGCTCGTTTTGACGTATTTGACATCGTCGATATTAAATTATGATTTGTTTGTGATGTTTGGGAAGCAATTAAATTTATAAACATTTAGCCAACTTTATCCCCCATAAAAGATCATATACGATCATCATATACGATCATCATATACGATCATCATATCTCGCATATTCAAATATTTTTTTATGTTCAGCACGTGATGATGATTGCAGCCAAGTTAAACGCATTATTCGCGGTGTTGGAATAGTTTAACAGCTTTATGCAAAATATTTTCTAAAACGCCGCCGTGCATCTCATACTGTGAATGCCATAAAACAGACACTTTCCAGTGAAACATAAAAAAATGCCTACGAAGAGATGGTATGGTATGCTTTACCTACACCTAATGGATGGGTGTTATGTACGAGGTGCGAACTTTAGGGGTAGGCATACAAGAGGCGTCAAAGCTAATACGAAGGCCAAACGCTGAGGTGTGAAAAGCCTCGATCGTGGTTCTCTTATTGTGGTAGCCGCTAAGCCGCTTACCGGACCCACTAATAAATCCTGAGCCAGTCCGGTTGCGTTGCACTTTGTGTACAGGATGATTCAGATTAAATCAAACAGGATACCTACGATGGTAGCTTCCTAATTGTAATGTTGATAAACGAGCTATACCTACCTACCAGATCAAAAGACAATAGTGAGAATTGAAAAACGAATCAGCTGTCGCGGGAACCGTAGTAAATAATCCCAAAGTAATGTTATTATGCCGTGAAATAAATCAAACACAGGTTTTAAATGTCAAAAGAAGCACTTTGAATCATACTGTATCATAATAGTAAATAACGTCAATGCGTTCGATCCATGGTCCGTAAACCCATCTCAAAAGATAAGAAAACTATTATTTTTTAAGCATTATTACCGCTCATAACTTTTAACGCGTAAAGGTAAAGTTACTCATATATTCTTCTGCTACAAAAAACTTTTATGAAGGCTCATTTATGGGCCTTTTATGGAACTTTGTCTCAAAATCCGTCACCTCGATCCGTCGAACGTATCGAATGTCGTTTTGCGTTCGCGTATTATGTTTCCAAGGCATTTTCAAGCGTGATATATGCTCACTCGATCGGAATTAAATAACTTAACGTGAAGTTAAAAAGGAAGAAAAGTTGTACTCATACCACATTATTATACCTCATTGTAATGAAGAATCTTTTATGGATGAAGAGATTATTGAGATGGTGAGCGGAGATAAACAGAAAGCGCAGAATATAGCGATTGTCACCGACGTAAACGTGCCTTATTAAGCTTTTATACTGTAATGCCAATTTAGCTTTTATCGGGCGGAATCTTTAACAAACGTCGCAGTGAACCCGTAAGGCAGCCATTGTGGTGTCGACTCAGTTATGGACTCCAAGCCGTTGCTATGGTGTAAACAAAACGAGTTATAATATGAAACCCAGGGGCATTTTATGGCATTCTTGCGTCGCGACGCAGTACGCTTTGCAGATCAAATTATGTTGCAGTATGAAAAGAAAACTGAAAAGTCTGGTCATTCAAACATAATCGATCGGTAAACTCGATTTATCGGGAACATGCAGCGACAATTTCACCTAAATTCGGTAGAAATAAAAAGAGTCGAACGCTCAGGCATTTCGGAGAGGCCGCATCGGCGGCGTCTGAGGCGTTTTTTGTGTCATTGTTGAGGCATCCTATCTCTCTCCGTTTTAGTATCGGAACCGATAGACAGTAATGGCGCGCAGAGGAAAATCTTTGCATGATTATTTTTTAGCAGAGATTGCGTCGCTATAAATGGCTTGCGGCCTGCGGCTCGCCATTTGCAATCGGTTATGGAACGACAACGAACCTCTTTTTACATTATAATCGGTCGACCGCCGTACTTTTTTCCGCGATAAGCGATGCTGTCCAAAACGGCCACGGTTACAGAGATACTTATGTACATATTCAACAGCAGTGATTTATTGTGCCTTATTTGAATAAGAATGCCTTTTTCTGCTTTTGGATTTACTCAAGCGGCAACGGTTTAGTATTGGCTTACTTCCTGCGAAATATTATGATGGATGGTTGGACACGACAAACTTGACGGACCAAATTGTATCCGGAGCTTGAGGTCCAGCGCGTCGCATGTCGGTCCTCGGGTTACGGAGACCCGTGCCGCCTCATTAGCGGTTAAGCTTCATTAAATTTACATTTTTAAACCATATTTAAGAGATTATATTTCTTTATTTAGTATGAACGCTTTTCGACCGCACCAAGTGAAACTTGATTGAAATACTTCAGTATTCAAAGAGATATTCTGAGCATGTGTCGCAATCGGAAGGAATCGAAGACAATACGAACACAAATCATAGATCTCGGGAATACCTTTCGGAAACACAATCGAATGAAATATTGTAATTTGACATGGTGTCGACCAAATTGTGGCGCATTAGAATGCGGCTCGTGCGGCGAGACGGCCCGCGCCTTCGTAATAATGGACCAGCTCGCTCATGCATTATTCACGAGGAGTGATCATCCCGATTTTTATATTTTTGGCTTCGCTACACTGTGATAGTTTCTCAGAAGGATTCATGCGACACTGTGTTAAATTAAAAGATGCAACAATAGATCAATTAGTTGAAATACCCCATTGTTTTGTACGACACCTATCTGAAAACATACATAATGGAGCCATACAGACATTGTATAAACTTTTATCTCCGAGAAAATAATATTTGAATGGGAAAACATTCTTTAAACCCGCAATTAAAACCCAAAGAGATCATAAAATAGATATATTGATTAGCCGGCACCGATTGCGTTATAAATTATCACATTGTAATTAGCGTGGAAGGAACTCCGGGATAGAATTAAAAAAATAAACAGATAGACATAAAGGGAGCCTTCATCAGACCCGCGCCGCCGGCGCCATACAATGGCGACCTACTATCCACCGCTAATTAGTTAGTTCACTTCATTCAAGGAACGCTGTGTTCGATGAAATGAAACAATTAACTCCTATGTTCTCGGAATCCACTACTCGTGCTAACAAACCTCAGCTCTCTGAAAAGCCGGAGTAGATTCATTGCCACAGCCTGTGGTATAAATTCAAATAAAGCTCGACAGCGCTGTTGCAACAGCTACACCGAAGTAGGTCATAATCGTTACAACAATCAACCGAAAACTTGTGAACGTAGTTCTATGGGACGGTTTACGACAAAGAGATAGTGTAAGTGGACACATGGCAGAGGCATTAGATTACCCTTCTAGTCCGTAACAGGCACATTATCCTGTAATTGGGGCTCGTGAGCATAAAAATATTTCTTGGTAGGCACTCTCAGCCGAGATACTTGTAGATCATGGGAATGTCTCTAACGCTATGGCACATAGGATCTTTCATCATGACAAACTTCTCCAGATTCTGGTAGCCTTATCAAAGCGGATTTTGGGCACAGTTTGTGCTCCAACCAGTGTGGTATTTGTATTTTCCTAGACTCGATCTATAAACTTAACGAACTCAATGGCCGAAGGCGAGCGTCTCGAACTGAACACGTGTCGTTGATTGCCCCCAATTGGCGAGCGAATAAAAACAATCGAGCACACAAAAATAACCGTGATTTCATCGTCAGTCAACATGTGATGTTTTCTCTTAGCGTAGTGAACTGTATGTTCCCACAAACCATGTGAAATGCCCGGCTTGTTCGATCCCAGATCGCCTAAAATACTAATGATCTTGAACGTATGTTGATGGGAATCTATCAAGTCCTTGAAATGTTGATAAACAAACAGATGTTTTTTTTTTATATTCTGAATAAGTTATTCCTGACTCATCCCACTTTGGTCCCAATGATCCCATTTTATCTGCTAGACATTTAAAACATATTTCGTGGAATACTAACTCTGTCCTACTAACCGTACCGTAGCTTAATGGACTTATGTAAGTACCTAACCCTACCACTATGAGCTCGTCATTAGGAATATCTCCTCTAAAATTATTTAATAACATAATGCCCAGTCCAGATCATACCTTATCTATGTACTTGTAAATATTTAAACGAATTAATAAGCCAGCTATCCATATTAATAACTACTTACTACCTTATTGTACCATATTATGTTTTGTAAGGTCTCAAATTTTAATGTGCGTGGATTCCGTTGGCTCAAAATCACGTCCATACATCGTCTGCGTCTAGAGTTACTGGCTTTGACCCTGTAGGTCTGGATGGAGTCTGATGGCATATGGGAACCGTGCGCAATGCCATCTGATGTTTTATCGTGACAGCAGATAACAACATCCGCAAGTTATGTTGTATAGGTCACACAGGAAATAAAACCGCAATGTTTTTCAATCGTTACATTGTTGGTTAATTTTGGCACAATACTTCCTCTTTAGTGATATAGAACACGGCACCTACCTCCTGTTATTGAAGTTTTAACATAAGTTAACATAACACACACATTTTAGGTTAAGTTATTGTTAAATGGATGTTCTAGTTTTTAGAATAATTTCTATTGAACAATAAAAAAAATACTTATTTATTTTTGCGGTAGGTAGATTACTAGAATTTTAAAAGCTCTCGTAAATGCGTTTCGAAGTTCTCCGTTTGAGGAAACAGAGGGTAGGATCATTCGTCTTTGATTCTAAATAAAGAGGTTTTTCTATTGAATATTAAGGACTTCCATCTCATTATCACCTGAGCTAACAAGCATAATAATATCTTGGGAGTGTCACCCCAATAACACGGGCATTGTCAAGTCTCATTAGAACTTTGAATGCCCTCTGCATGTCGCTCGTCTTGTGCATCGCTGCGCGCCGTCTGCGGGTCAAACTGCAGGGCAGTGCATGTCATGATACAAACCGTAGATTTTTTTCTCTCACTAATGTCTAGACTTCTTATTCTTATAAGTTATGCCAGGGTTACAATCATAAGTCACACATTTATCTTCAGCTTAGGAAGTGTATCCTGCTTGATTAAGGGTGCGTTGTTTTATTCTTATTTCACAGTTGTTATTACGCACATCCGTTGTTCACATGCACTTGCGTGGGGCTTTGTAATTAGATAATTCATTGCTGACGTCATCAAGCCAGGGCGACTGATTTTATTATTGCATTAGGCCAGATTTAATAAAAATTAAACGTAGCCTTTAGACTCTTAAAAGTTATAACGGGTTCCAAGTTAGAACTTATATTTTTTAATTTGGTATGTACTTGGGTAAAACCAGTATTTGCGGATATTACAAATTGAGTAACAATTTTAACTCTAATTTTGCACGGGTCAAGAGTACCCTCAAATTTTAATCAAGGTTCAGGACTAATGTGTTAAAAACTTACTAAACTTGGACATGATCCGTTCAGAAGTTTTGGTGTAAAGAGGTTACAAACGTCCAACGCATTGAAACTTTTAGCAGGTATGATGTGATTATAAGTACCTACATACCTGATAATCTTGTCTTAGCAGATGGTTGGTGAGGTAAAAACTATAACTATATAGATAATCGCGAACGCGAGAAAGAGAGATTACCCATGAACAAGGCATCAACGTTGGCTGCAAAAAAGCAAATGGAGTCAATGCACCAGCATCACTCGAACATTGTCGAGTATTCAAGTTTGTAAGGGCTTATTTGCCGACGCTCTTTTTGTACAAACTAAGTACTTGACTGGAGGTTAAATCTGTCACGCCCTCACCGCACGCTTAATTTGTAAGAATAGCGTGATTATACCTAATAGTGATTGTTGGCAAATATACGTCTACTAAAACTTTTTTTTAATGTATGCTTTACTTTGACAGCAAGCCGCACAGAATAGACCGGAGCAGATTCAGCTGTAGAGATAGTAAAATCAAACAAATCATTATTAGATACAAAACCAAATACCTAACCTCTTATGTACATGTTCTGATGTTCATATGACAATGATCAAAATTGCAAACCGTTGATAATTTTATAGAAGCGCTACATCAGCCAAAACTAATTCATAACTAGTTCATAGGTGTAAATAATAGTTTTAATTTGTCGTTTAAATAAATATATGTACTTTCATGTACCTCATGGCCCTCGACGCACGCGTTCTCAGTGCGTGGACAGTGATACGTTAAGAAATTGCTAAATAAAACATAACATAGTTTGGCGATGACATGCCATGGCATGGGGTGGCGACACATCTCCGGACTCAAACTGAACGCCACGTTTGTATGGAAAGGGCCCTAACTAGCGCGCTATTGATATTTATTAGGGAGGGAGCGAGGGGAGATCTGTTTATTATAATATCCTCTTCCATTATAACGCGTTCGCACGATATGCGTCCTGATTGACAAAGTGCCTTGGAATTAATGTGACATTCACACTTTACGACTTGTTTCAGCTGATTTCAGGAACTCAAGTTCATAAAAGGATTAAAAAAGGGTGTTAGTTGACACAAGAAAATTGACAGCTTAAAATTGACAACGAAAATGAACGAATATTAAAAATAAGGTCAAAGTAATGTTTTAGCTGAAGGAAAAAGTTGATAAAAGAAATTAATATAAAATTTAATTTAATTGATAATTGAACTAATCCTTATGCGTGATGTGATGACTCACCAGTTACATACAAAACCTTTTTTTATTCGTTTTTAACTCTAAGGATAACAAATAATGACGATTAAATACCTATTCACTTTTAAGAATCCAAAATTAACTTAATGCTAAAAGTGTAATCAACCCCGTTATCTACATGTTTTAGTTACAATTAGTAACTACTAAACAAAAGTAGAGGAACACCGACGAGGGGTTTGAGGGCTATGGAAAGTAAGGCTCAAATTAATTATAAGCAATGAAGTGAAGTTTGGTTAAGTTTTATTTGAAAACTTGAACAATTTTGACAGCTGTCATTGGAAATGAAATTAGTGGAATAGCAGACCTACTACCCAGTGTCCTAGTTGTAAAACTATGTATCTATTGCAACGTTACAGCTAGTTATTATCGAAACTACATACATCACTAGAAACTTCTTCTTGGCTTCTTCGTCAGGTGCTATAAAATCGGTGCTCCTAAAAATCGGTGCTCCAATGGAAATACTTCAAAATATCCACCCTGAATTTTTATCGTTATTAATTTTGTATGTCACTTAATTCCTAAGTGTAAATAACGCCTTAAAACTATGCAGTCGAAACTTTACATAGTTGATTTGTCTCGAAATACTGAATTGAAGACTTCCTGCGTTATTCTTAAGACCCCTCCTTTGGTTTAGACACTAGGTTGAATTAAATTGTAGTGACCTAGAGGTAGAATAAACGACTGTATGGTCCTTAAGTTCAGTTTGTTTTGTCTTATCGCTTTTACTATCGTTAAACGGTCACCTGACCCAACCCTGGTTAAATTACGCCTGTCAGTAAGTAGTTAATGGTTTCCTCAGGAAATGTTTAGCAAAACAACGTCGTGTTGTTAGGTACTAAAGTGCTTGTGTTAATGACAAAGATATAGATATATCTTGTATCTATAAAAAATCAGGATGAGGCCTGCGTCCAGCAGTGGACCATTATAGGCTGATGAGGAGGATGAGGATAGCTAGTTTTAATAAATAAATATTAATGATTATACTCGCCGCGTCTGCGTAGAAATTTATGTTTTAAAAACAAATTTTAGACATTTATTGCTCAAACCACAAGGCAGTTTTGTAAAAATAAAAAATACGTAATTTATTATTTACATATATATTTATACTGATTTTTGAATCAATCGAACCAAGGAATAAAATTTTTCCATAATAATATCAATTCACACTATAAGGAATAATAAAAATATTAATATTTGATAATAATGACTATATATAAACCTGTTTATAGTATTAAATTGTACTTGCCTAAGTGCTTATTTTGTAAACCTAAAGAAATAAAGTTATTGAGTTTTTTTTTTTAATAAAACTTTACCACACTATTTAACCCCCTCGGAGTTTTTGAAATTTAGATTAGCCCATGTGTTATTCCAACTTAAACTATCTATACATATTAGCAAATTTCATCGAAATAGGTTAAAACAAACATTCACCCATACTTTTGCATTTATAATATTGATAGATTTAGGTTATGACACTTTCTTAATACATAAAAATCTCTTTCTAATGAGCTGCGAAAAACTATAACGAATTATAGACCATTTTACAAAGATTAAAGAACTCCAGCACGCACGTGAATCAACTGTTTTACTCTGGTACCAGACTCCTGATGCTGGTGATATTCGAGAAGAACAACTTAAACTCATTTTAAAAACGCATGCTCTACATTACACGAAGTAGGTAATGTAGAGTAGGTATGTGTTGAATATTGAGAGAGTGGAGTATGAGATTAGACGAGATTGAGGTTGAATACCAATAAAATCACCAATGAGTTCATAAAAAAAATTCGCTTGTCATTCCATTTTATTTTATTATGTAGTTTTGATTTATTATTCTTAAAAGGCTCAAAACCATTTATGTTTAATTTTTATTTCATAAGTTTTCGATATACACATTTTATTATTTTATAAATATATGTAGCTTATCTATATTCTATGTACGAAAGCAACATTATTTTTAATCGACATCAAAAAAGATTTTTTTTTTCAAAACGAACTTTTTACTTATATTGTTCTTACCATAGACATAGAATTTTTTCACTACGTTCTTACCTACCAACTTCGCTATAAAATTAATGTCATAGTAAGGTATAATTGAGTTTTGATAGGAACTCAGGACTTCAACATCATCATTATTATTATAAATGCGAAAGTAACTAAACGGATCGGACTGAAATTTTGCATACAGGTAGATCTAGGTCTGGAATAAAAGATAGGCTAAATTTTATCCTATAAATCAGTTTCCAGGGGAAATAACATTAAACAATAAGTTATAGTAAGTAAGAATATGACAATGCAGGGGCTTCCCGCGTTCTGTCGGAGCCCTAACATCGGTGTATCAAGACGAGAATCTTTACTCAGGGTTCTGAGGTCCTACTCAGAAAACAAAAGAAGTTTCTGATTCGTATTCGCGCAATATCAACCCAAATGTCAATTGCGATGCGTCTGCACGAAACTTCGCTTTTCGTATTTACGAGTACGTACTGGCCCCTCTGGTCACAACCTACTAGAATCGAAAGGTTATTCTGTAGTCAAAAGAAGTTTTGTAATAATCACACATACTTATTTAAATCCTATTTTATTTCTATGTATGTTATGTACCTACTTAATATCTGAATTTAAATATGGAAACAATTAATTTACAAATCCATTAGCAATCTTTTAAACCGAGAACCTGTTAAGTTTGTGAACACCTAAATATTTAGGACTAAAAAATGAACCAAGATCCTTTTATGTTGGTGGCGTTCTTTTCTCTACTGTTTTTAACCAAAAAAAATAATACAATGTAACTACTGGTGATATTTTGGAAAAACTTTCACAAATTGATACATCCATCACACACAGAGTACCTACGTTATATCCGAGGTGGTATCAGCTAAAAGCCTTTTGATTGTAGAACCTTCTGTTTTATATGATAAAATAAAATAGTTTGTAGTTACTTACTTTGACTTTTTTTTTCATTGTGTAGTTAGTGTTTTTTTTCTACAAACTACTATGGTGGATCTTAGCAGGTTTTGCGCGGGATTGCTACTTAATATTAAGTCTTTTTTTAGTAAAGAATATATTAAACTATTCAAGTTCCTAACCCCTACCCCACCCTCGCCAGGTCACGTGTCCGAGCGGGGGCTGCCGTGAACGCTTTCCGCGGCGCTTTCCCACGCCGCCACCCCTATGAAGACCCGCTTGTTGACTGACTGAGAACCCTATGGATATGTTTCCGGGCCGGACGATATGACGATAAGCTTTTTTTTATTTTATTTTATGGTTTGTTGAGTTATTGATAGCATTAGCGGGGGTTTATATTATACATTATGTATTTCTACATCTCCAAAATAAATATGCTCGGATTTATCTTAAGTATTTTATTTCGCAATACTAATACAAGGTTCTTTAAAAAAAACACTTATGCTAGATATTAAGAGCCCTCTTAGGGCGCAACGCAATACAACCTGAGAGGAGAGGCTAATCACATAATTATTAAGTATCACAATTATAATACCTGATTAATTATTCTTTATTTATTTTTTTGCAAAGAATGAATAATCTAAATTGACTTATGTTAGGTTTATATTATTCTAATGTATGGTATCGTCCATAAATTCTTTAATCGAATAATACTTTTATTTAGGAGTAGGTTTTAAAGTTTATTTTTATATTAAATGTCTTTCTCAGATTGCTTATATGCTACTACTAACATGCCTACTACAAAATATATATTTTTTAAACAAAAAGCTGAAACCGCTCTTTTGTTTTTTCATACCTGACGTCACAAATCCAGGCTTCCAGCACCTCCAATCCATACCTACATAAGAAATAAAAGGGGATCGCGCCAGCTCCTTAAACATTACCTACCAGTTTCCACAAAACTACTTTTTAGGCGTATGATCTTCGACAAGATAATAAGTAAGTACCTCATATTAGTTTATATCTACTTTGCGTTTTTACAGAAGTTTTCCTCCATTATAAGATTTATATTATACCTAAGTCAAAGTCAACTGACAAAGAAAGCTACTAGTTTTCCAATTATCTTTCGAATAACGCGACACACGCGTGTGCACATGATGATGAAAAACAAAAAGTACCTACTTATGTAAGTATAAAATGCGTGATGATGATGTGATATGATGCTGTACAAGCCGGTTTAGGCTACGGTGACTGTGTGTGTGCCTGGTCAGGCGTTTTAACGGAGACTTAGGGCTTCAATCATTAGGGTGTTAGATTTTCTACCTTGTATACCCAAACTTGCCAAACTTGTTGCTGGAGTTTATTTAGAGCGCACTTAGGGCACGTCTATTTTTTAATCGTTTATTTGGTGTATAAGTGTGTAAATCCCTTAATTCGAAAATACCTATACAATAGTGCTTAATACTTGGTCGTGTCAAAATGCCTTGAACTTTGTCATATTCAATGATGATGACAAAGTTCAAGATGTCAAGAAAATTAGCATTTAAGATAGTCTAGTAGTAGTAATACTTAAAATACCTACTTCAACCATTTGTGTTATCGGTGGCTATTATGTAAATATCCATTCTGGTTCCAAATTATCTGGTGATTTTTAATTATATCATTAACGCCCAAGTATTTTTGAGGTGCGACAATAATTGGTTCTGATCCAGTTCGATTCCCATAAAATACAGATTTAAAACACAAAAATGCTAATACAAGTAATTTGAATGATATTATTTTAAAGTGTTCAATGAAGCGATCGGAATGTAAGTCTTCAGCGCCGCACGTCATTATCCAAAACCAAAAGTACCAATCATTGAATTCATAGAATGCTAAATCTTAGTATGAATTGCATGCTAACAATTTTAAGCACGCAATCATGGAATCATGGAATAATATGGAAATAGCAGCTTATTATAGCTTTGCTTAAACTTTACGACCGTTATACGGCGGCCGTAATTTTCAAAATGCCAAGACGCCACTTTTAGCCGTCAATAAAGCTTCAATTTGTTTTTTTTTACCGCACCGCATTTGTCACGTTTTGTGATTATTTTATTCCGGCAGTAATAAGGCGGTTACTGCTTGATAGAAGACGATATTTTAGTAATCAGTTGGATGATGGTTGGTTCGCTCGATGGTCTGAATCAGCCTCCGGGTAGGATCTTATAACGCGATCTGAGAGATGCAGAAATATGTTCTCGAATTTCCAGACACCGTTTGATAATAATTAATATATGCGTTGTTTTGAATCAATTGGTTTGATTGAACCAAGAGGAACCCTGCTGGGTAAGTAGGTAAGGTACCTACTTACCTATATTAATGGTGCTTCTAAAATTTAAATGTAGGTAGGTGTTCCTACAATTATACGGTTTTTCTTAGTGCCTTTAAATGTTAAATTGGTGATTTCTTAGGTGCCTCTAAAATTCTAAAAAATGTTAGTGCCACATAATCTCTACATTAAATATACCTACCAAATCGTGGGTAGGATGAAATAATATTTAGATGTCTTGCCTACTCACGTAGTACCTACTAGGTCGGATTGTAAAAATATTGGTGTGTTGTAGAATACAGAGATGCATTATCCATATCCAGCTAGGTAGGTATAGGACCTACCGACAGATAAACCAAAAACATTCTGTTTGTTAATATCCGAACAAAATAGCTGTCAAATAAGTATGCCACGAAGAATAATAGAACTTTCGACATCTACATACCTGCCAGTCCAGTCGCATTGGTCACCAAGCACCGCCTCCGCAAAACAAACTCCAAAAAATGTCCAAATCACACCAAAAATCCACATTTTGGAGGCAAAATCCAGCAGAAATTACAAAAAGTCACCTTGTAATCACATCACAAAATAAAATTCAAGTCCTTTCGTTCGTACAACAACAATGTTTACAATTTTTACAAAATGTAAACAAATCGCGTAAATGTCGAGTACGCGACAGCTTTCCGACAGCGTGAATACTCGACTGACTTGATGAGGGAGACAGAATCCAAAACACCAATCTTGTGGCGGAGCGACGGAGAAAGAAGCTCAAACTCTATAGTTAAAGCGAGATAGTAGTTCGTTCCATTTGATTTCTGAATGATTGTAACTACCGCCGCAAGTCATGCTAAAATAAATTCTGTGTCTGTGACATAAGGATGAAACTAAGTGGTTAGTAAATTAAGCTTTGTATTAAAACTTATAAATTGGCGGGAAAGGTTAATCGTACACAAGGTTTTTTGTTCTCCACTGATTTTGTCCTCAAGGCGTTTGCTGTTTATATTGTTGGAAAGTGCCGTTTTTAAATTTATGGCACTTCATTTCACTTAGGATTTCGGCTTTGATTATTTATTATGACGTCATTAGAAACTATGAATAACCCCTTTATTAACACTTTCATAGCCCACGACACGCGACGCATATATCCATGTTGAGACGGGGCGGGACGGCCGGCTTCGCGCGGTTGGCGACAACGACGACGACGACGACGACGCGAAACTAAAACCGAGGCTGGGCAGTGAATGCGTTAAGAATTATTTTGATGTAACATTACATCACATGCAGGCATGTGTTCCAGAATAAAATAGTTAATATATAAATATGTATAGTTAGGTATATCATTCTTACAAATCAGATTGTTAACTATTATAACTACTACTAAGTATATAGTAAGTATATTATAACTTTCTATTCTAATCCCTAATATTAAAAAACAAAATAAGTCAATGTTATTAAATATGATTTATTATTTGTTTAATAATAGATATTAGAGACAGCATTCTAAAAGCCATTCACGGTCGGCTGGGCAGTCAGGTAAACTGCACAAAACCGCACGATATTATGGGAGGCTTAAGTGGATATTATTGTTAAAAACACTTAATTGCTCACAACTGAGTCCCTTTTAGTTTTTTGTCTGTTTCTGTGATTTGGCAATATTTTAGTTTTTGACTGATAACTTGATAAGGTTTGCCAACTTTCAAAATAAATGGTAAAATAGATTACATTATTGAAACTACCTGGTATTCATCCGTAAAAGTTTTGCCATATAGCATTTATTAGGATTTATTTAGCCATATAGCAGTAGCCATACATTTTAGGTTATATGGCTAAACTAGCAGCGCCACGCGGTTTCACCCACGTAGTTTCCGTTCCCGTGGGAATTCCGGGATAAAATAAAGCCTATGTGCTATTCCAGACTATAATCTATCTCTGTGCCAAATTTCATACAGATCTGTTCAGACGTTTTGGCGTGATTGAGCAACAAACATCCATCCATCTAAACTTTCGGATTTATAATATTAGTGTGATTGATTATATAAGTAATTATTGTATTGTATTCAGTCGATCAGTCATGTCTAGTACCCATAACACGATCTCTGCTTAGCTTTGGGACTAGGTTATGCTGTGTGGTTTGTCTATCATTACTTTATTTATTTGATTTTTGTAGCCTTCTGGATGCGTATTCGTAGACCCTGGATCAAAACAATGTTCACAAAAAACTTAATAACACTATCATACTAAATATTATTATAAAATAAAAAAAAAATATATATTATATATAAAAAAAATTATCATCATCATTGGGCAGTTAGGATAAACTATTTTGAGAAGGATTCCATGAAGAGGATCCAGCTAGGTTGGGCAGCGTTTGGGAAATGACGTCGAGTCGAAAAAATAAAATTTGACTTGTCTAAGTGCTTATTTTGTAAGGTTAAAGAAATAAACGTTATTGATATTTGATATTCGATATTCTTCTCGTCATCCATACCGCAATGCTTGAAAAGGAACGTTTTCAATCAGTGCGTCCTACCCGTCATGTCATGACTTACGGAGCTGAGACGTGGACACTCACGGTAGGGCTGGTCCACCAGTTATTGTCGCCCAGCGAGCTCGGAGTTTCTCTGAAGGATAGGATTCGTAACGAATACATCCGACAGAGACTTATCAAAGTGTTTATTTTGTAGGCTTTAAGAAATAAACGTTATGGAATTATGAATAAGAGAACCACGGTTATAGACATAGCTCAGGGACATTACCATCAAGCTGAAGTGGCAGTGATCTGGCTATATCTCGAGA
This sequence comes from Eupithecia vulgata, assembly GCA_946478455.1. Lineage (NCBI taxonomy): Eukaryota > Metazoa > Arthropoda > Insecta > Lepidoptera > Geometridae > Eupithecia > Eupithecia vulgata. The sequence goes on from OX297867.1 coordinate 11,465,199, forward strand.
AGAACCGACAATTGTTACTTCTTCACGCTAAAACTACTGAACGTATCAGACTGAAACTTTGCATAGATGTAGCTCTAAGCCTAGAATCAAACATATGCTACTTTTTATCCCATTAAAAAGTTCCCATGGGATATAAAAAATAACCATAATTTAAACGTTTCCATAGACACAACGCGTGCGAAGCCGCGGACAGAAACTTGTTTTAATTTATGACAATCGACTTGATCCACCAAACTCTTTAACACGATGAACGCTAAACCCAGTTAAAAAGTGTCGTATTGATTCAGAATGCATACCTATCAATCATCACATCAGTTTTAGTATTTCTGGAAACTTCTAAATGAAATGGAAATAGCCCTCTTATCCAAGTGTCGTCTGTTTGCGCCAAGATAAACTGAATCAATAGGCAGTGTTTGTGGTCCGATAAACTCGCTTTGTGCCCATTGCCTTGTTTTGCTTGTTTAGGAATAGATTCCTCCTTATCTTACGGTGGGTGCGAAACTCTAAGCTCCCATACAAAAGTTCTTTCAGATTTAGAAAGTACAACCTTTATTGCAATGAAATTTTGAATAGGTAGGTTAGGTATATATGGACAAGATATGGGCTGATAGGAACATCTCCCTTAAAACCAAACGAAAGATAGTGAGCAGCCTAGTTTTCTCAATCTTCCTATATAGGGCAGACTTGGACCTTGAAGGTTAGACCGAGCGCGTATCGATGCTTTTGAAATGTGGTGCTTGCTGGCTGGTGCAAGATGCTTCGGATACCGTGGACTGCTCGCCGCACCAACATGTCCATTCTTAAGGAGCTCAACATCAACACCAGGCTCTCCACCGTATGTCTTCGCAGAATCCTTGAGTTCTTCGGACACATTGCCAGAAAAGACGGCAGCAACCTGGAAAGGCTCGTGGTTACGATGTGTGACGCATGCGTTGATGTGATCAAATTCGATCAACGCTTGAAACCAACATGAGCGACGCTATCCGCACTGCGGAAGACTGACCCCGATGGAGACACATCGTGCATTCCAAGGTCCTACAAAAAAGGTCCCCACCCCCGAAGTAAAATAATAGCATGATTTTTGATAGCTCTTCTATTTTTGTTATAAACTCCAAATGAACATTGTCGTTGTCGTAGCAAACTTTTCGCGCCGCTACGAACACGCGCGTTTATGTCTTTTCTATGAAAATTATTATATATTTTTCGTAGCATTTTTGCATTAGCACATACGGTTGTACAACTGTTTGTTTCCTTATTTAAAACAAAAAATTAGAAACAACACAGAAACTTTAAATTAAGCTTTAAAGTTTCTTTAATATGGCGCTGGCGCTACCACGACTCACACACAGATTAAGTAATGTTACTTCGTAGGTAACTCACACTAGCGCCGCCACCTATTTTATTTTGTTATTACGGAATTTACAAAAAAACATTGGGTAGCTTGTAATACCTATCATAAGCTTTTTTTTAATACATCTGTAATAGTTTTATTTGGGTAGTCTACGCTGAGACTGACGCGATAACAGAAATTGGTGGCCAGTTGGCCACCAAGAGCAACTTAGTATCTCTGCCAAAAATAAACTGTAACAGAGGCATTAAAAAAAGCTTGCAAACTGCCCATTTTATTAATTCCTTCGCTTAACGTAGTATAATAAAATAAAATAGGTGGCGCTGCTAGTCACCTTAAACTTGTAGCTAACAAAGTGTGTGTGTGTGGGCAAATCCTATGTATGGGTGTGTGTAGGTAGGGTACATATACTAGGTATTATAATAACTTACACCTCTTAAAAGTATACTTACGCCCGAGTAGGTACTCAAACGCAACTAAGGTTCTTCTTTGTTATTGGCAATATGTTTCTGGTTTGCCACTTTTTTTACCAGCATCGTTCTAGTTCAAGAAAATTGCAACTCGTTTATTGATTTTGAGCCATTAGCTGTGATGAATCAGTCATGATAATGGTTGTCCAACGCCCGAATACTGCTGTTTCATGATAACTACTTAAGTAAGACGCGCTTAAATCTGAATTTCTTTTAGTAGTAGGGTTCGTTTGAGCTTCGAGTGTTGGCCAACCATTTACACCATTGACTCATCACAGCCAATCAGCCATCTATTATCATTGACAAACAAACTACAATGCTAATGTTATAAAAATATGGCTACAGAGTCGTACTAAAACATCATTGTTTCGATTTCGCCTAACGTATAAATACAAAGAAGTACTAATACAGCCACTTCTGTTCCCAGAACCATTCGGTAGTGGACCACCAATCCATCATCTTATTAAGTATATAGCTACAGTAAAAATAAAAAAAAAGACTATAGTAAAAATGAATATGTGCAGTGTCTTATTTTTAATCACTATGGTGCAGTTAGCTGTTGTGTACTGGGTCAGCGCGAGTCCACTTATCGCGAAAGATAAATGCCTATGGCATAACGACACATGTGAGTAACCTCCTTGCCTGAATTAGAATAAGTTATCTCTTCAAGACCTTCGAAGACCAACCGTATACCTTATACGAGTAGAGAAGGTACATACCTACTCAGAAATGTATACTTAATCAGAAAACTATGTAAGTATTCAAGGACTACGGGCTCCCATTGATTTTGCAACAGTCCGCAGATGGCATGAACTGTTCCAATGGTAAATACTAGTTATAATTTGGTTCTATTCTTTAATTTGTAGGTTTTCTTTGTTATTAAATTATCAAGGTACCTAAGTATAGAAAATTTTAAATAATTGCAATTAATTCAATTCAGATTTGCCTGCAGGATTTTAATTTTTTGGATTTTTGTCGGAATATTTTGGTGGTGTATACCAAAAAAATCTGAGCAGTCACCAGATAGCAGAGTTCCCAGAATGCTGGCAGTAGCAGCATTGCCACGTTGAATGGAAATTCTACTTCGATATCCGAAATAGGAGCTAGAATTCCACAAATTTACCAACAAAGTTTAACAACGTAAATTATCTGAAGTGTCTACTTGGAGAAGGTTTTTTTAATGGTAGCAGTGAAAGGTTGTTGAAAAAGGTGACGTTGAACGATGATGCGACGAATTTGTATAATGTCTTTATGTTTCAAAACGATTAAGCATTTAGGTAATTAATGGCAGATGATCACCGTATTAGTTGGAAATGTAGATGTCTTGCATCGTTTTTGTTAAATATTAGTAATGCAACTAATATAAATATTCGTATTGGCCGAATAGTTAGACATTTCCCGAATACTTTTTCTTATTCGGTAAATAAATAATTACGTTTACGAAGGCTTAATTGTATCTTGCCTCAATAAAATCAGCAATGGTCTTTTCATCCCGATGTAAAAATCTGACAAATTCCCTATCAGCGGACTTTCGAATAGATTTTAATTTATGGCAAATGATGAAACCTGTCTAATGGCGACGATCCTTGTTGACCCTCGATTCAAAACAAGGATTTTCAGCACACCCATCGTCGCTGAAGCCGCTCGATCGGATCTTGATGACATACAAGACCTATAAAAGAACCGCACCCGTTGACAACTACTGAGTGGAATTCGGGAAGCATGCCAAGAAATAATTGAAGCGGAAACGGTAGAGCCAATTTCGATATTTTCCGGTCCGGTCAGTAGGTATTTAATAAAGTTATTTTTTTTGTACTTATTTTCTTTTGATTGTCTATAATAAAATTATTATTTATTTTAAGTGTAATTATTTTTACATTAAGTATAAACGAAATTGATATTTATTTAAAGTTCCCAAAATTACAGTCTGCTGATCTATTGGTCTTCTGGCGAGACAATACCATCTCCCTGGCTGAAAAAAACCAACGAGTTTTTATTCATATCGAGTTATAAACCATGCACCTACCTACAGTCGCTCCGGGAGGCTTTTTTCAAATGCTGGCAACATCCAGCCTAAAAAAAGAAATCGCATGTCACCCACAGACATTAGACTGGCGCATGGCAGCTGCGCTTTATATTAAAGATGTCGCCAACACCAATTCTACAGAAGTTGTGTTTTATAAGTACGACCTTTGTGGTGCGGTGGGCGAAGGTCCGCCTACTTTGATACGTGTTGTGTCGAGTAACATACATTATAGATCACAGATGTACTAGGGATGCTAACGCAAATATAGATATTACTCCTTACCTTATATACAACATAGGTATGAGGTGAGGAATTTATTTAAATCCAGGCAATCTAATATATTTTTTATTGATATAAAAATTTATAATAAATAAGGCTATCTAGCCCCAAGCTAAGTAGAGCTTATGTTATTGGTACTAGATAACTGATATAAGTACTAAAATAATAAAATACAATACTTATACTTACATTTTAAACTGATCAGAACATAAATAAATGCATTTATGCCAAAACTTAAGTGTATAACAGCAACGTTACAACTGAAAACAATAACTTCAACAACGTTTGTTCACACACGTGCAGCGAAATATGTGCACATTCGAACTCTAAAATGGACGAGAGAAACACGACCTTTACGGTGTAATTTTAAACTTACCTTTATACCTTCTTAGTACTGTGTTCTTACCTTTTGTTTCATTGTTACAGGCGTAAAACAATGCCCTGATTGGATGGTGGTCACAAAGAGCGACTGCAGTAAAACCTACTGGAACTCGCAGAAGACCTGTGACCAGCCCGAGGAGACGCTAGTAGGGACTGTCTGCGGTTTCTCTCGCTGCGACTGCCCTGATGGCCTAGCTCTGGATATCACCACCGGTGTGTGCTACGATGTCGACAACTGTCCGACAAATCATTCGGAGGAGACTGAATAATTTATTAATGTATAAATTCTAGGATAAGTTAATTTATTTTTTTACATTTTGAGATTCGATTACAATTGCATTAGGGTTTAAATTTGTTCCTACCTATTTATTACTAATTTTTAATTTATTAAACAATTACGTACATACTTAACCTTATAATTTTTATTAAAAAACTGTTTTCGACAAAATCTCATTTTCCCAATTGTTCCTAAAATTCCAGTGAATCGAAGTTGGTTTTATTATGTGTTTATAGAAAATTGTTTACGATTTGCAAATTAGTTTTCCGTCAGTTTTATTGCTAGTGGAAGGCAGAAAAAATATAATACTTAACACAAATATTTGAATCGAACCAGCATAAATGTGTTTATCTAATAACTAGGTACCGATTAAGCGTGGGCTGGCCATATCTCGAGAAGAACCGACAACCGCTGGGGTAAACGTGTTCTTGAGTGGAGACCGCGACTCGGCAAACGTAGTGTAGGACGCCCTCTGACCAGGTGCGATGACGATTTGCGAAAGACTGCTGGCAGATGCTGGATGCGGCAAGCTGAAGACAGGGCGCTATGGCGCTCATTAGGGGAGGCCTATGTCCAGCAGTGGACAAATATAGGCTGATGATGATGATGATTAAGGTTCCGATTAAGTAGGTAGAATGGAAAAAGGACCATAATAATACGTCTTACGTAGATAGGTATACTCATTGCTGGCGCGGGGTGGTTTCGCATATATGCGCTTGTAGTTGGGTGGATATTTATTTAGTTCTCTTGATTTTGTAGCGATATCGCGTATATAGATTAGTTACATAGGTACTGTTTTACTTCCAATCGTGATAGATTTCTTAATTGCTTTATTGATGATGATGATTCCTAGTTAATGGCAATATAAGTCTGGTTGGACTCTTTTCTGCCAGTGTCAAGTAATGGAAATTAGTAGTAAAATATGAGTTAGCAAGTTATGAAGAATGTTGATACAAAAGAAAAAACAAATCGCGCGAATTACGAAATTTTGACGTAGTGGTTTCTACGTCAATCAAACTTAAATGTCACTGTCAACGTTCGAACTTTAAAATATCAATGTCATAATATTTGAATCTATGCTGCCAACTCAGTATTTTAAAGCGAGATCTATCAAATATAAACGAACATGCTAATACTCAGAATTTCATTTCATACATTGACGAATGAATGTGATATGATGAGATGCATGGAATGGGTGACATCGGCGACAGGGCGGTATGATATCATGATAAAGCATGGCTCTGATTTGAACTAGGTATATTTTAATATTTTAATCGTCAAGACGGAACAAGGCCGATGATGATGATTTGCTTACCGACCGAACCTAATTCCTTCTGCTGCGGTAACATACTGATTGTTGTAATCGTTTCTTAACTCTTTTATAATTTTATTACTTACATTTAAGTCTAGTAATATAATTATTATAAAAGCCTTTGTAATAAATACATTAAACATTGTTTATAAGTATATAATTGCTATATTAAGCTAATTCTTTGAATTAGATTTTAGTTTTAAGTTATCTTGTAGCGCCCCAACGGGGTACATGTTTGATACTTTTTACATCTACCTACTTAAGATCCTCTGCAACAACATGTAACACCTGAATAAATAAATAAATTCCATGCTTTAATCGGCATGTTGTCACACTTTTGGAGTGGGTGGGGTATCCTTTCTTCCTTAATCCTTTGTGTAGTGAGTGAGCTGGAAACCCACCTACGAGCCAAGGAAGGACCAAAAAATATGAGAAAGTTGAAAACAATTTTGACCGCAAAATATTTTTTACCCGAGCTACAGCGTTTTGTACAGCGCTATTGTTTCTCTATGAGTTATTGAAAAATAAAACAAGTGAACAATGCTTCGTTTGTGCATGAGTGGTGCGGGCTTCCAATCCCAGAAGAATCTGAATACGGCTCTACGGCAACTAACGTCTCAATTACAAAGCAGTCCCTGGAATAAAATGTTACCATACAGGAACTATGCAATTAAAGTCAGAGAAGTTCCCGACAGCAGTGCAGAAACTATCTACAGAGGACCACTCACGCCTCAAATCAAAAGTGTAAAAATATTCTCATTGAGTTCAAGTGTAGCTGGACTGATCGCACAACCCATCATCATAAGAGAAGCAGCAACTATAGGCAGTACTTCTCTTATTGTGGCACTTTGCTCAGTTGTAGGGTTCTTTACATTTGTGACACCGCTTTTATTACATTTTATTACGAAGAAATATGTTACTGACATTCAGTATGACCAAAAAACATCTACATACAAAGCAACAACTATAAATTTCTTCATGGCAAGAAGATTAGTAAGTATGTTATTTATATGCAATAAACCACATGGTATTTCATTATTAAGTGTCATAAGGCGACTGAGGGATACACACCGGGGGGCGGGCAGCAGCACATCCTGCCTGCTCTTGCATCATTGGGAGTAATGTCTGGGCATTACCCTCAATGATACAAAGTGTAACATAGGCTGATGGTGATAGCTTAAGTACAGATCTAGGTGCATAGTCTGGTATAAGTAAGACAATGCATCTGCACAAGTAGTAAAAAAAAATTAAAGGGCCTAAAAAAACTACACATTTACCGCCTAGCCTGAGGACAACCGCCTAGCTATGAAAGTGTTAACGCACTCATAAGTTCTATTCAATAAGTAAAGTTTGTGGCCACACAGAACTTTGTTGACTTATTGTCTAATTTGTTTGGTTTCAGCATGAATTCAAACCAGAAGATGTGGAGGTGCCTGATCTCCCTGGGATGTTCACTACATTGAAAGTCAAGGGCACACCTCTGTTTATAGAAGCAAGGTTCTTTACAGAGCCTTTTCACTATGCCAGAATAATGGGTTATGACAAACCCATGGACTTTAAATTAGGTAATGCAGAGACGGAAGAAAAAAAATAGGTTACTCTGTACCATAATGTAGGTAGATATTTATGACTTAGTTGTTATTGTGTTAATTATGTAATGTAGGGGCAAGGTATGTGCTAGTAAATGCAGATTTAATTAAATAATTGATTGTGGGAATGTGATAGTATGCAATTTGTTTCATCTATGTATGGCTAGAATGATATTCAAGACACTTCCTCCACTTAAGACTTTTTCCATATTGCAGGTATATTTTAAACCAGAAGGATGTACACAACTTGAATAAAATTAATGAATACTGTCCCCAAGACTCAATGGGAATTGTCTTTTCTATCTAGATATTAGATTTGTCGTGCATTTTTTTTAAAGGTTTGTTTTTGCTTAAAATTTTGTAAGTTACTATAATTATTTTGGAGGTAAGTATTGTTTTGTTGTTGTATTTTGTAAAGTTTAATGTGCGTATAAAGCAAGTCAAGATAAAAGGGGTTTAGCCTTGCATACACCCCAAGTTTTTTTATACAAAATAAGTCATTTTTTCCCAACTCTGAAAAACTTGCCCCTGCCTACATATTTCTTATTTTTATCATTCTCAAGTTATGTCATATTATACCTTAATCTAGTAACATTAGGATCATGGTATAATGTAATCATATTTCTTGGACTATGATTAGAATATTGTATGCTAACACAAACATGTGGAAATTAAAGGATAGCAAAGCTAATACTGCTGCAAAGGCAGTCAGTTATTTACACAAAATAAAACAGAATTCTAACAGTATTCTTAACTTTTATTATCCATAATAAAATATTAGCACCTAATACTACTAAAACTCATCTGCTGTATGTAACAATAATTCAAAGCAAATTATATTTTAACAAAGCAAATTTATGACTAGGTAGTTACAGTGGTTTGCAAATTGAGCTTAAAGCTGATAAACATAAAAATTAATCCTATACTAAAATAAAAAACCTTACAGCTACATAAATACAAAAATATAGGGAATGCATCTCTTAGTATAAATTAATTTATATAATAATTACAATAATAGTCATTACAATATTTCTAATATTAGCCAATTTTCTAATAGGATCCTAAATGCATTAGTTAAAAGATTTTTACATGATATTTACACAAGCACCTAGTAATTTTACGGGAGCATCCAAACCTAATCAACATGAGCAAATATTTGAGATGATACCTATTTTTATGAGCATTCAAATACTCAGGTTTCCTTCATTTTTTAAATGCTAATAAATAGGTTGATCCTATATATGTAAGGTGTGGCACTTTCTGTCCCATTTAGTTTTATTTAACGCTGTAAATTAGTAAAAGTAAAGAAATAAATTCGCTGTTTTTAAATATCTGTTACAAAAGCTATGAATAGCTTCATGTATATAGCAAACTTTTTAGTGGGAATGTTAGGTTTCTATTTATTTATTGTATGTTTGAAAAAAAACAACTTACAGATGTCTTAATTTTGTGGTCAGCGGGCCAATACTCATTCCTTGGGAACAAAATTATACTAAACATGGGACCAGCTTGGCATCAGTCTCTGAATATTCAAAATCGGTTCATAATTGACGAAGAATTTTACGAACACAACAGCCGAACAGAGAACCTGTTTTTTTAAAGTCGGTTAAAAAGCACGAGTTACAGAAGTGAAGTAACTACTTTTGGAATGTACAGGATTTTTGTTTATCAGATAATGATATTGAATTTCAAATGGACGGTCCAAAATATGTATTTACTTTTAACAGTTTCTATCTATGACAGACACCACAATAATCACATCCTATATCGAAACTGTCCTTTCCTAATTATTATCAACCCTGATTTTCGTCAAAGTGTTGCCTACCATCAATCATAATGAAAGTTATCAGCCAATGAGTGCGAGGCTGGTGACTTGTCGTCGATGGCCGCGAGGGCGGCGGCGCGCGCGCGGGCCTTGCCTGCCCATTCTACGCGGCAGAAGGTGGCTGTGCCGAGTGTTCCTAGTACGCCGAGGATTATGAGCTGCACTGAGAGGAGAGCCTTCGATGAGTAGAAGAAACACGCTGCCGCTGCCATGGACTGTGGAGATAAAGTAAAATTAGGATTGATATAAGATATGACGACCTCTGTGGCGCGGTGGGCGAAGGTCCGCCTGCGACGCAGGAGGTTGCGGGTTCGATTCCCACCTTGAGACAAATATTTGAACGTTCTGCAGGTATTTTTTCCGGGTGTTCTGGTCGTTTCTGTTATGTTATAATAAAAAATATTTATCTATGTAATGTATTGTATTATGTATATCAGTTATCTAGTACCCATAATACAAGCTGCTTAGCTTGAGGCTAGATAATGCTGTGTGAATTGTCCAACATTATTTATTTGTAAAATCCGTTAAGAGCCTTTACTACCTCAAATAAACCCGTCGGATCTCCACATCTGGAAGATGTAACTACTAAATATTTAACTTTGAAATTTATATATGGTAAATTACAGATACACATGCTAGAAAGTAGCGCACTACTAAGCATGCTTGAAAGCATGCAAATATTGAGTATGCTATCGTAATGTTTACATATGCTACGTATTGGCATGCTAGTTTTGAGTATACTGTTGTATTAGCATGCTCGAAGCAAACATACCAGTCACACTTAACGCAGCCCCCACTACCCCGCTTCTCAGGTAGTCTGCTAGTAAATCAACAGTTGGTCGATTTACTAGCAAACTACGAGCTAGCATGCTATTTTCAAGCAAGGCCCAATACACACGTGCTACTTGATAGCATTTGCTTAAAAATAGCATACTTTCGTGCTACTTACAAGCATGTGTATCAGTAGCTTTACTCTATCGATTTGTTACGAAAACAAGATTCCATAAAATTTCCTTGGTAGAAAAAAATCGCAGTTACCTCTAAATTTTTACTAAAACCTTAATTTCTCAATAAATACAGAAGTTAAGATCTTAAGAATAATGGTAATAGAACTAAGTATCATTTTTTTATTATGTGTTTCGAAACTTGATATTTTGGCTTGCGTTGCTACGCCCTGTCCCGCTCCTATAAACACGAAATCCTATGGCTATCCTTTTCACAAATATTTGAGGTTGTATAGGCCCACTAAGCAAATAGAAAGAGGAGACGGCCTAAGCCACCGTGATTCTCAGCCTGGTCCTGACGTCATCACAGTGGGCGTGGCCTAAGTCAGTGAACTGTTGTCGTTCGTTCTGTGCACAACTTTATAAACAGTGGCATTTTCGTGATTTTGTTTGATATGATGTAGAAAAGGATGAAGTGTTGTGTTTCATTATGTAAAAACTACTCGGACAGACGTTCTGATGATATGAACGGCATTTCATTTCATTTGTAAGTAAGTTTATGCGTAATTTTAATAGAATAGTTCTAGAAAAATCTATCGTGTCGGCCTCTCCAAATATACTTATTGTACTTGACAATAGATGGCGACACTTTGTGTCATGGGAACCTAAAAAGAAATAGGCAGATAGAGCAGTATTAATATATTTTAATAATCAAACGTACTGAAATGTATTCTACTGACATCCCTAAATACTTTTTAGTCGCCAAAATATTATTTTTGCAGTTATCTTATATATTTTTTTAAATGACGCCATCTATCGTTATCTTTCTTCGTTAATTCTGAGTACGTCCCTGTTTTATCCAACACTTAGTGACATCTAGTGTGAGGTAGTTAAACTACTTAGTAACATCGATACAGAACGAAGCAAGCAGTTTTGCTTTTCACCGGTAGATGGAAAACAAGAAAGTGGGCGGGATCTAACACCCCCTCACCCCACAAATTGTCACGCGTTGTTTCTTAGGAAAATCTAATTACACCATCTCCTCTCTGTATTTGCTGTGTATAGGCCCATAATAAAAATATATAAACGCAAACTCACCTGAGTAAACTTGAAGAGAGCGAACGCCGAGGTACTGTTATCCGAGTAATTCCCTCCAAGAATGGAATAAATCTGCGTATTGAAGCAGGCATCACCGAATCCAAGCAAAAACGAGCAGAACATAGCCAAGTAGGCGGATGGCGTTATGTAGGACGTTTCAGTGGTGTCTCCGAATGGTGCCACGTTGGGAAGGTTGATAAAGATGAGGAAGAAAGATGTTAGGTGGATCAAGTAGCCCATTATGACGATGGGGTCGCGGCCCCAGCGGGTGGTCTTGTTGCCGAGGATTCCGAAGAGAGCTCCTCCTGGAAAATAAGGATTTTATCAATAATTGTGCTCAGGTTTAAGACAAACAGCAACTGATTGGGGATTTTCAAATAACAATGATTCTCCAGTTCTTTCCTGAGAATCACCATTTTTGTGATATATAGCTATTCCTCGTTCTAAAAGTCGCGTCGGTCTGACTAAACATATCGCCTAGTCATAAGGCTTGAAATTTGGATGTCGTGTTGTGTAGTTTCATTAAAAAAAAGATGAATTTATAAAATTCAAACCCCCATTTAAATTATAAAAGCGTACAAAATAGGGGTTCAAACAAGACTAGGTACCTACCTAGTCTTGTTGTTGTACTAGGCTCTTCAAACAGAACACCTGAGTACCTACTCAGGTGTTTTGTTTAAAGAGCCTAGTTAATAAGAAATCGGGTCAATAGTCAATACCATCCGATTAGATCGATAAGCCACCCGAGAATGCATTTCGTAATAGCTACTCCAATTACACAATATTGTTTGTGTACCTACTAGGTATACAAACAATATTGTGTAATTGGAGTACTATTTGTAAATAAGTAGGTAGGTACTACCTACCTTCTTATTTACAAATAGATGCGATAATATTGATATACGTAGTTACATTCTAGAAGTAATGTTAACGTGTTAATGTATTAACATTGGGTGTTTACATTGTCCTTAATATATTTTATCCCATCATAAATCCAGAGTTACCTTCTTTCATGGCATGGCGTACTAGTCAACATACCCCGCACTTTCCCCCAGTCCAATAAAAACGCCGGACAATCCAACGAGTTAATTCGCATTCTCCCCCATGCCCAGCGTGAATCCGATGCTAGGAATGTAACTGCACATCTGACTCATCTTACGTAGCACATCTCCCAGTCCAATTAAGACGCCGGATAATCCGACGAGTAGCTTGGCATTCTTCTCCATGCCCAGCGTCAATCCGATGCTTGGGCTATATACTGCACATCTGTCTGACCAACATAACATCTGACTCACTTACCCAGCACTTCCCTCAGTCCAATAAAATCGCCAGCAATCCGATGGGTTGTTACGCATTCTCCTCCATACCCAGCGTGAATACGATACTAAAAGTGTATCCTGCATATCAGACTCACCCAGCACTTCCCCCAATCCAATAAAGACACCGGACAATCCGACGAGTTGCTTCGCATTTTCCCCCATTCCTAGCGTGAATCCGATGCTAGGGCTGTATACTCCGCTGAAGAAGGATAGCTCCACTCCTGAAATTGACATTTTACAATTATTTTAACTTTTTTAGGACTTCTAAACATCTTATACCTATGGGGTTTTAGGAATACACTAGTGTACCTCCTACAGTCCCTTCGGTAACCACCTACCCGAGTGCCAGTAGATTGAAAATCAGCGCCGCATGTTCTTTTTATGCAGCACAAGGCTAGATTTACTACTTTTGTCTTTTTCATAGTAATTTCATAGTAATCTCCTGATTGTATCACAAACAACTCAAAAACTAATTGCCCTAAATAATTATTTAAAGATAACACAAGGCTAGATGTACTACTTTTGTCTTGTTCATGGTAATTTCACAGTAATGTCCTGATTGTATCACAAACAACTCAAAAACGAATTGCCCTGAATAATTTTATTATTTAAAGATGACACAAACGACAACGGCCTGTAACCATCGACTGGTGGACGAGCTTTTTTCGGAGGACAGAACGGGAGCATGCGCTATTTTATGTGAAATAGTTGTTAAGTAAAGTTAGTAAGTAGAGTCTTTCGCCGCAATTGAGATTTGAATATGAGCAAATTTGTTTTTGCAAGAGTCATCGTCGCGTCGTCGCTCGTATTTTAACTTGATCGCTTTTGGTTCAAAGAAGCTACAGAGTTTCTTATTTAGAAGCTCGTAGCCATCCACAGTTGGACATCAGTGTTCTTAACAGCCCGTAACTATCCGTAGGTATAATAAACAAATGATAATAAAATCATAGCACCAGCAGTAACAACACTTGTATTATGATCTGTCTAGATTTAATCAATACGACTCATATTTTTTTTTACAAATTCCTTAACTACCAACTGGAAATAGTTTAGCAAAACAGCTCACATTCTTTGTTTATGATCTCATCATCAGCCGTCGCGTTAGATTTAATCAATACAACTTATATTTTTTTACAAATTCCTTACCTACCTAATGGAAATAGCTTAGCAAAACAGCTCACATTCCTTGTTTATTTACCTCTCATTTTACAAAGAGGAATTTGCGAAACCAAACAACCTCCATTCACCTTGCTTACTCATTAACATTCAACTCGTGTTAGCTAGCTATCACAAAAAAAACAAAGTGATATTTTAAACCTTATTCCAATAAGCTTAAAATTTAAAATCCCCTGCGTTCAATATACCGAACCTAAAACATTGTACTGTGATACAGTCTAGCAATTTAGAATGCAATACAATCATTACAGGATTTTGTATTTTCCGTGTTTAGTGATAGAGCTTAAAATGGCTAGTCTTAGTAATATAGAGGTGTGTCTCACCGGTGTAAATAAAGGTGACGCTAAGGAGCAGCATGTCTCGGGTACAAAACAGTTTCAATGCACCCTTGAACGCCTCCATGGGTCCTTCCGCATCAGTGATCGTTTCCACCTATTGCAGGAAATGAATGCGTTAGTATGGGTCTCTTCAATACAATATCATGTCATCTGTGTGCAATAATTACTCTATGAATTACTCTATGGTTTTGTATGTGCAGGGACAAATACCAAATAGGTTTTGTTCCTAAACTTAAATTAGATTAAGCTGTTTTATTTTTTCTATCATTGTTTTCTTTTCTTTTGTACTACGTAGATAAGTACGACTATGTTAATAGGTAAGAGACACACGAGCTAAAATACGAATAAGTAGATTACTTAAATATAAGTATGTACAAGTTTGTTTTTCTCTTTTAAGTCAACTATATTTTATGTTCTTTGAGAAAATAAAGAATCTTTAAACCAATAAATACGCTGCAACCTTCCTCTCAAATCTATTTAAGTCAAAAATGGAACAGTTAGCTTGTTTTGCGTGGCTATTCCATCGCCTGGGTTTGGCTCATTCCAACTCTTAGCCAAGTATCTTGTCAGTGTCTTACCACCAAAGTGCATATCTTTGGTGGTAAGACAAGAAGATAAGCATGACTTCCAAAATCAAAATAGTTTAGTGTAGATTTTAGAAGATTTTCAGTCAGGCTTCTTTTCTAAGACTGAAATGGTGATCTAGGGCGAATCCACCACGTCTATGTCATGTATTGAGGGTAAAAATTTCAACTTTAAGGTTCAATTCACTTTGGCAGTGTCATCGATCGATTTCAGGCGCTGCTCCTGATTGGCAGCAGTATAGTACTAGAAACACGATGCCCACTGCGCAGACGCCGGTCAGCACACCGAACGACGTTGCGCGATTTCGCGTCGATGTACGTTTATCCTTGTAACTTTATGACACTAATATAAAGCTAAATATATGGTCAATAGCGTCCTATTTACCTTGGCAATGTCATCGATCGCCGGCGTTCGCCTGATTGGCCGCAGTAGTACTAGAAACACGATGCCCACTGCGCAGACGCCGGTCAAAGCACCGAACACGACGTTGCGCGTTTCCGCATCGATGTGCGTCTTCCCTTGGAACTTGATGAATACGAATAGGTTTCCGAAGAACATGCTGTAAAGGTAAATGTTAACTTTACTAAGATTAAGACGACCTCTGTGGCGCAGCGAACGAAGTCCGCCTGCGACGCAGGAGGTTGCGGATTCGGTTCGACCATTCCCGCCTAGGAACAAATATTTGTACAAAACTCAAACTCAATAACTTTATTTCTTTAGGCTCACAAAAAATTCTTAGACAAATTTAATACATTAAAAGCTGTATAAGTAGTCATTACTATTAAATAAGATGTTATTTTTGTACGATCTGCAGCTATTTGTTTCGTGTGATCCAAGTGTTTTCTTTGCAAAGGTGATTAAATTAAAACAAAACTAACATAGTCTAAGATTTCTGTACCTACTAACATTTGTATCTACCTATGTTATCTGAAAATAAATACATTATTATAATAATGTACCTAACCTATATCAGTTATCTAGTACCTATGACACAAGCTCTGCTTAGCCCGAAGCTAGATGATACTGTGAATATCATTTATTTAAAATCTAATCTTCGTGCTAAAGGAAATTTATGAATAAGTACGAATTTGCGAAGACCATGAACCTAAAGGAAAAGTATTCTATCGATATTGATGTTAAAGGTGAACAGTTGTGCGAAATAAACAAAAATTTAAGATAACCTATTTCTTGTATATTTACATCTTTATAGTCATAGGTTAACTATATAGAATTGTATTTATCAGAGGCTTTGATACTTGGGTAAACAAATAAATAAAGTTGGTATCAAAACAAAATTGTTTCAGTACTCGCAGATTTCTGGATTCTATAACCTGAGCGGGAAACATACCAAGGGCCGAATTCTGCTAACCATTCGATTTGCTCTGAATATGGTATGCTATGGATAGCATGCTTTCAACCTTGATACATAAGACGGGAGGAGATGCAATAATTGAGTTTGGTGGCCACAAAGTGCAACATCGTATCTCCTCCTAAACTAAACAAAATAAAACTATGATAGAGGCGTTAAAAAAGCTTATAATAGGTATCACAAACTGCCCATTGAAAATTTTTAAATTACCTTTGTTCTACGAAATATTAAGATAAAATAGGTGGCGTAGTTTGGCTCGGGGTATCGTTTTAAGACACGCGTCCCTTTATTATCTGTAGTTGCTTAAGGTAAAATGCCAAAATGTGTCAATTTGAGACGATACCACTGCTATTGTAAAGCGATAAATTTAGCGCAATTAGACCCCAGGTTTTAACAAGTACCTAACATCATCTATTTTGTGTCAATTCGCACACTTTAATTTGACAGACTTTACTTTAAATATACAATTATACACATTCAAAGATAATGATAGACAAAAGGTCACATCGCATCACATCACAATAACATTATAAATTCGAAAGCTATGATTAATGAATGTTTGTTACTTCTTAACGCTAAATCTACTTAGTCTTTTAATTTTAATAGATACAGTTGCATAAGTTTGGAAACAAACAAATGCTATTTTTATCCCATAAAACAACTCCTATGGGATGGAAATAACCTTGAAACGTTTCCATATAAACAACGCGTGCGAAGCCGCGGGCAGAAACTAGTTTTTATAATAAAGTCAAATCATTTTACACATAGGAAACTCATTAAAGAGCAAGGGCAGCCATGGACCTCAACAAGTACCAGTTATTTTAATAAAACCAATACAAATATAAATTCCTTTGGCTAAACGAAGGCTTTTCGAATACAATAAATAATGCTGGAAAATTCACACAGCATTATCTAGCCCTAAGCTAAGCAGAGCTTGTGTTATGGGTACTAGATAACTGATATACGTAATACAATACATTACGTAAATAGATATTTTTTTATTATACATAGAAAACGACCAGAACTGAACTAATATTTGCACATCGTACAAACATTTGTCGGATTGAAGGGAAATAGGAACCTCATTACAAATGCTTTGGAGCCTTTGGCTTTTAGAAATCTACACTAATATTATAAAGACATATCTCGAGAAGAACCGACAACCGCTGGGGTAAACGTGTTCTTGAGTGGAGACCGCGACTCGGCAAACGTAGTGTAAGACGCTCTCCGACCAGGTGGGATGACGATTTGCGAAAGACTGCTGGCAGATGCTGGATCCGGCAAGCTGAAGACAGGGCGCAATGGCGCTCATTAGGGGCGGCCTATGTCCAGCTGTGGACTGATGTAGGCTGATGATGATGATGATGATTAAAAAGAGGAAAGATTTTTATTTTTGTATTGACCGATTTCAAAAATTATTTCACTATTATGAAGCTTACTTTCTCAGGGAGTGATATAGGCATTGTTTTATCCCGGAATACCCACGCGAACGGGAACTACGCGGCTGAAACCGCGAGGCACTGCTAGTGTAATATATATAAATGGACTAAATGTGTGAATCTTCTTTAATTTTAATTTTGCGCGCGGCGGCCGTACGAAGAAATCCAGTAGTTTTAAAGAGTTTTATTACAACAGAGCAACTACGTTGATACCCGCTCGTTTTTCTAGTATACAATGCATCCCATTTGCAAGTGGTTTTAGCGCGTAAATGCAATGAAGCAAGCAACGTGCAATTTCAGAGTAGAACCACTCGACTTTCCTGCCTGTTAGCTACGATAAAACCTCTGTGGTAACTCACCTGCATTGCAACATGGCCCAGAAAACCCCCGAGTTCCGTGATATGGTATCAGCCTCGCTGTTCATAGTGAGGTAGTTGCCCTGGCCGGTCCAGATCGCGGCAGCGCCTGCGCCGATTAACACACTCGCCACGTACAGGAGCCATGTGCGAGGGAACAGAAATGTTATTATGAAGAATCTGGAAAGAAAATAAGATAGAATGTTTATTTGTAGGCACAGTAGTTTGGTATACATATACGGGCAAAGAAAGTCACTGGCACGCGGGGGTCCTAAACTTTAGATGTGAACGTCGTTTATCATCCATGCAAATCCATCTTTTATTAGAAGTAGAGAAGGTGGTAATATGGTTCCCTATTTTGTTTTTATAGCCTGTAAAATTTAGAATAATTGTTCTATAAATTAATATTAGGTCCTTACATATGAAATTGGCGTTTTGTATGGGAGGAACAAAAAGTCGAATATTTTTTAATATAATATATTTAATTAATCAAAGTATGAACCATTATTTTCTATGCACTTTTGCCATCTTATAGGTAGTTCATTGATCCCTTTACTAAAAAAACCAGTCGGACGGGAATCAATAAAATCTTTGAAGGCGATTTGGACTGCCCCATCGGAGTTGAATTTTTTCCCTTGCAAGAAGTTATCCAAATTTCGAAAAAAATGGTAATCTGTTGGAGCAAGGTCCGGGGAGTACGGAGGATGTCTTAGACTTTCCAATTGAAGCTCTTCTAATTTAGTAGCCGTCTGTTGCGCAGTGTGTGGTCTAGCGTTGTCGTGAAGCAGCAGTGGCGTGGAGCGATTGACCAGCCTAGGTTGTTTAGCCGCTAGCTTTTCCATCATGGTTTGCAATTGCTGACAATAGACATCAGCCGTAATAGTCTGGCCAGATTTGAGAAAACTGTAATGAACAATACCGGCACTAGTCCACCAAACGCTTACAAGTAACTTTTTTGGGGTTAATTTTCGCTTGGGGCAGGATTTGGCTGGCTGGCCACGTTGGAACCAAAAACGAACTGTGTTTTCTTTTGCAACACGACCGCCATACACATCATTCACCCTTCGAGTTGTTTCCGCAGCACTAGTGCCACGGCGGAACTCGTACTCGTAAATAATGCGATATTTTAAGTTTTCCATTTTGTAAAATGAGTGACGCAAACAGAAAAAAACACAAGAAAAAAAACAAATGAATGACGATCATCGAAGCACAAATACATGAGTCTATAGCTGTACAAATTTGAATTTGGAATTCCTTACCAAAGAGGAGAAATTTGTGATTAAAGTGGCCAGTACGAAAAACGCCAATTTCATATGTAAGGACCTAATATTATCACACTTATTACGTTTTAATGTTTTGAAATAAAGAATTTATTCAATAATAATCTGTTAAAATACAAGTCACTATTCAACACCCAGAATCAATGAAACCGGTGCATTCGGAAAAACTTTTTTGCCACAATAAGCCCGAAAACCGTTGACTTGCTTGAATAAAAAATAATATTTAGGACTCTCTAGCGGCGGTTTTAGGTTTACATTAATTTAGTCACGCTGAAATGTTAGATAACTGCCATTTCAGCTACTTTCTAATAAATGGAGCAGTTTCAGAATGAAATTTTGATTTGATTTGCAGGGGCCATATTACCACCTTCTCCCAATATCATATTATATTATCCAACTAATATTATAAAGGCAATTGTTTGTCTGTTGTGATAACATTGTTTGGTCGAAGACAACGCCAAAACTATTGAATCGATCAGGCTGAAGTTTTGCACACATAAAGTTATGGACTTGGAATAACAGATAGGCAACTTTTTACTCCAAAAAAAATAGAAGCGAAGCCACAGACAAAAGCTTGTTTTAATATAAAAACAAATATACCTACTTAAATAGGTTTATTACGGCTAGTTAGGCGACAGTATGTTATTTACCTACTATCTAAATTGATCTAAATTAATTTCGTATTCTTGAAACTGCGCCATAAATGCATATTGCGTTACGACATTGCATTGTTAACAAAATGTTGTGTTACTATAATAACGCAATGCTCCAATAAACATTTGGATATCCTCGATTATATATATTAATGGTCAATAAATAACTCGTTATAAAAAAATTGGAAATCACTAACCAATTGAAATATAAGCGAGATCTATTGCAAAACACAAATCCATATCCATTTTAACGAAGCACCTATAAACGCCCACGGGTGTGACCTACCTATTTGAATATGGTCAAAAGACATTTTAATCAATAAAACGTGATATTGTTATTGAAACCACTTTGCAAGTAAATAAATAATTGTAATGCAGGTCAAGAGGATCCGGGCTGACGCTAGCTCGTCTGCACTACTATCCTTTTGTAAATATAATCGAATATTGTGTAATGTAATCGATAGAGTGCGCCTAATGCAAAAATCAAGCAAATTGTGTACTTTAAAAACCTTCTATGGTAACGAATTTAAATATTCTAATTAAAAAAATACGGTAGGTAGGGGAAAACCCATAGAAGTCGAGTAATCGAATAGAATTTTGAAAAATAAAGTGGTTTCTTTACAAAAAATTATACAAAAATCGCTTTAAAAAAACTGTTTTAATTGAATTGCTCTAAAGTATCAGCGACAAAACCATATTATTTTTTACGAATTACATAGCCATACTGTTTTATTTAAGTAATCGTGTAGTTTTTCTATTGAATGCTTAAATTTTGAATTTTGCACTGACATTGAAAAAACATTCAAAAACTTAATTTTTGCACTGACATTGCTTTACTTACTCTGTCCCGCTCCTATGAACGCGAAATCCTATGCCTATCCTTTTCACAATTTTTTGCATTAGGCCCGCTCTTAAGTTATCAGTCTTTTTTAGGGTTCCGTCCATACTTCAGAAGTAAAAAAAGACCACAAGGACAAAGTGGTCCTATATGGGTTCATAAGGACCACTTTGTTGTCCGTATGTAAACCCTATTTTCTCAGGAATGCGTGGAGGTAATCTAGATCAATTTAACATCAAATACTGGTGCATAACCTCTTGCAGCTTTGATATAAATTAAACATTTCCATATAAACAATCTCGTCTTAAATACATATTATACATGAGAACCAGGTAATAGTGTTAATGGATATGACAATTATTAATTGATAACCTAGTAATTTAAATGCACAATCAAAAGGTTAGGTGTCCACTTAACTGGCGCATTATGACGTTATTAATTAAAAGTGTTTACAGATCAGTTTTGATTAGTTAGGGCATAACTATATTTTGTGACAAAAATAAACTGGAGATATTTCTTACTTGGGAAATCAATAGGTTTGGAAGATGGGTCTCAAAAGCATAGGACTGCATGAAAACTTTTTAAATGGAAAGTTCGAATAAATCTTTGAGCACCAAGCTTCTTATGGCTAATTTTTAAATTATTTACATACGAATCATGTACTAAAATATGATTGTTTAGAAAAACTAAAAACAGACTTCTTTCGTCGGTTAATGAAATAGACAAAGTGACCTGTGAAGTCGACCTTCAACTCGCTGTAGAATAATAATCGATTGAAAACTATTTAGGATAAATGAATATCGAATATCGCCTGCACCTAAACTATTAGCTTACAACCTTGAAGGTCAATTCAAGTGAATGTAGAGTAACACATTCTAAACGTAAAGTACCGTATTCGATTATGAAATACAACAATTAGAATACAATAAAATGTAATAACGCCTTCACTTATTTTGTGTACAGAGCTCATGCATTTTTCATACAAGCGTGTTTTAGATGTCACGTTGGCACGATGGCAGTTTTTATTATAGCTGAAAAAACTCGTTCAGCTTAAGTAGTCGAATACCTATAAGATTTATAAATTATAAGTTATGAGACAAGTGTTGTAAATTAGTAACTAACTACAATAAAACGCTGCGTGACTTTTTTGAGTGATAAAACAGTCTTCTATATGAGTATAACACAAGGGTAGTGTGCTTCGAATCTAAACTTAAAGAGACAGTTGACAGCTTCGTCAAGTTAGGCTGACTATTCACCAGAGATGTGCTACAGCCGGCCGACCAATAAGTTTTCTTTTAGCTGACAAAAATGTCGTGATAAAAAAGCGATCTACTACTATACTACTATACGATACTAACGTAGCACATCACTGGTGGAAAGGTTAGATGTAATCTAAACTTGTTTTATACGTGTAAACTTCTGTCACGTCATTTAAATTGTAATTTTACGATTATCGTTTCAAATAATACATACCTAGGTATTAAGCTGTGTGCATGTGCTCAAGTCTATTTTTCATATACACTCTGTATATGAAAAATAGACTTGAGCACATTCGAGCGAACGAAGTAAGGGAGGAAGGATTTGCCGAAATAGTTTTTTCTTTGAAACTTATTAAATTTCTGAACGTTGTAAGTTCGTTAATTTCACGAAAACCCTAACGTAGAGACATCAAGAATGTCAAAGTCATTTAAAACGGGATATTTACCATGATTCGATTTTTGAGTTTTCTAATCAAATTTGATCATGGCGCATGAAACTGTGCCGAAATATTGGAAAACTCAAAAATCGAATCATGGTAAATATCCCGTTTTAAATGACTTTAATGTTAATAACCATGATAGTTTTAAAAGTTTTATCAAGAATGTCATATGAATTTTGAACTGTCTCAAACATCATACTAGAAAATTATACGTGAGTGCGCACTGAGTGCTAAGTCAGACTTGACGTAAGTTTTGTAGATCTGTGTACTGTCTGTGTTAAGTTTCATTTTTATTTTAGGTATATTGTGTATTTTGTGTATAAGTGTAAAAAATGTCCTAAAATTTCATGTACTCTTCCAATAACCTTACTTATTCTTTTGATTTTTATTTTATTTTTCATGTAACTGCTGTAGACTTTTATATTTTAAATGTAATCCAGCTTTGTGCCACCACACCAGGACCTGTCTGAAAATCTGCGCCGCTACTAGCTTCGGCTTTGTAGCGGCATAATGCTGAGACAGGGACCTTTTTGGACCCTTACGTAACACATTTGTGGATCTGTTTTTTGTTTCTTAATTTTTCGTGTATGTGTGTATATATAATATATAATGTTATTGATGTAATGTGTGTGTTGTGTTTTGGTTTCAAATAAATGTTCTTCTTATACCACCTGAAAACCAGCGTAGCATTGGGCGCAGCCAAATGCTACACATGCTGAGGTGGGGTCCCTTTTTTAGGGTTTCAAAGATCGGTTTTGAAACCCTTATGGTCTCGCTCTGTCCGTCCCCGCTCTTTCTTGAATATCTCAGTAACTACTGCAGCTATTAACTTGAAATTTGAAATAATGATACATTTCGTGCGCCATTATTGATTTTAAGAAAAAAATATATAAATAAATGAAAAATGAAAATGAATATTTTCAGTACAAATTTTGATGTTGAAATTTCAAAAGAGACCTAGGAAGGCAAATGGGGTATCAAATGAAAGGTATCGTTTTGTACATTTCAAAACACTTTTTGAAATTTCTGTAAGTTTCATACTTTTTGAAATATTTCAAAAAAAGACGAAAAATTGACCATTCCCCCCCCCCCCCCCTAGCTCCGAAGATTGCAGACCGATCCATGTACAATGTACTAGGCGTTTGTAGACATCGATCTATATTTTACAGGAAAAATATAGAGAAGTCTGTAATAATAATAGTTTTTGAAAAATGGTCAAAAAGGGGGGGAAATTTTTTTCAAAAGGAGGGGTACCTTCCTATGTGGGGTATCAAATGAAAGGTATCGTTTTGACCATTTCAAAACACTTTTTGAAATTTCTGTAAGTTTCATACTTTTTGAAATATTTCAAAAAAAGACGAAAAATTGACCATTCCCCCCCCCTAGCTCCGAAGATTGCAGACCGATCCATGTACAATGTACTAGGCGTTTGTAGACATCGATCTATATTTTACAGGAAAAATATAGAGAAGTCTGTAATAATAATAGTTTTTGAAAAATGGTCAAAAAGGGGGGGAAATTTTTTTCAAAAGGAGGGGTACCTGCCTATGTGGGGTATCAAATGAAAGGTATCGTTTTGACCATTTCAAAACACTTTTTGAAATTTCTGTAAGTTTCATACTTTTTGAAATATTTCAAAAAAAGACGAAAAATTGACCATTCCCCCCCCCCTAGCTCCGAAGATTGCAGACCGATCCATGTACAATGTACTAGGCGTTTGTAGACATCGATCTATATTTTACAGGAAAAATATAGAGAAGTCTGTAATAATAATAGTTTTTGAAAAATGGTCAAAAAGGGGAGAATTTTTTTTCAAAAGGGGGGGTACCTACCTATGTGGGGTATCAAATGAAAGGTATCGTTTTGACCATTTCAAAACACTTTTTGAAATTTCTGTGAGTATCATACTTTTTGAAATATTTCAAAAAAAGACGAAAAATTGACCATTCCCCCCCCCCCTAGCTCCGAAGATTGCAGACCGATCCATGTACAATGTATTAGGCGTTTGTAGATATCAATCTATATTTTACAGGAAAAATATAGAGAAGTCTGTAATAATAATAGTTTTTGAAAAATGGTCAAAAAGGGGGGGAATTTTTTTTCAAAAGGAGGGGTACCTGCCTATGTGGGATATCAAATGAAAGGTATCGTTTTGACCATTTTAAAACACTTTTTGAAATTTCTGTAAGTTTCATACTTTTTGAAATATTTCAAAAAAAGACGGAAAATTGACCATTCCCCCCCCCCCCTAGCTCCGAAGATTGATGACCGATCCATGTACAATGTATTAGGCGTTTGTAGATATCAATCTATATTTTACAGGAAAAATATAGAGAAGTCTGTAATAATAATAGTTTTTGAAAAATAGTCAAAAAAGGGGATTTTTTTTCAAAAAGGGGTACCTACCCATGTGGGGTATCAAATGAAAGGTATCGTTTTGACCATTTCAAAACACTTTTTGAAATTTCTGTAAGTTTCATACTTTTTAAAATATTTCAGAAAATTGATTGTCCAAATAATTGGCAAATGTTTGAAACCCTCGGCGCGCGAGTTACACTCGCACTTGGCGAATCTTGTTTTCCATTGTTATGTTTTTGTTTCATTTGTTTTTTGTTTTTTTGTTTAAGTATATAGTTTTATCTGTACCTAGTAATATTTCCTAGTAATTTTTTAAAACTTTGGGATTGAATAAATATCTTTCTTCTTCTTCTTCTTATACGTTTGTATGAAAGCATTACTTGTTTTAAACTATTCTAATCAACAAAGAGAATGTGCATAACATTAAAACTCAAATCACGTACCCGTAACGCTTTACCAATAGTTCTTTTACGTGTTTTGTCAGCTCTACATAACTTTAAACTTTTACGCCTGTTTGCCACATTGGTGGTATAAAAAACTACAAAAGTTGGAATGTAGCTTGTTGGGATAGTTTTAATTTACCTACGTGAACATTTTTAATACTAGTGGTTCTGCGAACAGCAGATCTCGCGAACATAAAATCAATTTGTAGAGCTGTTCTGCTTATGTCGAGGATCTTCAACAAATCTATACCATCTTTATTAGACAAAGTTAAAGTTACTGCTTTTAAAATAAAAATAAAACATCGAAATCGGATCTTATAAGGCGAGTTGCCTGCATTTTGTCCTTTTCTTAAAATTCAAAGTGCTTTATTTCCTTTACTTCAGACCATACAGGACTCTTGGACACGTCACAAAACTCAGATTACATAAGTGATCACTACTATGATTTTTTGTCCACTTCAATCTTTTTAGGTAAAGTAAAGAAGCGAACAAGAGACCTTTACCTTGTTAGAATAGAATGTTAGTTTTCGACGGGCAAAAATCGTCTTCTCTTTCTATTGGAGGAAGTTACCCTCTAATCAAAAATTCTGAACGACTAAAAAAACTTTATACTGGTTAATTTCATGTAATTGTTTTTTTTTCATTTACAACAATTTTCGCCCAAATTGGTTGTAAAATGTGACCTGTTTTGACAAATTTTGCCAGACTGAACCAGACGCTTCGCTCGCTCACTCAACGTAACAATAGTAAAATCTTTCCACTACACATTTCTAGTAGAAAAAATAATAAAGAGTAGTTATCTGTAATCAAACAATCCTCATAAATGTTCTTATCATTCATTAAATAAAAATGTGTGTGTAAGTACTTTACCTAGTAAAATTCTAGTGGTACCTGACATACTATATACATGAATTCTATAAACATCCGTTAAGCAAACAATAACTACAATAAGTGGTTGTTTTATTGCATTTTTAACTAGTTTTTGCCCGCGAATTTACACGCTTGTTTAAGGTTATTTTTATTTCTATCCCATGGGAACTGATTTAACTACCTGTATGCAAAATTTCAGTCAGATCCATTAAGTAGTTTTGGCGGGAAGAGGTTAAAGATAAAAAAGTCCAAACTTTCGCATCTTATTCTTAGTGTGATGTGATTTGTCGCTCCGTTATCATAATACCTACTGTTTTATTCTGTTTTATAGTAGAATCCCCATAATCCAGTTTTTTTGTTAATTCAATCATTGTAGCCAAGTAGTAGTAATACAATGCCAAATAATAGATAAGTGTGAAACAACTTTTCTATTATTTCGCATTATAATTATGTTCTACACACTCCCACATCACGTCACACCAATATTAGGTGTGGGTACATGTATTTAACGAACGCAAGTATTTTTTTAGTTGATAACAAATGCGTGAGTTTAGTTAAGAATTATAGGGTTTGTTTTGTCTTCACGCCAAAACTACTGAACAAACAGCTTAAGTATATGTATTTCGCATGGATGTAATTCTAAGTCTGGAATAACCAGAGCTGCTACTATTATTCCCGAAAAACTGATGCGAAGCCGCGGGTTACAGCTAGTTCGAACTGTTAAGATGATAACGCTGAATTAATGTTATACTCGTATTATAACCTACTAGCGACCCGCCCCGGCTTCGCACGGGAAGTATTTTATGCATGTTTTATACATAAAAACCTTCCTCTTGAATCAATTTATCGATTAAAAAAACCGCATCAAAATCCGTTACGTATAGTTTTAAAGATTTAAGCATACATAGGGATATAGGGACAGAGAAAGCGACTTTGTTTTATACTATGTAGTGATAATATAACACGTTGACATATTATAACTTATAAGCGATAATAATCAACACATCGCTTATAAATAATAAGCGATAATCGCTTATAATTTATAAGCGATGTGTTGTCAAGTTGCGTTAAAGCCGGTATTGTACTTCCTACCTACACAGTGCCATAAAGCTGGAGTGAAAGTCTGTTCACCGGTTGTAAACCCAAGACCAACACATCAAGGCAGTGTTGAAAGGGCCTCTGGCTAGGGCGATACCCTAACTAACCCAAGCTCGCGCCGCCACTAATATATCTTATTTTTACGTAGAACATAATTTATTGTCCATGGTAGAACAATTTGTCGATGGTAGCACAAAGGATATTTTGTAAATTTCATTGGGCAGTTTGTAATATCTATTAAAAGCTTTTTTTAATGCATCTGCAATAGTTTTATTTTGTATAGTATAGGCAGAAGTACCTTAGTTGCCATTTGTGGCCACCAAACTCTATTAACGCATTAAAAGTAGTAAAGTAGTAAAAGTTTATTCATAAGTAGAAGAACTGACACCATGTTGAGTAATGATAACTTAGTAGTATATCTAGGTGTAAATCTAGTATTGTTACTCATGGTCGCGTGACATTCGCAGAACAACACAATAAAATTTTTGCAACTTTTTAACGCATTCACTGCCCAGCCTTGGGCGCGGCTTCTGTGTTTTGGGCCATGACAGTGTTAAAAATGTAAAATGCCGGAAACTTTCCTATTGAATTGATAGCGTTGGCGTTAGTTGTGACTTGGCTGATACGTGGTTAAGATGCAGGTAATCCTTTAGAGGCGATACAATAAGTGGTTACTAAGCTAGTTGATGGACATTATCGTACGATACGCGTAGGTACTTAGGTATTGTTTTTTTCACCTTACTTCATTAATGCTACCTTAAAGAATTACAAAATTGAATGCGTGTATATTAAAGAAACTCTCACCTTTCTTGTATCCTGTAAAAATGTTTGCCGTGGGCAGAAGAAGGCAGAAGCAAGAATCATGATTATTGTTTACTTAATTGTATTTTTTTTAAACAATATTGAATCACTTACTTTTGCCTTCGGCCACAAAATACCTTCTATTCTAAATATAACGCCTGTGATGAAAGCTAAACTAGGAAGGGCTAGCTAGCATAGCTTTGATAACCAGGTGTTAGATGCGTTTTAGAAAGTTTGGTCTTTCATTTTTGTTACACCCTGTAATAGGCGAGTTTCCTAAAAATTGGAGATGTATATATCGTATTGTCAATTAAATTAAAAATGATGAAGATAATAGCCAGTTAAAGTTCTGTGTGACGTCACGCCGCGCGACACTTTTTAGCACAGGGCGGCGTGACATCACATCACGATTCACGAGCCCCCGCAATCGTAAACCCCCAACTTTGCCGTGCTTTATTTTGAAATTTTAATGTTTGATTAACAAAATAAAAAATACGTTTCCAATATCTTCTGATACTGACGCGGTTATACTAAATAGTATAAGTATCCTGGGTATATTTTTTACCCAGGATACTTATTACCAGAATCATCACGCTTGGCAAGCGGTTTTGTTGATCGTAGAAAAATCACTACACCTATGCCAAATTGCTTGATACTTACAGATATGTGAGAGCTCCTATCACCATGGCCCCTCTAGGCCCGGTAATGCTGATCACAGACGGCGCCATCCAATTGCATACCGCCAGCGTCGCATATATGATGGCCAGGGAGGTGTACCCATCGCCCGTGAACGTGCTGTCATCTTGGGTGATGCTGTCCAGTATCGTTTTCTGCGGACCACCAAACGATTAGATAATTTGTCAAGGTCTGACCTTGGTACAGTTTTCGTTATCTGGAATTCTAAGATCAAGGTAGCGACCCGCTGTTATTGATTATAGTGAAAAGATAAATAGATAGTAGATAAATTTCACTAAAGTACATCAATCGAACAGTATCAGCAACGAAGAATCAGCTGCCCACGTAGTCCTGAAATGCGAGGGAGTAACGGCAAAGACACGAAATCCTCGACCACCCGAGATCACTCCGCGAAGACCCCAGGAAGATTCTGCGCTTCTGGACGGAGCTGGGCTGGCTAAGCTAGCAAAACAACCACGCACAATGGACCAATCCGAGTCTCAGTGCGGAAAAGAGAGTACCTACACACACCATAACCATTCACTAAAGTACAGTTTGACCACGTTTATAAGTTACAATGATGTACCTGCGCCGAAAAAATCCTAGTCAATCATAACGCTCTGCCTATGCGTGAAACTTAGTTGGTTGCTATTGGGAGATGGCTCCGTGTATGCCGTCAGCGATCGGCGCGGCGGCGGCGTCGCGATCTCAACATTCGTGAGTCATATTTTGAGTGGGATACATAAAATACGTTGGTCCTTTTTTGTCTTCCCGTGTACATACATATCATATGAGAAAGATAGCTTGAGCCTCGCGATTTTAGTCTATTATTTCAACGGCGTTTGGCATTCGTATACAATCGGGTTGAAATGTTATCTTCTGTGCAGGCAGACGAATTTTGCCGACGCGACTTATTAAAGTGGTCAAACTGTACTAAGCTTTAATTTAAGCATCATGGACATACTGGCTTATACTAAGTAGAGAGCTGCTTCAATAGTTCACCCACCTGACAACTTCCCAAGTGTGATAAAAGTCATTTAAAACGGGATAGGTATTTACCATGATTCGATTTTTGAGTTTTCCAATATGAAATTATATATGAAATTTCCCAAGTGTGGTAATTATTTACATAAATATTTTTAACTCGAACCATTCAGTGCAGTCTACATCCTGTTATTTAATGTCCATTGTAGAGCAGATGTACATAGCTAATGTTCATTGTATTTAAAGATAGTTAAGATAGTATAAGATAGTAACTAAATAAAGTATAGTAGTAAAATATGTCTGGAATAATGGGAAGATGTTAGGCTTCATTCAAATCTCTTTAAACTTAAGTAGCCAATCGATGGAGCTCTTGCAGTTGCTTACTGTTAGTTTGAAGTACCAACACAAGTACAGGACATAAAACCTTTGTGACATGAGATAGGGACGTGAAAACCCAATCGAATTCGTATAATCTCATAAGGATTTAACAGCCTTGACATAATAATAATAATATTTCATTGACTTTCGAAATTCTCAGTAAACATTTAAGGATGTCCAAGCATGGTTTTGGGTAAAGGTTTTAAACATAAAATCCAAAAGGGGGAAACTTTCAATCTCTCTACATAAATAACGATATAAAAATCTTTATTGGAGACAGAAAAGCGACGTTGCAGCCAAAACATGTATTCATGTTTTGGCTTTGTGTGGTATGTAGGTAAATTATGATAAATTAGAATAAAGGATTTACCGCCTTCTCTAAAAGGATTGTCGGTCAAGATTCTGTTACGAGGTTTACGTAAGTAAATGTATTTAGGTAAACATGTTAGTAGCCAATATGAGCTACAAAATTAGCAAATTCGTAACATTATATAACTAGAGATACCTATCCTGCATTATGATGCACGAAGAGCAAAAAAACCTAATTCTTGATTTGAGAGTTGCGTAAAATGATGCATTTAATTCAAGTCCTGTTTGCATCGAGTTAGCTCGATGCCTGTTTGTGACAAATGCAAATTTAGTTGTAATCGTCAGTAAGATGGCTACAAAGTTAAGATTTTTCGCCATTTTATTCAGTTTAATTCCTCGAAAATTTAGTATGTAATGGGACCACCGCAAAATTAAAATTTAGACAACAACTAAAAAATCATCAGAATCTATTGAGAATTCGCGAAGATAAAAATTTTTGTTGTAGCTAGTCGAGATAAGAAAGTATCATGTTGTTTTTTAAGATTCAAGGGATAAATACTTATCCCTCGGGAATACGAGTATATTTTTATGGGACCAATTTGGGATCATTACATCTCTACACATTATCGATAGATTTTTTTAAATCAGGTCATACGGAGAAATTAATTAACATATATAAAAAATCTGTCGAATAGGGAACCTCATCCTTGAAATCAGTAAAAATAAAAAAAGTCAAACGCGACGTGACTCGCGCATCAAGAGTTCCGTACAAGCTTGTACTCGGACGGAAGCAAAGAAATCGCCCCAGACGCAAAGTTCACAAAAAATCTGATTTGGTCACATCCACATCACAATCCAGTTTTTCTTTTACTTGTGCTACAAGATCTTACTTCTAGCCAATTTTGTGTGCATGTGATTCCTTTGGAAAAATCATAAAAATTGGGCATAAACTGATAGATGATGGAAACGGATGTAACTGTTGATTATCGCGGCTCCAAGAGTTACAACCCTGAGTAAATATATCATATGTATCGATCGAAAGTCGATACTCCTCCAGCGTTTCTGAGAAAAGAGGGTTGACAAACGGACAGACGGACAACAAAGGGATCCTATAAGGGTTCCTTTTTTCCTTTTGAGGAACCCTTAAAATAGAGGACGCTATATTTTGTAAAATGATAAGAGATCATTTACTCATTCCATTGTTCTAATATCAGAATTTTATTATTTAAAAGTTTCTTATCTCAACAAAAACAGTGCTGTCCGTCGTTTTCTTTAAAAAAAATGTTCCTATAATTTCGCAGTAAACTTTAATACTTTGTTTAAATAGTACTAATGGCTCTTATACCTAGCGCTGGTTTTGACCAGCGCTAGGTATAAGCAATGCTGATTGGAGGCCAAATTTTAGCTTATACTCTGCTGCGCACTTAATATAAGACGTGCTTTGCTTAATATTAATAAATAGGTACTTCATGTTTTTGTATTGTGTAGGTTTTTTTTCCTATAATACAATATAATTATTAAAGATTGTGATTAGATAATTTTACTGATCCTTTAAGTCTATATGAGAATGTAAAGTTAAGTACGCTATATAAAGTTACCCAATCAAAATAATGTACAACACTAACAACAAAACAATATCATTTGGAAATCATTGATTAAACTCTTATCATATCAAAGATCATTTACAAATGGCATTGAAAAAATACCATTGAGGCAAAATATCTCGGCGGTAGATCTGTCTGACCCAAATCTAGCGGATCCTTGAATTTATCGACAAACAATGTCGATAGGACGCAAGTTAAATGTCACATCGTTGACAAAAGATTAGGAAAATGTTAGTTAATTAAGCTTGCCTAGGCGCTACGCTAGGTTACGCAATGGATAAACTTTAGATCTGCCTGCTAGCTTGGTGTCATAACATTCAAAAAGTAACGTTCTTTCAAATCTTTCGACCCGGAACCACTGTTTAATACTTTTTTATGCAGCCGTTACTGTCCCACTGCTGGGCAAAGGTATCTCTTTCACTTCCCCATCTACTCGTCGCGATTTAATGCTGTCACAGGCCTTGCTGGATGATAAGGGTCAAGCTGGTCTCGCCATCTCATCCGGGCTGCTACAACCTTTGTTTACACTTTAAATTGACGAACGCTTATTATGCTGCTGTTCAGAAAACCTAGGATACTATGACGTTTGACGAGCCAGACTGAGAGGCCTTACATCTGGTATTGTCTAGGGATGATGGGGACGTGCCAAGTTCGACTGCGTAGGTGCAAATCCCCGATTGCATGTTGTTTCTTTACGCTTTCATTGCCCAGCTTCTGCGGCGTGGACCTCAGTTAGGAGCGCTGCATGAACCACATGTGGGTCGTGGTTTTTGAAAGTGTTAAAGCTTGAAAGTGTTTGCAAATGCATCCATTTGCAAAGACAATGGTCCACCTATGTTGCAAGCTATTTAGTCTCTAATATCAAACAGCTAAACTCACATTACATAAGTTATGTAGGCAGCTGGGTAGGGTAATGTTGTTCATCTCGGACGATGCTCTCAATTCATAAGTATTACGCAAGTGTTGGTTACTTTGCGAATAACTGGTTACGGTCAATGTAATGTAGGTAAGATGCATGCAATAAATCGCAGAGCCGCGACACAACAATAAATAAAACAATTTATGGACATTTTATCAATGACACGGTTTCTTACGAAATACTCGTAAATAATGTTATTAATCACGGATCGCATATCCTACTTAAAATAAGAAAATACGTTTTGTTGTTTTATCCTTAGTAGCAAAGCCACTAAAATGTACGTAAATCTTGAACAGTAAAATTCAAAAGTCTTAGAGCTTCCCCACATCATTCGGCTACCGCGAACATTCGTGCGTTATTATGTTATTCATCAAAAAGCGAATCAGTTGGCATTACTTACTACGCTAATCACACAATTTTATTTGCGAAAACCGGAAAAAGAAAGTTTTGCTTGCCTCTTCAAAAAGCATTGTCTTAAGGACCTGGCCAAAGGAGCGTAATTTTCTCAGTTATGACTGTTATGAGTCGCGTAAAATCAGTTGCAATGTTTATAGTGCCACATAAAAACCTGTCATTATTGTTTAAAATAGACACCTATTATCTTATCGCAACTCACAATAAATTATTAAAAAATATGCTTGTTTGGCCTCAGCGGTCAGCTTTATGAATGACAGAATAAATATTGGATAACATAAGCAAGAGGACATCCATAATTCGAATGAAAATCCTGGATATTTGGTGGAAAATATTTATTTATTTATTAAGTAGGACATCCAAAATGAGATCACGATTATAAGCTCTATATATATTTATGTGTCTCTATAATACATATAACTACATTGGTATCATGGAAGCAAAGCACAGAAGCCCGAAACAATTTTTGGTTTTGAAAGTTTTCATTTATCAATTAATTGATCTATCATTTGGTTATACAGTCAAATTTAAACACTTTTCTTCACTGCACATGGATTATGGTTCAAGTTTGTGTTTTTGTTTTTAGTGATAATCTCTGTTACATTGTATTGTTGTTTTCTGTTATATGTATAAGTTTTTGTTCAGGTTATCATTCATAAAAATCCATGTTGAAATAACATTATCTAGGAATGTAAATCGGAAGTATTATATATTAAATCCTTTACTTTACTTTTTTAAAGTAAAAACTTCTCTGTTATTTTCTTAGTGTTATTATTTTAAGTTAAGTTTTTCATATTATTATTAATCTGATAAAACCTGAATTCTAGGAATCTGATTCGGAGTGTATATTATATCCTATATTTTACTTTTTTAAAGTAAAAATCGCTGTTGTTTTCTTAATGTTTTTATTTTAAGTTTACTTTTTAATGTTATTTTAGGTTGGTAAATAAATTTTAAAAAACTGATAAAGCCTGAATAAATAAAGTTAGTTATTTAACAGTCCAACCTGCCTCCAAAGAGTAAGCAGGCCTATAGAATGATTACCTGCCTGCGCTTGTCACTAGATTTTCTTGTATAGATAAAGTTTTCTCTTCCATATTTTTAGTATGTGAGTAAGTAGTAGTGAAAACATTCTTTCTGCCTTTTGTTTGGGAAAGGAATAAGCCACTTACCGAACCAGTGTAGTTTAAATATATTATTTACAAGCTTACACAATGTATCATAAATAAATCAGTAATATTCTAATACTCTACTTATTTTATGACTAAGAGCTATTGGTTTTGCCTTTGTTATATGAATAGTGTATTTATTTGTACACTACAACAGGTGTGGATAATTTACAAAGAAACAATAAAGATGTATTCTGTAATTATGAATAGCTGAAAAGAAATTAGGGTTGATGAAAATTAGGTACATCCTTGAGGATACCACAAAGGAGTGCCAAGGGTTTTTAAAAGTTAAGTAGGGGTGGGAATCATTGTTAATCCAAGTTTTTCATTCAAATTATGGATATTGTCTTGCTTCTGTTATCCAATATTTATTCTGTCATTCATTAGGCTGAGGCCAAACATTAAATAGATAGATATGAAATTAATTGCAAGATCATGTACTTACTTGATTGATAGATCAAGGAAGTAATCTTAATGTTAGTTTGAATGGTTCATGTAATTACAGAAGGATAGTTACAAACTTGCAAATATTATATGAATTCTTTGGTTGGCTTTTCATTTATTAACAGAAAATGAGGGGAAACTAGAATGTCAGATGACCACTCGTCTGATTTAACAGCCACTGATTTAAAAAAAACCTATTTAGTTCTGTTTAGCTATGAACTTAGAGTAAAGATTTAAGTTGATTTCTAGCTCTGACAAGTTTCCAAAAAATGGCAGAGATGGAGAACTTTAATTAGACATCTGAGTGTGACTGTATTGTTACTTTAGTTAGATATTAGGAACTTACCTCAATATTTCCCATTGTTTGAAAAGCAGTGAAAACGAACATAAACCCAAATCCCAGAAGGATAACGTTCATAAACTTTCGCTCCATTGGGACTGCTTTTTTTTACTTCTTTAAATTATTTTCTTTTTGGTGTTATTTTGAATGAAAGCGACTTATAACTCGGAGAACCGAAGACGCACTGCAGGCAGCAGGAAATATTTATTCTACGCTCTCTTGCATTGATAACATTTGTACTCCCACCACTCACAATCACTTTGAAGCGTAAGAGTTCTTTGATCGCGAAATTATAGTTTAATTTAGTGTCAAAGCCGCCTGCGGCCCTGCCGCCGCCGCGTTGTAGGTATAAATAAATTGATGAGATTAACGTCTTACTTAGCCTTCCCAATTTTCCATTTTAACTTTCCAATTTCCATTTCCTAGAAAAATATTTATATACATCATTGATAGGAGTTTGACGTTTGAGATTGATTCGTTCAAATAATGACAATGACGTTTGGGGATTGGATGACAGTTTCCATTCTCTGTGGGCGGAAGAAATCACCCCTTGTCCTTGATCCTTAGAGTAATACGCCATACATAACCATAATCTACGCCTTGTTAGAGATAATCCATCTATCTACGTCTGCAGTGCTGCCAGATCAAAAACCTAAAGCCTGCATACACTTGCAGTGCCTGGAACTGTTTACACTTAAAGGCTCCGACAAAGAGCGGAGCCCTGATATAGGCTCAGGCCATCAGAACAGGCCTCCGGCACCGAAAACTGATAAAATCGTGAGTGCTTTTCCCATGGCCAGTCCCAAGAGAGCGATGCCCACCACGCCATCATGCATACGGACTTTTGAGCTTGGAAGTCAAGTTGGCCGGCCATTGTCTCTGGTCAGCCATAAACGAGTCGTTGATGGATTATGGTTGAGTGAGTCGACTCTAACTCTATTCTAATCTATACTCGCTCGCTACTCGCTGGCTGCTTTTTGTCGATGGACAGTTCATTTTGAGATCGCGAAGTTCTATTTATTTTTATGTTTTGATTTTTCATTTAGAAATTACTAAGTTCATAAGTTTTAACTGTACCTTTGTGTCTGATCGGAGTGTTTGAAATGTAGTGCCTTATCAATAACAATGCGTTGAGGTCGGAAGAGAATGGTGCATCATTCATTAATGTTGAGGATGATCTCATTGACGTACTGACATTACAATCTGAAATTTTGTTGTATTTTGCGACGAGTCCAATGACCTTGTAGTTTAGAAATAATCTCAAGAGAACGACCCCTACATACAACATGAAGAAACAA
Organism: Eupithecia vulgata; assembly: GCA_946478455.1. Lineage (NCBI taxonomy): Eukaryota > Metazoa > Arthropoda > Insecta > Lepidoptera > Geometridae > Eupithecia > Eupithecia vulgata. The sequence goes on from OX297867.1 coordinate 11,501,904, forward strand.
TTTTATAGGGTAAAACAGCTCGCCGACCAGACATTTTCAAGGTAAGTACATATTGTCGAACTTGATATCATTGCTTCGCAGCAAGTACTTTGAACTTGGTTTCATGGCACCTACTTTGTAGGCGCTATCTTCTGTCTGGTGTCAAGTTTTACAAAACAAACATTTGAACCTGATTCTATTTATGTCCAGGTCTGGCAAAGCAGAGACATTCAATGATGAATTGCAGACTGCTGATAGGAAGGTGGAGCATCTTCGGAATGCATTACAACTAGTCAGTAAAAGGATCACAACAGGGGCTGGAAGTACTCAGGGACAAGACCCTGCAGCTAGAGAAAAGAGGCTGAAAAAATTACCAGAATACACACTTGGTCTTGCTATGTGTGAAGCTAGCAACTTTGATGATGATGACAGTATTCTAAAGTATATTTTATATGAATGTGGTAAGATACACTTTGCTTTGAGCAAGTTTGAGTACCTGAAATCCTTTCATTGTCAATAACAAATATTTCCTGTCCAAACTGATAAAACCTAGATAAAAATACCTTATCAGCTGAAGCTTCATCATATGATTTAGTCAACCATCCTTGTTATGTATTTGAGTTATTAATGTTCACTATTAGTTTATCCTCAAATTGGCTATTAATACCCTTCATGTAGAGGTAAACAATGTACTTTCGACACATATACTCATGGTAACTCCTGTTGCCTAGACTCATAAGAGACCTGTGTCCTCAGAAGCACCACACTCACGTGTACACACACACAATAAAAAAAGTTAACCTTATTAACAAAGAATATAACAATCAAATGATAGAAACAAATGAGAACTAGTACTTTATATATACTATATTTGAAACAATAGAGCTAGCTGCAAGCTGTTGCCAACAATGTACAAGTAGATCAACTGATCCATATAAATACCACTCGGAAGCATCCCTATGATGCTGGCTGCATTGTCCCACTGTATGTAAAATAAGTACCATAGCATAACCGAACAAGTTACCTTGTAAATTGTATACACACGATGTTATTTTTTATCTTTAAAGATAAATAATAAATAAATAATGCTAGACAATTCACACAGCATTATCTAGCCCCAAGCTAAGCAGAGCTTGTGTTATGGGTACTAGATAACATAATACAAAACACATTGATAGATTTTTTTTATAACCATAAAGATGGAACATACCTACTTATTTGTTAGCGGAGGGTGCTTTAACTTATGTGGTAGTCCACCCACAATAACAGGGTACAATTATTGTACCCTATACAATTATGTTCTATTCATAATAAAGATATTTGTATTCCATAATAATTAAGAATATTTGTTAACTTTATAGGTAAAACTGAAAAATACCTAGCCAATGAAATTGCTGAGCATGAACTTAAAGTGGAACAATTGGTTGTTGGTCCTCTGACAGCAATAAGTGATCAAGAGCTACCTGCCATAATGAAAGCTAAGAAACAGCTCAGTAGGCTTATTAGTGAAAAGGAGTCGGCATTGAGCAGATACAATGTGAGTGGCCCTTATCTATTCAGATAATGTTATCTAAACATGCAATACAAGTAGTACAACAAATAAGAGTGACTAATATTTTGAAATCTTGATCAAGGATAATCTTATACCCAAAAGTTATTCAGACTCAATAACTACTAAGAAATCAATTCTATTATATTTTTATATGTAATTCATATGACCCATATGGCTTTCAGGCTGTTTTTCTCTGAAACTGTCCCAGATCTGTCCACAGCAGAGATTGGAATTACCTGAGTAGATTTACCTGAAGTTCTAGTGTGGAAGTAACATAGAGTTTAGTTTTTTTGCTGTATAGCGCGTTACTCGCACTGGGGAAATTTTCTACAAAAGTTTAATGATGTCCCAAAAATGTTCGATTTCGTCAGGATTCGAACCTGCGCCCCACCCTCAATACGGGTGTGCTCTAAACAACTAAGCCACGAAATCTTGGGAGAAATCTCATTCATCCGAATCTCATTCATCCGAATCTCATCGTGGGGGCGCAGGTTCGAATCCTGCCGAAATCGAAAACTTTTGGGACATTATTAAATTAACACATAGTTGATAATACCTCCTCTAAAATCTCATATCAATCTTCATAAAATCTAAAATCCCGAGAAGATGGTTAATGATGTTTAAATCCTGGGATTTCTAAATCATGAATGATCGAATTACTTCCACACTGGAACTTTATTAGATAAATAAAGATACTCAGGTCATACTCAGGCAATTCCGATCTCTGGTCCACAGGCAATCACAAAAAACGCAATTTGTCCAAAATATATTTCATTCAAAACCAATTCTAATTTGGTATACCTTTCAGCATATTTTAGAAAGACAAAAAGAAGAGAACCCAGCCAAGCTTACCGCAGCGCGTGAAGAATTAGAAGAGGCTGGAAACAAAGTAGAAGCAGCCAGGGACGTGTTAGCTGTCGAGATGTTTGCACTAGTCAAGAAAGAAGCTCAGTTAGCCCACAATTTTCTTCAATATCTGAAATTGCAACGGGCATATCATGAGTCTGCATTGCATTTCTTACATGACACTGTGCCTGAGTTGGAAAGGTTTATAAGTGAGTATAACTCATCGCTGCAAACAATCAGCTGTTTAGACAAGCCGGTTTCTGATATAAATTTAGATAAATCAATAGCCAAGCATGGTAAATTTTAATCATAACATTCTGCTGACTCATAGATTTTTCTATCTTGACTGTTTTATAGCTTTGAAATTTTGAATCATAATTAAAGATTTTTTTTACTGTAACCTATTTTGTTAAGTGATGTATCCATCCAAGTGCCTGGTGCTCCTATGACGAATATTAATCGAGTCGTGAACTACGCAGCCTCTGATCTAACTTTAAGTAAGGCTGATCGTCGGGGGTTGGCGCGAAATTCAAATATTTTTTTGGTTTATAATTTTTTCTGCGTTCCAAAAGTAATAAAACTAGCGAAAAAGTAATTTGCCGTGAATCGTAAACCATTTTTTATGAACTCATGATAAAACCAAAATCGATTTACTAGTATTAAGTTGATTTTACCAAAAATTCATAGAAAACGGCTTACGATTTGCGGCAAATTACTTATTCGCTAGTTTTATTGCTTGTGGAAAGCAAAAAAAAATATCCACACAAAAAAATGAATTTCGCTCCAACCCGCGACAAACCACCATGCAAACAAATTCCTTTGTACTTATGATGACTGATTGCGTAATCGTGTTTGATTAGGATGAGACAAAAACTATAATGACTGTCAAAAAAATCACAAGGTTATTTCGTTTATTTTAAAGCTTTACTAGAGTTAATTTGATAATCATAATCAACATACCCGATATAATCTTTTTAACAATTAAGCAAACAGATAACGATTCATTCTTAAACATAATCCTTCTATTCTATAATATTGTAAAGGCGAAAGTTTGTGCCGTTGTGAAGATGCTTGGCCGAAGACAACGCCAAAACTACTGAATGGATTGAGGTGAAATTTTGCACACATATAGATCTGGACCTGGAATAACATACCTATAGGCTACTTTTTATTCCAAAAACGCGTGCAAAGGCACGTGCAGAAGCTAGTGTTCTAAAATCTATTACTTTTGGTGTGTTTGACGAGTTTTCGCAACCAGGCTCGATATATCTCTGAATAAAGATTGTAAAATGATTACGTCATCTTTTCTCTATTATGCCTCGCTCCTTCACCCTGCCGAATTAATAAACTAACAGGTCATAAAATCTTGATAAATTAGTTTTTCATTCGTGATTTCATTCATCAATCGATAAATGCAACCATTAACGCACTCATAGATCCACTTAACGTCTTCTATTTCATTGCAAAGCAGATACGCGGGATTAATTGCTGCTCCAATTAACAGCTCAATCAACCGAATACATTCAATGACCACGCTCATAGCATGCAAAGTTAGACCTTAGAGTTATGAGTCATTAGACCTATTTTTATTGACTTTGTAGTCAGCATGGATGTCTCAAACCATTGAGCATTGCAACCTTAATCAATTAACCATGTGATGTGAAATTGTGACTTTATATGTAACGATATAATGTAAACTTGCGTTTATTTATGTAATGCCAGATGGAAATAAATCTCTAAAACTCATACCCAAGGCTAGGGGCTCTGACTACACAAATCGCGAGACCGTTTGAACATGGGTTCTCTATGACTTTCTAGCACTAATCTGCTACGCTAACTTCACTGGGGTTCCAGTTATCTGAATCCTTCCATTTTTCTCTGTCATTCCACTGTCCAATTGCTCCAACGTCGAACCATAGACGCTTCAGATTCGCATAGAGTAAAATAATGATTAGTAAGGTTCCATACAGGGCTCCATAGCGTATTTTACACAGAGTGTTAATCAATTTAACTCCGAAAAATGCATAGGTAGGTATATTATGTACCGCTGGGGAAAACTTCTTGAGTGGAGACCGCGACTCGGCAAACGTAGTGTAGGACGCCCGCCGACCAGGTGGGATGACGATTTGCGAAAGACTGCTGGCAGATGCTGGATGCGGCAAGTTGAAGACAGGGCGATATGGCGCTTATAAGGGGAGGCCTATGTCCAGCTGTGGACTGGTATAGGCTGATGATGATGATATTATAAAAATACGGTTGTTGACTCATAATCTTTCACTCCGTGTGTGTTACCTCGACGCTTATTATTATTACTTCGTTATGTACAGTTCGTTATGGATATAATAATCGTTCATTCGAAGCACAAACCATTTTTGGCTGCTTAGCCGCTGGTAAAACCGTTGTGCAACGGGATTTTGTTCAAATTTGCCTACCAAAATTCGGAGCTAGTTTACCTTATTCGAACATACTGTTACAATTCAACTTTTCATGATCAATTTGGTTGCTATGCTGACCTAGCTCAAGGTCGAATGATAGCGGCATAAACTGGTTTTAGCATGCCAAAAAGATACAAATAGACAAATTTTCTGTTTGTAGATATGATCACAGTGTTGGTCACCTTTCTAATAGAGATATCCGACCGAAAGCCGACCATCGGGCCACTTTCGTAGTCAGCGACTTTTCGGTAAAGAGATTTCTCAGTTAAATGTATTTAGGAAGAATTAATTTTTTTTATATTACAACTATTTGTACACGTACTGGTACACAGTGGACCATTATAGGCTGTTGAGGATTTTGAAATGTAAAGCAAACTTTCCTTTGCAAACCAGTCTAAAATTACTTACATAACAAGGAAAATAGCAATCTATGACAAAATTATCAAACAAAAATAATTTCTTACACAAAAATAATTAACAAGCAAAACAATTATATAAATAAATAATGCTTATAACTATAATTATATTCTTTAATGATATATTTTCTTAACTTCAATAAACAATTCTTCATATTTAAACAAACGAATAAGATTTATTAGTAGTATTGTGGCCGAGTAGTCTGCCTTTTTGACTTTGTCCGACTAGCCGGTTAGTCGGCTAGTCGGACAAAGTCAGACTCAGAATGTCTCTGCTTTCCATCTTTATTGGTGTTTGGACCTACTCTTCACAGGAACCGTCGTCGCCCCGCAGCACCGCCGCCGCCGCCGCTCTGAAACGTTTAACCATTGATTAGGGCCCATGTTCACCAAACACGATTAACGCTCCTATACTCAGTTAAAGTGTAAAGCCGACAGTTGCGTATAACGACATCTGACGCTTCAATGCTATTCCTCTTCGAACGACGCCTTAATAGCTTCTGGAACAAAAATTCAAATGTATTATAAATGTAGTGTGCTAATAATAGCCATGTTATTATCACTAAACCATAACAATATCCTTTTATTATTGTTGTAAAAGTTCAAAATACCTATAACACAGTCATGCTTAATAATTTATAATAGAATCGCTTGATAATAATAATTAGTTACAGCCCGCGACTTCGCACGCATTTTTTCAAAGTTATTTCTGTGCCAAGGTAACTGATTTTTAAAACCCACGTTTTGACTGTACGGAAAATTATTAGGATTCTAACTCGATGGATTCTAGTCCATCTTAACTACCAAATTATTATGTACTATTTTATATCTATTTTATTATTATGTAACTAGTAACTTATTATGAGAGTCGAAGCACGATAGACTAAACTCGACTCGGTAAAAAAAAACAGTTTCCTCGAAATCTTAATTTTTACAGAGATACTTATATTATATGGAAAAAATCTAACATATTTCAATAAAAGTTCATTTACGTGTTACCTAAATACTTTAGACAATTATGGTGTTATTTTATCGCGAAAGATTTATTTTATAGTAAAACAAAATTTATAAATAACGAACAGTGATATTGAGCGTGGGCCGGCCATTCCGCGGCTTTCGCTTTCCTTTCTCGCCTTCTCAACGCCGTGTTTCGCAAAACCCATCCTAAGGATACTTCACCTTAGAGTTAAGATGAAGTGGCCTTATGCAAAAATGAAGCAAAATGTGTATTTTAAATACTTAGATTTATGGCAACGAACGTATGTGTTCATACTTAAAACAATACAGGAAAAAAGACAAAAATAACATCCGAAATTAACAAAAAAAATGATCCCCTTGGTATCTTAAATCATCCCTTTTCGGCTTAGTACACATGTTACTGTTAGGTGGCACCTTGTATAATTCAGTTGTTTTGTACAGATGATAGCGCAGTGAAGCCAGTCTTCGGATATCCGCTGGAGGAACACCTAAGAAGTGCGAGCCGCACCATCGCGTTCCCGATAGAACTGTGCGTGTGCACTCTCCACGAGATGGCGTTGAATGAGGAAGGACTGTTTAGAATTGCTGGAGGTAAGATTTGAGGATTCTATGACGACCTCAGTGGCGCTGCGGGTTGCGGGTTCGATTCTCGCCTCGGGACCAATTTCCAAATTCTTTATTTGTAAACATGGGTCACAGAGATGGAAGAATAATAATAGGTAGTACCATACATGTTTTGCCTATATCTAGGGCATGCAAATATTCGTATAGGTCGGTAGGAGAATTGACTTACTTATAGAGCAAATTATAGTACATATTGACACATTGAGAATATAAAATTATAAATTATATTAGATTAAACTGGATATAGAAATAATAATGAAGTAATATATTTCGTGAATATATTGATTTACACTACAGATATTTGTTCCAATAACTCGGAACAAATATCTGTATTCTGTAGTGTGGACCAATATATTCACGAAATTGGTCCCGAGGCGAGAATCGAACCCGCAACCCGCCGCGCCACATAAACAAGTATTAATAACGTTTATTAAAAAAGATTGAATGTAATTATAATATTGTTCGTCCCTCCCCAAACTAGGATAATCCTGTATCTTGAAGTTCTTTATATAAAAATATATAAAGCTCATATAATTTAAATTTTATATTAAAATTAAATTAGATTTTTTTTAAGTTATAAAAATAGTGTGAAAGTAATACCTACATACAATTTATCTGTACGAATATTATAAAGAAGAAAGATTTGTTTCTTTATTTTTTATTACTGGACCGATTTCAATAATTCTTTTACCATTAGAACCCTACATTATCCGTGATAGGCTATAAAATATACCCGTGCGAAGCCGGGGCGAACCACCAGTTTATTATATCAGTTATCCTGTACACGAGCTCTGCTTACTTTGGGGCTAGATGCTGTGTAATAATAATGCTGGACAAATCTGTCCACCATTATTATTCTTAATTGCACGATATCTTTCGCGGTAATTAGTCATTACTTGCCGCCTACCTTGCCGCTACTGATTTGGGATGGGTTAAGAACACAATAAACATACCACAGTAATTTCTGTGTAGCAGTAGATGATAAAGCTTTTTAAAAGTAACTTTTACCTTTAACCTAGTAACTATTTTATCCAAGTGCCCATATATGTTTTGCGTAAATTCCACGTGGATGTAATTGTTACCTTCACATTGATGGTGAAATAATTTAAAATCCACTGTTTTTTGTTTCAGGTTCATCTAAAGTCCGAAGAATGAAACTTTCACTGGATGCAGGGCTGTTTAACGTATCCAACATCACAAAAGATTACAAAGATGTGCATGTGGTAGCATCCGTGCTGAAATGCTACTTACGAGAGTTGCCCGAGCCGCTTCTGACGTTCAGGTTGTACGAAAACTTCGTAAATGCCTCGCGCTGCCCCACGGAACAACTCAGACTGAACGCTGTCTGGGAGGCGATACACCTGCTCCCCGATGCCAACTACCAAAACCTTAGATACCTAATAAAGTTTTTGTCTACTCTGACGCAAAATCAAAGTACGAACAAAATGACACCATCGAATCTGGCTATAGTCATCGCTCCAAATTTACTGTGGGCGGCTGACGAGAGCACCTTCGATATGAATGTCACGACAGCGGTCAACTGCATCGTGGAGCTACTCATCAAGCATGCTGATTGGTTTTTCGCAGATGAAGTGAACCTTTTCCAATCTTTCACCAAAGAGGATTTGATATCCGATTACGGATTTTCTCCCAGCTTTACCCAAGGATACCCGTTAACGGCCGCGATGAGTCAGGAGCAGTCAAATGGAGAACACAATAGCATGAGTAAATCCATGTACGATTATAATCATCACGCAAGCAATAAGGTCGACAACGCCGGCCGCCATTCTCGGAGCAACAGTCACGACACTAGCCTCATACTTCTAGAGAACGATATGAAAAAGGCTCAATCGAACAGTTCCCTTTCCGACCAATCTAGTCCACCCCACGGCAGTCCCAAACCAATACTAAGGCGGAAGAACAAGCCTCTAGCGCCCGTACCGCCTAACTTTACTCCAGACAAAAACAAGAAAGTAGAAAATCAAACGCAAACATCTAGCGACACGGCTAAAGAAAACGAAAAGCCCGCTAAACCGCCCAGACCTGTCCTATCCGATACCGGGAAAGTGATCACGGGGGTACAGACTATAAACAGATCGACGTACAGGCAGAGCAAGGCTTTGAAGGAGGAAATAGCGCGCATGGGCATGGGCAGTCGCGACAACCTTACAGAAACGCGCCGGCAAAGTCTAGAATTAGAAAAGGAAAAACTTGACGCTCTCAAAGGTGACAAAGACTCTACGCTTGTAGTGAAAAACGTGAGCGCGCAGAGTGCTGTCGTCGGGAGGATGAATGTGCTCGGAGATGGGCCGGCATCGCTGGGCGCCATTCCAACAGACAAAGCCGCAGTGCAGCGGTTACAGACTTCCACTAAACCGACCGGGCAACCGCCGCCTCGACCCGTCGCCGCGCCTCGAACTATACTCCCGGCAACCGAGCCAGAGACGATCGAGGTGCAACTGAGAAACAAACCAGCGGTACCCGAGCGGCCAGCGACCCTCCGCCCGCAGAGTTTCCGAGGCCCTCGAGGGTCCGACGGCAGCGAGCCGTCCCCTACAGTGCTAGAGCGCACTCACATCTACACGGTAGACAAACATCATCCGACAGTGATACAGGTCGGTCCTGCGGGGGATAACGAGGATGATGGCTCAAGAGTGACCGTTCAGCGGACGCATAGTTCGGGGAGCAAGGATGCAGAGCTCGACGAGCCTAAAGGCTTGACGATGGCTAGTCGTCAGTTGTCGCAGTCGGAGGGCAGTATCACGGAGGTGCCTCTGTCGCCGCGGCCGCAGCCGGGGCGCCCACCGCGGCCCATGGTGCCAGCACCGCCGCCGCCTGTCGCCAACGCGCCGCTAGCTCAACACGAAAGCACCGACCTCTAGTCTCTACTGATCACAACGATCAGAAGTTATTGCAATAAGCGACGGTATCGCTATAGTGCTCGCAAATATCAAGTGGAATGAAATACAAGATTTAGTGATTGGGTTGGTTCGACTTCGATGCGGCATGACGGTGGTGATGACCTGAATGTGCCTTGAAGTTCACCTGTTATTTGCGGCGAAATGTCGTTACAAATACCGTCTCTTATTTAGAATCCATTGGTAATTCTTTCGACCATAGGAAACTATCATATCAAGAGAAATGGTCAATGAATAAACCAGTGTGAGAGTACATGGGGCTCTGGCGGCCAGTGGAGCCCAAGTGAGGCCTAATCCGACTCATTTATCCGCCCGCATCGCGATTTGATACTGTAACGAGACTGATCGGCTATGTAACACGCCTGATACACTATCCGATTTTCTGAATCCGCGTAAAAAATTAAATAAATCGAAATGTAAGACGGAAGGAAAGATGTCTTTGTTGGTCACAAAAATCGGATAGTGCAACAGACAAACTAACAATATTCAAACATTTATTTGCATCAAACGAGTATTATGTATTTATTTTTTTATAAAATGTTTGCTACTAAGGTATTTTGTGATAAATATCATTTTTAATTACCGTACCAAGATATAACGCTTTCGCTTTAACTATGAGACAAAAGCTGTACACGCTAAAAAGACACTTTTGGTCAATTTCACTTTTACTATTCGACACTGATTAGAATCGTAATTTAGGCTATTAAATTTAAATGTACAATTTACGTATTGCAATTAAAATTTGTGATATTAGGAAAGAAAACATAATCACAAACTTATTGGCCAAGTGATCTGGCTAAAGTGGAAGCACAAAATATCATTGTTACAACATTTACAATCATTGAGTAGCCATATTTTAGAATTGTACTTGACAGTGCGTTATTTAGCAATGCTATTTCAGTGAATATTATTTTAGGCTTAAGTATGTTATGTAGTATTTATAACGTTTTATGTGATATGCATTTTATTATACTAAAGTATACAATACAAGCTTCTGTTGTAAGTAATTATAATGTCCCAAACAGAAATTGCTATTTTATTTTCTTTATTAAACCCTCAGTGAGGCATTTCTTACGTTGTTTTTGGCAGTAATAGGGTACTGTAAAAAACCACAATAAGTTCAATATACATTTATTTTCCTAGTTAAATTCTACGTCTGCCATTTCACAATATAATGGTTCCGTTTACCGACACGAAGCAACGAGACTAGATTCGGTAGAATATGTGCAGATTGCGTGATCACTTCGTCTATTTTGTTTATCCTTTGATGGTTTATGTAGAAACCGCCAGCATTAATGATTCTTATAGCGTCATCTGTGAATAAATTATGATTTAGTTAAAACGAAAATTAGGTGATTCTGCTACTATATTACGGCCAAACACAAGATACAATATTTGTAAGAATGACCTTTATACAAACAAAAACCACTTGCTTGTTGAGTTTTGGCAGAATTTCTTTTACTTGTCGATTTGAACTCTTCAATGCATATTATTTATAGTATAGTTATTTTTCATACTATGACAACGCCAAAAAGAGAATTTTGGCTTGTGTGGCGAGTTGTTTACAAAAATTGTAGCTTGAGTATGTGATGTGTAGGTATATGATCTCTGATTAGTAGTCGCCTCTACAAGACGTTAGTCTCTTAGATATAATTAAGGAGATAAGCGAGATAAGTAACCTTCAATTCTGGCTTTACGATTATTGTGCATATTTTTTCAATATTAATTATGTCTAGCGAATTGCAAATCTCAGTCAGTTGGTACCAAACATTGGCTTTAATTTATATGATAAAGAAGAGTTAGAAATAGAGCCTTCACTAACTTTCAGTCGGGAAGCATTTAGCCTTTAGTCCTAACTCCAGAACAGTGATTCCAGGGGATAGCAGTAACTTCACGATAGGCGCTCCATCGAATGCCTTCTCGATGTCACTTTGGCTGAGACTCACGAGTGCTTTTACGTCTTTGCTGTAGATCGCTTTAGTAGCTGCTAGCGCGCGTTTTAGGCCTTCCTCTGCAAAGGGGAGAATATTAATCATATTGGTTGTGTCGAGTCCAATGTATGTATGTGTTCTTCAGAACGTAAATAAAACAATTGACGACCTCTGTGACGCGGTGGGCGAAGGTCTGCCTGCGACGCAGGAGGTTGCGGGTTCGATTCCCGCCTCGGGACAAATGTGTGTACGATCTGCAGACATTTGTTCAGGGTGTTCTGGTCATTTTCTATGTATATTAAAAAATATCTATCTATGTATTGTATTGTATTATGACCACGGCGGAACTACATTGCAACGGAGAGTAGTCTTGTTCCATATCTCTGTTATTATGAGAGCAATCATTATGAAATTTTGCATAGCTGAAACGCTATTTATACTCTATTATTGTGTATAAATTTTGTTGCTATAGTATAAGCCGTTTTTGAGAACGGTCGTGTGTACGCTAGCATAACGTTATGCTGGCGTACCCACAAACAATGGTCATTATTTCTTAAACCAAGGAGGCGCTATTTATTTTACTTTTGCACTGATTATACTCTATTTATACGTTATTTATTAGGCATAACAACAAACGTGAATTCGGTTATGTGTACGCTACCATCACGGACACTCAATCTTGTGTCATAGAAAAGGAACTTTTAAAATGCTATGTTATTTTATTACCCTTACAGCTCAAGTTTTCTTTACCTCCATGCACTAATTTAGTAAGCTGTTCTGCCAGACACATTTGAGGATATCTCTGATCAGGATGATTTTGATGCTTGAACATGATATCCTTGATTTCCCCAAGGGAGTAGAATGAGAACAGCTTTAGCAGTCTCTCCACGTCAGAGTCTTTAGTCCTGATGAAGTACTGGTAAAGGCTGAATGGGCTGGTTTTCTCTGAGTCTAACCAGAGGGCGTTACCGGCTGACTTGCCGAATTTATCGCCTTCTTCAGTCGTCACTAATGGCAGCGTCAATCCTGAAATCAAATAATATGTTATACATCATCATCATCAGCCCTATACGTCCACTGCTGATCATAGGCCTCCTCCAAACAACGCCACGAATAGCGGTCCTGAGCTGCGTCCTATATGTTGTACATCTTTTATTTTTTCTTATTATTAATACTGAAACTTAGCGCGTTGTCAGTTACACAAGATTCAGCGATGCAACCCAGAGGCGCAGCACGTCCTTCCTAACGCCTTATGCTATGGGAATGCCAAAGAACAGCGTGTGCGTCGAAGGCAATCAAAGGTTATTAATTAATTACGTCAAATTCTGAATTTTTTGTACCAGGAGTTACTGCAGGAATCCTTACCATAAACACTTTTCTTGGCAGCTCTGCTTATCAGTTCATGTCCTGCAGTTATATTACCCATTTGATCACTTCCACCTATCTGTAAATAAATTAGGAAGATTGCTTTGGAAAAGTTAAGTCAAATCTTTTTTAGGGTTAACAATAAGTCAATAAATAAATGAACCTACCTGAAACCTACAATCATAATTCTTCAGTAAATGCAACCAGTCGTAAGACTGGAATATCTGATAAGTAAATTCTGTGAAGCTCATTCCAACTTCTGAGTTCAATTTTGTCTGAACTGTTTGTTTTAGCAACATTGTGCCCATTCTGAAGTTACGGCCGATGTCACTCACAAACTGTATTGAGTTTATATCTTTGTACCATGACTCATTGTTTACAACCCTGAAAAGAAAATAACACGTTGGATTTTTTTTTACTGGTAGGCTAAATCGCTGCTAGGACAACAAATCTTATTTTGGTATCTGACTGTCAGGTTGTCACCTAATTGGCTGCAAGATGCTTCCATCACCATCCCAAATGTACTTCTTATGGTTTTCAAATACTGTTTTTAGGTTCTTCTCTATGCAGTGAATGTTATTGTTTAAAGTTTCCTTATCAAGTGTTACTCGGTCTGTACTCCGCCCGCTTGGATCACCTATATGACCTGTGGCTCCGCCTAGCTGGAAATTGAATGATTCAGCTTCATCGAGTTTTATTCAGCAATTTTTTATGATATAGCTGGCTCTCAGAGTCTATCCCATATTTTTTAACATGATGAAAAAAAAGGACTTCCTTACCAATGCTATGACATTGTGACCACCTCTCTGCCAGTGTAAGAGATTGATTATTACCAGCAAATTTCCAACATGAAGACTATTCGCTGTGGGGTCAAAACCAGCGTATACACACTGTGGTGTCTTTTTTAGTAGTTTCAGAATTTCATCTCTGCAAAATCATAAAAACATGAATAGTAACAATTGAATTGAACTAGTGTAAAGAAACTGAATAAAATATTTACTCTTACCCAGCACTATTTGGGAACAAGTCCTGATACATTCCTCTGTCACTCAGTTTAAGAATATTTCTACTTGCATAGTGCCGGTTACTTAGCCACGACCAGTACGGCTTGCAAATACGTGACACCTCCTTCATACTATTCATTTTTCAGAGAAAATCTTAAGAAATATAAAAGTAAACAAGGTTAACCTAAAACTAAAGGAATGGACTTTCCCTCGTCCGGAATGGACTGATGATAGAGCTTTAGTTCGTAGTTACGTTCAATAGCGTAAACCCCGTATATAAATAAATGTCATGTTTTAGGCCGATATATAGTACTAAAAACAATCCAGTTGCATTTTTTAGCCACTCTACCTACGCTATATCTAAAAATCAAAACGAAAACGAAAAAACAAACAACACAACACAACTGACCATAACTGACACAACAGCTGATCGATGCTTATGTCTAAGCTTTAAATTGACATAACAAAAGATCAATGACAAAAATCGGATGCCGAACATTGGACGCAGGGACGAGAGAAACTGATTTGGACATACGAAATTACTCCGACCCACGAAGCCACCGAAGCTTCACCTGCCTGCAGTGTTCAACAAATCCCAAGATCCTAGCATAAACTAAGAAGTTGGATCCTAGGATCCTTCCTACAAATCGAACTACATGACCTTCTACAATGACTAATAAGTATGTACAATAGCTACCGTAAACCTTCTAAGTACCCACCTATGCGATTCTTGACTCATGCTCATCAGCTTTCAGGAAAAGCGGTAGGTGCATGGAGACAGCACAGCACTCCTGTTAGGTATATCTACCTACTAATATTGGTTAGCCTATTCCAGAATATAATAACTATAAATAAATAATGGTGGACAATTCACACAGCATTATCTAATCTAGCCCCAAGCTAAGCAAAGCTTGTGTTATGAATACCTAGTAGGTATACCTACAAAGATTCTAGAGACGTAGGATCCTAGGATCTTTGCTAGTATATGACCTACTAAATGACTGATTTAATAGGTATAATATACACATAATATAATATACATTAAGTATGTACCTCTAGAATAGGATAATCGTGGCATGGTAGCATTCTGTTTTATTCTTATACTAGCTGCTGCTCGCGGCTTCGCACGCTTTGTTTATGGTTAGGTATCTCTTTCCCATGGGAACTGATTTATGGAATAAAAATATATACTTATATAATGTGTTACTCCTTCCTTTTAACTTGTAGCTCCTTTTCTAGCCTTATTAGGGCAGTTTTTGATTTACTACTAGGCGATAGAGCGCGCTGTTTGTCGTTTTATATAGGTACTAAACTCAATTCACCTCCTTAATTTTGGATTGATTCAGTTTGCGACTGGAGTTGCGTTATAATTTTACGACGAAAACAAAAATATATCGTCCAAGTCCGTATATGTCACGGTGTTTTTTGGCTCAGATGTGCTAAAAAACCTGCTCGCTGGATGAGAGAAAGCCGTCCAAGAAAAATAAAACATTGATTTGCCACAAAACGATTTATTGATATTATTTATTTATTACATAACTTAGAAACTTAAACATGGAAATTTTTAAACAAATATCTAAAACTTTTCACAATTTTACACTAACACTAAGTATATTATTAATTTTAGGACTGGATTTTATTAGGTAGTTCAAATGACGTGGAATTTATCAAATATATTTTTTCTCATACTTGTTATCTTACATTGTTAACATATCATACACTTAAGATTCTTTCATTTGGGTATTGTTTACTACTTTTCAATAAAAAATAACATTTCCTATACCTAATAGTATTTCCCTTTGGAAATATTATGCGTTCTTCAAATGACACAATCAACGTCATATAAATTTAAACCTAATTCAAAAAATCTAATCTAAATCTAGATTGTTTATAAGGTACAATAAATCTAGATTGTTTATAAGGTACAATTTATAAACTGAGTTAGAACCTCTAAGTAAACTGAAATTAGATACCCAATTTGAGTTTACTTTGTAACAAGACAGAAGATTTTTGAATAAAATCGTTAAACTTGAATCAACTTTCAACTAAGTCTAAAAAATAACAAATACTTAGACACCCTTCAATCACCCTATTATAATTATTAAAGAAAACAATAAGGTACTTACATAGTTTAAAACTCAAAGGTACTTTAATACTAAAATACAGTTCAATAAACATAATATTGGGAATAAAAATGTGTTGCAGATAATTATAACCAAACCAACAATCTATAGATAAAAGATAGAATCACGCAGTTATTTTTATGGCTCGTCGTGATTGAGTTCGGTCAAACTCACAGTCAAACTCAACTTAGAAATCGCCAAAACTAAATAATTTGGCAGCAATAAAAATAATGCCATCCTTTTAATTTTGATAGTTCAGAACGACGGCAACGTTTTTAGTACTGTCAAATTAGTAGTTTTGATATTGAGCTCAATTAAACAAGTACGCTCGAGGGAATATTCTATAAGTATTCACAGTTGTATAATGTGCCGATTCAAAGCATCTCGACCGTTTTTGGCATAAAATTGACAAAAACAAAATGGCAACCGTAATATTCGTTCCCTGGACGGTCACGCCGCTCACGCAAACGCACAGCGCCAAAATGGCGAAAATCAAATGGCCTTAATTAGTCATCGTTATTATAGACTTCCAGCGTACTTGTATAATGGAACTCAGTGAGTTTTGGCGAAATCAGAATTCAAAATGCATAAACAAAAAATTGGTAGCGTTTGCGCAAATTTTTATGAATTCTGTGCCTCGAATGTGAAACTGCGCTGTATGGGACTAACCGCGCCTTTTTGGAACCTTAAAATTATAATACGCTACTGCGCAGTCACTGCGACCTTCCGAGAATTCATAAAGATTTGCGCATACTATAAACTTGTTCTATAAACATAGTGACAAAGTGCCAAAATCCAAGCAAAGAAAGCAAGTTGATTATAAAAATCATACAAGTATTAATACTTATACTTACAGTAACATGGAAAGGGAATTTTAAACTAATCTTCAAGTGTAACATTTTTGAAGAGGTAAGACATCGATTCCTTGTTATGAATACGCCTGATCGCCTCGCTGAGTAAAACTGATATGTCAATAGTTTTGATCTTGTTACACTGCATCTTTTGCAGCTCGTGGGGTACTGTGTTTGTTACGACAACTTCGTCGATCGGAGAGTCTTCGATGAGACGTGGAGCGTCGGAGGAAAGTAGACCGTGGGTTGCCAGGACGTATATTTTGTAAGCGCCGCATTCTTTGAGAACTTCGGCAGCCGCTACGAATGATTGCACGTCGTCTATCATATCGTCCTGGAATTAAAAAAGGTTTGTAGTTAGTATAATAAAAAACTTGAAGCTTGTAGCAAACCTCAGCCGCGAAGCCATAACAGAGAAACCGCAGAGTGAGTTCCACTGCACAACATTACTACATTTGTCGCCGTTCGAGTAACGAGATATAAATTTGCGACTTTCACAAGATGCGAAACAAACGCGGTATCGCAGCGAAATGGCGGGCCGAGCGCGGGGATGTAGGTAGCTGAGTCCGACCAGTTTGGCAGAATCGCACGGAAAATAGATAAAATCATAGTCAAATGTATGCGTCAGGACCTGCAGTTTCCCTTGGCGTACAACAGACAAGTTACCGCGAAACTACTGCGTTATCGCTGCTATGCTTTCGCAGCGGAGGTTTTCTACGGGCCTGAGACAACGGAGTGATGATGCTTGCTAGATATCTTGTAATCCTAAGGAATCCTACCTACCACCTTACCTGTGTCATTCAAGTTAAAAGCACCTTGAATGACACAGGTAAATTACCTAAGCAAACATAAACCACTTTTACGTTTACGCTACGAGTGGTTAAAATTATTACCTCCTATGGATCTTAGCTAGTCTGGGAAAGTTAGGAATGTTATTTCAACTTACCACCATAATAGCTATCCTCCCACCAACATCACCAACGACATTAATCGGAGGTTTTTCCTTCGCTGGATGTACAGGCACCCCAACCGACACGTCCATAGTGCGAGACCTGTCAACACTGTACGAAATGGTCCGAGATCGAACACTGCAAACAGAATTCAATACATTACTATCTCATATGGGGCTTGGTTTGGACAAAACACTCAAGCTTTACTTACTCAGTTTGTTTTCTCAGCGACATGCAAAACTCAAGACCCATATTAGTAAACATAGAAATTGAATAAATGTTTCGGTAATGCATTCCATTCGAAAATGATTCAACGACACCAGTGATTATGGATCAATTCAGATTGGCGCAGAGTCAAGGGTTGCAGATGATAACTTACTTGTGGTATTGATGTTAATATTATTAAGTTGGCACTTCCAATTCTATAAATCTGCGCCAGTATAAATTCACCCTTACATAACATGCTATCGAAATAAAAGGTATGAGCATGCCTATGAAAAATACATTTACGTAAGACAATACAACATATAAAATAAAACTACAACCGTAAAAAATATCGTAGTTTGACAAATTCCTTACGGATGTAAGGGGGTTAACTACGAACCATATTTGTGTTTGAAGAACACCAAAGCGCGCGTTCCGCATCCCACCGAGCCTCCGAGTGCTCGGAGGGATGCGGAACGCGCGCGTCTAGAACCGCACTCACCCTGAAGAAGTCATGAAACGTTGGTGTTCTTCCAACACAAATAAGGTTCGTAGCTAACCCGCTGACATCCGTAATGCAAACTACAACCATTTTTTTATATGAAGAAACTAAGATTATGATTAAGCGGAAATTTCTACTTTCGGCGAATTATAGAATTACTTAGCGCGCGGCTTCGCACGCAATGTTTCTTTGTTTCTTTTTTTTAATGGTTTTATGGGATAAAATTTAGTGAATTTTTTATTCCAGGTTTAGACCTACATCTGTTTAAAATTTTAGGCCTGTCAGTTCAGATGTTTTAGCGTCAACAAGTACCAAACATCCGTCCATCCATACTTTCGCATTCTTATACAAAGTTAGTTTGATGTGACTTGAGGAAATACAGACATTAGTTTAGGATTTATCCAATCATAAAAATCAGAGCGAAGTTATCATCAACATTAGAAATTGACCACCAAAATTTAATAATGTCCCAAACATTTTGGCTTAGATGGTTAGAGCTCACCCATACTGAGGGTGGGGCGCGGGTTCGAATCCTGCCGAAATCGAATTTTGGGACATTATTAAATTTTCGTGCGAGTAACGCACTATAAAGCAAAAAGCTAAATTATAAATTTACCTCGGTAACGTCGGCGGTGAATACCGTCCGTCCACCTCATCGCTCTCAGCCTCCTTCTGCTCTCCGTGGATCACCGCGATGGCGAGGCGTAGACGCTCAGCGTAGGATGTCGCTTTCTTAGCAGAGCCTGGGTTGCGGGCCACGATCACTGAGTTACGGTAGTCTGGGATCTGGAGATGAATATAGCTTGATATTTCTTATTCATACTAGATCTACCCTAGAGCAAGCAGAACAAGAGATTTTTGGGCACTAGGCTTGGTAATTGGGTGCTTTTTATTTTAATAAACAGATAGATGGAATTAGAGTAGATGAGCTATCAATGCAGTTGAATGGATTACTATGTCAAAGAATGAACCAATATAGCTAGAACATATAATTTTTTTACTAAGAATCCTTAAACTCCCAGATTAACTTCAATCAATTTTTTGTCTTCTTGTATGTGAAGTTTAGCCATGAAATTGTAAATACAGCTGATTTACAAATCTCCATCAAGTCTATATAAATATTGATTTAGTTTTATATGTCTTGTGGAGTCCCAAACCAACACAATAATATTAATTTACTAATAATCGTCATACCTCGTGTTTTTAGGATCTGGTTGCCAGATATCAAATTAAACGAGCATTTTTTTATCACTAGATTGAACATGAATAAATAAATAAAGAAGTTGTGGTCAACTCATAAGTTTAGATAGATAACCAGTTTCATTCATGCCACTAATATGTGATTCAATTTATACAAGGTTAGAAATTATGTCGCCAGATTCAAGGTTAAACATCAGTTCAATATCAACATCATACACAACACACAATCCTTAAGTAATTGAATGGTTATTGATTCTATACTGATTTTAATCACATCATGTGATAATTTTCTAGCCTAATAAGAGTCTATAGGACTTACACTCTCCTGAATATACTGAAGCAAGAACGGAGAAGCCCTAAGGTTATCTACTGGGCATTCATAAAATCCTTGTATTTCCTTCTGATGCAGATCCATGGTGATAATATGGGTCAGACCAGATTTGCACATCATTTTGGCAAGTAGTTTCGTGACAATACAGCCTCGCTTGCGCATTTTGCATTGCTTGCTGTATGGCAGATAAGGGATTACACCAACAATTGACCTCGCCGATGAAGTCTTACAAGCATATGCCATTATAAGCAGTTCCATTATGTTGTTGTTCACATCTCTGTAAGCATGATACAAATGTTAATAAGACAATAGATTGATTATGATGAAGATAACAATAACTTATCTTAAAAATAAACAATTTATAGAGAAGTGTTCCATTGTAATAATTCACACAACGCACAAATACTCAATGACTTTAGTACAATAACTAGAGCAAACCAGACATAATTTGTACTGCATCGAACTGGATTATTAAGTTCCCACGAAAATTATTGATTCTTCAATAAACTTTTTTAATTGCATAAATTAAAGTAATTTGTTTATAATGAGGAATCACTTGGAACTTTTGCTTTTTATACTTGTTTTAGGTGAAATCATAAGATTGGATGATAGAGAACATTATCTTACTATTAGGTACATTCTATTATTTTTATTATGCTGCCTTTCCTTACTACTAATGGAGCTAAAGAGTTTTTACTAATAACTTACTTAGTTCCGGTCTGTACGATATAAATGTTCTTTCCTCGGATTGAGTCTCCTATCTCTACAATTGTTTCTCGATTGGTTTTGTGATATACAGAACATCCCCCTTTGTTCACACCAAGTCGGCTGTAAATACATAACATTCATAGTGTTATCTACTAGATAACATGACATGTGATGATCAAACTATCTTTTAGAATTCATGAGCAGTAAAGAACTCAAAGGAATAAGGTCAGATCACTTAACCTCTGCTTAAACATACCTACCGAGCTTATAGGTTAGAAACAACATTATGGAAAATACTTTTAGTTCAAAGGAAATGACTTACTTAGCGATCAATTCGGCTAACTCAGGGTGTGAGTTACCGCTCAAGATAACAATATCCGACGTAGGATTACTGTCCATGTTGCGTTTCCGAGTTCGGGTATTGGTGAACCCCACCAGCCTGAAATGCAAGTTCTACGCTCAGTAATAGTCTACATTGAGCAAAAAACAGAAAATAATGAAATTGGGAAAGGGGCATCACATTGGAACAAGAAGAAAAACAATAAAACCTGGTTTTGTTGAGAAACATAATTTTAACCTGAAGACGGTATCGCTCTACAGAAAAGTAGGTGTTTATAAAAGGTACCACAATTACATTGAATCACACCACGGAACTCCGTTAGATTTAGTAGCAGTTACTTAAATTACGAGAAACTAGTAAAAATCCTGATCGTACGGATACCATCAATTTTTTTTTTTATTTAATTTGTCCTTTTGGACAAATAAGGCTAAAGCCATTATGGCCATACTGCCTCGTCTTTCGTTAAAAATATATTTTTATCTCTCTTATAATATTTCTAGACATATAATTTAAATTTAACATTTTATATATTCAATGAGTAGTAATATGTACATATTTACAGAACAAAGTTACTAGTTAAATTTCACCAATGGTAGACTTTACAAAATTATACAAATTACGATAAGTAGAGAAATTTTGCAATAATTCTTGGGTAGAATGCGGGACCGCATCAGAATTACCAAAAATCTCAAGGAGTCCATCTATCAACACAAGGCGCTGAATGTTGAATGAGGGACAGTCAAAAAATATGTGATCTAGAGTTTGATCTCCAGTGTTACAAAAGTCACAAGAAGGTGAATTAACAATTTTCAAACGGAACAAATGAAAATTTAACCGACAATGACCAAATCGAAGACGACAAATAGTTGTATAAAATTTTCTGTTGACAAAAAACTTACTATGACAGAACCATGGTTGAGAATCGATTTGGGCATCTAAATAGGCATACCAATTGCCTTTGTTCTGAACCTGAGTGTAATGATAAGAATGCTCACCCCAAGATTGACACATTCGTTTTTTTAAAAGACTTACAACGTCTGTGTAAGGTAAATGGACATTTGTATCAGTACTCTCAGGGTCAGGAATGTAATTTGCCTGTTTCACAATGGTATTTGCTAAATAATCCGCTTTTTCGTTGCCAACTACACCTATGTGTGATGGCACCCATGCAAAATCTACCTTTATATTAGATTCCGCTAATTCTACCCATAACTGTTTTATTAAATGTATGATGTAGTTAGTGCCAGCATGCAGTTTGTGATTTTCCAAGTTTTTTAAGACACTCATGCTATCACTAACCACAACCCAATCGGTGTGCCCGAGGTTACGACATTGAATATGTTTCAAAGCACTCAAAATAGCAACAGCTTCAGCTGTAAAGACACTAGCATGTTTATCTATTTTATGACCAACACCAATATTCAAAGAAGAATCAAATATGGCAAACGACACAGCGTTGTCATCTTTTGATCCATCTGTGTAAACAAATTTATGACCTGTCCACTCAGAAAACATCAAATAGACTTCTTCTTTAGTGGACAAGTCATTGTTAATGACTATATTAATCTCTGGGAATTTACTTTTGAAAGATCCTTCATAACAAGGTAAAATAAGGTTTGATTGATAAATGTTTAAATTTTTAAGAAATTGTAATAGGCTTTGAAAACCTTGCAACATAAAGAATGGCTTTGAAACCGAACCAGCGCCGGACAAATTAGCCAAAAGACTATTGGTAGAAAAACTAAAAAGTTTCAGGATAAATCTTTCTTTCAAATAATTCAAACGAATACTGATCGGAGGAAGCCTGCACTCAATTTGCATAGCGTTAATAGGAGTACTTCTAAATGCTCCCGTAATTAAACGTTTGCGTTTAATTTATTTTGAATTTATTTTGAAATACATTAATACTGTCTAGAATTTTTACATCTGCAGCGTAACAAAAGAAACCATATTCAAAATGGCTTCGAACAAGGGATTTATACAAAGTTAGTAATATTTTAGGGTCAGCTCCCCAATAAGAGCCAGACAAAGACTTTAATAAGTTGAATGCTTTTTGAGCTTTAATAATGATATGCTTCGAGTAATTATTCCAAGATAAATTGTAAGAGAATAATACTCCTAAGAATTTAACCTCAGATGTCACGGGCAACGGGGTGTTATTATAGTGGAAGAGAGGCATATTAGCGTGTTTTTTTCCAAACACCACTACTTTTGTCTTCGATGGATTAACATTGAGATCTAGATATGAAAAATACTTGTTAAGCTTAATTAATGCATCGTTAACAATTTCAGCTGTTTGAGCCAAATTCGTTCCCGATGCATAAACTACTAAATCATCTGCAAACTGAAGATTTTTAACATGCGAACCTAGTATTAAATTTAAACGACGTATATATAAAATAAAAATTAATGGTGACAAGATACCACCTTGACATACTCCAATAGAACAATGTCTTGGCCCATAAAGGTGTCTGTTATATTTCACGAATACTTCTCTATTCGTTAAGAAATTGTGAATCCAAACAATGATTTTTTCAGGAATACCTATGATGAACAACTCCTTACAAAGAATATCAATATTGACGCTATTAAAAGCACCAGTAATATCAAAAAATACAGCAACTAGATTATTATTTACAGACAAAGATTTATGAATATCGAGTTGTAGTTGACATATACTTTCACGAGCTGAATAATTTCTACGAAAACCAAATTGATTGGAAGGTAAAATTTTATTCTGTTCGATATAAAATTCCAAACGCTGCTTAAGCAGTTGTTCAAATATTTTTCCAGCACATGACGTTAATGCAATAGGACGGTATGATTCTGGACATAACTTAGGTTTTATAGGTTTCAAAATTGGTACTAAACAATCTTTTTTCCAATCCATAGGTATAGAAATAGATTCCCAGAGTGTATTTAAAACTTTCAGAAGTATCTTTAGACCAGAATTACTAAGTTTCTTAAAAATTATATAAGGTAAGCCGTCAAGACCAAATGCTGTTTCCCTTCTTGAAGAAATGGCTGACTGTAGTTCTTGTAAAGAAAAAGGAACAGAAAGGTATTCATTATTAGGATTTATGATGGAGTTGCTAGCTAAGCTAAGTCTATTTACAACACAGTCAGGAGTATATTTTTTCAAAAAATTTAAAATCCATGAATCATCCGCATCCCCACTATTAGTGTAAGATTTATTGAATTTGCGAACAAAATTCCAAATATGAGATATAGGTGTACAACGATTAAAAGTCTCACACAAAGAAATCCAGCTCTTCTGTCTTTCTATTTTGACAGTTCGTTTTTTTACAGCTCGAAGCCGTTTAAATTCTAAATAGGTTTCTTCTGACAGATTGTTTTTAAAATTAAAATAAGCTTCTTTAGAATTCATGACTGCTTCAGCACATTTCTCATTCCACCATGGAAGAGGAGGTCTTTTGCTATTGTATTTTTTAGCAGAACAATTATTAACACTAGATTTATTCGAACAAATAGAATTTGGCAAAGATTCCTGAATCGATGACTGTAATATTTTACAAAAAGTACTGTAAGATTCCAGAGGTTGACTAGAGTTAATTTGAAAATCGACTAAATTATTATCAGTCAACGTACCAAACACTTTCCAATCCACCAGCTTAAAATTTGGGTAGATGGGCAAGTGGTTAGCGTTACAAATTTGAAGAGAATCAGGACCAATATTTATACTGTCAATAAGTACATTAATTATAATAGGAAGATGGTAACTAAAACCCAAAGGACTATCGTGAACTGACCATTCACAATTCATTGCCAGAGACGGCGAAACAAAAGACAAGTCTAAAGCGTTTGGACGCCAGTTCAACGAACCAATAGTTGTTGAATTGCCGTCATTGAGTAATACCAAATTATTATCATCTATAACGTCTAAAACATCTTTGCCACGAGACGAGTCAGAGGCACAACCCCAATGGGTATTGTGGGCGTTAAAGTCGCCTGCAAAAATAAAAGGACTTGGAATCGACTTTATCAATAAATCAAATTTACGTTTACTAAACACTGGATTGCTGTTTGTAGGACTGTAGAAACTAACAATTGATATTTTTTTATTATTTATAGTTAATTGGACACATATATTTTGTAGTGAGTTATCGAAGTAGGTATCTATTTTAGTATATACTATACTATTATGAATAAGAATTGCGACACCATTGTGGTCGTTGCCGCAATCATTTCGTTCTATATTAAATTTTTTAACTTTAAATGATTTATGAGGTTTTAACCATGTTTCTGATATTATTGCTATATGAATGTTAAACGAATTAAGGAAATACATGAATACATCTTTGTTACTTAATAAACTTTGTGCGTTCCATTGCATAATGTTGATAACAACCATTATGAAGATGGAGGCAACTTATTACTAAGGGTTTTTTGGAGAGTATCTTTAATTGACGCAGAGTTAATAGGTACATCTTTGTTGTTGATACATTTGGTGATAGTTTCGACAAGGAGGGTTATGAAAAAATCGGATTTCATTAGGTTTTGTACTTGGGTGTCCAGGGATCTTGCTGTAAGTGAGGGAAAAGCTTTATTATTGAATAATTCAGCGTATGTTGCTGAGCGTGACTTGACCTTATTTTCTTCGATTTTATGTTTTTTAATCGGGCAAGCAGAAGAAATAGCAATGTGATTGCCACCACAGTTCCTGCACTTAGCATTTTTAGGATCCACCTGACACTGTCAGAAACTATGTCCCTCGGAACAGATGGAGCACACCTCTGCGTTTTTACAAAATTTGGCAATGTGTCCGTACCTCAAGCACTTTAAACATTGTTTAACAGGAGGTACGTACACTTTTATTTCGTGTCTCCATGAGTCCAGAAAAACATATTCCGGCAATGTGGTGGACGCGAACGTCACCGCGACTGCCTGAGTAGGTAGGAACTGCGGTGGGCTTGTAGGACCAGTACGAACTCTGCGCATAAAGCGCCTGACCTGAATAACTTTGCACGAGCTACCAATCAGCGAGAAAATGTTTTTATTCGATAGCTCGGCTGGAACAGAGGAGAGGACTCCAGTTATTTCAGCCTCATTAGCGGGAATGCTGGCACGTAGGCTCAGATGGTCTAATATTTTATTACTCTGCAAGAATTTATTGGCATTATTTGCCATGTCGAAGGTAATGCCGACTTTATACTTATTAAAAGTTTTAAGGTGTAAAACACCCGACACACCATGTTCCCTCAACGCCTTTGAAAGAGCCATGCGATCACTATCATTGAAAGGGCGGTCTTCGTTGTTCGAAAGAAAAACGATGTACTCACCCTTTTTTGAATCCTCGGGGTATCGACGCGAATACCCAGGTAATCTAAAAATATTATACCTCTCAGATCCCTTGGGCGAGCTATTGCTCAAGCCCTTGGGCAGCACCTCGGTTACGGTCGAGCAAGACGCCTCCGAATCAGACCCCGACGAAGACGGCAACGGTGGTGGCTCTTCCGATGCAGGAACCAGCCCGCGCCTTCTTTTCTTCTTCATTTTGGCTTTTAAAAAGCCAAAACAAGCAGGTTTTTCGAATAAAAGTTAAAAAAAATCTCAAAGCACGCCTTTCCAAATTGCAGGTTCCCGCCGAAAAAAAACCGGATACCATCAAGACAGCCCACGACAAATAAATAAACACCATAGACAAGAAAATAACAGACATTTCTAGAATTTTAGACATTTGACATGTTGGTTTGATTTACGTTGCGCGTACGATTCAGAACTGAAGTTTTAGTTTTTAGCCCATAAACTAAAAAGTATACTACTTTTAGCCGTTACAACAAGCTAGTAATCTCCACACACTACAGGATGTCCTTCGAATATCTGCAATCCCCATAGCAGGCTAAACTATGATAGACAAATATTTTGAAAAGTGCCCAGAACCTTTTCCTCACTGAATAGCAGTCATTTGGCAAGGCGTAGGTACCCCTCTGCCGACCATAAGGCGCTACTGGTCATACGCGTTATACAAAACTACTTCACTCGTTACCGCGCGGCCATTAGCTGTCGTTTCGTGTCGCGAAGCAGTGCTTAGTGAAAATGGTAAATTGTGCGGTATTTTGGGGTAAAAGGCGATCAGAGACATCAAACTTAAGGGAACACGGTATTTCCTACACAAGTAAGTGATATTTTTGTCAATTGTTTTGGTAATTATTGTATAATTTAGATTTAAATATTTATATATAATTTAGTACCCTAGGTTCGTGGGGTACCGAGGCTCTCCGGGTTTTCAAAAAATTATCTGAGCGTCTGGTCGAAGCGACGCGTGACCCGAGAGCTGGTGAGTATCTGGCACAGCGCATCAGCATTGCTATACAGCGGGGCAATGCAGCCAGTGTCTTAGGCACGCTTCCAACTGGTATTGATATGGATCAGTTGAGCTACCTGTAGATTGTTTGCCACAGTTTGCAGATAGCTTGATTGTTTCTATTGTAAATACTAGTTTTAATTTAAATTTGTTATTTGATTGTTATTTTCTTTCTGAATAAAGATTTAAATGGAATACTAGTTGCGACAGTTTCAAGCGTCTTGGTAGGAGGTGTGTGAGTATTGAGTTCTTGGTAGAAGTCGAAGTGCGTGTTAGTGTGTAACTCAATAATGGTGTAACAACAGTCATTGTATAATTGTGTGCTTGTTTTGTGTTTGTGTCACAGCTTTTATTTGCGTGTGCGTTTGTAAGGACACTTATTTTTTCTGCATTAGTATGCATGTTATGTAAATGTGTACCGTATTACCTCGCCTCCCGCGAAAAACGGCAGAAAGATTTTAGTACCTACTAAAAGTAGCGCTTGCCAACTCCCGTTATAAATGCTCTAAGTTGCACATAGTTCAAATTCTACCAAACCATGCATTCTCTATGGTCCATTAATGAAAAAATTCAAAATTCTGTTCGTTCATGGCTGTATTGTCACTGTCATGGCCAGCCGCCTGCAGTGTCACAATTCAATTGTCATGTCTGTCATAACAAAAACATATGGCCATGTGGGATTCGAGGACACGATCTTCGTTGTGATAATTTTGTAAAATAAAGCATTTTTTTTCAATGAAATGGGTCTCACTAAGCAGTATTTGCGCTACGCGCCAAGTGGAACTTTCAATGTGATAGCCAGTGCTGACTGTAACTGTGTTCATGTGTCGCTAAACGGAATCAGTGGTAGATACATTGCAGTAGGAGCGTGTGAGCATGTTATTATTTGGGATATGCGGCTTGGAGAAAAGGTAATTGACACAAACACTTCCACTATTTATTCTCTATACAATAATTTCATAAGATCACATTATAATATACCGGGTCTAGGTAAACAAGGAGTTTAATACTAACCCTATTTTTCAGGCTCAAGTTCTTCCTGGTGAGAACACTGTTGTTTCCCAGATAGCAGCCAGTCCGTCTGGCCATCATGTAGCTGTGGGCTATGTGGATGGCAATATCAATGTGTATGAGCTTACAAACAATGATATTGTGTGTGTGTTCGCTGGCCATAAAAGTGCTATAACCTGCCTGCAGTATGATGAGCAGGGCCACAAATTGGTGTCAGGATCTAAGGTATGTGTACTTACTCGTTTCTGAACTGATTTCTGCTTCTAGACCACTGGTGGCCTTATTCTGCATGTTCAGGTATGTGTACCAAATAATGATAATGTCCTTATTTTACAGCTTGTTTGGCACTTTAAATTGAGCTGAAATTATTAAAATTCTGACTAAACTTAAAAGAATAATTTAATTAAAGAAACCTTAAAAAGTATTTTGTTTTTATTACAGGATACTGAAGTGATCCTTTGGGATGTAGTCTCGGAAACAGGCAAAGCCAGGTTTAGTGGCCACAAAGGAGCCATCACGAGCGTACTATTCTTAAATAGCAGAAACTGTATAGTGAGCTCATCGAAAGACACATTTGTTAAGTTCTGGGACATTGAGACAAAGCACTGCTTCAAAACTCTAGGTGGACATCAAATGGAG
Source organism: Eupithecia vulgata (assembly GCA_946478455.1). Lineage (NCBI taxonomy): Eukaryota > Metazoa > Arthropoda > Insecta > Lepidoptera > Geometridae > Eupithecia > Eupithecia vulgata. The sequence goes on from OX297867.1 coordinate 11,531,136, forward strand.
GTATAGAATTTGAATTCTGTGAACAGATAATAATGTATGTCTCGTCTAAACATTTCTATAACTTAGCAATTTTGTCCCATTCAATCTTACTGTTTCTGAATAGAAACAAGCAGAACTGGAAATCTAATGAATGTATTGCTATTCCAACCCCTCGGTGACCACCTACCCGACAGGAGCAGATTTAAAATCAGCGCCGCATCTTCCTTGCATGCAGCACAAAGCTGAATTTACTCCCTTTGCCTATAAGTAATTTCTGTATTTTTTGTTTATAGTTTTTTTTATAAAACTCAGGCAATAAACGATTTTTTATTTATTTATTTATTGCAATAAAAGCAATACCTCTTTTGCATCAATTGCTTCTAAGCTTACTCTAACCACTCCACTAAACAACTTCAACAACAATTCTCTTCAATTATTTAGATATTTATTCATTCTTAATAATTAACTTACAGACTACTTAGTCCATAACATTAACTATCTATAATACAATGTAAAAAACTAAAGGATTTAAAACTAGTGAAAACTTAAATAAGGCCTGTCATCAAATATGTCGACATGTAGGTTCAAAGGGAACAAATTATTTTACAACACTAACATTTTTTTTTCCAGGTGTGGTCAGCAGTATTGCTAAAAGAGGAAAGATATCTAGTAACTGGCAGCATGGACCAAGAACTAAGGGTTTGGAAGCTCAACTGGACTCAGGATACGAAGGATGAGGAGAAACTGAGCCGCCAGATTGAAATCATGAAGCTGGAGGAGGCAGATAACCTCGAGGATAGTTCTGTAAGTGATATAAGTGTAAAACCTTTCTAATTCGAGATTGCTAGAGGTTAGAGTACATTATTAGTAAATATACTGCTGAGAGACCTAGATGTTAGACTAGACCTCCTTCCATTCTTACCTTTAGCATACAGCTGTGCCTAGCAACTTAAACAAGTAAATAAAATAATTGACATGTGTACAAACAAAGACAAACTCAATCCTGTAAGAGCTTATGCTCTGTCTGAGTAACTTCTCCTAGGAATAGTTTTACCCAGCTTGATGACTTGACGAGACAGCATGCTAAGTTTACAGGAGACTGCAGACACAGTAGGATTTGCTGTAATACTAATTACAGCAAGGAGCATCACTTACTTTTTAGACTGTTAATATAGAGTTTCTCACACACCTTTGTGCTACAATACATATATTGTCACTTTCCACGACGCACATGCCCACCGGAACCAGCGTCAGGCGGGGGCGGCGCGCTTCTGCGTTATACGAATATATATTTTGTTTTATCTTAATTCTATTTAGTCACGTTCGTTTTTTAATTCAGGTACTACAGTGCCACCAAGTAGGCACCCTCGTTCGCGGCGGCAAGGGCCGCGTGGTCAACCTCACCACAGACCTCGGACAGACAGTGTTAGCGTGCCATGGTACCGACGCTTTACTCGAGCTGTTCGCGTTTTGCCCTGATGAGGAAGCTAGCGAACGAATGCATAAGCGAGTTAAAAAGCAGAGGAAGAAGTTGGCGTAAGTTTTCACCGGTGATCAGGTTTAAGCCGTTTAAGATCTAGAAAGTCTTGTCGCCTTTAAAACATCAAGCTCAAAAACACTAGTCAATCTCAACAACTTGGTGGGTCACGTTGTGCTCAATTTGTCTATAATTTATCTTCCCCTCTTTTGTTTTTCCCCTACTTTGGTGTACAATAAACGACTATGCTAATTATCCAAATTCGAAAGAAATATTTAATCTGTCTGTTACGCCTCAGTTGAATTTGATGAGGAGATAGTGGTAACTTGGGAAAGTAGGTAATTTTACCCCGGAATAACGCGTGCGAAGTAAGTCATAAATAAATTTAATCTGTCGGTTGCGCCTCAGTTGAGTTAGATGAGAAAATAGATGATAACCCGGGAAAGGGTGTTATGACGGGTTAAGTAGGTAATTTTTGCCACGCAATAACGCGTGCGAAGTCGTGGGCATAATCTAGTAATTCGTTTTGTGTTATTTTTCAGAAAACAAAAGGAAACCGGACAAGCAGACCCCGAAACGACAGAAATAACGGAACTCCTCACGTTATCAGATGAAGTGAAGCGTCTCACCTCCGTGAAACTTGACGCTAAGATCAAGTCTTCGACGCTTCTGCTTGGCACCACGGGAGAGTTGAGAGTTGGAGCTGCATTGGCTAATAACACCGTGGAGCTGCATAGTATGAGGATACATGATAGCAATGAAGGTAATAACGACACAACACTTGGGTGCGTTTCCTCTGACGAGGTAATCGACCAATCACATTATTTAAAACAAACATCTCGTCATCCAGATGCTCCCTGATTGGTTGATTCCGCTGCATCTCAGTTACCAACCAACCAATGGCGGCAGTATAAACTCGCCGAGACATCTTGTTGAATGTCTCGGGCGCTCGTCGTCTTAACGAGAGGCATCATGAACATACTAGAAGAGAAGAACAGTAGCTGAGACATGATAACAAGGCAGCGTTGCGAGAAGAGTGCATCATGTACATTGTAGACACTCGAACACGCTGTGTCTCGCCGAGTGTGTATTCCCGCCATAAGAATAACGCATTAGGCTAGCATTTCCTCTTTATTGTTTCTCTTTTTTACCAACATAATCAACCATCCAAAGCTGTAATGCTTAACTAACTAGTTTTTTAATTTCTCTTGTTTTGTATTTCAGTCCAATGCCTCAAGCAGCTATCACTGTACGGGCACCGGAAGAATCCAAGATGCATCGCTATCAGTTCTGACAACCTCGCGTTACTCTCCGCCTCGGCTGATTCTATCAAACTATGGAATCGGTAAGTACATAGATAGGAACGCATAGCGGTAATTGAAAAATAAAGTCAAATCTAGTAGTAGGTACCTAGTAGGTAATCTAGACTAAATATTTTTTATCTAATAATTAGAGACTTATTCTGGAGTTTAAATCGCTTCCAGCTTTGCGGCAGCGATTGCTAGTAAGTAGGCCTGTATGTAATTCGAATATACGTGCAATTATCTGCAGATCGTACAAACATTAGCCCCGAGGCGGGAATCAAACCCGCAACCTCCTGCATCGCAGGCAGCCATTTTCCCACCGCCCGACAAACTTTATAATTTTATTCGAATTACATACAGCGGTTCAAATTTGAGTATCTAGTTTTACTGGAAATGATTGTATAGTAATCGTCTAACTTCTTGTCCTCCGGCGAACCACGTAACAAAGATGCGCTGAACGCAATTCTTAGGCCTAAAGTGGTGGACGGTTACCGACAGTCACTATGAGTTTTTGTTTCAAACATTGAAAAAGCGAGACAGAGTTATACGAATCTGTACCTATCTCTTTTGCCTGCTGCGTTGTCGGCAGCATATGAATTATATGCGTGAGTGTACACATATGTTGTGCAAACTTCCCATTCTCGTTGCCCGTCACAGGACATGTTGCTTGGCACCAACTTAAACTGCGCTAGTTTTTCTTTAAACAAACTGAAATTATTTATTATGTTCAGGCCAAACCAAACCTGCCTCCGCTCTATCCCACTCCCATCCGGGCGACCAAGTTCCATCTGCTTCGCACCCGGCGACCGACACGCCCTGGTGGGGTGCTCCGACGGATGCTTGCTGGTGGTGGATGTGGGCGCGGGCAGAGTGCTGGAGCAAGTACCGGCGCATCAGGGGGACTGCGCTAGTGTCGGGTTAACTCCTGATATGGTGAGTGTATAAATAAATAAATAATGCTGGGACAATTCACACAGCATTATCTAGCCCCAAGCTAAGCAGGGCTTGTGTTATGTGTATGGGTTCAGAATTAGATGAACTGAAAAGAATAAAACATCGAATTGCTTCAGGTGTGGAGCGGTAATATTTTGTGCATGCAAGAGAGAGAGAGGGAAGTAGAACAGAGCGCAGCTCGCATTGGTCGTCATCTTTGTGAGACAAGCTTCTTTATGTATTTTAATCTTTGGTTTATTAATATTATGTATATTAGTTATCTAGCATCCATAACACAAGCTCTACTTAGCTTGGGGCTAGATAATGATGTGTGAATTGTCCAGCATTATTATATTTAACGTATATTATATTATTGTGGGAAAATCGTCTTGTGACGTTAAAACCAAGTAAACAAGCTTACATCGGTGTTGCCTAGCCCATGAGATAACTTCAAGATACAAGATTTTATTGGTAAAATTATACAATTAAGTCAATAAAAACAAACATTTCCACATACTTAATCTTATTTTATTATGTTTCATTCAATTAATGTATTTACTATTATTATTTAATTTTTACTATATTCGTTTAAATTGAATTGATTTTAAATTATCATTATTCTACATTATTTCCCTAATTATTATTACTATTACTATATTATTACTACACTAGTCTGATTTCGCATGAAGATTACAAATCCTTTGCAAAATATCCTCAAACGGCTCTGTAAAATATCCGAGCTTTAAAAGATACCCTCCACTCCAACTAGTTACCCATGTCAACAATCGGTTATATTCAGGTCTGAATTCATGTCGTTCAGAATGCCTTCAAAATAAAATCCTTAACTTCAATAACTCCCTCGTTAGGCATCGGTTTCTTTCAACCTATGTCATACAGTCTTACTTACAATGTACTATGTACCTTACTTATCATACTATCTATCTAAATTATTCTTTTTTTTTAGCGTGGTTGTTACTCTGGTGGTGCAGACAAGACAGTGAAGTTATGGTCTTTCGAACTCATATCAGATCCTACAGGAGAATCTAAAGCTAAGGTAAGAGATCAGAATTTGACAACAAATTATAGTAGGTAGGAAATTTAGGGTAGTAGAGGCGGTAGAAAACGTAAAAAGCACAGTAGAAAGAGAGTTAAATCTCGCTATGAAGCCACATTAACCGATTATGAAATCTATTTTATTTGAAAAGTGACTTGATCATTGATCGAGTGCTTTCAGGCCTGTTTTATTAAAACCAGTGCAGCAGTTCAGTTCCGAGTAAAATCGTCGTGATTTTTCGAATTCGCTAAATTTACCTATATTGTCTTAGTCTTATGAAGAACATGAAATGAAGTCGTTACAATTACAAATTGACGACCGGTGTGGCGCGGTGGGCGGAAGACCACCTGCGACGCAGGAGGTTGTGGGCTCGATTCCCGCCTTGGAACAAATGTTTGTACGATCTGCAAATATTTGTTCCGGGTGTTCTGGTCGTTTTCTATGTACCTATAATAAAAAAATATCTATTGTGATGTATTGAATTATGTATATCAGTCATATAGCACCCATAACACAAGCTCTGCTTAGCTTGGGGCTGGATAATGCTGAGTGAATTGTCCAGCATTGTTATTATTATTACAAATTTGCAGGTACTATCCATTTTGCACACACGGACACTGGAACTGGAAGAGGCTGTGTTGGCGGTCAAAATCAGCCCCAACAACAAATTTATTGCAGTGGGACTTATGGACTCTACTGTTAAAATATTCTTTCTGGACACGTTTAAGGTTGGTGCTTCGTAAAGCTCTGCGCACTTTAATACAATACCGCTTCCACCCAGCACTAAAATGTGCGTTCAAATATGGGCATAAACTGGTTATACGTAGATAAATTTTACAGTGACGAAATGGCTTTCCACAAGCTTCAAACGAGTGGGTAACGAGTTATCCGTCAGTTGATGCTGTCACTATAAAATACATCTAAATGTTACGAGTTAAAACTCATATTTTAATGAATATTTTTGTGCTGTGTTGTAGCCGTGCTTTTCAAATGAACAAAAAGCTGATCTGATTTCCTAATATTTTTCTAACGCCAAAGAATTCTAATATTCTGTGTTGTAATTTTTTATGAGCTGTTGGTTTTCTTAAATAAATAAATGCCATAAGGTATTGCGGTTTTTGTATTATTTAAAAATGGCATCAAATATACTATCTGTAGCCATTTTTAAACGATTTCAAAAAGGAGAGCTTTTCAATTCACATAAGTTTGGTTCAGAAGTTTTAAATGTATGTTCAAAAAGTACACTCTTTTTGAAAATAGATTTAAAACTTCTGAAAAGAAGGGTTTCGTAAATGCAATATTTGGTAGGTACTCATAAAATACCTTAAAAAAATATTGGGCCAATTTAAATTGCAGCATTTTTCATATTCCCTAAAGACCCAAATATGTTAAAAAATAGATAGATAGATAGAAAATACTTTATTGCACACTTAAAACTATAAAACTGGTTGTTTAATGGACTACTCAAGCAACGATTACAACAATTAACACTTTGTTGTCTACAGTTCTACCTATCCCTCTACGGACACAAACTACCCATCCTCTGCCTGGACATCAGCTACGACTCAAACATCATCGCGACCGGCTCAGCCGACAGGAACGTCAAACTCTGGGGCATGGACTTCGGAGACTGCCACAAGTCTATATTCGCGCACAATGATTCAGTCACCGCGCTGCAGTTTGTACCGAACACGCACCACTTCTTTACGGCATCTAAGGATGGGAAGGTGAAGCAGTGGGATGCTGATACCTATGATAATATTATTACGTTGAATGTGAGTATATTATTATTGAAAGTTTTCAATCAGTGCGTCCTACCCGTCATGACCTACGGAGCTGAGACGTGGACACTCACGGTAGGACTGGTCCACCAGTTTAAAGTCGCCCAGCGAGCTATGGAGAGAGCTATGCTCGGAGTTTCTCTGAAGGATAGGATTCGCAACGAATACATCCGACAGAGAACCAAGGTTATCGACATAGCTCAAAGGATTAGCAAGATGAAGTTGTACTGAGCTGGCCATATTTCGAGAAGAACCGATAACCGCTGGGGTAAACGTGTTCTTGAGTGGAGACCGCGACTCGGAAACCGTAGTGTAGGACGTCCTCCGACCAGTGGGATGACGATTTGCGAAAGATTGCTGACAGATGCTGGATGCGGCAAGCTGAAGACAGGGCGCTATGGCGTTCATTAGGGGAGGCCTATGTCCAGCAGTGGACTGGTATAGGCCGATGATGATGAGTATATTATTAAACTAGCGGCTGCCTGCGGCTTCGCACGCGTTGTTTAAGGTTATTTCTATCTTATGGGAACTGATTTATGGGATAGAAAGTATGCCTATGTAACACTCCATCCTTTCAACTAACTCTATGCCAAAAATGAAGTGGATTGGTTGCTAAGTTATGAATGAATTTTTTTTTATTAATGGCAACGTGTTTGGATAGACAATTCTGCCAGTGTCAAGTAATGGAAAATAATTATAAATTATATGAGTTAACAAATAATGAATATTGTTTGATATTTTCACCAGAGCCTAGTTCGTTATCCAGCAGGGTACCACGTGCAGGTTAGGCTTGAGAGACCAGATGTTGGAGTCTCCCTTGTACCCCACAACATCAGAATCATCAATATTAGTGTAGATGATTGATTTATGTATATCAGTTATCTAGTACCCATATCACAAGCCCTGCTTAGATTTGGGCTGGATAACAGTGTGAATTGTCCATTATTATTTATTTAGTCCTGTTTATCTTATTTCTTTTTACTTCATTACAATAGTACATTGTTTATCGAGGGATGAAAATGACCGATTCCCGACGAGGGTGTATTAGTCAATACACACGAGTTGGATATCGCATTTTCTTCCGAGTTATACACAGTGCTTTATACTACGCACTGACACTTGGAAAATAAAAAAAAAATACAAAAAAAATACTGAGGAGGCAAATGAAATAAAGCACATACTGCCAAGTTCTTAAAAAATGCAAGGGGCCAGTAACACTTTGGTGGGCTTCGAGATAAAACTTTTTATTTTGGCATCCGCCTGTTTCTATTCTAATAAAAAATTATTAATTTTTAATAAAAAAAAAAAAAAGGAGGGGAGAAAGTGCTTACTTTCTCCCCGCTGCAGCAGGGGAGAAAGTAAATCCCATATATTTTTGCCGCCCGCATATTTGTTCACTTACGTACTTTCTTCCCTTTTTTCAATTAAGAACTAATATACTTTCCGAATAGGTGTAGTATAAACTATATTTTCTCTATAACAGGGTCACGCTGGCGAATGCTGGGGCCTATGCGTAGGCGCAGGCGGTCTCCACGCGGCGTCTTGCGGCGCCGACAGCGCCTTACGACTGTACGCACGGACGGACGAACCGCTCGTACTGAACGACACGGACGAACAAGACGAGGGGCTAGCTACCGGCGACACGCATGTAAGTTGTCTGGAAGACGTCGCTGATTTAACGATAATATGGCCGAACGACATATTCCGGGATAAAGCATTGCCTATGTCACTCCCTGAAAAGTAAGCTTTCTAATGGTGAAAGAATTTTTGAAATCGGTTCTAGAGGTTACCCGAGATTACTACAACGTCACAAACAATCCAAAATGACATAAAGAAAATTGAAAAAATAGATATGGAAAAATTTGTATTGATAATATATAAACTTACTAGTTAGTGGTTTTTTTTTTCACTTCCACTAATAGTCAAATAATTGAAGTGTATAAAATTAATAACACCTTATTTCTTATTTGATAATAATTTACTTTTTTTTACTATTCATAAAGCTGTTATAGTATAAAATTTTACTTGTATAAGTACTTGTTTTGTAAGCTTAAAGAAATAAAGTTATTGACTTTGAATAATAAAAAAGACTGCGTTTATCATGCAACTTTTTGTTTCAGGCGCCGGTTCCCGGCCTGCCAGGGTTGAATATGCCGACGAAGAAGACGATTGGAGCTGAAAAGGCGGTAAGTCATTCCGCATAGTAAATCTGTTGTGTTTTTGGTAATATTTTTAAATCCGAGTTATTTTGACTTATAAAAATTTACACCAAACATGGTAAATATCCCGTTATAAGTTATTTTAGTGGATAACACTAAAAAAACTAATGTGATTAACCTGTATAGGCTGAAGGTAAGCCTCCGTTCAGACATGGCGGGCACCGCGCGCTTTGAGGATCGCGTGGGAACCACGCGGGTCTTATTTATACTAGTTTTGCTGTAATCGGCCAGACATAGACGGTCAGACAGACAGTTAGTTAAACCGCGCGGGGCCCGCCAACCAACCGCTAGAAAATAGAAAGGCGCGGCGCAAAGCGCGTTCCGTTTTACTATGGAGCCTCAATCCGCCACCAATCGCTTACTAACCGTCGCTGTCTGAATACATAACACAATTTTGCGGATACAAACCGCGTGCCCGCCATGTCTGAACTTAGGCTAAGAGCTTTAAAAGTTAGATTGCAAAAATGTGTAAAAAACGTCACCAAAACAATACAAAACAATACACTTTATTGCACACCAAGAAAATACAAAGAAAAAGTAAACAGGAAAAGATGGTAAAAAAAACATAGTTGCACAATGGGCGGCCTTATCGCTAAAAGCGATCTCTTCCAGACAACCTTGGGATGGACACGAAGCAGATATACGCGTATAGACGGTGGCTTAATATTTAAATAAACAATACATACATACTATACCTAATACTAAAATACATATGTAATATAAAATACATAATAATACATACATACCAGCTTTACAAAATAGATGCGTAAATAAAAACTTAGCAATTTATGACTGTAGAAAGATAAGTGTTCATAGACCATGTTCTTAAAAATAGGGAGAGACTTTGCGTACAATATACAATATACTAGTATTCTAACTCTATGAATATACTTTACATTTCTACAATATAATCGAATCATTATTTAATTATCATTGTGCAAGCGATCCTATAAATACTAAACACATACTAATTTTATTTGCAGGCCGACTCAATCCTAGAATGTCTGCAAATAGGCGCGGAGTACAAACGGGAGCTGGCTGAGGCTCGCGGCCAGCCGGTGCAGCCGCCGATATTGATGGCGGCCTACCACTGCACTACCCCGGAGGACTTCCTAGCAGAAACTGTAAAGAAGATACGCTCAAGGTATTACTGACTCAATTGTAGAGCGTACAAATAGGCGCGGAGTACAAACGGGAGCTGGCCGAGGCTCACAACAAATACTAAAATACAGAATAAATTAATATTTAAGGAGGTATTGTTTCTCCCATAAAACAAACGTAATTTTTTGCCTTTTTTATAGATAATGGTACTGAACCCTTCGTGCGCGAGTCCGACTCGCACTTGGCCGGTTTTAGTTTGATGGTAATTAACATTACGTTCGTATCGCGGATTCCTTCGTGTCTGAACTGAACTAGCTTTTATGATTCGGTCTCTTCTTGCGTCATTAATTTCAATCTCCCGTATAATAGACGTGATTCTTCTTGTCCTCTGGCGAAGCACTTGACACAGAAGTGCAAAACGCAATTCGAAGGACTATTTGCGGGGTTAACTTCTGGACAGTCGCATCGATTATTCATTGAAAGTTTTGTTTTTGTTGCAAGCAATGAAAGAGCGAGGCAGAGCTATACGAATCTGTACCTGTCTCTTTCGCTTCCTGCGTTCTCAGAGGCATATGAATTACTAGCTATGCGTTGTTTAAGTTTATTTCTATCCCATGAGAACTGATTTATGGGATAAAAAGTTGTAAAGCAGCCTAATGTTACTCCTATCTTTCCAACTAGCTATATGCCAAAAATCAAGTCGATTGGTTGCTTAGTTAGGCTGTGAACTAAGGACAAACAAACACACTTTCACATTTATAATATTATAGATATCTGTGACCTGTGTAAACTTCCCATTTTCGCTGCCCATCACAGGACAAAATATTTGACGGAAACTTTACCTACTACCTACTAATTAAACTTCATTGGTTCCAGTGACCTAGAAGAAGCCCTCCTATTAATACCATTCAGCGTAGCCTGCGATATCGTCAAAATGTTGCCAACTCTGCTCGAACGCGGCGACAACACCGAGTTATTCTGTCGCCTGTCGATCTTCCTGCTGAAAGTACATCACGCGCCGTTGGTGGCAAACCAGGCGCTGCTGAAGTATATGATACAAATACAAGCTAAGGCCGCGCTGAAGCTTGCTGAATTAAGGGTATGTTTCTAAAGATGGTTTAATTCATACATAAATTACAAAAATAAGTCAAAAAGAATCATTACATAAGACTTACCATGGGCGGCCTTATTGATTAAAGTGATCTCGTTCAGGCAAGCTTTAAGCGATTGATTAGTAAATTAACCTATTTACATATAAATAAATCGCTGTGGAATGGTTTGTAATTCTTTATTCAACACTAGCAATAGAGTATACTAATACTCGCTGCAGTCCAACAGTGGACTACTATAGGCTGATGATGATGATTATGATAGTCGCTCCTAATTTATGAACTTCAATAAACATTTTGAATAATTGATAAAATACTTTTTAACTGGTGCAAGACCAAAAGTTAATAATAAAAGAGATCCGAGGTAAGGTCCTAATAAGGCAGTTTTTTTTATTATATTTTATAATCGCCCCTAATGAGCGCCATAGCGCCCTACCTTCAGCTTGCCGCATCCAGCATCTGCCAGCACTCTTTCGCAAGTCGTCATCCCACCTGGTTGGAGGGTGTCCTACACTACGTTTTTCGAGTCGCGGTCTCCACTCAAGATCACCTTTACCCAGCGGTTGCCTTTGCTAATCCTTATGACCTTATTTATTTTGGCCCCTAATGAGCGCCATAGCGCCCTACCTTCAGCTTGCCGCATCCAGCATCTGCCAGCACTCTTTCGCAAGTCGTCATCCCACCTGGTTGGAGGGTGTCCTACACTACGTTTTTCGAGTCGCGGTCTCCACTCAAGATCACCTTTACCCAGCGGTTGCCTTTGCTAATCCTTATGACCTTATTTATTTTGGCCTTTATCTAACTTAAACCAAAGGGAGGCGGTTATAAATAAATAAATAAATAATGCTGGACAATTCACACAGCATTATTTAGCCCCAAGCTAAGCAGAGCTTGTGTTATGGGTACTAGATAACTGATATACATAATATAGACATGGACATTTATTTATTTGCTGCTGTAGTACAAAACATACATAAAAATATAATTAAAAAAAATATTATACATAGAAAACGACCAGAACACCATGAACTAATTACCAACGTTAAGTCTGTAGATCGTACCCACATTTGTCCCGAGGCGGGAATCGAACTCGCAACCTCCTGCGTCGCAGGCAGGCCTTCGCCCACCACGCCACAGATGTCGTCTTCTTATTGTGATTTCTTCCGTCTACACTACAAGCCTCACACATAGTTTAGAATCTACGAAACATTTGTAATGCTTTGTTATTTCAGGACATGGTCGGCTACAACCTCCACGCGCTGCAATGGCTGCGTCGCGACGCGGAGGCGGCTGAGAGCGAGCAACTCTTCCGCGAAGCCACCATCGCTAAGAAGACTCGCGACAAGCGCAGGAGGACTAGGCAGGCGGTCAAGCGACCTATCGTTACAGTTACTTAGAATAAACTTATTTATGAAGGATACTTGTTTTTTTTTAAAGGTTCGTGAGCTAAAATTGGACCGAATTTCACTAAATTATCATAATGATTAAGATGTGCTGTGATTTTATGCATACATTATGGTTCTTAGGTGTAGGTAGTTAGTGGGTTAACAATGTATAAAAACCCTGTCAGGGCGCAACAATTACATACTTATAGTTTGATCTAATAATGGGATCGAAAATTTGTCGGATTAGGAATAGTCTCTAGAGGTTATACATACATTAGCTTTGTCTTATAAGCATACAATGCTTAGCATCATACATACTACGACAAATAAAATAAGAAATATCCATCGTGATAACGCAGGTACCTTATCACGATGTTAAGTGAATTAATCGGGTTAGTCCATCTATTGCTAAAGTATTTCTCCCAGGAGAAATACATGGACATGTAGATGATGTAGAGCATGTTGGATTGTACCAGGAGTAAAACATGGACATGTATTACGCCCGGTACAATCCAACTGCTCCTATTATCTATCAATCTCTCCCAATGAAAAAGAGATAGTCTTGATCTCTCCGTGCAAAAGCACCGCATGCACTATCTAGTCTCTTTCATCTTTAGACGGTTCGCGGCCATACCATGGTCATAATAAAGCGAATTCTGCTAACCATTGGTTAGCAGGATTCGGTCCTTGGTGGTAGATATCCTTAATTAGTTCTCTCATTTTATATTACTATATAAACTAGACGTCGAAGTTTGACGATTTCCATAGAAATGTGAGCGGGTTAACTACGAACTTTCTACGCATTCTATAAGTGTATTTTTAGTAAAGTAAATGTACTGTGTTGTGCCTACAATGAAGTTTTTTTGTAGGAATACCAGTAGACTTTTAGCGACAACTTTTAGAATGATAGTAACTATGTTGCCATCGTTAATAATGAAATACAGAAAAAAATAGTATTGATATGTTTACAAGTAACCGATTTCATGTATATAAATTTTATTCTGATATCTCTCTCGGTTCGCTTTGCCAATCAAAGGGTGGGATAAAACGTTGGTGTTCTTCCAACACAAACTGAGTTCGTAGCTTTACATTCATAATTAATAATAAGAGAGTGAGTCTCTTCGAAGTTCGATCTGCCGTGCGTGTGAAAGGTTTTTCGTACAATGAAACACAAAATAGCTGCTATAATTTATTTGTAAAAAAATATTCTACTCACTACATAGCCAATATATCAGTTAAAACTTTAATAATTTAAGTATCCATCCCTGCGTAAGTCACATTATTTATCATCTATACAACAATATCTAATGCTTCACAATGAGTATTCCTGAACGAGTCCACTCTAAATCTCAAACGGATAATTTATGCTGAAACCTTAATTTAGTTACAACAACAAACAACAAATGGTCCATAAGCTTTCTATATTGGAAATTAAGTAATTGATTTCACACTAAGAATAAACGTACAATTTTTTGAGTAACTTTATAAAGGAGTATTTATATCCATCTACATGTTTATTAAATTGAATTTGAAATTTTTAGATAAATCGGCGCTGTGCGTTTGATCTAAGATTTTTTTTACTATGATGTTCATATAATATTGCTTAGTGATTTGGGTTCATCAAACGGATTATATTTATAATTATTCAATGAATGGGTACTGATCATCAATTATTTAATTGGATAAAAATCCGGAGTTCTAACTCACAGCGCGCTACATATAATTGACAACTCTTTCTTTAAATCGAGATTACTCTTCCATTAGTACATATACACATCACCACCTTATCACAATGTTATTGCTTTTCGGATACACTCTACGATTACATTTTCAAACGAAATACATTATACTTATCACATTTCAATAAAAATACTTTTGAGTTATATCATTTTTCGAACTTTCAGTGAGTTAGTGCAATGCATGCTGTAAGACGATATTTATAGATCGTGTGTCAGTCTTTATGAATTCGAAAAATGATGGAATTTTGTTTTCAGCTTACATTCCAGCATAAATTATAATAACACAACAGAATTGGTAAAGTCTGTGCACAGACAAGTAAAAAAAATCACAAACACATGCTTGTTAGAGCGTAAGCACACACAAAACACAACCGGTTTGTTAGTAACTACACGACGATACATTGTTCATCAACTCTTACAACTAAAATCAGTATTCTAATCTAAACATAATAAATAACCAAATTGGAAGATCTCATTACACAAATCTATTTTTTAATTATCAGTATTTCAGTGTCATGGATTAAAAACTAGGATGGAAGCTCCTCTATTCAGAACAGACAACAGTTTTGTAAAAGGAGATTCACTGCTCCAATAGCTATTATAATAAAAAAATTCGGACGTCAACTAGATAAAACTTACTAAAATAAAAAAGTAAACCTAAAACAAATATACAGAGTAGAATTAAATAATACTGTATCACTACTGCGAGCAGTAATATTAATTCACGAAAACAGATCAGTTTTTATATTTTCACATCAAAGTTACTATCTACTTTTTAGCTGCAATATTTTTTTAGGAAACTCCAGTAACTTTTAAAAGACATCTGGTAAATAGCTGCCAGGTTTCATTACAAGGAAGAAGTCTAAACTTACCTAATATTAGAGTTAAAACTTGTAAAAAATATGAGCATAGTTTTAATACACTGACAATACTATAGTCTTCACGAAATAAGCACATTCTGCGTTAAGTAATAATATTGGATACATTTTCATTCTAATATCAGTAAAGAGAGCTTGGAAATAGGAAGAGAGCGAAAGAGATTCCGAATACGCGTCTAGGTATCTCTCAACGATATACATTATTTTCGTAACCGCTAAGTAGAATGATAAACTAAACACGCTACACATAAGAATGTACAGTAATCCCATAAAATGAATAAATAATCTCAATTTTAAAGCTTTTAAAATACAAACAAGCATGACATAGAGGAGAGAGCGAGACAGTGACAGAACCGCGCGGTTAGACCTCGGTCGGCGGGACCGAGCCCGTCTAGCTAAGTAGTATCACAATGTCTCCGAGACCGCGCGTAACTGGCCCGTGGGGTACTGATAAATAAACTTATACTAAATTAAGTAGAACGTCAATAAAAGGACGGCGATAAGAGCTCCGAGGAAGCAGCAACAAAACCAAGTTCAAAGTTGACAAAACGTAAATGCTTTCTTGTTACAATATATGAATATACACAAAGACTGACCATCATGAGGTGATACCGGTAAAATACTCAAAATAATGCCACGATACGGTGCTGGTCACAAGGTTTTTAAGGTTGTTCGTCGCGGGTTTCACGAAATTCAAATACTTTTGTGGTTTTTAATTGTCTTCTTTCCACGAGCAATAAAACTACTGAAAAAGTAGTTTTCCGCAAATCGTAACCATTTTCAATGAACATAATATAAAATCAACTTGATTCTTGCGTGTTTTTCGTGCATTTGGGAAAATATAGATTTTTAGCACAAAATTTCGTATTTTGCCAAATGCTCCAAAAATACCAGTAAACAGAAGTTGGCTTTATCATGAGTTCATAAAAAATGGTACACGATTTGCGGCAAATATCTTTTTCGCTAGTTTTATTGCTTGTGGAAAGCAGAAACAATTAAAAACTACAAAAAAAATTATGTCGCGCCAAACCGCGGACGGACGGACCATCTTAATACATATGACCAAAATGCCCGATCTAATTATGTTACTGTTCCAAATATTATATCTTAAAATAAAACTTTCATCTACTATGTTAATCTACTGTAATAATGCCGATGTTATAATAATGTAAAAAGGCAAAGATTCGTAAATACTATTCGGAAAATGTACGATTACGTTATGGTGTACAAATATTGCTGATGGCTAAATTCGTGCTGCTTGTTGTGCTTAGCAGCAAAATTCTCAAGTATAATTATTAACACCTTACATATTTTTGAATTACAAACATTAGTAAACATCAATATTATTATTCATTATTGCTTTCTTTCCACACAATCACTATACTTACCTTAATTAAAGAAAAAAATACTCGACAGAATAAAAAATACTTACATTTTAAATACTGACCGAAATGGGAAATAAATTAGATACTTATAATGTAACGCATCAAATTAACCGCTATTTTATAATTAAGTGAATAATAAAATTTACAATATTGCCTAATCCTAAACGAATACTTGCTTCCTGCAATAGGTAACCGTAAAATTAATATCGATATTTAATCGAGAGAGCATTATAAGGCAAGGTTTAAAACACCTCTTCATCATTTTACACATAAGAGATTTTAATGACGCTCCTACACCAACTTTTAAATATCTTATACTCAAATTCCACATACAATCTCATATTTTTTTGATTGATTGATATTGCAATCATCACTATTATACTGGCAAACTTTTTAGTATAACAAAAAAATAATAAACTAAGGTTTTGGAAAACTTACGGAAGCTTACTGAAAGCTTACTCAGTCAACGATCTACGCTTGAGTAACGCTTTTCTATGGAATAAACGTCACTCAAGAATGTATAGATCTATGACTGAACAAGCTTTTACAAAACGGGGCTTAAAGTATCGCATAAATAAAAAAACAGTATTGAACTCTAAACCAATTTTATCACAAGTTCAACTTGTGAGTAAGTAGAAAACATAAAAAAAATATGTTACACTGTAAACGTAGTTTGAAGCCGTGATGCGAGTGCGTGTAGTCGGCTACGAACTTTTAACATAAGGTGAGGCAGGACGTTACTTAAAAAAACAGGTTTTTTTTTAAATTCTGTTTTTACAAGTAAATAAGCTAGCAGCAGTAATGTTATTTTTGCACACATTGTAAGCCATTTGTAACCCAAGTTAAAACAAACTACGAATCAATTATTGTCGTTTTAGAGGCTATTGACATTAAGGCTCGTATTATCAATGCCTGCTCAGTCATTGACCTATGCTTGAGTAGCTTTAGTCAATGTCATAAATGTCACTGGAGCGATAGATCTATGACCGAAGCTTTCATAATACGGCCCTAAGAGATTTATTACTAAGATCAAC
The DNA here is from genome assembly GCA_946478455.1 of Eupithecia vulgata. Taxonomy (NCBI): domain Eukaryota; kingdom Metazoa; phylum Arthropoda; class Insecta; order Lepidoptera; family Geometridae; genus Eupithecia; species Eupithecia vulgata. The sequence goes on from OX297867.1 coordinate 11,548,514, forward strand.
ATATTGATAGACTCCAAAACTACAATTGATTCCAAGTTTGTTTTAGCTGAGATTCATTGCAAATAGCTTACAACCACCATTTATCTACTATTTTACTTACTTGTAGAAAATAAAAAAAATTATAAAACCAGTTTTTTTATACTTGCCCTCCCTACATTCACATTCATGTTTTGGAAAAAATTCAGAGATCGCACAAATAGCAAAAAAAATGCTATTTGTGCTGAATCAACGCATCGAAACATTAATTCAGCATCGAAGGATAAACCAATTTTATCACAAGTTTAATGAATAAGTAGAAAAGATAAAAAAAATATGATTCACCATAACAGAAAATTGTTGTCTTGCAAACTTTGCAGATACTGACTAACCCTTCTTTCCCTTAATTCTAATTTTTAATACAGTTTAAAACGCTACGGGAAAATATATTCATCTTAACATTCTATAGTTATTCAATATACCTTATATTGAATAACTTGAATTTATGTTTTCAAACACTGGCCTTACTATCACTATAATGTAAGTATAATTATTTTCAAAAACTTTACAATGTTTATTGTTTTATAATTACTAAGTTTATATTGCTTTCAGTTACTTTGAAAAAAATGGAAGAATGCTTTAATGTGTAAATGCGATTACTTCATCAATGTGTTTTCGAGTTTTCATGAAATGTTACAGCAACATTGGCAAAACAATCACATTGACACAAAACGATGTAACTCGTACAACGAACTTTAAGTAACAAAAATAACAGCGTTTCATCTCTCTCTCAAAACTACACTGTAAAAGAGAGACATGATCGCTAAGATTTAAATCGCATACGTTGTGTGCTAAAAAGATCATAATAGAGTTGGCACACTTATCGATAGATTCGTAACTATCATTTACTACCGACCCGTAACTCATCGATGTTAATGTTCAGTCTACACACCAAAGGCGATACAACCCAGCGGGTTGCGTAAGGGTGCGAAATTCCAGTGTCATGAACATTGTAAGTAGTACAACAACAGTGTTTTGACAACTTGTCGGTGGCCCGCCAACTTTAAGATTGGCGCTCACACGTCCAACACAACTGCCGCACAACTTAAAAGTGAGCATTCAAATGTGTGCCTAAAATCATAAACTTAAGATACATTTTAGAGTTCCTCACTTTAAAATGTATATTAAGCTTATGATGTCTGTTGCCCTTAATATAAAAAGCATCTACATAATACGAGTTGAAGCGCACATTTAAATGCATATTTTTAAGACGGGGCAACGATGCGGTCCAGATCTGCGACTACCTTTAGTGTATATACTTCAATAGGTGCCATATCGATAGAGTTGAGAAGTGTCGATAGTTTTATCGATATCGATATATTCGTGTGACGTATGCGTTAGCTCACTTGATGGAAGTCTGCGTAATATCACAGTGGGACAGTCAATGGGTCTCCTCGGCGGCCACGTGACTCGCCACCAGGTTCAGCGGAGCTTCGTCGTATTCCGGAGCGCTGATACCGCCCTGAAATAAGAAATAAATAATATGACAATAGTGCCAGGGAATATAAATAAAGTAAGGTGCGATCTTAATCATCAACGAGAATTAGACTGTCCTATGATAGACGTGTAGTGTAACGAATTTTAGACAGATTTTCATTAAAAACAGTCATACAAAAACACGATTTAAGACGTGCTTAAATCTGAGTTGCGTCGGAGTTTTCGGCCGTGAGACATCACAATAATACTTAACTGTCATTGGATTTCTTTCATCGGACAATCCACACAACATCATCTAGCCCCCAAAGTACGCAGAGATTAAGTTATGGGTACTATCTAGTACTTTTGCGCTTAGGGGAGACCTGAGTATCCAGCAGTGGACTAACATAGGCTGACGATGATAATGGTGAAGTACTAGATAACCTAACACTTTCATGGACCAAAACGCAGAAGCTGTCCCCCGGCTCCGTGTAACGCCGAGGCTAGGCCGTTAATATATAGATTTTGTTTTATTAAAGAGAAAACACCCGGTATAATATGTATATCTGCAAAGGGTACAAATATTTGTCCTGAGACGGGAATCGATGCCGCAACCTAATGCGTTGCAAGTGGACCTACGCCAGCTACGCTACGGAGGTCGTTGAAACACATTTATAATATGTATACTTGCTTAAGATTTCTAAGAGTTACTCAAACACTGTTCTTTAATAAACGTATTTGAGGTTTCTTAGACCCGTATTATTAAAGCTTGCTCAGTCATCGATCTATGCTTGAGTAACGCTTCTGCCATACAAAATCGTTACTCAAGCACTGATTGAAGACTGAGCAGGGTTTTATAATACGGGTAAGCATTCGTGTGGCGACAAAACAACAATCCTATCCATCCACGGTTGTCTGGTAGAGATCGCTCTTGAGCGCAATTGTTACATATTTGTTTTTTTTTTTACTTCTTTTATTTTTGTTTTTTTATGTATAATTTATTTGTGCAATAAAGCATTTTCTATCTACCTAAAATTGTAATAGTATACTATATGTATTGTAAATTACTATAAGTATCGTGCCCCTGTCGATTTACTATTCAAACAGACAAACATACATACACACGAAGAAAAATCCTTAAGCTCAGTCCTGTAATGGAAATAAAAAAGCTAAAATTGTCAGTTTTAATAGATGCAATGGTTATAGCAATAAATACAGGAGTGGATAAAAATATAGCAATAGAAATCTGTCAATGAAGTGTGACAAGGCCACAAGATCATCTAGTACAAGAATCTTAATTTGTTTGACCGCCACCGTTTAAATAATTATTTTTATGTCGAGTCCACCCAAGGTTGCCTGGAAGAGATAGCGATAAGGACGTCCTTTGTACTTCCGTAATTCTCAGTATTTCTGTATTGTATTTTGTCTTTTTGTGGTAAGAGTTATCTCTTCGATAAGGCGCTCGAGTCATGATGACAAGACCAGGTTATTGGAACTTAAGTTGGTCGAACACTTGGGCAAGTGAAGCGATGGCAGCTGGATTAAGGCCCGTATTATGAAAGTAGTAGTAGTTTAGTAGGAGAATTAGGCCGTAAAGATAATAAAGTGACAGGAGACTCCGGGTCATACTTGGAGCAAAGGATTGCCATCGCTATTCAGCGAGGTAATGCTGCAAGTATAATGAGAACCTTTGCACCGGGAATGGTGAGGGGCGGGTTATTTAATGACTAATTTTTATATTTTCATTCAGTATTATATGGATATAAAAACGTAATTTTATGACGATTGTAAAAAAAATACAATAAATAAATAAATAAATAATGCTGGACAATTCACACAATACAATACATAAATAGTTTTTTTATTATATATAGAAAACGACCAAAATACCCTGAACAAATATATGCAGATCGTACACACATTTGTCCCGAGGCGGGAATCGAACCCGCAGCCTCCTGCGTCGCAGGCAGACCTTCGCCCACTGCGCCACTAAGGTTGTATCGGTGTTGGAAGTTGGGAAACTTCCTTCGACCTTCTCCAGGACATCGGTCTACCTTGTGGTGGGTCCCAAAGGAGTATGTGAATGCGCTGGACCAGTCATTGTTGCGATCTCTGGGGGAGAGCTATGCCCAGCAGTGGGGGTTTAGCAGTGCTGTTGCCTGGCTCCCTTAGTTTTGCCTATCTATTTTTTGGACAAATATCATTCGTCTATGTACCTGCGGGCGGTGCGTGCGCTGCGTGTGCGCATGCAAGGCGGCCAGTAAATGCGGCTGCAGTTGTCGCCGCAGCGCCGCCAGCACGGCCTCATCCGGCGCACTCTCCGCCGACGCGCCGCTAGGGGGCGCTGGCTCGCTGGGCTCCGGACCTGTACCAGTGCTGCGGCGGTTTTCTAAAACAAACAGGTATTGTTCAATAGAAAAAAAAATGCTGGACAATCCACATAGCAACATCTAGCCACAAAGTAAGCAGAACTCGGTTATGGGTACTAGATAACTGATGTAAAGGCTGATCTTCAAGAAGCTGCAGAAAAGAAACATACGTCCCGTACTACTAGATTTTCATATCTATTATACGGGGCGAAAGATAGATGTTTAGGCAAATGCGCTTAGTTAATTTAATACAGCGCCATCTATGCATCAAGCTTTTTGGGAACCAAACGGTTATCATGAAACCGTTTGTCCCAATGCACAGCAGAGATGAAAGATAAAACCCTGCGACTCCAAATCGAGTATAATAATAATAATAATGCTGGCCAATTAACACAGCTCATTATCTAGCCCTAAGCTAAGCAGAGCTTGTGTTATGGGTACTAGATAACTGATATACATAATACAACACAATACATATTTTTTATTATACATAGAAAACGACCAGAACACCCTGAACAAATGTCTGCAGATCGTACACACATTTGTCCCGAGGCGGGAATCGAACCCGCAACCTTCTGCGTCGCAGGCAGACCTTCGCCCACCGCGCCACATCGGTCGTCATTTAAATTAAGTCAGTATAAATTAAGACAAGTCAATGCGTCGGTGCGTAAGTCAGGTTTTCGGAGGTGGACATGACGGTGGGCCCCGGGACGCCCCGTGCAGTTTGTAGTACAGTCCACTCGCGTTGCAGACCATTTCCTATTAACACATCATTGCAATGATACTCACTATTTCTGGAATGCTTAGCGTCGTGCCTCGGCCGCCGACGCCGCGTGTGTATGGTGTCGCGCCGCATGGCGGTTGGCCGAGGAACGCCGTGCAGTTTGTAGTACAGTCCACACGCGTTGCAGACCATTTCCCCGCGGGCGTCGCGCCGCCATATTGTGGTGGTATGGGTTCCACAGTTGGTGCAGGAGATTTCTACGCGAGGGCCGGATCGAGTACCGCCGGCGGTTGATGACGGATCCGTTGGTTCTTGCTGTAAATAAAAATTACAACCGTAAAAAAATTAGGTATTCACTTAATTCTTCAGCTAAAATTATTACCTTAGCTTAAAGTCAGTCTTAAATTTCACTTGTGTTTTTGAACAGACATAATGCACAAAAACGGTATTTAATAAAACCTACGTGTAATAAAACCGCAATACACGAAAATAAAGTCTCCATCCAGCCAAAAGATTTCCATTCCACCTCTGTGATATTTTAACGACCGCAAGAGGTTGCGGGTTCGATTCCCGCCTTGGGACAAATATTTGTACGATCTGCAGGTATTTGTTCCAGATGCTCTAGTCGTTTACTATGTATCAATTCATGAATTATGTATTATGTATATCAGTTATCTAGTACCCATAACACGAGCTCTGCTTAGCTTGGGGCTAGGTAATGCTGTGTGAATTGTCCAGCATTATTTATTCATGTATTTTTATTTTTAAACACTCACCGGTCCTGTCCACATCCTCGGTTCCCGGGACCTACACCCGATCATTTGTGTGCTACGTGCTACCTAAACGACATACAAACTCACATTCTCAGAAACAGGCTGCCAAGGTGTATTGGCGGGCGCGTCGGTGGCAGAGACGGGCTGCGCACGCGCCGGGAAGCTTTGTTTCCTGCGCGCCGTGCCCGCTATGTTGGTAGCGCACACTTGCCATTTGCCGTTCTAAAACAATAGATGAAAAACTATAGTAACAATCTAAAGGTCTTATATCATTCTTAAAGTTTACCTGTATCCTTCAGTAGACATATAATAAAGGGAAGGTAAAGGTCATGAACCTTTAGTAATAAGAATTCAATATTGTATCAATAAAAATCAATTTAACCTTCAAATAATCTCTTAATCTTTCACTTCCCCGATATAATAAAACAGAATAAGCCAACATCGAGATAAACAAGGATAAAATTCAAGATCGTTCATAAAATCAGCTGCTCACGTTTCGTTCTCAAGGAAAACTGTGTTTACCTCAATGCATTAACATAACAGTACGACAATAATGCGCCTAATTTATTCCTCAATCCTATATTCAAGTGAGGATACAACTCAGTCACTTGAGTTCTTCACAAAGTGTTGCACTTGAAACTGGGTTTGAATATAGTGGATAGTGATGCCTTATCGCCGCCGGACGGATTTTAACATTGTTGGTATTTTTTATTACTATTTACGTCACTACAACGTTAATTGGTAAAGGTCTAGGCGAGCCTTGTTTGTCTTGTTCGCTAAATGATTTTTTTCATAAATAGTTGGCTTTATTCACTGTAAAATATTGGCGCAGAAACAAAAAGTTTATCCGTTCAATATTTATAATCACGGAAAATAGTGTTTTCGTGTTTTGCACTTTATAAAATCGATGTTTACGTACAATTTTAAATTAAGAAAGTAAATTTATTTATTGGTCACAAAAAACGTTGCGTGATTGTCACTTTACCTAGTTATACTTTGCTTTAAGTAATGATAAATTCACTCGTAAATCAGCGTGAAAATATCCTAAAAAGATACGTTATTTATTTAGTCACACGTTTTGTGCATATTCATGAATAGAAAACTTATTGTCTTGAGTTAATTTGACATGAGCATTGTTTTGTTATACTAGCCATTAATTCGCTTATTGTCAACAATTTGCTTCAAGATGTTTCCTTCTTTTGGTAGTTTCTTTATTTTGTCGTTCCGATTATCTATCGAGTCTTTCTTCTACGATTTTTTTTTTAAAGTACATTCCGGTGAGACGGACTTTGATCGGTTGCTGGTGAGGAGTCGGCAGCGGCGACGTCGCCCGTCGTAGTGGCGACACAGTCATGCCGAGGTGTTTTCTGTGTATAAACACCATAGCAACGAGGCCTCACAATACCATTACTTACCGGCGAGACAAAGCCGTTGATCGGTTGCTGCTGAGGCGTCGTCGGCAGCTGCGACGTCGCCGGTCGTAGTGGCGACATCGTCATGCCGAAGTGTTTGCTGTGTATAAACACCATAGCAACCAGGCCTTTAAATACTAGTACTTACCGGTGAGACAGACGTTGATCGGTTGCTGCTGAGGCGTCGGCAGCGACGACGTCGCCGGTCGTAGTGGCGACACCGTCATGCAGAGGTGTTTGCTGTTTATTAAACACCATAGCAACCAGGCCTTTCAATATCAGTCCCTACTTACCGGTGAGACAGAGCCATTGATCGGTTGCTGCTGAGGCGTCGGCAGCGGCGACGTCGCCGGTCTTTTTTCTGTGTATGTCTGATTTTTATTATTGTTTTATGGACTTTGTATGTGTAACTACTTACTGTGTCTGAAATAAATGTGATTTAATTAATAATTAATTAGTGGCGACACAGTCATGCCGAGGTGTTTGCTGTTTATTGCAACGAGGCCTCTCAATACCAGTACTTACCGGTGAGACAGAGCCATTGATCGGTTGCTGCTGAGGCGTCGGCAGCGGCGACGTCGCCGGTCTTAGTGGCGACACCGTCATGCCGAGGTGTTTGCTGTTTATTAATCTTCGTAGCAACTGAGTGGCTTCTCCGCTGCGACCTGGCAAATTTAATATGAGCCATAGAAGAAGAAATAAACAAAATTATTTAATTTAGTATTATTACATAAGAATTAAAAACCCGAATACAGAAAAACAAAGTATTACTTCACTATTATTACATAGTTCACATACGTCATTTTGATGTTATTTTGGCAAGCGCACACAGCTGCCTAAACTTAGGCGAAACTAAACCCAGTATACAGTGTGGTAGAGTTGATGTTGATTCTTAGAGTTTTTTTGGAGAAAATCATGTAAATAGAAGGTGCCTTTAGTGTCATACACACACAACGCTTGCACCGAATCACGGCTGGTCATGAATAAAACATGAAATGCTAATAAATTGATAGCGCCTTAAAAGTATTCTGACATTTATTGTGATATCTACACATTAGGTACTATTAATCCTAGCAGAATTAACATAAATTTAGTTTTTATACATAGAATAGATTTGTTACTTATTATTTTAATGGCACCAGATGCAGTTGACGACAAGTAAATTTTTTGTCAGAAAATTTATGAGTATTAAGTATCTTTTAATGCCCATGTTTCTAAAATCATTTTAAAGTAAGTGTCTCACCATTGTTCCGGTGAAGAGCCTGCCATAAAGACTCTTTCGTCTCATTGTCGTCCATCTGCGGCTGAGGGGAAGACTGATTCGATCGCGCCGACTGGGTTTCTTCAGGGTCGTCCTGCAAAAGTCATATGATCACACAGTCAGATAATACAAAAAACAACTCTATTTCCTTACCGTTTAGTTCATATTTATTTACCTGCGACATCTGAGAAATGTCCATTTGTAACCTATCCGGGTCTGAACCGCTACTGCTCTGACTGCACTCCTCGTAGACGGAAGCGCTGTCTTTGCTGAGTTTCGTTTTCGTGGTTCTTCCGAAAACGTGCTGTTTGTATTCGTCTGCGTAGTTTGTGTTCTGCGGGAGTGTAGTACTATCGCGGTAGTAGGTGGGGTCGTCCTGCTCTATCCGTTCGTTTGGTTCGTTCTTGACGTTGCTGTAGAGCGAGAGATCCATTTCCTTGTCGTGTTCGTCGTTGCTGGTGGGGCTGGCGCCGGTCTGCGTGGCGCCGTACGCGTACCGCTCGTCGGAGTACTCGGGCGGGTAGCCAGGATCAGGCGCGTTGGCGGGCGCGCGCTCGATGACGCTCTCGTAGCTCGGAGGGTACTTCTGCGCTTCGTTCTCCCGCTGCGCCACCGCCACAGCCTTGCTTATTATATCGATGACTGCGTTGCAGTGCATCACCTCTCTCGCTCGGTCGGCGGGCGGCAGACTCGGCCCGCTGTTGTAAGTTATGTGCGGCTCTTCCTCCGGTTTGATCGCATACTTGCTGGGGTCGTAGTTCTTGATCTGCAGCAGCGTGACTGCTGCCTGCCGACTCTCCAAGTTTTTCATCTCCTCCGTGGAGTCCGGGGATCCAACCTCCGCATAACTGTTTTTAGACCCGTAGTCGTTCTCGTTCAGTGACTTTATTATTTCTTCCAATTTCGCCGCCGTTGTGCTCAGGACTTCCTATAAATAATAGATATTGTTTGATCAACAATCGTGTTATCTCCATATAAGTAGAGCGATAAGACAAATAAACAGCGACCAATGAGGTGGCAGCTCATTCCATGTCATCCGCGATAGCGCACAGGTTCTGATAAGATAGTATCGAATCGAGATCATCATTCGGCCCCCAGTAGTTTTTATGATATTGTTGAAAATGTACCACGCAGTATGCAAAGTGAGTGGTTGTCAATAAGTGACATTGGTTTGTTTACGCGTGGATTACATAAGTGATGGTGTTTCTTTGTTGTAGGTGTTAATATTGTGCGTCCTAGTTTCGTGGAGCGTGGCGGAGGGCGACGGTAGCGCCCCGTGCGATCTCTACCTACAAGACTCGAATAACCTCACGTTGAACTGTTCGCGCAGAGACATCGACCAGATCCCCGAATGGCCGAAGCAGATAAACGACTTTGAAAAAGGTACTTATAGATTGAGAACTGGTTTCTTTATCACCGCTATCACGCAAACATTGACGCAGACGTAAATGCGGTTCGACTACGGTTTTCGAACTCTAGGAAACAAAAAACTGTAACCTACTTCAGTTACAACAAGTAGCGCGAGCGCAGTACGCCTAACTCATCTGAGGATACATATTTTTTAACTGTTCTCTTAATCCTAATTATTTGAAGTCGATCAAAGTTTATCACACCTAATAACTTACTAGTAAGATGTACCCTAATCGTTAGAAATTACATGTAGGCTGCATTATCATTACAGTATTGCATGTTTGTAAAACAATTTCATCGCGGAGAGATAACATTAATTGCACCTGAGTTACCAACTAACATACATTCAGGGGCCGAATTCCACAAAATTAATCGCTTCAACATAACTATGATTTAGTATTATTAAATCATAATAATAATGACAATTCACACTTCCTCTACCCCCAAGTTAAGCAGAGCTTGTGTTATGGGTAGGTACTAGATAACTGATAGTACATAATACAATACAAAGATAGATATTTTTTATTATACGTAGAAAACTACCAGAACAACCAGAACCCCCTGAACAAATGTCTGTAGATCGTACAAACATTTCTCCCGAGGTGGGAATTGAACCTATTATTATATTATATCTCAGTATATCTCGACACATTTCGGCAATTCACCTTTGATGAAAGAAACTAGGAATGGAGGGACGTGTGTCAAAGTGTCAAGGGTGGAATTAAAACAATCTATCAATCTCTCCTTGCAAATATCACCGCGGGCACTATCTGCAGGATAGGTAGATTCTAGAATTTCTTACATCTATGGACGTTTCTGCGGCGATCCCATTGTCATAGTAAAGCGATTGGTTAGCAGAATTCGGCCCCTGGAATGTTATTGTGATGGTATCATTATGACTAGTAGCTCATTATTCATCTATTAATACCTTGTATAAACGTTTACGACATGTCATATAAATTTTGAGAAATAGGCAGATTTTGGAGGAAATCTCGAACGTTTTCTGACGCATACACGTTCGACTCTCCTCGTACTAAAACGACTTAGGAAATTAAGAAACGTAAGTACCTTTTGAAAGGTAAAGCAAACTAGTTTGTTGTATTTGTAGTAAAGAATACCAAGAGTGATAAAACGATGAGCAATAATAAATACATCAGGCGATTTTATCAACCTGTGATTGTTGAAAAGAAACAAAAAATAAACATGATAAATTATACCTAATTAATTAAACCATACGACGAAAAGCGTAAAAGTATTTAAAGGAGTAAATTTTTGAACAGATATCCACAAAATTTATCTATACTAATATTAATAATAATTAGATTGTTTAAAAATAGTTAATAATTCCATAAGAGGCGAACCTATTCTGTCTCTTTTTTCTATTGATCACAGTACTCACGGGGATCACCGTGGTAAAAACTCGAATTACATTTTTTAATCAATTTTCTTGAAAGTGAAAACACGATCGTGAAAAAAATAAATACGACATAAGTCATGAAAATGCAATGTTTTGCATATAATTTGGTCGAGATCTGAGGAACCTGCGGTCTTTTCATTCGTACTAATTATTTGGTTCCTTGAAGCAGTTTCTTGATAAGTTGTGTAGTTTTTTGTTAAACAATCAATTTATTATTATAGGACCATCTCAAGATCATTTCTCATCATTATTATATATTCTATACAAGAAAGAATAATCAAAATCGGTTTATAATTGATGCAAAATAAACATTTATAAAAATGGAAAAAAAAACAATTACAACCGACTAAAGAACCTCCTCCTTTTTTGAAGTCTGTTAAAAAGCGAAAGTAAGCAGAAATATCACGAAGTCTGTATAAATTTATGATGTCATTCAACATCGAATCTATTGAATGGGTTGACATGACTCAAGAATACGTAGAATATAACCTGAAAAACAAATAATTTTATTAGGTACGCCACTTTATCGCGGGCAAAATTGAGTCACCCATCACAACTGTAAATATATGGCAGAGAGGTATCCTCTTGTTAAGCGAGAATTTTCTTAATTGGCCAAAAAAAGAAAAGGTTGATAGGTATGGGAAATGCGAGCTGTACTATGGAAAGTAATTTAATCACGCTATTTTTTTCCTGTGCTGCATGTGTGTAAACGTAATAAAAAGCCTATTTATCATAAGAAAGTTTGTTACTTCTTCACACCAAAAGAACTGAACGAATTTTGTATATTGGTAGTTCTAAGCCGGGAATAAAACAGACATTTTATCAAATTAATAAGTTCCTATGGGATAGAAATAACCTTTAACAACACGTGAGAAATCGCGGGCAGAAACTACTAGGTTTATAATGTTAAATATCAATTATAGTTAAAAGCGGCTCATACTTATTTAAAAGACTTTAAATTTCGCTTTCTCTAATTAAATTTTCTTTAAATGCGTATAATTTCGTCTAGTTAGTTCAATAGTACGTGAATGCAGAAAAATCCGCGCGCAAGTTTACGGAACAACTACCCCTTCATCATCATCATCATCAGCCTACATTAGTCCACTGCTGGGCATAGGCCTCCCCTAGTGAGCGCCCTGTCTTCAGCTTCTAACTACCTCCTTGAAGCTTAAATACAAGACATTGTTTACTGTTCTAATTTTCAGACGGTCACGTGCTGATAACATTCTTTAACAACAGCATCACGAACGTGAGTCAACTGGCGCCTCTGCCGGGCAGGAGGATAGCCGTCAGCTTCAAGTCAAACAAGATCCTAGAGATCGAAGATGACGCCTTCAGGAACCTGGATAGACTGGTCTATTTGGACCTCAGCAATAACTTCATTTCAGGTAAGTTAAGTGCTTTTTTAGCTTCACAAATTTAGTAGCTTTACATCCCTGAGTCTAGTTGGTGATTGTATCGAGACGTCTTCTTTTTCTATGAGATTTGGTACGGCGGCGCCTTAAACGTCATCATCATCATCACCTTAACTTAGCTTAATACTGGACATAGGCCTCCCCTAATAATGCGCCATAGAGTCCTGTCTTCAGCTCGACGCATCCAGAATCTGCCTGCAGTCTTTCGCCGATCGTCATCCCACCAGACCGGATGACGTCCTACACTACGTTTACCGTCTTATAGTCGTGGTCTCCACTCAAGAACACGTTTACCCCAGCTTCTATCATAAAGATAGGGAACTACGCAAATCCCGTAAAAAGGAAACGTCACGACCACAGCTCGGTTCGGCAGGCTCAGGTCGATTGTGGTATCTAAAAGATAATCAGATCAGCAGCTTTTTCGGTTAAATGAGCAACTTAATTTAAGATTTTTTTTGTCAAAAACTTCAGTTCCAATGTAACTTTCCGTTCATATTTTAAGAACACGTACCATCATACATACAATATAAATATTAAGAATTTTTGTTATAGTACTTACCCGCACTCTGGGTATCTCTAAGAAATGAAATAAGTACCCTAAAATTTTATTTCTTAGAAATACAAATACTGTACAATACAAAAAAATATACAGTAACAGTCGTAATGTACAATAGTTGGCCAAACCCCTAAGAGCAAGAGTTTCCTCTGAGCGATAATAACCTATTGTATCCGCCCAGACAACCTTCGGAGAAGATAAAAGATAGGAGTAGAAAGAGGAACACAAACCGCTAAGAAAACTTAAACTGAGTAGTCTCGATTCTCTACAATTAACATTCAGATACTACTCTACATACTAGGGCCCAATTCTGCTAACCAATCGCTTTACTATGACAATGGTATCGTCGTAAAATCGTCCATAGATGAAAGAAACTCTAGCTAGAGAGAGCGTGCTGTGCTATTTACACGGAAAGCTTAATGTAATGGTTTTATTCTTGACACTTTTGACACCTCAAACCTCAACCTCAACAGTCTATATTGATCCACTGCTGGACGCAGGCCATTAGTAAGTAGTTTCTTTTAACAAAGGTAACATTCCAAAATGTGTAATTCTGATAGGTACTTAGGTACCATTGTTACGGTGCAGTGATTAATTTAGTGGAATTAGGGACCTGGAAATCGAGTAGGATAAACGTTAAAGGAAACCCGGAAGTCAATGTTCTGAATAAAGAGATTAATCCTCTTATTGGCAGCTAGCCAGATTGACAGCAATGTCCCGCCCGATGCGACTTTATGCCGGTTAATTGTACGAACTTGTTGATGAATGATATCATGCACGCATTGTGCTTTGCTTGAAAACTTGAGTCATTCATTTCATTACACAGAAACCATTTAAAGATAGAAAGAAATCTTTAGGTTTATTAATGTAAAGATCACACAACTTCCTAAATGTCGTAAACGATTTCCCATCCAAAATTGTTCGTTTCCCAGAAATTGTTTATAATATCTCATATCGTCCACTGTGATCATTCGAAAATATTATTCAGAATTATTTAGTTAGGCAATATAAATATTTAGCTGAATGTATACCTACTTTGGATACGCCTGTTATTAAAATTCAGTTCGTAATCCAAATTAGAAATATGTCTACTTTCGATTTCCATAATCTCATATTTTATAGATAATTTTAAGGTCACAGTTATCCATAATTCTCTGCCATGATTTTGCAAATTTTGTTTGTGCTATGAATCATTCGGTCTCTCTCTACCTATGATAATTTATTCAAAGGTCTCTTGTGCCCAAAAACAGTTCTAAAACATTGCAAAATTTCGTGATTATTTCATGGTTATGAGTTCTTATTAGACCAAAATACAAGTATAAAGTAAGCATATTCAAGGCGCACTTAAGTATCACTTACACCACCCACGCCAACACAAATCAAGTCATAGTAAAGCTTTTTGTGTTAAAAAGTAAGCAAGATATTTTTGCGTCAGCAGCGTAGAAACCAGTAAATCTTTAAGTTGTAGGAGACAAGGTTATAAACTGGAAAATGCCATAAAACATAGAACATCCTGGTTGCTATCACTAAGAAGCTTCATCATCAGCCTTAGTTAGTCCACTGTAGGACATAGACCTCCCCTAATGGATTCACCCTGATTGCATCATCTACACCATCGTCGACGAAATCATAGAAAAACGTATGAATTAAGTTTTTAATAATATAATGTATGTTAGTTTTAAGGTATATATTACTATGGAGTAGAGAGTATGGATGGACTATAGCATAAGTTAAATTAGATCTGTAACTTTTCAATGGTCTGAAATAAATGATTATTATTATTAATAATAATGAGCGACTTCGCATCATTGGGGACAGTTCAGTGGTGGAATTATTCTGCAGTGGTCGCTGCTGCGCGTCCCCCGGTTTGTGTCCCTTAGTCGTCTCCTACACCCACGGAAAGAGTTAGGTTTGTACCTACAATTCTCGGCCGGCACTACACGGCTAACATTTTATATGCTACATTTATATTTACCGACTGAGATTGTGGTTAAACAAAGGTCTATTTAAAAAAAAACAGCTAAAACAACATTCACAAATAGATTATGCAAAATCATAGCTATCTATGCAGAATATAATTTTGCATACCTAATTGCCAAAATGCATTTTCATGATTAGGCAAGTTTCGAAAATGCACTATATACGAATGAATAATTTGGACGAATAATAGCTTATGCAAAATTTATTACACTATCTATTATGAGGCCGTCAAGACAAACCAGATTGATCGCGGTTATGTCACAGAATAACTATACAGGGTGTAAAAAAAACAAGTCCTTTTTTCTTGTCAAATATCATGATGCAACAAAGTGTAAGGGTTTCTTTTTTCATTTTGAGGAACGGAACTCTAAAAACAGCGCAACAGCAGAACATAGAACGTCCTCCTATCGATGTTGGTTAAAAGAAAATCAACCATCCCCCAAAAATTACAGATAGCATCAGCTTTCTTTAATAAAATAGAGAAAACAAGCTTTTTTAGGGTTTCAAACATCGGTTTTGAAACCCTTATGGTCTCGCTCTGTCCGTCCCCGCTCTTTCTTGAATATCTCAGTAACTACTGCAGCTATTAACTTGAAATTTAAAATAATGATACATTTCGTGCGCCATTACTAATTTCAAGAAAAAAATATATAAATAAATGAAAAATGAAAATGAATATTTTCAGTACAAATTTTGGTGTTGAAATTTCAAAAGAGACCTAGGAAGGCAAATGGGGTATCAAATGAAAGGTATCATTTTGTACATTTCAAAACACTTTTTGAAATTTCTGTAAATTTCATACTTTTTGAAATATTTCAAAAAAAATCGAAAAATTGACCATACCCCCTATCTCCGAAGATTGCAGACCGATCCACGTACAATGTATTAGGCGTTTCTAGATATCAATCTATATTTTACAGGAAAAATATAGAGAAGTCTGTAATAATAATAGTTTTTGAAAAATGGTCAAAAAGGGGGGGAATTTTTTTTCAAAAGGAGGGGTACCTACCTATGTGGGGTATCAAATGAAAGGTATCGTTTTAACCATATCAAAACACTTTTTGAAATTTCTTTAAGTTTCATACTTTTTGAAATATTTCAAAATAAGACGAAAAATTGACCATTCCCCCCCCCCTAGCTCCGAAGATTGCAGACCGATCCATGTACAATGTATTAGGCGTTTGTAGATATCAATCTATATTTTACAGGAAAAATATAGAGAAGTCTGTAATAATAATAGTTTTTGAAAAATGGTCAAAAAGGGGGGGGAATTTTTTTTCAAAAGGAGGGGTACCTGCCTATGTGGGGTATCAAATGAAAGGTATCGTTTTGGCCATTTCAAAACACTTTTTGAAATTTCTGTAAGTTTCATACTTTTTGAAATATTTCAAAAATAGTCGAAAAATTGACCTTTCCCCCCCCCCTATCTCCGAAGATTGCAGACCGATCCACGTACAATGTACTAGGCGTTTGTAGATATCGATCTATATTTTACAGGAAAAATATAGAGAAGTCGGTAATAATAATAGTTTTTGAAAAATGGTCAAAAAGGGGGGGATTTTTTTTTCAAAAGGAGGGGTACCTGCCTATGTGGGGTATCAAATGAAAGGTATCGTTTTGACCATTTCAAAACACTTTTTGAAATTTCTGTGAGTTTCATACTTTTTGAAATATTTCAAAAAAAGACGAAAAATTGACCATTCCCCCCCCCCTAGCTCCGAAGATTGCAGACCGATCCATGTACAATGTATTAAGCGTTTGTAGATATCAATCTATATTTTACAGGAAAAATATAGAGAAGTCTGTAATAATAATAGTTTTTGAAAAATGGTCAAAAAATTGGATTTTTTTTTCAAAAAGGGGTACCTACCCATGTGGGGTATCAAATGAAAGGTATCGTTTCGGCCTTTTTAAAACACTTTTTGAAATTTCTGTAAGTTTCATACTTTTTAAAATATTTCAGAAAATTGATTGTCCAAATAATTGGCAAATGTTTGAAACCCTCGGCGCGCGAGTTACACTCGCACTTGGCGAATCTTGTTTAAAGAACGGAAACCCCCGATGATTTTACTTTGAACCATCGTATAATGTTATACAATCCACTTATTGCACACTAAGAAAATAAAATAAAACGTCAAGTGCGAGTTAGACTCGCGCATCAAGGGTTCCGTACAAACTCTTTAGCAAAGAAATCAGTCAAATCCAGACGAATAAGGCACAATAATTTTCTGATTTGATAACGATTATGACGTAACTTATTTAGTCCCTCTAACTATTGGCGTCTCGATCGAGACTAAATAAGTTACGTCCAACCCTAGTGTAACAATGTACTATTTTGTATGAATAAACCACAAATTTACGGTTTTCTGATTTTTCCCTTTACTTGTGCTATAAGTCATTGCTTCTTGCCAAATTTCATGGTTCTAGGTCAACGGAAAGTACCCTACAGGTTTTTGGTCCATGGCGAGATTCGAAAATTATTTTTTCTGTGAATATACTAAAAATTTACGGTTTTCGGATTTTTCCCTTTACTTGTGTTATAAGACCTAGCTTCTCACCAATTTTCATGGTTCTAGGTCAACAGGAAGTACCCTAAAGGTTTTTGGTCCATGGCAAGATTAAAAAAATATTTTTTCTGTGAATAAACTACAAATTTACGGTTTTCAGATTTTTCCCTTTATTTTTGCTATATGACCTTCCTTCGTGCCAAATTTCATGGTTCTAGGTGAACGGGAAGTACCCTATAGGTTTTTGGTCCATGGCAAGATTAAAAAAATATTTTTTCTGTGAATAAACTACAAATTTACGGTTTTCGGATTTTTTCCTTTACTTGTACTATAAGACCTTGCTTCTCACCAAATTTCATGGTTCTAGGTCAACGGGAAGTACCCTATAGGTTTTGTGTGCATGTGATTGATGATCAGTGATGATTCCCTTGGAAAATTGAAAAAAAAAATAGACATAAACAGCTGTAACTTTTGATTGCGTTGACTTAGAAGTTTGATTTATGTCGAGGCTTTAAGAGGTTACGAGCCTGCGTATATGATGTGAATATCAACTCGATAACCCTACGCGTTTCTGAGAAAAGTGGGTTGACAGACGGACAGACGGACCGACGGACAGACGGACAGACGGACAGACGGACAGACGGACAGACGGACAGACGGACAGACGGACAACAAAGTGATCCTATAAGGGTTCCTTTTTTCCTTTTGAGGTACGGAACCCTAAAAAAGGAATACAGGAATACAGGAACAGACAGAAAACAGAGTTGCACAACGGCTTTATCGCTAATCAAGAGCGATCAGGATGGACACGAAGCAGTTGTACAATGTACACGTATTGACGGTGGCGTATTACTTAAATATACAATACATACAACTACTAAGTGTACCTAATACTAAAATACATAGGTTATAATATAAAATACTTAATAATACATACATACCAACTTCATAAAATAAATTCGAAAATAAATAAACTAGCAATATATGACTGTATCTAGATAGATAAGTATAACAAACTAAAAAAAACAATCATAACATTAAAAATTTATCATTTCATTATAATTTTATAATAGAGCACGGTGCTACATTGCTAACAGACAAAGACTGATTGATCTAAATAACAACAGGGCAGACGTATAAGGTGATTAATGGTAATATCACGGCAATCGTCTCTCCGAAACACGATGCCGACACGTTAAACATACAACCAGACAAAAACAGTTTCTATTTAAGTTTACTTGTGCATAATAAAGGCTTTCACTTCTACGAAAATCGTCAATAGCGGATGGTTTATGAGGCATGTTTTAGATGCATTAAGCTTGTCGTACAGCACCCATAATAAGGTAACTTTCGACCGCATCCAGTTGGTGTAGAGTGGATGGACAATCAACGCAATACCATTGAATATAGTATTATAAAAACGTGCGCATTAAAAATAGACGAAAGCTATTACAATTTGCTCCGATTAAGAATATAAAATATTAAATGTCAACAAATACATTTATGAATGAAAACTTAACAAATACTGATAAAAATAACAAAAAACAACAAGGCAATGACAAGATTAACTGTAAAAACTAAAACAAAATCTTCAACAAAATTATGTGTCGTTGAAGATTTTGTTTTACATACAGTCACATATGCAGTGAAAAATTATAAATTTGAATTCGAAAATGAACGAGAGATCAATTGAAGGATAAAAAAGTTTTTTTTTCATTCAAATCCTAAACTTGTTTCAATCTTCCTCTTGTTTCGATGACAACGAAACCAATGTCGTTAAATATTTTCCACCAATAGTCCTTGGGTTTTGTAACACCTTTGTTTACAAAAATAATCCAGGTTTTAGCATCGTAGTATAGGCCTATTAATTAGTTTCTTTCCTATCTATTCGTTAACTTATAGAACTGGGTCGATTATCTTACAGACGTATTAGATTATCTCTAATTTATGTATTTGTTTACGCAGATCCAGGAATTTTGATTTGAGAATTGAATTTAGCGAAGGGTCTTAATAAATTGAATTTCCAGGCGACGTCCTTAGAAGCGAGATCTTCCAAGGTCCGTACAAAGATGGCATCTACAGCGACATCGCACTTGAAACCCTCAACCTCGGATACAACGAGATACACTCCCTGGATAGATATCTGTTCCAACACACTCCGAATTTGACAAGGTTGTATCTGAACAATAATCCGATCGAGATATTGGACCATGTCACTATAATGGCAATCTCCAGTGCTGTGAATCTAGAGGTAAGAAAGTTATGCGTAATCGTGGCATTTTTAGAATTACTCAGCGTTTTTGGGTAATGTAGCCGATTCTCACAATAGACGACGTGTTTTAGCTGCCACAGATTTAGCACATAGATTTGCGGGTGTAAAGAACAAAGACATAGAAATTTATGAAAAACATTATCACATTTTATTGTTTTGAAAAAAAATCAAACTGACTTCGCATCCCTTAATTTTACACTGTTTTAAAGTTTTTCGGGATAAATACTATGTAATCCTTCGAGAATTAATTTTTTACGGCTTCACCTTAGGATTATTTATTATCTATACAATAGCGAAAGAATTTTCAATATCGGTCTGTATTTGACTAAGAAATCGGCAAGCGAATGCTTTTATGTATATAAAAAAACATACGTATGTATGTATATACAGCCGAATATAGAACGTTCTAATTTTTTCGTAGTCGGTTAAAAAAGAGCAACGCGCTATCGGTTACCTTGATAACCAAAAGTAGAAACTTCGTGGGAGAATGCGCTGAGACAGTTTTAGTATGAAACCTAATCCCAAACAACTGCTCACTAAGAATGGACATTTCTATATTTATTTCCATCGCCAAACTATTCCAGGTCCTAGATCTGTCAAAAACAGACATCGACAACATCCCGCTGGACGCATTCAGGGGCCTGATAAAACTACAGCAAATAGATTTGTCTGACAACCGCTTTGTCACCGTGCCAGAAAGCTTATCGCTAGTCGGCAGCACGCTGGAGTACCTAACATTCAACAACAATCCAGTTGTCGAGCTCAATGATGACAGCTTCGTAGGTAAACAACGCTACAACAGCCAAATTATAAAAATACTATTATTTCTTGACTGCATTAATAGTAAAATAGGATATTTTAATACTAGGTTATAATAGCATTCGATTATAGTGGTAGAACAATTTTGTCGGTAAAGGTCTGAAAACATTTAAACTTTTCTATTTCTAGAAAACTATTTATTTATGACCCTATAGGTAGTATATATAACTGAGCAACATGTAGGCTATGTTGTGATAATTGAATATTATAACTTGAATGAAATCGATAAATATAAATAATCTCTTAAGGCGCATACAGGAGCTGATCGGTCTTTTTTGGAGGCTATCTCCTCTTAGAGGAGTTAATGCTATGTGCTGAAAAAAATATATATCATTTATTGACCTTTTATCTGTAAACTGGAAGTACAAAAATGTTCTACGAGTTCATTAACCATGTGAAAAAAATTAACAAAGTGAAGCTGTTTTGGACTGAAAAATTGTATCTCCTTCTAAACGACTTGGAATTTTGTACTTTTTTCTACACCATAATGTCGGCAAAGACTTTATCTACAAGTTGGAAGTATGATTTTGTGATGCGACGGTTTTTCATATGGCAAATAATCATTTTAAGTTTTTCCGTATTATTATAGGGCGTTAACCTTAGAAGGTGGTCGCGCGGGCGACGGGCGGCAGTGCCACTCTGGCTGTTGTACGGGGAGGTTGTGTTCGTCTGGCTCGCAATGACACTTCATTATTACGATTTATTTATTATTCTCAGTCATCCGCACACGACCCGGAAACTTTATTTCGTGTATGATAAAACTATCTTTATTCAGAAAGAAAATAACAAATTTAAATTAAAACTTGTATTTACAATAGAAACAATTAAGCTATCTGCTAACTGTTGCAAACAATCTACAGGTAGCTCAACTGATCCATATCAATATAGTATGATAAAATAGTTTGTAAATAAGTAGATATAAGTACATAATTATATCTGTCGCGCAAGGACGATTTTAGACCTAAAGTAGTACTTTTAATATAGCGTAGGTATTGACTACCCATTGTTGTTGTGTGTACCTTCGTATAGCTTATATGGAAAATGCCAAAAAGATCAGTAAGCTGGAGAAAGCTCTGAAAGCTCAAAGGATGATAGAAGTAATGTAAGTATAACTATACTATCAGGTAGGTAGAAGGTTCATTTTATTTTAGCAATTTTTCGCAATTTTTGCTATTAGCGATATTATCCAAATTACTCATGTTTGTATTAGGTATTTATTGTAGGAGATCGAGGAACAGGCAAATACACAAGAAAAAAAATCTTACAATGCCTAATGAAAATCATGTCCAGTAAGTATCAACCATAGAGTTTTTGTAGTACCAATTATTGATTTATTTATCATTATTCATTTATTTATTATTCATTTACAGATGTACAGTGACTGGATAAGTTAAAACTGGAGTAAAAATGCCTGTGTTAGAGGTAAAACATTCATAGTGCTTAGGTAGGTACAATAAGTAGGTATGACATGTGTTCTAACCCGGTTCATGATCATCATCAGATTTCTAATATCACACTCTTCGTGAATACGCAGCTGATCAGACTGAAATCTAATAAGTAATTACCAAAGTCAAAACCATTCTATGCCTCTCCGAAGTGAGGCACTAGGTACACCCCCAACCTCTCACTTGACTCCAATCCGATCCAAGAATAGGAATTACGCTGCTGCCTGCAGCTAAGAGACACATAGATTGAGAGTGAATTCTGTAATACTTACTTTGACATGAAATGGAAATGGGATTCGAACTGTAAAGGAGACTGGGTTAAAACGGTACATAGACTTTTTTCATCTTGTAGAGTTCGAGATTTGTAAAACAGTTTTGATAAGTTTTGACATGGATTTTGTCAAATTAGTCAACTGAAAACGATCAAAGTCTTTTGCATGAACATAACAAACAAAAATCCTATTATTTTGTATGTTACAGCTAAAACCAATGGAACCAACATCGATTCAAATAACTTACTAGGATTCTAGACCAGAATCAATTCTTATAATTGAAGATGTATTAAAAGTAGAGGAGTGGTATCCGTCACGCCGATTCCCGCAGCGTCGGTTCCCGCAACGTCGACTTTCGTAAAGTCGACCGCGCCTCAATTCCCTTCACGTCGACTCCATTTTTTTTCGATGGTACAGTCGGCAGCGACATCGGGAATTAATCATTAGAGTATATTTTATAAAACCAACATAAGTAATGGAATTTTCCATTACTTATGTTGGTTTTATAAAATATACTCTAATGATTAATGCATTCACTGCCTAGAGCCCTAAGTATATAAAAAACTTTGTAAGACTGATAAAATTCCATTACTTATGTTGGTTTTATAAAATATAGGTACTCTAATGATGAACGCATTCACTGCCTGGCATTGGCTAATGTGTGAATAATTAATGTAATAGGTTTATTCCTTTTATTTAATCTTGTGAGAAGATAATTAAGTAAACAAATTTAATCAATATTTTTGCACAAGAGAATATAAAAAAAATAATAACAAAATATTCACAACACAATGATGAAAAAATTAGGAAATATATAAATTGAGATCTGAATAAGAAATGAAATAATATTAATTATATTTATTTGTTTTATCTAATCCACAATCCTTAAATAATGATGATTCTTAGTTAATGGCAATATAAGTCTGGTTGGACTCTTTTATGCCAGTGTCAAGTAATGGAAAATAATAGTAAAATATGAGTTAGCAAGTTATGAAGAATGTTGATATTTTCACCAGAGCCTAGTTCGTTATCTAGCGGGGTATACCACGTGCCGGTTAGGTTGGCTTGGGAGACAAGATCTTGGAGTCTCCCTTGTACCCCATCCTTAAATAAATCAATTTAGAAAAGGTAAATGTCAAAATAACAGCAAACGTCACTGTCAAAACAGCAAAGCCATCTAACTTATAATAATGACAGTAGCTGTCAAAATTGAAACAGACCTATCTCCAAAACTACACACGTTAGACTTTCAACTAATAGCTCAAATGAAAGGTGGGACGGAAACCTACATTTTCAATGACAACTGTTACTGTCAAAATTGAAATGGACCTATCTCCGAAACTACACGCGCTAGACTTTCAACTAATAGCTCAAATGAAAGATGGGACGGAATCCTACATTTTCAATGACAGCTGTCAACATTGAAATAGAGCTATCTCCGAAACTACACGCGCTAGACTTTCAACTAATAGCTCAAATGAAAGGTGGGACGGAAACCTACATTTTCAATGACAGCTGTCAAAATTTAACTGGACCTATCTCCGAAAGTACACACGTTAGACTTTCAACTTTTTTTTTTTTTTAAATGGCTCTTTGTATCTTGTTGATACAATTTTGCCAATGTCTGTTTATTACGAAAAGGTTTTAAGTTTTATTGAGGTTGAGTTTTAATAAAATAAAAAGAATAAAAATTTATATCTCAATTATGTTCATTGTTTAAAAATATAAATGTTGGAAAATAAACTAAAAGTAATGTAAAAGAGCACAAAAATGAAATATCGTTTTAAGTTTAAAGGAATATGTTTGATATAAAATATGAAATCTATAAAATAATCTATAATTTTATATTATTTATAGAAATAAATCTACAAAGTTTAGATACTAAAGGGGAAAATACTAATGGTAGGAGAGTCTTTGAAGAAAGGGGACGGGGGATTTCAGGAGGTATAATATCGTGAAGGGATATGGAAAGTCTTGGACAGGAAAAGAGAAGATGTTCAACATCTCCATCATCCAAACCACATTCGCATAGTGATTGATCCCTGACTCTTATCTTGGCCAGATAAACAGGAGTACATGTATGACCCAACCGGAGTCGGCATAAGATGGATGTGCAGGATTTATTGGCCTTTTTGAATTTAAAAAACCATGGTTTGAGAGGAATTTCTGGTTGTATATCACCATAGTGTTTACCTTTTATAAGTCTAGATGAGTCCCACATTCGGGACCAAGAGATTTTTAGATGAAAACTAGGGGCTGAACAAAGATCGTGAACATAAATTTTTAAGTGTTCTTCAGTACCAAATTGAATTGCATTTTTCGCACAAGAGTCAGCTGTTTCATTACCTGGGATCCCAGAATGACTTGGGATCCAAGCTAAGATAACGTTAATTTTTTTAATTTTACATCTGAATAGTGATTCACGAATTTGAAGAATGATTGGAAATCTAGATTTACATCGAAAAGGGCAAGATGGTATGGACTGAAGAGAGCTTTTAGAATCAGAAAATATTAAGGAATTATTAAGGTTGTGTGACTATATAAACTGAATAGCTTCTAACAAAGCTATAGATTCAGCAGTAAAAACCGAAGAAATCGAAGGACATTTATAATTTAAAATTATCTTCGAGGAAGGAATCCAAACTGCAGCACCTACAGGATTAGAATCATTTAATTTTGAAGCATCAGTAAATATAGACTGCCAACCATTGTATTTAGAGTAAAGTTGTTCATTAAATTTTTCACGAGCATATGAGCAATTTTTTTCTATGCCGAAATCTAAGATTATATCTGGTTCGAACATAAGTGCTTCATAAGGTGTATTAAACAAAGGATTCGTATTAAATTGAATGACAGGATGTGGAAGGTGGATATATTTTGTGAAACTTCGAATTAAGCACGGTATTTTATCTGGGTTATTATTATAATTTGGTTCGAAATATTTATATAAATCATTTAATTTATTTATAAGAGGATGTTGAGAATTTTGTATTAATTTGAAAAGAAAACGATCTGAAAGATATTGTCTTCTGAGAGAAAGAGGGGGATCACCACATTCTACTTGCATTGCGTTTATAGGAGAAGATTTCATTGCACCAAGAATGGATCTAAGACATTTTGATTGGACCTTATCCAACTTGTCTAAAGCCATCCGTGTACAAGGATCTAGAAGGAACGAACCATAATCCATATGGCTACGAATAATGGCATTATATAAAAGTTTTTGACAATATGGATGTGAACCCCACCAGACACCAGAAAGGGAACGAAGAATGTTAATATTCTTTTCGCATTTTTCTGAAACGTAATTAAAATGAGGAACACCTGTCATTCTTGAATCTAATTTTAAACCCAAAAATTTTATATTATTTACTTGAACAAGTAATTCACCACTAACAGATAGGGTAATGGATGGAATTATTCTTTTTTATTAGACTTTCAACTAATGGTTCAAATGAAAGGTGGGACGGAAACCTACATTTTCGATGACAGCTGTCAAAATTGAAATAGAGCTATCTCCGAAACTACACGCGCTAGACTTTCAACTAATAGCTCAAATGAAAGGTGGGACGGAAACCTACATTTTCGATGACAGCTGTCAAAATTGAAATAGAGCTATCTCCGAAACTACACGCGCTAGACTTTCAACTAATAGCTCAAATGAAAGGTGGGACGGAAACCCACATTTTCGACGACAGCTGTCAAAACACAGCTGCCAATTATTATCGCATCATTACCCCGTTTGGATTTTACAATATTTATGAAACTGGCCATCATAAATGAAAATTATATCCATACACGACTCATCTATCTCACCTATAACTTAAAAACAATGAGTAAAGTTGGTAATACTAAAAATCTAAATAAAATTGAGGCGACTTTTACACAGAATGATCTCTAACATTCGATGCATAACTGCAGGTAACAAAATATTTCAAATGTCTTTTTGGTATGGAAAATCTTATCGTACAATTACCGAAATAATTAAAAGGGAACACATTTTACATAGATTGCAATCTGCCAGAATTGGTGAGTCCAAGACATTCTAGATCAATGTCATTATGAGACCCAAATTATATTTTAAGAGCTATTGAAGACAAAAATAATTAGCAGAAAAAAATCAAAAAGATAGAAGACGAAAAACAGGAAGAAGAATTAACAGTGACAACTAAAACATAGATGAACAAATATTAGAACAGGAAAAGATAGAAAAAGAAATGACGTGGATAGACTGTAAAAGTGAAACAGAAGAACTATAAATCAAAAACAGAAACATTGAAAGCTATGACAGTGAAAAGGAAACACGTATAGAGGTCTCGCAAATACTACGCGAAAGTATATTATATATATACCTCATATTATTTTAGTTATCTTGTTGCCCATACTTTTTTGAGACTTGTGTCCTCAGAAGATCTTACCGAAACACACATCAAATCCACGCACTCAAGCACGCACACACACACCCTCACACAAAACAGCCGCACACACACACTGCCTGAGATCACAAGGAAATGCTGCCTTAATGCCTTAATAATTATGATTCCAAAATCAAAACTTAATAAAGTTTTTAGTTTTTTTCCTCTGTATAACTTGAAATTTTGCTTTATCTGTAATCATTGTTTTTATTTTAAGTTATTGTTTGTACACTTAGCTTAATGTCGTTAACCGACCTATATGTTATAAGTAACGGCACTTATACCGCGGAGTGGGAGCCTGGTGACTGTAACACAGGTTTTTTTACAAACCTTACGCAGGCATCAGTCTTGTGCAATGTTGCTCTAATCTAATTTTATACTATACATGCTACTTTAGTTTTAAATGTAAGCTCATTGTGCAAGAAGAACAATAAATGATTTATTATTATTATATTAAAATTCCGAAGTACAGCACAATATAGTCAAATAGTCTAAGATCCGTAAAGGGACGACCTTCAGCTGCCATATGCTTAATGGATGACAGATAAGTATTAAACCTATATCAATTTCTATATATAAAAAATATGTCGTAGTAAAATAGTAGTAAAATATAGAGTAGGTTGTCTTAAAAATTCCTGGTCAGACTATATTAATAAAAAATTAAAAAATGAAATTTTATTAAATATTGCATAAGTTTAACGAATAAATTTATGCTATAAAATTTATTACCAACCGAAATTATGAAGCTTATAACATAATATGTACATACATTAAGTTGTTTAATTCGGAAAATTTGGCCTGAATGACGGTTGCCGAGTTTTGAAAGGTGAAAACTTTAAGCCTGTGGAAACTTTTTTAATAGATTTTTTTTGCGTTTAAAATGTATTTTCCTCCCCACTTGACGCAAAAAAATTTTTTTTCCAAGTAGCTCCCCTTGGGAGTTCCAAAAGAGGTCGTAAAAATGGTTCTAGGGGGGTTGTATTTTTTTTCTTTAAACTCGAGGAAAATCTTTCTATCCGAACCGGCTATCGAAACCTATCATTCCGTCCATTGCATCGGTATTTCTTCTTAATGGTGTAAAAAACCTAAGTACCACGTAACCGTCATTTTTTATATTGGTTCATTATGCCCCTTCTCCTCTAGCTCAGATATTTTTTGTTTCAAATCATTCCAACCGTATTACCTACCTATTCGTTGATATCCTACTAACATTATAAATGAGAGAAGTTTGTGTGAATGTTTGTTACCTGTCTCCGTAAATACTAAACCGATTTGGATGAAACTTTCGAATGATTGGGATACCTATGTACCTATATATAGGCTACTTTTGAAGGGGATAGTTACCTACAACGCGAGCGAAGCCGCGGGTAGCAGCTAGTTATAACAACTACCCAACACTACTCCCTAAGTACCGAGTTCTGTTCTCAGATTAGGTTATGGTTCCACAAAACCCAGACCAGGAAAAAATATTTGCTGATATTGTAAAAAATCTCTCGTAGTGGGAATCGAATCCGCATTTCTCATGTATCAGACAGCTATTCGTTTATAACGCCGCGCCGCGCGGTGCCGCGCCGTGCCGCCATGTAGATTTTCCTTATTTTGCGGTTTCCGCGTGAAAACTTTTTCTCGGCGGGGCTGCGCGGAAGGTGCGGGGCCGAAACGATAGCAACGCCTATTTGCTCAAGGTCATCGGCTCAGGTATGCACCTTAACATAATTGATAAAAATATAGGTATTACACATTTAAATATAAGGAACTTCTTACAAATGTTATGAATACAGATTAGAATGTACATATTTGTAGCGGTGCTAGCAATTTTTAGCCAGGAATATCTAGGAGTCCGACTATTTACGAGTCAGAACAGGAAAATAAGAATTTAAAGAGCTTTGGCCTAAAATAGTTTAATCGTTATTCATGCAGACTGACTGTACCTTATCTGGTGTTACACTCAATTGATTACACATTAGGATAAGTGGAATTCGAGGCGATATACTATCAAAGATAGAAGATAACGACAAATAAAACAAAGAAGATAATCATTACATAGCTACGAGTGTGTTCAGTGGTTAAAACTCAATATCTAGTTCTTTAGGCTTATAAAATAAGCACTTACGACAAGTCAAATTTATACATAAACAGCTTTACAAGTAGTAAATATTATCAAATAATAAATGAGATGTTATTGATTTTATTCTCTACAATCTTTCAAACAAGTTTAATGTAGGTAATTTCTGCGAGCACAGGATGCGAACTTTATCTTACCTTATTATTACACGTTTATAGGCTTGGCCAACTTGAAGGAATTAGAAGTCGGCGAAAACGAATTCTTGGAGGAAGTGAAACGTAGCACCTTCACACCGCTGAGACATCTGAAGGTGCTGCATCTGTGCCATAACCCTAACCTGAGGTACATAAGCCATAACGCGTTCCGAGGACTCAAAGACAAATGGACCTTGAAGGAGGTAAGTGTCAACATCAGATACAAGATACTATACAAGGAAAAAACACCTTAATAACTACACCTATTGCAAGCAAACCGTAATCAGTTTCGTTTATCAGCGAATGATCTACGGCATCATAGCTAACATTTTACAAAAGTTTAAATGTTACTCAGAATGACGACACCGCGGGTGTTGTAACTGTGATTCTATATTTAGTCCGAAGCATCGCTTATCATAGAGTTACTGTTTTCAAATACTCGTAAGCATTATTATAATCAAACAAAATGTGCAATTCTGTTTGGCCCAGATCGTGCCGCTAACATGACAGTGATTTAACTGGGTTAGCTGATTAATCATGTTTTGATTATCAATCTGAATCAAACTGATTGCAATTTATCCCAAAACTAGGACGGTAGATAAAGAGTGGCTCAGCGCACACACGTTAAATAGCCTGAACATATCTACCGAACAAGAGGGGTGTGCCTTGGGACACCAAGGGAGGCTTGCGTCAGCGAGCTGCTGGCTTTCCTGGAGGACAGATAATGTTTAGACTAGTAGCCCCGTGATAAGCAAAAAGGGCCCACCTGTGGCCAAGTTGCGGAAACCAGTCCAGAGACAAATAAGGGAGGGTTTGCCAAAATCACTATGATTGGCAGGCGGAGTGTTCCGAGATACGAGTGTTCTATCAATTCAATACCTAATATGTTTGATTAGAAAACGTGAATCATATACTGCGTTACAGCGTTAGTGTCAATGCGAAATAGACACTAGAACGTGAAGTAATTATGCTACTGTAATGTAAACATCAGAAATTTAGCACCTGCTAGTAGCTTCACTCGCGTGAAAATCGTAATCGGGTTAATGCAAGATTCCCACGGCTTTGCACGAATATTTACCAAGTTTTTATTCTAAACCGTTCAATAGTTTCAGCGTTCGGAGAACTCTCAAAACTTTAGTTAAAAAACCGGGTGCATTTTTATGTTCATCGCCAGAACCGAAACTACCATAATTTTGAAAGCTAAACATCTAAAACATTAGGAACATCTAAAAAAACGTCATTTTGTTATCTCGGACGTAATCGCCTCCTTGAGAAAAGCTGTACGACCTTTGTGGCGCGGTGAGCGAAGGTCTGCCTGCGACGCAGGAGGTTGCGGGTTCGATTCCCGCCTCGGGACAAATGTGTGTACGATCTGCAGACATTTGTTCAGGGTGTTCTGGTCGTTTTCTATTTATAATAAAAAAATATCTATCTATGCATTGTGTTATAATTATGTATATCAGTTATCTAGTACCCATAACACAAGCTCAGCTTGGGGCTAGATGCTGTGTGAATTGAACAGCATGAGTTATTATTTTATTAAGTTAGCTATTTCTGTTGGTTGCTAAATTTTATTTCAAAAGCTAGGTACCTATCACAAAATAATCCTTGCCACTCCAAAGTCGAGAACGGAACGTGGGCTGAGTCATCGGAAAACCAAGACGTAGTTACGAAACTATCGAGCATAGAAGGAGCTATTAACCTGTTTATTAATACCTACTGAAAAATACGTGATCTCAACAATTTATAAAAGTCGACTGAAATGTAACATCCAGAATGAATTTATGATCACTGCGAAGATTAATGATTCGCTAACTTTGGCATGATATGATCCAATGTGCATTGAATTTAGATGCGATCATGGTTGCCTATAAAGTCTTACTTACATTATGTGTACCTAGTCTTTGACGAGGTATAGTCACGTCATTCAATTTGCCCTTTCTCCTTTCAACAATACGGATGATGGCTACCTAATGATACCATAACTGCTTCCTTACGTTAGCCTACCATAAAACCTTAGATCACCGAATTAACGATTCGAAAGTTATAGCTACACCAACTCACATTCACAAAATGCCGATTAATCTAAGTAAACACCAAGTTGTCCACGATACGTCAGCATTTTTGAACGGAACGAAGTTTCGGATGTTATTTCGAACGAGATTTCGATTTAGAACTGTTCGTAGCATCTAGAGATAATTTAGCTGTTAACAGAAGCCACCTTCTTAAACGAAATTGATTTGGGAAACTTATAAAAATAATTACTACGCGTAATACGCTTTGGAGATAATAATGTGATTAATAATTTTAAACAAGATAGTATTTTCAAGAAATATTGCAAAGTAGACGATCTAGGCATCGACCAGGAAAACTACCTATGTTTAATATCGCTGCCGGATCATAGAATCAGCCCGTATGTAGAACGACTCGGCCTATAGCAAAACGAACGCTGATTTTTTGGAAAAAACCATATTAATTTCACTCGCTGAGGCTATGTAACCTTTAGGCATATTGTTGAACGTTGATAGGCAATTATTTGAATTGCCCGTTTTGCTATCGATCTCGCCATTTTAAAAACGGGTGGATTTTACGATCCGGCTACATTATATTAAGGCGATCCCGTAAATGCTTTGTTAGCAACTTCCATGGCGAGATTTACGTATCCTGCGCTGCACTCTAAACGCAAAACTTATTTACAACTTAAATTCTAGTCATTTTACGAACTCTATGACATCTCTGTATTTTTGTATTAGCAACGGTAAAGCGTTATCAGTTATCAAACTCGCCTGTGGGCCTCCACGGGTCGCAGGTACAGTATCACACTAGAATGATGGTAAAACGAAACTTTGTTATTTCAACAGGTATACCTAGACGATAACAATCTGAGCGAGCTGTCAACGGACCTGATGCCGTGGAGCAAACTGGAGGTTCTTGGCATGAGTGGCAACAACTGGCTGTGTAACTGTGATCTAGCTGCTATAACTGCACTGGGCGCTGGGCTGAAGTTCAAGCAGGGAGAAGTGCCATAGTAAGTATAAGAAACCAATAGATACGTCATACCTACTATAGAGATTTTATATCAAATAAATCACCAGAAAGCGTAGGTTTTGATCGTAAGGTAGGATATGCATAAGATATGGGAATAGGGGCCGTTGTCTGTAAACATATAAATATCCTTCGACTTTAAGTACGCTACGTCCCGCGTATAATCTCAAATTACGAATCATAGGAGTAAATTTTATGAAAGATACAGCTAAGAGCTGTATTCGAATTGTGATAAGTTAGTAAGTTTCTTTTAACAGAATACCTTGAAATTAAAAGCTACAGGTTTGTAACTTGTTGCACTTTTGTGTTTATTTACAGAATGTTAAATAAATCTAAACAATTAAATGAAACAGTTTCACATGATACCTTAACTAATCACTAGTTTATCAGTATCCTTGTATAATAAATCCATTACAACTAACTGATAATCTGCAAGTGCAATAATTGCAATGCAAACCTCCTAAGAAATCTTGCAAGACAACAATATCTGGTTTAAAGATTAACGAAAACCATAAAACTTATGGATGTAATAATAAGCTATTAAAGTTACTTCAATGTGGTTTTAATATTGAGAAATCCATATAATTTATAGGTGTTTTATGACTGGTTTGGTATTTTCAGCTGTGCAGCACCTATGAGATTAGCTGGTACATACATTACTAATGTGACCCTGCCATTCTGCCCTACACTGGATTCGACTTTTGCGGCTAAGAGGGGTTTCACCCTGACTGGCTTGAAACCCAAGCATGTTTTATGGAGTATTCTGGGTGTAGCTACCGTAGCAGCAATTGGAATGCTGTGTGGTCTGCTTGTGAATGCTTGCAAAGCATTCTACAAAAAGAACAAGAGAATTCAGCCCATCCGCTACATAAATATCAAAGAAGATTCAATATTTGCTTGATAACATTTTCATTTTTATCTTTTTTCAGTATTTCAATGATAAAATAAAACAATCATGTATTATTAGCTAGTGATAAAGTAATGTAAATAAACTGTTAGAAACATTGATTGTATGACTTGTTTGATTTGTTAGAAAGATACTCACCTCCTTTGGACCCGACAGAGAGTTTGCATATTGCACAAACTGTTCCAGCAGTCTTTCCGATTTATGTGTCAATTCTCTGAAGGTGTGGAAGTCTTCTAGTTTCTGCGCACAGCTTCCACATAAAACTTGAGGTAACAAGTCTTCTGGGGAAACCTAAAAATATAATTCACATTAGTTTCACAATGCTCTTGTTAAGTAAGACGAGGTGGCCAGTGACCTTTCACAAGCTTTAATCATAGATGATGAGTCATTGCAGACAATCTGATAGCAAGTATAGAAATCAACTTGTACAATCCAACATTCTAGATTGTGCTCCGTTGGGAAGGGATAAGTCCCCCTGCAGATTGATTCCCTTAAATACAAATCTAATTTTAGAAAATATTGAATTCTGAAAATAGCAATGCACTGTGATGAAGCTCAGTGCACTGGTGGGGCTGAGTGCCAGTGAGGGCGCGGGGAGAGGATCCAGGACGCAGCAGGAGGCAGGGGGCAGCGGGGTGAGAGCAGGGCGCCCGATGCAATCCTTTGTTATCAGCAAAGCGCCCGCGGCTGATACCGAGCGCCTGCCATCGGAACGCTCGCTATCATTTCCACGAATGACATTAGTCATACCTCCGGACACTCGTCGCGTGGGCCGTAATATGATATCACAATGCGAAAATACTCAACACCCGCGAGAAAGTTAATGGCGCTTATCAGCATCCACAATCTCATACGCTTACGCTAAACTTTCACACGTTAAAAGTCCGCCTTCCTGGAAAACTTAGGACTAAAATACAGCATAACTGTTACCATTAGTGTCAGGTGCTCCACTATCATCTCGGAGAGCCGTGATTTATCCTTATCACGGTCGAAAATTGGAAGTTTAACATCACTGCAATTATCGCCACAGAATGATAAACAAAGGCGACACACTGAATGGAACTTAGGCGGCAAATTACACATATTTAGAAATTAAAACTGAAGAGAGATATCACAACGATTGAAAACATTTAGAAATAAACACAGTAACTTAATTACAAACTAAAAGGTTTTGTTGAAATCTCAGCATGCGATGGATGATGTAGAAATACATCACATCGCGATTGTCAACCAAACGAACGAGCAAGCCACACACACATAGACAATTTCTATTGTTGTTTACAGAACACAAACCATGTCTCTGTGTGTGTGACATAAGTTTGTTCTTGTTGACGCACTGATAAAAAATGATAACGATAGCTTATCAAAATGATTATCAATCTAATCATTGAGGTGATTGTAAATCTTTATCAACTTTATAATTACTATATTACCTTATATTTAAAGCTAGAATGAGTTTAAAGTTATATTCACAAAATAGAAACCTGGAAAAAGAGTTTTTTTATGGGAATTGTTGACATTTTGCAAAAATTTAAGTGATAAAACAATCTCAAGTTATATCCCGAATAAAGCAGTGTCTAGTAATGAGAATTTTATCGTACTAAACTCCTGAAAATATTGCCCCACAAAATGGTCCTTACCTCAGTTCACAAATATCTGCTCCGAGCAGCAAACTTGTCCCATCACTAAAATACCATAGACAAACCACAACTTATGTTTTGTTTTCCAAAACTTTGACAGTTTTGACAGTGACAGTACGAAAACTGTTTTGACGTCTGTCGTCCGTGTCAATCAGATGGTCTGTGGGTGCGTGCGTGTTTATTTTGTTCTGTGAATTTGTACTGCTGTGTGTGATTGTGAATAATAATTTAATTTAAGATTTTCTGTGGGGAATCTATTCGTAAAAGCTGCTTGTATTATAATTTCTAGCTTTTGGGTAATTAATACCCTTAATTGGTATTAGGGAATCAGGTTGCTTGCTTTCCATAACTCGAGATAGATTCTATTGTACGTAATGAATTGATTAGAACGATGAATAACTCCTCGACGTCCCTCGCAGAAGGGACTTTCAGTGATATTACCACGTCAGACACCGCTCAGTTAGTCAGCAATGATGAAGATGCAAGCACTTCTAATGTTGCTCAGCTCAATAGATCTATTACTCCATATGTAAGTATTGACTGCTCGTCATTCTCGTCACAACTTAAAGTAAGGTGTTTCGTTGTTGGCTTCCAAAGATATGTTATGTTACAAATTAAAAATTCTGTTCCTTTAACTTTAGGAGTCCGATAATGAATTGCAAGGGAGCCATGGTATCAGGCGAAGACATCCCGTACAAAAGATTGAACCAGGTTCCATGAATGTCCTCTCTGCGAAATATGAGGTATGTGTCTACTTGTTAGACCTTAATTGTTGATAATATGTACTAGATAATATGTGTTATTTTTTTATTAAACTGTCTTGTTTCTTTCAGAGTCTAGACTATGACACCTGTGAGAACCACTTATTGTTAGATGAAGAGAGGAAGCGTGGCTATCCATTTGTTGTATGGAAAGACAGCCAGCGCTGGTTCATAATTCTCCTAATTGGAGTAATCACTGCCCTGATAGCATTCTTTATTGATATCTGTATCGAAGAGTTCTCCAACATCAAGTATAGTGCTTTGAAGAAATGTATCCTTTTCTACAGTTTGTTTTATCTTGCCACAATTGATGTGGAAAAATCCCTTGTCAGTACAGTTCCTTTTTCCCCCCTATTCTCATAATGAGTGTTTTATGTGACCATAATAACAAGCAGATATTTATAACTTTAATCAAAACTTGTGACTAAAGGTATATAAGTAGTATAATTTATTCATAAAAAACTCGTTACATTATCTGGTTAGAAGTACCTTAGAGCCTATGTTAGGTTTGTCTAGGCACTGAGTTCTCCTCTTATATATCTAATAATTAATGTAGTTACTATACTAGCCTTAAACTTCTAAAAGTTCTAATAAATATAAAAATACCAAAAATTTAACAAACTTATAAACTAAATTAACATTTTTGAGCATGATATACACATTCTTACATGTAGGTAAAACAGGTTTACAATTCCTTATCAACGGCCGGAATGTTGCCATGAGTTTGTGCATACAGCGTACAGGTAATCACTGTTATGAGAGTTAAAATATCCTAGTATATTTCTTGATAAAAGCCTAGATTGAGTAACCAAAACTAAACTAAGAAAAATGACTAACACACATCCATTTTGGTATTTCCCCATCCACCAATAAATGTATGACTTACAATTTAATCTAGGGCTTCAATTGCTTGATAGACATGGTTGCACTGTAGATATGTAGTATACTGTTCCGCTGTCATCTTCAATCCTTTATTCTCTGTCTTCTGTTCATTATTTATTTACAATATAATTTTACCTAACTATGTAAAACCTTATTTATTTTAGAATGGAAACCTTGATATATAGATCGATAGATGGTTCATATCTGTATTCAAGTTTGGCCTTGACAACCCTGACTGACTAGATCAATATAAGTTTACATATCATCTTTTTTGCTGTAACTTTTAATACAGTCACTCTATTCTACGTTATTTTGCCAGTTTTTTTGTATGCCTAGTTTCTTCCATTTCTGGGAAAAAACCCAGTTTCCAACTACTAAAATTACAAGAATAATGCATATGATTAAGCAAGTTAACTTCTCATAAATTATGAAAACACTCTTATAATAAATCTACTGCACCTATCTTCTTTGTCAAAATTAATTTCCTCAGCAGCAACTTTCAGCCGCCGACAAATATGTACTAGAAGACCGACTGTACATTCCATATCTACTGTGGGTGTTATCAAACATTTGCATAGTTTTCATTGGTTCTATGCTAGTCGCATTTGTTGAGGTAAGTGGGAAAGAGATAGTTAAGTTTGTGTTGTATCTAATGTCAAGGCGAAAGTTAGTGAAGATGTTAGCTACCTAAGATCTCCAAAATCGTGATGAGTAACTCGCTGCTGCCCGCGACTACGCACGCGCTAAAGTAGCTTATGTCTGTCCCCGGGACACCATTTACCTCCCTGCCAAATATCATTAAGATCTGTTCAGCCGTTTATTCGTGAACAGACAGGCTAGTTTCTTTCTAATTTATAATTATTAGTATACAACCTCAACAGCCTATAATAGTCCACTGCTGGACGCAGGCCTCCCTCTGATTTTTTTATATCATGGGGGTTATGGTTATGCCTATAATCCCCACGCTAGGCATGTGCATTGGGGATTGCAGTTCGGTGGTAAATCTATTCTGCAAGAGGCGCTGCTGCCCGCCCCCCGGTGTGGAATTTTGAATTTTAATCTATGCGAGCATAGAACAGGGGCAATTTAAGGGTTAATTAAAATAGTTAGCTTGTGTAAATACAACATCAGAATCCACAAAGCTACTTATTCAGAAGATTCCGAAGTATGATTCAGCTAATCTATCGAATTCACGTTGTTAATTACATTCAAGTCTAGTATGTAGCACATATATGCACATGCCAGGCAGCTGATAAACCGTTTCTTATCAATAGGTAGGTAGATACAAATGTATTTTAAGTTCGATTTGTTTGTTTGTTAACATCAAATTGTTTTACATCAAAATTATCTGTTATTAACATTATTAATAATTAATTATGTTATCATTTATGAATTAATAGTAATCAATTCATTTTAATATTTATAGACAGTCAAGGGCATAATATAGTAGCATATAGTGACTTCCAAACCTAGAATTAGTTAGGTTTAAAGAACTTTATTTCTCATTCATATACAGTTAATTTACAACTAATTATATACATATTAACTTAAATGTGTGTAATGTAAACTCAGATCTACAGTAATTAACAGAAAAAATACCTTGACTAACACCAGAGACTTATTTAAAAACATTTTTTTTTTTTTTTTTTTTTTAATATTAAAAAAAAAAATGCTGGACAATTCACACAGCATTATCTAGCCCCAAGCTAAGCAGAGCTTGTGTTATGGGTACTAGATAACTGATATACAGTCGTGGTCAACTAATTAGGGACAATCTCTAGTTAGGCCAAATTGTGTTTTTTTTTTATTTTTTTCAACGAGTCTTAAAAATATTCCATATCTTTTACATGTAAGTATAATTAGTCATTAATGTGCCCGATTATACAAACAATAACAACTTCTTGAACATTAAACCTCTTTACAGTATAGCTGATAGATTATCATAGTGCTATTTGTTCAAATATTGCTGGCTGGCCATTTAATTAGGGACACTGAGATATTGCGTTCTATTTTCAAAGTTTGAATCTCAATACTTTTTTACTTCTTCTCTTATTGTTTCGTGGTAGTTTTGGCGGCAATCCCGATTTTTATTTTAAGTTTTGAAAAATATTTTGAAGTAAAATGGGCAAAAATAAAAGTTGCGATCCAACACTACGAAAAATTATCATGAAGTTTGTTGTCGAGCATGGTTGGCCATACCGAAGGATAGCAGAACATTTAAATTGTTCAAAAACTATGGTATACAATGCAGTGCAACATGTCAGACGCAATAACACAACTTTAAATGTGCCCAAAACAAAAAGATCGAGAAAAACAACTCCGCAAGAAGATAGAATGATAACCAGGTTAGCTAAAAAAGATCCGTTTCTAGGCTCTATTGTAATTAAACACGAAGTATTTGGGACAGACGAAAGAGCTGGTGTCTCAGCGAGGACCGTTCGACGACGTCTGGTAGAAGCAGGGTTGTTCGGAAGAGTGGCTCGCAAAGTACCGTTGTTGAAGAAAGAACATAGAAATGCTCGTTTGGCGTTTGCACGTAAATATGGACATTGGACCTACGCCCAATGGCAACATGTATTATTCTCTGACGAGTCCAAGGTTAATTTGATTTCTTTAGATGGAAGGCAATACGTACGGCGTCCAGTAAAAGCGGAAATGAATCCAAGATTCACAAAAAAGCAGGTGAAACATGGCGGTGGAAACATTAGTGGGACCTGTGAGGAAAGTTCAGGGTAACTTAGACCAACATCAATACAAGGCAATATTGGAGGAAACGATGCTTCCCTATGCTGAGGAGCATCTCCCTATTATATGGACGTTTCAGCATGATAACGACCCGAAACATACCGCCCGTTCAGTCAAGTCGTTTCTTACCAGTCAGTCAGTATCGGTGCTAGATTGGCCAGCAAATAGCCCGGACCTTAACCCAATCGAGCACCTTTGGCACGAAATCAAGAAAAAAGTTGCCATTTATCGTACCACAACTTTAGATGAACTTAATGAAGCTTTTTGTGAGGCATGGGCAAACATTCCTGTCGAAACATGCCAGAAACTGATAATGTCTATGCCACATCGGTGTCAAGCGGTAATTACTAACAAAGGTTTTGCTACTGGGTACTGATTTTACACGCAATAAAATGGAGCTGTTAAAGATATTATAATACTGCAGATTATTAGTTTTGTTTAACTCTATTTTTCATTATAGTTTACTGTCCATAATTAAATGTCCAGCTACAGAATAATACCTTAAAATTGAATACATGTTCAACCTTTGATATTAAATACTTTTTTCTATTTATTTATTCTTTTATTTACAGCCATTTATAGCATAATAATCGGACCAAATTATGCAAATAATAGGTGCTAAGAAATCAATATGGTTTTATATTTATATGTACATAACCGGTTATTGCTCTTCACTATCTTGAAAGTCCCTAATTAGTTGACCACGACTGTACATAATACAATACATGACATAGATAGATATTTTTTTTTTTTATTATACATAGAAAACGACCAGAACACCCGAAACAAATACCTGCAGATCGTACAAATATTTGTTCCAAGGCGGGAATCGAACCCGCAACCTCTTGCGTCGCAGGCGGACCTTCGCCCACCGCGCCACAGAGGTCGTCAATTTCGTTAATATCATCGTCGTCAATCGTTAATATTATGACTAAAGTAGCCAGAAAATAATGCAAAGTTCGGAAACTAAATATCCAATGAGTGTCCATATTCTTTTAGCTTATTTCTGTACATATAATATGCTGTCACATTCTATTATACTGTGCGGTAAATTTTTAAATTTTCAAGTTCCTAATCATATAACTATCTATAACCTATCCTATTCACATCGTTTTGTTTTTACACAGCCAGTTGCAGCCGGAAGCGGTATCCCTCAAGTGAAATGTTACCTGAACGGCGTGAAGGTTCCTCGAGTGGTGCGGATAAAGACGCTTATTGTGAAGGCCATTGGGGTTATCACAGCTGTCGTCGGAGGATTGGCTGGCGGGAAGGTAAGTTTACCTTCTACACTAATTTTAAGGTTGTTTGATTCAAATTTTCGCAAGTTTTTTTGTGGTTTTTAATTTGTGTATTTTACTAGCAGAGATCCTAGCTTCAGTTCTTTACAAGGAATAAAACTAGTAATTGATCAACTAGGCTTCCTAGTAGCCTACGTTCTTTACAAGGAACAAAACTATGTAATAATAATAATTCAATTTATTTATTCAGACAATTACAGTCCAATTTGTTAGTAATGCATTAATAGTTTTATTAAATCGAAGCTTCTTTTATCATGGGTTCATAGATTACGCTTTACGGAAAATTAGCTTTTTCCTAGTTTTAATCTTTGAAGAAGGCAGAAATACTAAAAATTGCAACAAAAAAAAAACTCGCGCTGGTGTTAGTTGAATGACACTTTATTTATTAAATTTAAAAGGATTTTACCAGGAAACTTTATTCAATAAAATATTATATTTCTTACATCGCCGAAACTTACTTTGGACCCATTGCGTGTTAGCCACAATTTCTAATAAAAACACAACAAAACCACTCGTGTAACCCAAAACCAACACCAGAAACCCAGCCTGAAGTTGTTGTATTGAAAGCGCATTCACATCAGATTGCTCCGTTAGCAACTTTCGTAAGAGCTTAGCTCTACGTTTCCCATTAAACCAAGCGAATCTCCGACGCAGGTGTTCAGTTGCCCCCAACTGTTTCACCGGCTCGATGGACGCCGAAAGAATCTGCATAAATGCGTAACCTCGCAGCGCGATCATTTCTACAGGAACTGAGAACATGTTCATATCGAACGCGTAGTATCTATGCTTCCCAAACCTATCACTGAGGTCAGGCATTACCGCTGTTAGATGCGCTAACTCAAGCCGACTGCAGAGAACTGAGAAATTCCTGTAAACCGCCACATCTAGCATAGCCTTCGATATATCCTCGACTACAATCCATCTTTCAAAGACGGTGCTATCAAAAAAATCTGTCCGATTCTCGTACAAGTCATGGAGCTCTTCGAAACCACCGAACTTCAGCCCACTTTCAATCAAATCCTCAACCGTCTGTATTTGATACTCGAACGTTGGGTTCTTCAGAACATCGATCAACTTAGTTTGGTAACCAGTTATGACTAGGATGCAGTAAATGTTGAAGAATGAAAAGAATACGCGTAAGCTATGTCTTCTTGGTCGGATGTAGCAAGAGAAGCCCAATGAGCAACACCAGGCGTTCATAAAGCTGTGCTTTAGAGATTTGTTGTACTGCGATTCCTTTCCAAGCTGTCCCAGTAATGTCCAAGATATAGCTGATATAATAAACCCAGCTATAACTGAGTACCAAACTTCCTCCTTGAAGATTATAGCCAATGCGACCCAGGGTGGAGAGTTATCTGCTCTTGGTACCACCCACGTATATGAGTCAGCCAAATACGAGGAACTGCACCCGAAATCTTCATGAACATCGAAGTCGGGAAAGATCCCTCCTAAAAGAATGTGCCCTTTCTTCAATGTTAACAGTTCCAACGCTCCATCCCATTTACCATTGAGCTCTCTCTCGCCTCTATTGTACGAATTTACGACATTATAATTCGTTTTGAGGTTGTAAATACTAGCTACCTCATCGATCAGTAATCTCTCAACATTGGCATCTTCGTCGTCCGTACTAACGAATGGTTGCCTCTGCAAAGCAATTATATCAACAACGCATCCTTTCAAGTCTTTAGGCAACCCTGTAATGATCTCCCTTTTTAATTTCAAGTTTCCTT
The DNA here is from genome assembly GCA_946478455.1 of Eupithecia vulgata. NCBI lineage: Eukaryota > Metazoa > Arthropoda > Insecta > Lepidoptera > Geometridae > Eupithecia > Eupithecia vulgata. The sequence goes on from OX297867.1 coordinate 11,590,280, forward strand.
TGACGCATGTCCCTTGTAAGTAAACCCTGTTCTTTGCTGTCTCGTTGAAGTACCCGCAGTATTTCGGCGGATCGATCGGCCTCCAACTGTACACCATAGAGTTTCGTACATTATTCTCATGTGGGACTATTATAATGACTTCTGTTGCGTTGTATCGGAAGAGACAGGTAAGCATTCGCTCCACGAATGCGATGTTAGTAGAATCCTTTGCAAAGTTGAAGAGGAGAATTATGAAATAGGCGCTGGGATTCCAACTCCGGGACCTCAGAAGTCTTCCTAGCACCAATGGAAACTCTACGTATTCGTCGATAATTATAACAAAGTAAGCCGGCATCGGTCTTACGTCGAAACTATCTATGTGTAGTATTCCAAGCTGTTCGTCGTAATTATCGCAAATATTCACATCTTCGTCTTCAGGGTTCATGATTTCAACAGCGTAAGTCATCATGTCGTTTAAACGCTTTAAGATTTCTATTTGTATCTTCGATACTGTAGTGCCATAGTTATCTGCATTTGCAAAGATCAACACACCGGGGTCTTTAAAATTTATTTGTATGAGTTTTGTGATACAATTTGTGATGTCTAATACAACTGTTGGCCCGTCAGGATTAACTCTAGCTTTCTCTGCTAATGTGAGCATTGTGAACATAAATAAATGAATAAGAGAGAACATGTCAGCGGTTTACTCGTGTATCATGTAAAAGTAGAATAAAATAAATTATAATGTTTACTGGTTAATAACTGGCGTGTGATACATGTATGTAAATAAAATGCAACGATGTTATCTTACAGCGATCTCTACTTAGCGCTACTACGAACGAAAATTTCTCGTTTTAATTTAAAATGAATAGGTAATTATAATAGGCTATATGCATAGGTATGAGTACAAAAACCTAATAGTTTTTATTTGTATTCTCTATTCATAAAGAAATACATACTTATGCATATTTTTTTGTATTTTTTGTGTAATTTTATCATTGAAAAGAAAATACGCAAAAAAATTCTATGTAGGTATTGTGTTATATTATGTATATCAGTAATCTAGTACCCATGACACAAGCTCTGCTTAGCTTGGTGCTAGGTAAATGCTGTCTGAATTGTCCAGCATTATTTATTATTATTATATCTTTTTTGAATGAAAGAAAGCTACACACACACAAACTAAGGGAGAGTTACGGGTTCGAGTCCCGTCATAGTCGATTTTTTTTAACATTATCAAATTTCTTATAAAGTTGCTAGATTTGCTAGCTATAATAATAAGTTCTCATAAACAGGAAGGTCCAATGATCCACAGCGGAGCGGTGGTCGCGGCCGGTATATCCCAAGGCAAGAGCACCACTTTCAACAAAGACTTCAAGATATTCCAGTACTTCCGTGAGGATCATGAGAAGCGGGACTTTGTATCGGCGGGGGCGGCGGCCGGCGTCTCTGCTGCGTTTGGAGCTCCTATTGGTAATGATAGCTCATCATCGTCATCAGCCTATATTAGTCCACTGCTGGACATAGGCGTCCCCTAGCTCTGTACTAATCTAGAACTCGACCAAGCTAAGTTTGCACCTCGTACCTGTAAGTTTGCATCGACGCGAGGTGCAAACTTAGCTTGGTGGAGTTATACGCTAATGTCGTGAACACTAGGCACTTTATATTACTTTTTTTCTATTATTAGCAGTACTAAATCTTTAGACAACTTAGGCATTTATAATGGGATATTTACCATGCTTAGATTTTTGAGTTTTCTAATATTTCGGCACAGTTTCATGCGCCATGATCACGGAAGATCTTATAAAGGTAAATATACCATTATAAATGATTTTAATGTTAATAACCATGATAGCTTTAAAAGTTTTAGACAACTTGTTAGTTTGGCGCTCGGGACCGAAATGCTCTAAAGCTAAGATCTAAAATTGTAATCCAAAAGCCTTAGGGCTTGCGTGTCTCGTCTAATAGCAAGTCACATTAATAGTGTTGCTGGATGCTACCAGTGTTACCAAACCAACTGATTTAATACTTGACAAGTTCAAAAATTATGACTTCAAAAGTCATTATATTGTACTAGATACCAAAAGTCACGAGTCACGACACTAATTATTTATATATTACTATTATTCTTTTCTAATTTTTTTTTTCTAATTATTAATGTTCATACCCTACCCGTTACTAGCGCCGCCACCTACTTTAAAAAGCTTTTTCGTAATTAAAACTTCAATGCTTATCTTTTTAAAGTGGAAAACCTTCTCTTGCACTTTTTAATCACAATGTGCGAAATGGGTCGTTTTTCTCGCTACGTGATAAATTAAGTACATAACTTTATATCGAAATCCCAAGCGACTTCAGATTTGTGTGAATTGTCCAGCATTATTTATTTATTTATATTAATACTGTGCTATATCCTAGGTGGAGTACTCTTCTCCCTAGAAGAAGGCACGAGCTTCTGGAACCAGGCGCTGACATGGCGAACTTTCTTCGGGACTGTCGTGTCTACTTTCACCTTGAACTGCGCTCTGTCGGCTTACCACGGACGGGCTGGGGAGCTGAGCTTTCCAGGTAGGTTGACACATGAGAAGTTTATTTAAGGTGAATTTTTGATTAGCTGATGCAGAATCGAGAGTTAATAGGCTATTTGACTACTATTGGGAATTATTTCTTACGTATTGATTGTCTGATAAAAAATATTGCAAATGATACCAATATTTCTTCAAGGCCCGTCGTATTTGCTGTGAAAATTAATTTTAAAGTTAAAATAAAATAATGGCGCTCTAAAACGATAATCTCTGTCATGGCTATTCGATGACGTCACACCTTAAGCCACGCCCTAACAAGAACTACAAAACGTACTGTTATCTGTTCTACGGGTGACGTCACAAGTATCGCTTGTGATGTCAACGAAAAGCAGAGCGTTTTCAATTACGTGATCGAACATAAAAAAATTGGAATTTAGTTTCTTTTTTTTACTTAATCAAATACACATTTTTTAATGAAAGCCATCAAAATACGCTTTTTTACGTTGTAGTTATGTATGACTGACTAGGATGATAACAATTTGGAACTTATTTTCGATGTAGTCAAATAGCCTATTTTGGCATCATTTAATATTCCCAATGCGCTCTACATAATGGGCCAACGTTAATAGAAAATAGTCTTTAAAACACCGAAAACGGCGAAAACTCAAACTCAATAACTTTATTTCTTTAGGCTTACAAAATAAGCACTTAGACAAGTCAAACTTTAATACTATAAACACAGGTTTATAAATAGTCATTATTATCAAATAAGAAATATGATGTTATTGATTTTATTTGCTTCAATTACAGAAAACTCACTAAGAGATTTGTGTTAAATAGGAGACAGAGAATAATCATAAAAAAATAACTCAAACTATGCAAGAATGCTTGTATCTTGCATAAGCGTTGTTGGTTCGTAATAAAAATTCTCAATTAATTTATTTTTTTAATAATGCTGGACTATCCACTCATCATCATCTAGCCCTAAGCTAAGCAAAGCTTGTGTTATGGGTACTACTAGATAACTGATATATTGAATAGAGTACATTACATAGACAGATATTTTTTACTATACATAATAAATACCCAGAACACCGGAACAAATATTCGAAGATCGTACAAGAATTTGTTCCAACGTTCCAAGGCGGGAATCGAAACCGCAACCTCCTGCGTCTCAGGCGAACTTCGCCAGCCGCGCAACATAGGTCGTCATATTAGTTACTGATCCTTGACGAGTCAATCCATACTAATATTATATACTCGAAAGTAACGTCTTGCTGTTACCTTTTGACATCTAACCGGCTGAACGGATCCCTATGAAAATTGGTAGGGACTTAGATGGTATCCCGGGAACGGGCGTAGGCTACTTTTTATCACGGAAAAGCGTGAGCGAAGCCGCGGGCGGAAGCTGTTCTTTTTGTACAATGTGTTTGCTCAAAAATCAAGACACACACAAACACTGAACCAATTTGGCTAGCGCCATCACCAATTCTCACGTCAACTTTGATTTCAGGTTTATTAAATTTGGGTAAGATGGAACCATTCCCTTTCCAATTCTACGAACTGCCAGTGTTCATGTTTTTTGGCGCAGTCGGTGGGCTTTTGGGGGCACTGTGGAATCATATCAATTACAGACTCGCTGTGTTTAGGATAAGGTAAGAAAATAGACAAGCTGTTTTGAGTTCTGTTACTTAGGAACAACAACGTTCTATCTTCTTAGACAAAAACGTACACAGGCGGTAGATTTGGTCGAAAATCTCAAGAGGCCCAAATATGCAGTTCTAGAGCCTATGCATTTTGTGAGAGTCGAGACTTAAGGTCTGTGGGTACCGACTGCACCGAGACTTATAGGCTTATAGGCTTTTTAAATAATTATCTGAGCGTCTGGTCGAAGCGACGCGTGACTCGAGAGCTGATGAGTATCTGACGCAGCCATACGCAGCGCATCAGCATTTCCATACAGCAGGGCAATGCAGCCAGCATCTTGGAGACGCTTCCGACTAGTATTGATATGGATCAGTTGAGCTAGCTGTAGATTTTTTGCAATAGTCTGCACTTAGTTCAAGTGTTTCAAATGTAAATACTAGTTGTAAATTGTTTCTATTATTTGATTGTTATTTTCTTTGTTAATAAACACAGACTCATAATATAGAGGCACATACAGTCGTGGTCAACTAATTAGGGACTTTCAAGATAGAGAAGAGCAATAACCGGTTATGTACATATAAATATAAAACCATATTGATTTCTTAGCACCTATTATTTGCATAATTTGGTCCGATTATTATGCTATAAATGGCTGTAAATAAAAGAATAAATAAATAGAAAAAAGTATTTAATATCAAAGGTTGAACATGTATTCAATTTTAAGGTATTATTCTGTAGCTGGACATTTAATTAAGGACAGTAAACTATAATGAAAAATAGAGTTAAACAAAACTAATAATCTGCAGTATTATAATATCTTTAACAGCTCCATTTTATTGCGTGTAAAATCAGTACCCAGTAGCAAAACCTTTGTTAGTAATTACCGCTTGACACCGATGTGGCATAGACATTATCAGTTTCTGGCATGTTTCGACAGGAATGTTTGCCCATGCCTCACAAAAAGCTTCATTAAGTTCATCTAAAGTTGTGGTACGATAAATGGCAACTTTTTTCTTGATTTCGTGCCAAAGGTGCTCGATTGGGTTAAGGTCCGGGCTATTTGCTGGCCAATCTAGCACCGATACTGACTGACTGGTAAGAAACGACTTGACTGAACGGGCGGTATGTTTCGGGTCGTTATCATGCTGAAACGTCCATATAATAGGGAGATGCTCCTCAGCATAGGGAAGCATCGTTTCCTCCAATATTGCCTTGTATTGATGTTGGTCTAAGTTACCCTGAACTTTCCTCACAGGTCCCACTCCACGTCCAGAAAATGAACCCCACATTTTAATGTTTCCACCGCCATGTTTCACCTGCTTTTTTGTGAATCTTGGATTCATTTCCGCTTTTACTGGACGCCGTACGTATTGCCTTCCATCTGAAGAAATCAAATTAACCTTGGTCTCGTCAGAGAATAATACATGTTGCCATTGGGCGTAGGTCCAATGTCCATATTTACGTGCAAACGCCAAACGAGCATTTCTATGTTCTTTCTTCAACAACGGTACTTTGCGAGCCACTCTTCCGAACAACCCTGCTTCTACCAGACGTCGTCGAACGGTCCTCGCTGAGACACCAGCTCTTTCGTCTGTCCCAAATACTTCGTGTTTAATTACAATAGAGCCTAGAAACGGATCTTTCTTAGCTAACCTGGTTATCATTCTATCTTCTTGCGGAGTTGTTTTTCTCGATCTTTTTGTTTTGGGCACATTTAAAGTTGTGTTATTGCGTCTGACATATTGCACTGCATTGTATACCATAGTTTTTGAACAATTTAAATGTTCTGCTATCCTTCGGTAAGGCCAACCATGCTCGACAACAAACTTCATGATAATTTTTCGTAGTGTTGGATCGCAACTTTTATTTTTGCCCATTTTTCTTCAAAATATTTTTCAAAACTTAAAATAAAAATCGGGATTGCCGCCAAAACTACCACGAAACAATAAGAGAAGAAGTAAAAAAGTATTGAGATTCAAACTTTGAAAATAGAACGCAATATCTCAGTGTCCCTAATTAAATGGCCAGCCAGCAATATTTGAACAAATAGCACTATGATAATCTATCAGCTATACTGTAAAGAGGTTTAATGTTTAAGAAGTTGTTATTGTTTGTATAATCGGGCACATCAATGACTAATTATACTTACATGTAAAAGATATGGAATATTTTTAAGACTCGTTGAAAAAAATAAAAAAAAAACACAATTTGGCCTAACTAGAGATTGTCCCTAATTAGTTGACCACGACTGTATATACATCGTGAACTGCAGACATGTGCATGACTGGCTTTATTATGACAACATCCATGCGTCTTGATCCTGGACAGTTCCTAGAAGTGGAACCTTGCTTACAATATATGTCTGTGTGTATATACGATGTGAATATAAGGTGTCCAGCCCCCGCAGCACGGGGATTGTTGTCTAGGGTAGAATGGACAATTATGACATCGCATCGCTATACATTGCGTACATTATTGAAATTGTAGGAGTGCGTTTCAAACAACTTACGCATTATATGACAAAGTGACGTAATTTTTCTCTATTCTATCCTAGACAACAATCCCCGTGCTAGGGGGGGGGGCAGATGGTACACCTACACACATCGTACAACATAGAAAGATAATGATTAAATAATCACTTTGGTTTATACTTTCTATGTTGTAATTGTAACTATAGTAGGTATAGATTGGAAGAGATCGCTTCTAAGCGATAAGGCCGCCCATTGTACTTGTCTCATGTAATTATGTCTTTTTTTGTAATGTTCTTTTTCTGGAGTACAATAAAGTGTATTGTATTGAGAGCGCAAATCTTTATCATCATCATCATAATCTGCCTATATTAATCCACTGCTGGACAAAGGCCTCCCCTAATGACCACCGTAGCGCCCTGTCTTCGCTTGACGCATTTAGCATGTACCTGCAGTCTTTCTCAGTTCGTCATCCCATCTGGCCGGAGGGCGTCCTTCACTACGTTTACAGAGTCGTAGTCTCCACTCAAGGTTACGATCAAATCTTTATGAGCTCTGTGAACATAGCCTTGAATGGAAAACTGCGCATGGTACAGTTAAGGGCACAATCATTAGTGTATAACGTTGTAAAAGCTCATGTTTTCTGTTAGTTTCTTGTTACAATGTTTATTTCTATTTTATCTAAATTTTAATCATGATTTAATTTATTATTTATCCTTAATGTATTGTAATTATTAATATAATATTTTTCTGTGTATTTTTCATTTTTATTAGGAATATGTAAGTGTATTTACTGTGTCTAAAATAAAAATGATTTGATTTTGATAACTGTAAAAGCACTTAAAATAACAACAATAGGAACAGCAACGTCTTCTCTGACACCTTAAAATAAACTACTCGCACGTACATCCAACAGCTCATAAAGATTTGCGCTCTCTATACTTATGTTCACTTCGTCGCATTAATACTTTCTATGATTGTGTATACAATAAGTAATCAGTGTGTTTTATATTTCGCCAGGCACGTCTCAGCGCCGTGGCTTCGGGTCGTAGAAGCGTGTCTCGTGGCGGCGGCGAGCGCCACTTGCGGTTTTCTTATGATGTTCATGTTGAACGACTGCCGACCTTTAGGAGAGGACCCTACAAAAGTGCCTTTGCAGGTGTGTTTACTTCCTCAACCTCACTTCAACAGCCTATAATGGTCCACAGCTGGACGCAGGCCTTCCTCTGATTTTTTTATCGGGGATAATGCCCATAGTCCCCACGATGGGCATGCGGGTTCAGGATCGCAGTTCGGTGGTAGATCTATCCTGCAAGAGGCGCTGCTGCCCGCCCCCCAGTGTATGTCTCTTAGTCGCCTCTTACGACACCCACGGGTAGAGTTGAGGTGGTGTAAATTCTGAGCCGGCACTACACAGCTAGTGTATTTTACTTACATAGTAGATTATGGGAAATTTAATGTATAAATTTATTGTGCTTATAAATTAAACTTGGTGGACCGCTAGCAATAGCAAACTAGTTAGCTTCTATTATTTTACTATTTTATTATTTATCTCAAAAATGATGTAACAGAACGATTGACGACCTCTGTGACGCGGTGGGCAAAGGTCTGCCTGCGACGCAGGAGGGCGGGTTCGATTCCCGCCTCGGGACGAATGTTTTTTTTAAGGTGTTCTGGTCGTTTTATATGTAAAATAAAAGAATATCTATCTATGTATTATATTATATATATCAGTTATCTAGTACCCATAACACAAGCTCTGCTAAATGTCCAGCATTATTAAAAAAAAAAAAAATTAAAAGCAACCTGCCTGTGAGGGGCGGTGGTGATTTCGACACATTTTTACTTAAAACTGCTACGGGCATAATCGAATTTCAAAAGTTAATAATATCATCATCAGCCTATATTAGTCCACTGCTGGACATAGACCTCCCCTGAGCGCCCTGTCTTCAGCTTGCCGCATCCAGCATCTGCCAGCAGTCTTTCGCAAATCGTCATCCCACCTGGTCGGAGGGCGTCCTACACAAAGTTATATACAACCATGTAATTTTGTAATATATTTTTTTTTAAATTTTGTAACCATGTTTTTTTGTAATTTTTGACGACCAATGTGTCGCGGTGGGCGAATGTCTGCCTGCGACGCAGAAGGTTGCGGGTTCGATTCCCACCTCGGGACAAATGTGTGTACGATCTGCAGACATTTGTTCAGGGTGTTCTGGTCGTTCTCTATATATATATAATAAAAAATATCTATCTATGTATTGTATTATATTATGTATATCAGTTATCTAGTACCCATAACACAAGCTCTGCTTAGCTTGGGGCTAGGTAATGCACTGTGAATTGTCCAGCATTATTATTATTATTATATTTTCCCAATTAACTTTGAGAGTTAAAATCTATAATCTTTCCTAGCTATACTGCGCAGACGGCGAATACAACGCGCTCGCCGCAATCTGGTTCCAAACCCCCGAGGCCTCAGTGCGGTCGTTCCTCCACGACCCGATCGGGTCGTACAAACCGCTGTCTCTGTTGGTGTTCGTGGCCTGCTACTTCCTACTGTCCACCTGGACCTTCGGGCTAGCCGTCTCCAGTGGGCTGTTCATACCGAACTTGCTGACTGGCGCCGCGTGGGGCCGACTGCTGGCTATTGGGATACAGTATATCCTGCCTAGCAATGTAAGTCCTAAATGGGTACATACTGTTAACATTTTATCAACACTCACATAATCACTAAGACCTGTATGAATGCAATAAATAAAAATATTGAATAAGTTCAAGAAGGTTTGTTATAGACTAGTTTTTTTTTATCCGCGGCTTCGTATGCGTTAATTCTATGGAAACGTTAAAAGTTCTAAAACTACCACGGTTATTAACATTAAAGTCATTTATAACGGAATATTGGAAAACTCAAAAAACGAATCATGGTAAATATCCCTATAAATGACTTTAAACGTTAAAAGATTGTTTGTATCCCATGGGAACTTATTAATGAGATTAAAAGTAGCCTATATCTTCCGAAATTTCAGCACGATCCGTTCAGTAGTTTTGGCGTAAAGAAGTAACGAACATCCATCCAAACATCGCGAAATAACAAACATCTACCCATCAACGCATATATAATATTAGTGTAATGTGATTGTTTGTCAGATCTAATGCATTGATGACTGTGTTTGGTTTTCTACACCTATCGAGTAGTATCAAGACGTTACGTAATTACGTTTCTATATATGGGATTTGCGGTACTGCAGCGCATCTACCGCTCGGATATGGAACTGCGCAAATCTCGAACAAAAATGGAACGTATCGATAACATCTTGACTCGACACTCATCATCATTGACATCATTTAAGTAGCAAACAAATCAACAAAAATAATAATATTTCATTTTAAATATTCTGGTTCCATATTGATACCCATTGAATATCCAGAAGGAGCAACAATCAAAATTAATGATCATGATTTTCATCTCATGGGGGAATGCCCATAATCTCCACGCTGGGCATGCGAGTTGGCGATCGCAGTTTAGTGATAGAGCTATTCTGCAAGAGGCGACACGGAAAGAGTTTTGGTGAGCTTATTAAAGACATTTTCCGTTTCAGACAATAAACCCAGCTAAATACGCGTTGGTAGGCGCGGCGGCGCAGCTAGGCGGGGTCGTTCGGATGACGATCTCGCTTACAGTGATAATCATTGAGACCACAGGACAGATATCCAACGCGCTGCCCATCATCATCACCCTTGTCGTCGCCAAATGGGTCGGGGATTTCTTCAACGAGGTAGGTTTTGCTAATCATGCTATATACAAGTTTGCCTGGGAGAAATCCATAAGAAATACATAAGGCCGCCTTTTGTACTGTTTAATTTGTATTTATATAATAAGATTTTTATTTTATTCATGTACATTTTTAGTCCAATGTTCATTCATTCATAAAGAAGTGTATACATCACTTCTGTATCAATGAATGAACACAGGACTAAAAAAATCACATCGTATCAACTTACTAGTGGTATTTTTTTTCACTACTTCCACTAGTGAACAAAAAGTTAAAGTGAGTTAAAGACTTTCGTTAATACACTTTACACTTTAATTCTTATTAGATAATAATTTACTATTCATATAGCTGTTTATAGTATATAATTTGACTTGTCTAAGTGCTTATTTTGTAAGCGTAAAGGAATAAAATTATAGATATTGACTTTAAATCTATCGTCGCAGAATCGTCCATTAATGTTATAAACTCTAGATTATGCGTGCGATACTATTTGCACGGAGATTGATATAATGTTTTATATATCTTGTAAAAAACGAAGTCGACTTTTTCTTTTAATCTTGACGCTTTTGACATGCGTCCATCCATCTGTAGATTCATCAAAAAAAGACATGTAACTTAACTGCACCGCGTTGCGCGTAGTGTCGCATAGTTGGCTTTTTTGTTTTGGCTCCAAGTTGGGGAGACAAGTTTTTTTATATTAAAATTAGAATACCTGAATTTTTAAAAATGTTTTAAACCTTTTTCCTCAGGGTATCTACGACATCCATATCCAGTTAGCCGCAGTTCCTATCCTACCCTGGGAGCCGCCCCCACTCGCTCACAACATCTACGCATCCGAAGTGATGTCACATCCAGTGTTCACGCTACGGACCAATGAGAACGTCGGCCATATTGTTGAGATACTGAAACTTGTATCTTACAATGGCTTTCCAGTCGTCGACCCGCCTTTGGCTGATGATGTAAGTATCATTTAAGAATTTACTTGATTTGGGGTTAAGTACGGATCGAATCCAAAGCATTTTTGTAAACCAAGGAAATGTAGGCAATTGCAAATTACGACGTGTGTGGTGGCACAAAGGTTTTATTACAATATAAACTATCTATTACTTAACAAGACAAGAAACAAGAGCACAAAGATAAATAAATTTTTTTTTTAAGATTTTTACAGATTTAATGATATTGCTGTGGTCAAGGAAAAATACATTCATATCTCGATTATCATTTGTACAAACCTGACCTTCTCCCTATTACGTAATGTTATCTTTGTTATTTTAAGGAACCCTAGTATCCAGGTAAACCTTATTAATTACTATTTATAAAGCTGTTCATATAGTATAAAATTTGACATGTTTAAGTATAGTTATTTGTTAGCCTTAAGAAATAAAGTTATTGAGTTTAAGAATTTAAGACGCTAACCAGAGAACTACTAGAAGAGATTTAAGTACTACTAACCAGCAAACATTATGACATAATAAACATTAAGAAATTAATAAATCATATTAAAAAAAGATAATTCGATTTCGGCAGGATTCGAACCTGCGCCCCACCCTCAATACAGGTGTGCTCTAACCAACTAAGCCCAGACCACCCAGAGTGCGAGGGTTTACGCACTATGATACAAAAACCTTCATTTTTTTTATGTAGATATGTATCTATGTACGAATGTTATTTTTCCCACAGGCAGAAGTAACAACATACAAGCGCCTCCGAGGCCTGATCCTCCGCTCGCAGCTCATTGTCCTGATCCAGCATAAGATTTACAACGAGAACGCCAACACCATGTGGTCCAACACAAACGTAGACATGAACATGTTTCGGATGGGGTACCCGCGGTACCCTTCTATAGATCAGGTATTTTATTAGGAGCTTATACAACCTCAATTTTTTGTGAAAAGAACAGACATAGGATTTCGCGTTCATAGGAGCGAGACAGGGCATACCATAGTAAGTAGTAGCCTATGTTTTATCCTGGGCCTAAACCTAACTACAGCCCAATCCATTCAAAGTATCAAAACTATTGTTTTGATACTTTTGATCTAAGTAACAAATATCCATCCACCCTTCGCATGTATAATATTAGTGTGATTTCCACCAGCGTAGTTTTATAATGCAGCTCAGCAGACTCTAATCAACCTTAAACTCTACAGCTGGATATCCAAGACTGGGAGAAGACCTGCACAGTAGACCTGCGGCCGTTCATGAACCCCTCGCCTTACACGCTGCCTCACCGCGCGTCCTTACCGCGCATGTTCAGGCTGTTCCGAGCGTTAGGCCTGCGGCATCTGCCGATCGTTAACGACGTCAATGAGGTAATCACTATACTCGACTACCCATTCTTAATAAATAATCTTTGTAAGGAAATCGCATCACTAAAATGCAGTCTCGTTTTGCTGTCAAGTTTGTTAGCACTAAACATTGTATGAGAGTTAAATAAAATAGACAAGTACGTAGTACAATTGTGGCAAAAAATCAAGAACAAGAAAGTGATTTTTATGATAAATATAGTATTGTGCCGTTGCAATGTTTGTTTGTACCAGGGATGTAATTGATATCTATATCTGTAACTAAAACTATCGGATAGCCGAAATTAAAATTGATTGAATTGAAATCAAATTGAAAAAACTATCCATAACCGAAACTGATAATAATATTATTCCAGTATCTGTATCGATATCCGAAATGATTTTTTTGTTGGAAGTCTAAGTAAATAAATACCTGCCTCTGCTTAGCTCTGCTGAAAGAACTCCCTTACAGGCAAACTTTATAAAATATCTCTGGTTTTCCTTTTCATACCCGTTGATAATAAAGCAATGTTGTTTTAGGTCGTGGGAATGGTGACTCGTAAGGACATCGCCCGATACCGTGTGTGGCGGCATCGCGGGCATATGGGCATGGAAGAATTAGTACTGTCTAGTGAAATTTGAAACAGTGCAATTAATTTTAACTAGTGAAATTTTATGACTAGGTCGGCAAGGTATGCCTACTCAGAAGCAAATCAATTCAACACACGGTCAACTGCAATTTTAGCCAGATTCAAGTGGGTGATGTGGGGACTTGGTTCGATGTACAACTATTGATGCTACTGCAAGCACAGTACTGGTATCTCTGGAGATTGTGATTATAATTCAATGAAAATTATTATGACATTGAAAATGTACTGCATATGTATGTATGGCATTAGAGAACAATACTCAATTTGGCCCCTCTTGTTATTGTAGTAAGTAGCTAGAGTAGAATATAAATTATGATAAAAGACATGAATAACCAAAAACCTGTTTATGAATTAGTGTGTAAGTGTTGACTAGGAATTTTGTTTTTATAGAAAATAGTTTTTATTTTGTAACAGTTCTTATGCATTACCTAGCATTAAGAAGGTAAGATAAATAAAAAGCTTATTATATAATTTATTTATACATTATATTGCTTTTTATGACATGAATGTGATATTGTGTAGACTATTAATTAAGTCTTATTATCTACCTATAATTACAGAGTTTATCAAAGACTGGTGTTTTACTTCTACTAGCAAACGCGTAGGTACAGAAGTATGATATGGGTACCTATCTAAGTCAGCAGCGCTGCCTATGTAGTACCCAATGCAGGTTAGCTTTGTAGTCGTATTGTAACAAGATAGTGTGCAAGATGATTACATCTTAGAAATTACATCTTACTCTCTTATAATTATCTTCAGTTGTTAACAAACAACTGCCATCCGATGCCCGCCCAAAGGTTGATGAATAGCAAGACAGGCAGAATTACTAACAGGAGCAATAGGTAGTTCACTGGTTCATCCATAGTTATTTTCTTGGATAGAATACATTTGGTGAGTTTTATTTTTCTCGAGCAAAGAATAAAACCACTACGTTGTATTCTCGAGTTTCAATCGTGATAAAAAGTATTTTGTGGTTTCAATTGAGCTTCATCAACATCAAAACCATACACAGTACTCTTGACTTGACTTCTTTATTTTTGGCAATATGTGTCTGGTTTGTCACTTTTCTGCCAGTGTCTAGTTCAAGGAAATTTCATAGTCATGGAATGGAGGCGGGTTTAATATAAGAATATGACCGGTAAAACAAGAGAAAAAAAAAACACCAATGTGATTTTACAATAAGAATATAAGAGGATAATAAAAAAAAAGCTATAATAAAATAAAATAATGAGGCCTTACTGCATAAATAAATAAAGTAGTTATGTGATCAAAACAAAATGTTTTGATCTAAGGTTTTTGACTCATAGCAAACTCAGTTGTTTTGACATAAATTAGATGAATGAATTAGGTATTACCGGTTTTGATTACTTTTGATTCCGTTTTTCTTCTTCTTATTTTTTGGCTCTTGTGCTTTGCTTCATTCTGGTCTAATCTATAGGCTTTCTTACATCTAACCGCAGTATACATATGGACAGAATGGAAACTAAGCCTAGTTGATGAAATAAATACCTACGCTCCATTATAGCAATAGGGTTGTAACTTTTCTTGTTTTTGATATATATTTTTACTGACGGTTTTTTTTTTCTGTAGTGTTCAATCAATGAAATTGAAATAACTAGCTTACAAATGTGGTCTGGTATAATATAATAATATCTTCGTCTGGTCGAAGCGACGACGACGCGTGTCCCGAGAGCTGGTGAGTAACTTGCACAGCGCATCAGCATTGCCATACAGCGTGGCAATAGAGACAGCGTATTGGGGACGCTTCGGACAAGTAGTATTGATATGCATCAATTGAGCTACCTGTAGATTGTTTACAACAGTCTGCAGTTAGGTCAAAAATAAAAGGATAAAGTATTTGCTTGCAAATACAATTTAAATAGGTAATCACATGGCGTCGCACGCGAGCCGCGGTTGGACGAAAACGTTTCGTGAGCTCGTCGGAGCGGGTACGCGCAGACACTGCAGCGGAGGTGGCGCACGGGCAACCCACATTCATGACCGGCTGTGAACCGTACCGCGTTTCTTTATTCTTAATTATTACAAATAATTCACAGAAAAGTACTTACCTACTTGCGTATACTACGACACAGGTTCGTAATTCTACTTTCGGAATTCACATTTTAACAGTAGAATCGGCTTTAGCACCCTCGAAAACTATGAAAATGATACCCATCTAGACATGCGCGCCGACCTCAAATTTGCCGGCGGCGGCGCGCCGACCTCCGAGGTCGGCGCGGCGGCGCCGCGCCGGCGTGGCTGGATTTTTTCCTATCTCATAACTAAGTACCGTAAAACAGGGTGAATAGAGACTCTAGGGTGAATAGAAACGAACGAAATACTGGAGGAAGACATTGCCTGGCTAGTAACAGTGAAAGTATCCTTAGTCCGTGACTTTTCACCTGTGTAAGACGATCTAACCTCTGCAAAAGGCTGTTTTACTCTAGTATTTCATCCATTCTGTCATTTAGACCTGGCTATAACAGTACATTATTATACAAGTGCGGTAAGTTGAAAATTACAGCTGAGGCGATATTGCTAGCCCGAGCCGTAGGCGTGGGCTACAACAAAGCAGAGGCTGCGTCAGCGCTATTTTTTAAGGCAAAGGCACAAAAACAGCCAGTATGATTAATAAAGTAAATTAATATTTATGAGTTTTGTTACAGATAAATGGTTGTAATTTATGGTCAGTATTAATTAGGTAAATTAAGGAATTAAATGTTTATTTGTTATATTTTATCTCCTAAAGTTAATTTTATTCATAAAATGTTGACCACTTTTCTGACATAAAAACTCTTAGCTAAGATTTAAAAAAGTACCGTTCGTTCTAGACGGAGCATCTTGATAAACCGTGCGTTTTACATTACATTACCGCACAAGTACGTAATGAATGAAATACATTACGGTATTGAAATTGGTGAAATAAGAGACCCTTTAAGAGCAAAAGAGTGTTATAAATAAAACATTACTGTAAACACTGAAATTAAAGTTAATTACAGAAAACAGATCACTTATATTAGACATTTTCTTTGCATGAACTATATGCAGTTGTCATGAATAAAATCAATTTTTTTCACGCGGGTTGGGTTTAAGCTTGGTCTCTTCGCATTGAGGACCAGTTCTGCTACCGAAAAAATCCGCTCGTTTGGCGTGCTAGTGGCAGGAGTAGCCAGCACAACCCTAGCAAGGAGGCTTAGCATTGGAAATGCTGATTTTTGACCATATACAGACACTGTACCCACCCTAAGACGACCCCTGATGTGTAGTAATTACATACAAGGCAGGGTCATCTTACGGTGAATATAGTAGTCGGCGCGCCGACTCGAAGACAAGGCGGCGGCGGCGCGGGAAAACAGCGGCGCGGCGTGGCGGCGCCGGCGCGGCGCGCACCTCTATACCCATGACGGAAAAGTTGATAATTTATTGCAGCCGCCATCTTGGATTTACGTTTTGACAGCACTACACAATTTTAGCTTTTGACTTTAAACATCCTCAAAACTTCCGCCATTCTGGATTTACAAATAAGTTCACGAATCATTATGATCGATCACACGGACAACACGGACTCATTATACGATAACATTTATACAATAATAAATTTTATTATTCTTAACATAACATAAACATACACAACATTTATTTATTTGCAGCAAAAACATTACCGTAGGTATATAAGGCACTTAATGGTAGACGGTAGGTAGAGTTACATTAAATTGTGATACAATGGCCTGTTTAACCGATAGAAAAAAAAGTTATTGCTGAAGGTTTGGGGACAATACAAAAACAGTTTCCATCGTTTGTAAGTAGTTTTCATACTGTTCTGTATACTGTGATCTAACCTCAATTTTCTGACTGTTTAGCTTCAAGCTAAACTCTCTGACAGCTAAGAGGACACGCATCAACAATCAATAATAGGGGGGTAATTTCCTCCGTCCACGACACGCATTGTCCAAGAATTAATCATAGACAAAGTAGACATGATGTAGGGCTGCCAGCTCACTGTAAATCTGTTTCTTTATTCTTATTAGTCTATGCCTTGCATTTACAGCTCGATGATAATGATGCAAGGACAATGCGACGACCACAGAATAAAAAAGAAAAATGGAAAACTTTTCTGAAGCGCTCCGGGGCTTTCCCCTACGCTACGACCCACCACCCCGCCGCGCGCCCCGTCGTCGCCCGCTTTGTGCCCAGTAAGTGTAAATATGTACAGTCACCAAGTAAAACTTCAGCACCAAATCTCATGTTTAGATCTACGCGATATTGACTACCTAGAGCGGTAACGCAGTAATTCGAATTTTAGCAGACTATACTGGCGGCGGCTGCACCCTAATATGATGACATTAAAACTCAGCACTTAATACTCCAATACCGCTTCCACTAACTTGTTAATCGAAAATATGGTCTCACTCGTTAATTTATTGAATTTTTATATTTTTTGTGGTCTTATGTACCTATCTAAGACCTATTTTATTGAAGATTAGATATAGAGATATAGAAGTTTTTGTGTTTGTTGTCAATATCTTCCGCACGGGCGTCTTAAATTCACCGAAAATATGCAACACCGCGAGAATCGCTTTGAATACCGGTATTTTAGAGTAAAGTACCGGGCGGGGCACAAAGAAAGAGTAGAATTTATAGAAAAGAAAATACCGGTATTGTACCGGTATTATTGGCACTGGTATCAAGCCCTGCCCTGAGATCTCAAGAGATTTTAAACATCTTTCTTACTCTGCTGTACCTATGTAGTAAGAGATTCATTATGTTACCATAAAAAACACTAACAATGTAAGAGGTAGGTAATTTTTATTGTATAAATTATTTTTTACTATTGCATTCACATAGGTAGGTGTAACACAATTTTTTTTATTAAAAATTCATGATCATTATATTTCTAAACATGTCATGCAGATGAAAATACAAAATTACAAATTATAGGTGTTGAAGAGACAACATATGGCCTGATAGGCATCTTCAAAATACCTAGGCTTGTTTTCTCTTACAATACCATAGTCAGGATCAATTGCTGGGAGAACTATGCTACTGTTATTCTTTTTACCACTAGAAGCGCTACAATTACTCATATTAAGTTTAGAATTAGTGTGGGAGACAAATTTAGATGTTTGTGGAGTGGGATATTTGTTTCTCATGTTGATTGTCATTCGCTTTGCTCTTTCCACATTGCTTTTGATGGTTAGCAGCGTTTTGTGGTTTTCAGGAATTTGTAGGAATTCCGTCATATCCTGAAACAAAATAAGTAACTTTTTTCTAACTCAATGCTTTTAAGCGTTGATTTATTCACAGTACCTACATTAGAAGATTTTTCATGAAAATGGCCATCAAGCCGTCGCGTCATCGTCGTGTCGTGCTCCCTTGATGCATAATTATGACTACTATCATCCAATGACCGTGTGGGTTCAAGTCCCTTCATAAGCGAGTATTTTGGTGATCATTTTCATGTACTTCATCATCATTAGGTATTGTCATTCAATGGATATTATATTGTGTACCTATTACACAGAAGGCAGACTAGGCCGTTCGTTACTCGTTTATATCGAACTTCGTTAAAAATCGGACTTTTATATTTATTCTGTAATCTATGATCTAATCAAAACCCTAAAAGTCTGGTCCTTACTTTTTGTTACACTTTGTATTGTTAGTTCGTAGTTGTTCATGTAGTTAAAAGTGTCGAAATATGCTATATACAGGTAGCCAACTTGCAGAAGACACCCTGTTTAGGTAGTCAGCTAGCTAGTGTAGAGCTATGTTACATCATGAAACCAACCTTTCTGACGTCGTCGTCGTACTTCGAGAAGAGCCACAGATACGTAGCCTACAAGACATTCTGTATAGGTAGGTACTGTAGAGCTATGTTACATCATGAAACCAACCTTTCTGACGTCGTCGTTCGTCGAGAAGAGCCATAGATATGTAGCCTTCAAGACACTCTGTATAGGTAGGTACTGTAGAGCTATGTTACATCATGAAACCAACCTTTCTGACGTCGTCGTACTTCGAGAAGAGCCACAGATATGTAGCCTTCAAGACACTCTGTATAGGTAGGTACTGTAGAGCTATGTTACATCATGAAACCAACCTTTCTGACGTCGTCGTTCGTCGAGAAGAGCCACAGATATGTAGTCTACAAGACACTCTGTATAGGTAGGTACTGTAGAGCTATGTTACATCATGAAACCAACCTTTCTGACGTCGTCGTACTTCGAGAAGAGCCACAGATATGTAGTCTACAAGACACTCTGTATAGGTAGGTACTGTAGAGCTATGTTACATCATGAAACCAACCTTTCTGACGTCGTCGTTCGTCGAGAAGAGCCACAGATATGTAGTCTACAAGACACTCTGTATAGGTAGGTACCTACTGTAGAGCTATGTTACATCATGAAACCAACCTTTCTGACGTCGTCGTTCGTCGAGAAGAGCCACAGATATGTAGTCTACAAGACACTCTGTATAGGTAGGTACTGTAGAGCTATGTTACATCATGAAACCAACCTTTCTGACGTCGTCGTTCGTCGAGAAGAGCCACAGATATGTAGTCTACAAGACACTCTGTATAGGTAGGTACTGTAGAGCTATGTTACATCATGAAACCAACCTTTCTGACGTCGTCGTTCGTCGAGAAGAGCCATAGATATGTAGCCTTCAAGACACTCTGTATAGGTAGGTACTGTAGAGCTATGTTACATCATGAAACCAACCTTTCTGACGTCGTCGTACTTCGAGAAGAGCCACAGATATGTAGCCTTCAAGACACTCTGTATAGGTAGGTACTGTAGAGCTATGTTACATCATGAAACCAACCTTTCTGACGTCGTCGTTCGTCGAGAAGAGCCACAGATATGTAGTCTACAAGACACTCTGTATAGGTAGGTACTGTAGAGCTATGTTACATCATGAAACCAACCTTTCTGACGTCGTCGTACTTCGAGAAGAGCCACAGATATGTAGTCTACAAGACACTCTGTATAGGTAGGTACTGTAGAGCTATGTTACATCATGAAACCAACCTTTCTGACGTCGTCGTTCGTCGAGAAGAGCCACAGATATGTAGTCTACAAGACACTCTGTATAGGTAGGTACCTACTGTAGAGCTATGTTACATCATGAAACCAACCTTTCTGACGTCGTCGTTCGTCGAGAAGAGCCACAGATATGTAGTCTACAAGACACTCTGTATAGGTAGGTACTGTAGAGCTATGTTACATCATGAAACCAACCTTTCTGACGTCGTCGTTCGTCGAGAAGAGCCACAGATATGTAGTCTACAAGACACTCTGTATAGGTAGGTACTGTAGAGCTATGTTACATCATGAAACCAACCTTTCTGACGTCGTCGTACTTCGAGAAGAGCCACAGATACGTAGCCAACTTGCAGATGAGCTCCATCTCGCTGATGCTGAATCTCAACATAATCTTCAACGTTTCCGAGTTTCCTTTTCTCTGAAAAAGAAGATAATGATAGGCATCTCTACGACTAAAAATTTAAGTAAAAAGAAAATCAATTAACACTTATATTTCTAATTCTTTTATTGACTACCAGCTGTACCCGCGACTTCGTTCGCGATTGTCATACCTGCAGACTAATTACCCGCTTTTGACCACAGTTTCTCTCATATTGTTTTTTTTTTTGTATTTGTAAATTTCGGCGACTTCAATTCGAAATATGTTCCGGAATACCAAAAATTATGACTGAAAACTTCTTGTTTTTTCCTCAATGTGTTATTCTAAATCTAGACAATATACCTACGCTATGTTCTATAACAAACAACATGTAATGTTGTTTTTGATACAAAACAAATAGGACGAAAACATGTTGTCTACGACGTAAAATATATGAAAAATGCGATTTGCTTACATAACATTTCATGTGAGTATTTCAGTATCTAGAAAAAAACCAACGAGGGACCTAGATGTATTATTATTTGAATACAAAAAATAAAAACATAGTGAAAATAGCTCGAATTACAAAGAATTTTGGTACCTATTTAATATGGTATGTAATATAATATATATAAATAATAAGAAGCAATGTTCAGAAAAAAACATATGTATAACAGAATTAGGTGTGTTACAATTGTAAAGAGAAGTACAACCACAGATATTTAGCAATAATATTGACCAATATTTATAAGCGCAGGGTCGAAAAGGCTGGCAAAATACATAGAAAGGGGGCCTATACCCAGCAGTGGGAACATACCAGGCTAGAATGATGATAGTTGTGTTTAAGTGGCGTTGATGAAGAATGGGACTGGAGTTACTTGGACTTTTATTCTCAGTGACTTTTTTGATGACACACTCGCGTTAAAAATAAACGTCTTAGTTTATCCAACACGCGTTTTTTAGTCTAGGGCTAAAAGTAAAAGTATTTTTCAAAATCAAAAAAACCATTTTGTTTTTTCATATATAAAGCAATGACAACGAAAGTATTCAATCAGTGTGCGTGTGCTACCCGTCATAAACTACGGAGCTGTCGTACATGGCCGTGTGCGGTGGCAGGTAAAGTGTTAAAGTACTCACGTTGTATATCTTGGGTCCCGTGATCCTATAACGGGCGAAGTTCACAAGTATGGCCGCCGCAGACTTCAACACTTCAATGCTTGATATGGACCGGTTCACGACAGACGTGTATAAGTATATCCGACGGACTACGGATGATGCGTTCTTGTTATACATCATTGGGAATACTTCGGTTAGAAGTTCTGTAATTGAAACAGGTTTTTAGAGGTTTTACACTTAATAACAGGTGCCCAATTTTGCTGATAACTGATGATAAATAAACAAATAACGCTGGATAATCCACCCACCAGCCGTGTGGTGCCGGCTAACAATTTGCACCATATATTGTTTTTTTTTTTAATAGAAATACCCAGGAACAAATATTTGCAGATCGTACAAAAATATTTGTCCCATAGCAGGATCCGATCGAGCACGCAACTTGCGTCGCAGGTGGACCATCACCAGCCGCGCTTCATTGGTCTTCAAAAACCGGCTATGACAATTGATATTGGTATCGTCGCAGAATAGTCACGTAGAATTCGTAGATCAAGGAACTCTAAATAGTGCGTGCGGGCGGCGGCGCGGCGGTGCCATTTGCGTGGAGACATTGGATGGTTGCACCATGACACTTTTGATCGCGTCATCTGTAGTTTCTTTCATCTTTCTTAGGTACAATGCTAAAATGTTTTATTTCATTATTAAAGCGATTAGATTAGCAGAATAGGGCCCAGATAATTATGCAATACAATCAATCAACGACAAATACAACATACAAATGTACAACTGGGAATTAACAATTTTCTTACAAGTACACCTTAAACTCTTGACGAGGAGGTCCACCTCCTCGTTAAGAGTTTAGAAAATTCATTCAGAAAATTGTCAAATGGTCGACCATTTGACAATTTTCTGTCGTTGACTGTACCATTCCTATCTACTTAGATAAGGAGCTCCTGAGTAAATTAATATTTATGTAGTAAAAAAAAAACAATGGGGGAATTCCCATACAAAGCTATTGCTAGTTGTAATAATTGAGACAAATCAAAGATAAGTCTACAACAGAGTTAATCAAATGCAATATTATGTGCTAGGAAAAGGACTAAGGACAAAGGCATATTGAACTTTTAATTCATTTGAACGTGTTGTGATGACTGGGACGAACAGAGTCAAACAGGAAACAATAAGAATAATTATTCAAGTAGGTACTATTTAATTTTAAAACAGTTTCATTTCACATTATATTTATAATATAAATGCGTAAGTTTGTGTGGATGGATAATGTGAAATGAATCGTAGTGTCTTGAGCTACGGAGCGAGAAACACCAGAACAAACACCACCACCAACTGGTGGAGTGAATGAGACGCCAAATAGCTCTATAATACATATTAATGGTGATGATTTGGTTGCCGGCAACTAATTTGGTTGCGCAACGAGGCTAAAACCGTAGTACACATTTTGGTTGATGGCTTGACCGGTGGCGCCACCATGGCGTCCTAGTGAGATAGGGCTTATAATTTGGTGTAAAGCTACTTTTTGTCCTCTAAACCCGTTCCCAAAGGGTAACTCTTTAACGCAGCATCGCACGCTCTGTTTCTTTCCTATTCAAAATAATGCACAATTATATAATACAACTCAAACTTACCAAGGGATCTAAACGCTTCTATAACCATATCAATCCCCATCATGCGTCGGAGCACCTCCAGAGCCTCATCGTTGCGTTGCTTGACAGACGGCTGTGTAGATTCCAAGGCACCTTTTCGCCACCTACGTCGAATGTCGGCCACGCGACTATCGCTAGCGACTTGGAGTCGTGCTCTATTACCGCGAAATAACGCCTAAAATAATTTAAAACATAAAAACACAATTCTGACCGGTTAAAATCATTTATTTACCGACTTAGATGAATCCAAGATGGCCGACCCTAAAAGCTGCTTTAATATGATTTCAAAATACGTACCTGAACTTTCGAAGCCGCCCAATACTGTCTTTTCTCTTGCTGGATCTTTATAACATGCTCCCTTTTAAGCTGAACCATTTTCCTAATCATATATCCGCGCGCATAGCTTTGGACCTTTATTAGAAGCCTTCGTTGCTGCATGTATTCGCAACGCAACAGTCTTGTGAGGAGTTTTCCTTTCCAAATCTGTTGAATAAAGATCACCTTTTCACGGTACCTTCTGTACCAAGATTGGACTAAATAGCGGCGTATGTGTTTTTGCAAGCATAGAGCTGCGGATTCTCTTTGATTCTGTAGCTGAGCTTTATAACATTTTAATCTAAACATTGCTTGCATCATCAAAACAGCTGACCGTATCCTCAAATAGCGCCTTCGGTGAACAAAACTTCTCACATAGCTTTGCACCGTTATTATAGACATTCTAATTATTAGATACGACTGTCTTTCACGTTGAGCCTGTTTATAAGTACGATAGTACTTCTGTATCGTCAACGTAGCACTCTTTAGTTCCAGGAATCGATTGCTGTAGTTGAACATTCTGATCACAGATTGAATCGTTATAACGCACTTTCTAAGATGCAAGTATTTGCGACGACAGGCATTACGTTGCTGTACAGATTTGTACCAAGTTTGTATTTTAGTTGCTGCTTTATTCTGCTTGATAGAACGAGCTAGCAAATTCGCTCTGAAACGGCGTTGGATCATAACAGCGACACTTCTTACGATAAAGTAGTGGTGCCTGATTTTCCTCGTCTCGATCATCATACGGTAGCGGCTTTGAATCAGAATCGAAGCAGTCTTCAATTTCATGAATTCCTCTCTTTGCCGTTTACCCGCCAAATAGGCTCGGTACTGGCTTTGAATAACTTTGCAAGCTGTTAGTATTTTAGAATATTCGTTCCTAGTTTTTAGCATCAGTTGATGCGCTCTAAACCTCACCTGAAAACAAACTGCTGCTTTTCTAAGTGAACGGTACATGTTTTTATCTTTTCTCATTGTAAGTACAGCTCTGTACCACCTTTGTACCTTTACAGTAGCTTGTTTTAGTTTCAAGTAGTCCTGGCGTTGCTTCAAGCCTGTTTTGTAGGCTCTATAAAACCTTTGTATGCAGACACATGATTTGATGATCTTTATGTACGATGTTCTCGTTTCTTTCATAAGACGTTGCGCTCTGTATCGTGTTTGAACGATAACAACTGCCGCACGTTGTGTTTTGTACAGTTTCATTTGCGCTCTCATGGCTAACAAAGCTCTATATCTTTGCTGTACCGCAACTACTGATTTTTTAAGGTACAAATAGGTTTTTCTTTGCAACCTCATAGCAATCAAGCTTCTATATCGCCTTTGAACCAAAATGGTAGCCTTACGCAGTGCTAGGTACTGGTTCCTGGCTATTTGATATTGTTTGTGCCTCTGGTAACAGGTTTCAATGCAAGCCACAGCAGATTTCATTTGTAGGTACGCCGCTCTATATTGCTTCATCTCCAAACGAGATTTGTAGAATCTTTGTATCTTTATTGTTGAAGTTTTAATCTTTATAAACTGTTGTCTGATAGCCTTGGTTTCGATATAAGATCTGAAGAATTTCTGGATGGTTATAGTTGCGGTTCTTATCCTAATGTATTCCTGTCTTTGCGTGCGTTTTATAATGTACGCTTTGTAGTAAGTTTGGATGGTTACACATGCTTGTTTCGTTTGCTGAAATTGTATTTGCACTTTCTTTCCTGTCATACAGTTTCTGTACCAGCGCTGAATTTTAGTTGCTGCTTGTTTGAGCTTCAAGTAAGAAGCCCGTTCGCGTTTTCCGAGCGTGTAGGCTTTGAAGGCACGCTGGATGACCGTACACGAGTGTCTGAGCTCGAAATATGTATTTCTCTGTTCACGCATTTGGATGAGAGCTCTATATCTTTGCTGAATGAACTTTACTGCATGTAAAAGTTTGTTGTAACTATTTTTACACCTCCTCATTTCAATTTGCGCTCTGAATTGCCTTTGCACATAAATAGCAGCAGTTTTCAACTTAAAATAAGCAAATTTGTCGTGTTTCATCAATAATAGACAGCGATATCGTGTTTGTATAACTATTGACGCTTTTCTCAATTGGAGGTACCGATTTTTCTGAGATTTTGCAAGTAAATAAGCTCGGAAATAATTCTGGATTAAAATCGCTGATTTTCTTTGAAGCAAGTAATTGTGTCTAATATTCTTCATGTTCAAATACAATTTCGTGTACTTTTGCAATGTAATAACTGCTTTACGAAGTCTTACATATTCGGCTCTCTGAGTTTTCATTTCTTGATTAGCCCTGAATTTACGCTGTAAACAGATTATTGATTTTCTCTGCTGAGCGTAGTTCATTTGGCATTTCTTGCTTCGAAATAAGGCTTGTATTTCTATGACTTGCCTTTTCAAATCTAAATATTTTATACGTTCTTCGCGCATTCTTATCAAAGCTATGTAATGATTTTCCAAAGCAATTACTGATTTTTTGATGGTCAAGAAAGTTCTGCGCTGTTTGATCATTCTATACCAACTTTGGATCAAAATGACGCTTCTTTTTTGTATTGAAAATGTTTGCATCTGACGCCTCATGAGAAGCTTGCCTTTGTATATCTGTTGGATAAAGATTGTTGACTTTATTAGACGCAAGAAACGCGACCTTCCGAGATACCTTCTGATAGATGCTTGAAGGTGTATAATTTTCATTAGTGTGACGTTGTACCATTTTACGCACAACCAGCGTCTAACCCAGCTCTGTATAACGATAGCCGACTTTCTTCTTAGTTCTTGTCGCTCCAAACATAGTTTCTGCAACGTCATTCTTGCTTCCCTCATCAGTTTTATAGATCTGTACCAGGACTGTACACTGAGGACACTCGTTTTGATTCTACGGAGGCGGGTGCGACAGAGCCACATGCGGCAGTATTTTTGGAAAACAATGGTAGCAGTCGTCATGCGTTGCATCTGCCATTCAACTTGCCGGTCGTACTGCAACCTGCGCCACCAGAATTGAATGATGCAGGCCGCGTTTGTCAGTCTCATTCGCGATTTCTCTTCTTCTATACGTTTCTCGACGATCACTTCGTATTTCTTCCTCCACCAGATTTGTATAACGTTTGCTGCTTTTTCGAACAACGGAGCGCGGAATACGTGAATCAACTGCCATAGTAAGGACAGTGTCTTTTCTCTGTGTCCGTCAGCAATATCAGCAGCTGAAATGTCGCCTACGATATTGAAGTTAGCTTCCTTTAAGGCATTCATGGCTACCTGGACATTATGTATCTTCTGAAGTCGGGATATGGCTGGCGTTCGGAGTTGGTTAAGTAGACCATTTTTCATCATGATAATTTCCATCACCTTCGTTAGTCTCACGCCATCTTTTATGTCCAGAGCCAAATTGTGTACAGCGTATTTGTACTCGTCCAAATAAGACTGCTTATGGGAGACGACGTAGCCGAGCGGTCGAAGATGTTTGGTTATATCACCGATGCCAGCGATCACTTCTCGCGTGAAGCGTATGACGATTTCTCGACTCTCTTTACAAATCGCGTTGCGGCAGAATAAGCAAGGATCGTGTTGTATGAGCTTTCTTTGCTTAGCTTGATCCAAGAAGAATACGAGCATAAAGAATTTCTTTAGCGTAAATTTCTTGATCGCTTCTACGTATGCTGGCAATAGCATATTAGGCGCACTTGATTTAGAATGTTTATTTTTGAGGAATGGGTTTTTAAACATTCGCTGGACGACGAAAGTCGTTATTCTTTCAATATCGTTGTTGGATTTCAATGGTAATACGATACCGTAGATCGCTTCTAGCCCAATGCGAAGCCAAAGCGGATTGTACGACAATATGAGTTCCATAATAGTCTTCTGCAACCCGACGTCCAAGTGAAGATTCCTGTCAGTTCGGATAGCTATGAGCTTCTTTTCAATCTGTGCGTTCAACTTGAGGAAGACTTGCGCAATTTCAGGGCTCAGGTACAAAGCCCTAGCAGTTTTGCGAAGACTCGCCAGCCTATGGCTATTGTGGTAGAGATTAGAAACGTACTCTTTTGTAGGCGCAAGTGGTACCTCCTTGTTCCTGTTTTCGATCCAGGCTTTGCCAAGATCAATCTTTTCTTCGACGTTACTGTCAAGGTCGGCAGGCGGTGTCAAAATACAGTTAAGCCATCTTTTGAATTCATTTTCAAACTTAGCAACTGCTTTTTCGTCGTAAAAGTAAGTGCACGACATGAATGGATCCACAGTGAATGATTGGGAATAAACATTCCCAATCTGATTTAAAGTCAGATTCTCATTTAGTGACATGTTGCTATCAAATGTTGCGTTATTTTTTGAGTCAATAGATTCTTTAGGTTTGGACTTTGATTTCGTTGACTTTTTTACCATAGATACAGGTATTTTCCAAAGATCTGTCTCACATCTAACCGCTTTTTTGGCCCAGGTTTTGCGACCGGTCGTACTGATCATAGTCCGGTCTTGCGGTCCTTCGAATGTACGATTTATGGTGAATGTGCTCATCTGCTGATCAGTCTTGTCAAGAATTTGAGTTGTAGAGCCCTGTGCGCTCTCTTCGGGGATCGATTGCAGTGGTGGTGTTATGGAGCGAGGGGGGGACCGTCCCTCTCTGAATTCGCCGCGTATTTCACTCTTCCAAACATTTTGATCGTATGGACTCAGATAATGTTTATCAATACTGAATTGTTGCTGCATTTGCATTTCTCGGAACAAAGACTGTCGGCACATTTTAGGCTGGTCTCTCATAAAGTAATGGGGCGGTCTATCCAAAGAGTACACATTTTGATCCATGATCGGTGTATTAGGAGATTTTGTGTAAGTATCAGAACTCAATTTATCCTCAGCAATTTCCTGAGTTTCGTTATTTTTCGGGAAACATTTCCGCTCGGTCGAAAACCTTGGCGGTAAAAACGATAGATCGCTGATACGGGAAAAGTCGGTATTGATTGAGAAGTTTGGACTATTGAATTCTTTAGGCGAAGAAGTGTTGGGGTGTTTCTTGCTGGGTACGGTTGGTGTTTCAACTAATTGATTTTCAATATTTGTTTGGTGGTTCACAGTCAACCATTTGTTGGCCGGTTGTGACGTTGTTATGCTCAAGATAGAGTGTGTCTGATTCTCTTTCTTCGTGTTTTTTGTATTTAAACTGTCATCAAAGTCGCTTTCGGAATTGACGCTCACAACTATGTTTGGACCTTTATCTAATTCATCTAATTTACCCTTTGTAGGGTTACTTTTCAGAGGAGTAAATATTAGGTTGTCAAATATGTTTGAGGCTGATGTGTTGAGTTTGTTAGAGGGCTTCAGAACATTGTGGGCGACATCTTGCTTACTGATATTGTGAGACTTGTCGTAAGTTTCCTGTAATACTCTCATGTTTGAGAATATTTCAGATGTGTCAAAGTTCACATCTGAAGAATCAAAGGGGCATTTTTCTGCGTATGCTCTTGTAGAATAGTTGTCGAAGTTGGAAATATTTTCCTTGTTGGAGGTTTGGTAAACCTGGTGATGCGTTGAATGTACAACATTGACTGTTTTCTGAATTCTAGTTGTGGTGTTAAAGATGAGTTCAGCTTTCTTTTTGTATATTTTGACAGGTGATTTCTTTGTTTGTTTTTTAACTTTACCTGGAGATGTCTTGAAGGTTTTATTAGGTTGGTTTTTTTCTTTTATGTTCTGGAAGTAGCAGAAGTAGCAGTGTGTAAGTAGATAGGTAGTTTCGTGACGATCTCTGTGGCGCGGAGGGCGAAGGAGGACAAGGACTAAGGAGCTCGCGGGTTCGATTCTTGCCAGACTGGGACAAATGTCTTCAAATATTTCTTTCGGTTAAATTCTATGTATGCTATATAAAATATCTTTTAAGGCATCATATTAAATTTATCAGTCATCTAGTACCCAAACACAAGCATGTTGCTTAGCTTGGGGATAGATGATGCTGTGTCGATATTATTTGCAATTCTCCAGCATTATTTATTTATTATGGTGTAGGAGTATTTTTGAGAGATCAAGACAGATAAGAAACTAATGAGCTGGGCCTGGAGCTAAAAATAAAATAATTCTGGACAATTCTCACAACATTATCTAGCCCCATTGTAAGCAGAGCTTGTGTTATGTTTATTATACATAGAAAACGACTAGAAAACCCCGAAAAAATATCTGCAGATCGCACAAACATTTGTCCCGAGGCGGGAATCAAACCTGCAATCTCCTGCGTCGCATGGGGACTTTCGCCCACCGCGCCACAGAGGTCGTCCTATTTAATGTAATAAATAATGCTGGACAATTCATACAATATAGCCCCAAGCAGAGTTACTATCATGTTATGGGTACTAGATGACAAATATACAAGGTACTTAAGTACTACAATACATTATTTAAATTATACTTTTACATTTTTCATTACACATAGAAAACTTGTTATACGTATTTATTTGCTTTTGTTTGTTGCTTTTTGACATCATATCTACCAAACCAAACAGATTGCACTACTTATAACTTATATACCTAGTTAATAAGCTATTTAATTCTGTCTGGACTGACATGTATACTACAACAGAAGCTTGTTATTTAAATAAACTTTATTAAGAAAGAAAATAACAATCAAATAATAGAATAAAATTAAAACTAGTGTTTACAATAGAAAGAATTGAGCTAACTGCAGACTGTTGCAAACAATCTACAGGTAGTTCAACTGATCCATATCAATACCAGTCAGAAGCGTGCCCAAGACACTGGCTGCATTGCCCCGCTGTATGGCAATGCTGATGCGCTGTGCCAGATACTTACCAGCTCTCGGGTCACGCATCGCTGTTTAAATTATTAAAATAATAAAACAAAATAAAAATTACCAAACCAGCCTTGAGGATTACGATAACATCGTGTCTGCCTCGGTTCTCATTGACGAAGCGAATGGTTTCTCTCATAGCAGTAGGTTGCATGGGTGTCCATCGTAGCGTCACACAATAGCATGTTTCTGGCTCTAGCTCCAACCTTTCTCCAGGTAACTGTATCACAAGGCCAGGAGGCAGGCCTTTACAGAGTGTTATCTGAGAAAAAACATTTTAATTACCTATGATACATTTAAAAATATATACAGTCGTGGTCAACTAATTAGGGACTTTCAAGATAGTGAAGAGCAATAACCGGTTATGTACATATAAATATAAAACCATATTGATTTCTCAGCACCTATTATTTGCATAACTTGGTCCGATTATTATGCTATAAATGGCTGTAAATAAAAGAATAAATAAATAGAAAAAAGTATTTAATATCAAAGGTTGAACATGTATTCAATTTTAAGGTATTATTCTGTAGCTGGACATTTAATTAAGGACAGTAAACTATAATGAAAAATAGAGTTAAACAAAACTAATAATCTGCAGTATTATAATATCTTTAACAGCTCCATTTTATTGCGTGTAAAATCAGTACCCAGTAGCAAAACCTTTGTTAGTAATTACCGCTTGACACCGATGTGGCATAGACATTATCAGTTTCTGGCATGTTTCGACAGGAATGTTTGCCCATGCCTCACAAAAAGCTTCATTAAGTTCATCTAAAGTTGTGGTACGATAAGTGGCAACTTTTTTCTTGATTTCGTGCCAAAGGTGCTCGATTGGGTTAAAGTCCGGGCTATTTGCTGGCCAATCTAGCACCGATACTGACTGACTGGTAAGAAACGACTTGACTGAACGGGCGGTATGTTTCGGGTCGTTATCATGCTGAAACGTCCATATAATAGGGAGATGCTCCTCAGCATAGGGAAGCATCGTTTCCTCCAATATTGCCTTGTATTGATGTTGGTCTAAGTTACCCTGAACTTTCCTCACAGGTCCCACTCCACGTCCAGAAAATGAACCCCACATTTTAATGTTTCCACCGCCATGTTTCACCTGCTTTTTTGTGAATCTTGGATTCATTTCCGCTTTTACTGGACGCCGTACGTATTGCCTTCCATCTGAAGAAATCAAATTAACCTTGGTCTCGTCAGAGAATAATACATGTTGCCATTGGGCGTAGGTCCAATGTCCATATTTACGTGCAAACGCCAAACGAGCATTTCTATGTTCTTTCTTCAACAACGGTACTTTGCGAGCCACTCTTCCGAACAACCCTGCTTCTACCAGACGTCGTCGAACGGTCCTCGCTGAGACACCAGCTCTTTCGTCTGTCCCAAATACTTCGTGTTTAATTACAATAGAGCCTAGAAACGGATCTTTCTTAGCTAACCTGGTTATCATTCTATCTTCTTGCGGAGTTGTTTTTCTCGATCTTTTTGTTTTGGGCACATTTAAAGTTGTGTTATTGCGTCTGACATGTTGCACTGCATTGTATACCATAGTTTTTGAACAATTTAAATGTTCTGCTATCCTTCGGTATGGCCAACCATGCTCGACAACAAACTTCATGATAATTTTTCGTAGTGTTGGATCGCAACTTTTATTTTTGCCCATTTTTCTTCAAAATATTTTTCAAAACTTAAAATAAAAATCGGGATTGCCGCCAAAACTACCACGAAACAATAAGAGAAGAAGTAAAAAAGTATTGAGATTCAAACTTTGAAAATAGAACGCAATATCTCAGTGTCCGTAATTAAATGGCCAGCCAGCAATATTTGAACAAATAGCACTATGATAATCTATCAGCTATACTGTAAAGAGGTTTAATGTTTAAGAAGTTGTTATTGTTTGTATAATCGGGCACATCAATGACTAATTAAACTTACATGTAAAAGATATGGAATATTTTTAAGACTCGTTGAAAAAAATAAAAAAAAAACACAATTTGGCCTAACTAGAGATTGTCCCTAATTAGTTGACCACGACTGTATATAAAAACTGAAATACTTAAGAACTAAAGCTAGCATTTTCCATCAGTCTGCTTTTTGCCCAAGCTATCTCAATAATTATATTTATTTCGATTTTTCTCTTACATAGTAAAATACCCTATTCCCTTGTGATATAAATAACCTAATAATGTAGACTTGGCTTTGAATAACACACTTATTGCTAGGCTACTTTTCATCATAATATGTAACAACAATAAGATCAGGTTTTTGCAAATATTTCATCTCCCAAAATATAGTCTTTATAAGGTCTTTGGGTTTAAGTAGGTAGATAATGTTCTTAACATCGAAGTTAACATTTGCCAGGGGCCAGTAATTAATAAATACCTATGTGAAGCTAAGCAAATAGGTATACCTGTTGAGACTGTTTGGAGGGGTTCAAGAGTTCCAAGTCTCTTTCACAGGTGGATCCGACGAGTACATTGTCGAAGACCACTTGAGGAGGTTTGTTGAATGGAGCCAAAATGAGACGAGGACATTCTTCTTTTGGAGACTCCTTGGGAATATTTTCAGTTCTCCGGGCTCTCTTTATATGCTCTGGTGTATTCTCAATCTGATACATTACATAAGAATAAATACGTAAATTAACACTTTCTGATTGCGTTATAAATTACAAATATGTATAATAAAATGTTGGGACATTTATATTACCTGGAAATACATTTTCTCCGTTTGTATCCCTCATATCATTTTATACACGCAACAAACAAAACTTATAACGTTGATTATTTAAATTATTTTCCAACAAAACTAATTCAATTCAACTTCAACCGTCACAGTTTTTGAAGTTTATCCAGTTTTGACCATAAATAAAATTGATTTGGTAGAGTTGAGTGAGATTTTCAAGTCTGTTCTCGCTGACGGATAAATCTCGCTATTCACTTCTTCCCCACTTTGGGTTGGTTATGGAAAGGTCTCCAAGGTCAATGGTAGTAAATTTTTGAACTAAGCTGGCAGCACCAAAATATACGTAAAGATTAAAAAAAAAGAGCTCAGCTCAGCTGTCAAAAAATACCAACTCTGCGCGACTGCGAAATTTTCGTCTTTTCGTCCTTTCCATTTCTCAGCAGGTGCTTCATTGTTTTTTACTCTTTCTATATCAATTCTAACATAAATATCAACATCTAACACCTACAAAAATTATTTCAGAACCCCTGAGCCAGCCGTCAATAATGACCGATCACACTAGCGAAAACACTTGCGTGGTGTGTTTCAAGAACGTTGTGTTCTATTCGATAGGTGAATGTGACCATCCCGTATGTTTTGAGTGTTCCACTCGCATGCGGGTGCTGTGCCTGCAAAATGAGTGTCCTATTTGTCGCCAGGACCTCGCCAGGGTAAGGGCAGCTGCATAAATTGCTACCAGCTTATACAAGATAATCAAACAGGTGACTGTTTGTGTTGTGCAATAATAAATAATATAGCACAACATTTCGCGTTACACAATGTTACATATAAAATAACAAATATCTCTTTCCCTCTTTATTTTATTTCATTTTTACTAGCATATTTTTATAGGTGGTCTTTACGGACACAATTCTGCCATACAAGGAGCTGCGGAACAGGGTGTTCACTGATAGACATTTTGAGAGACAGTTCAAGATCTGTTTCAGTAGTGATGAGATCAAGCAAGCGTATGAGTATCTGCTGGAGAACCGCTGCTATATCTGTGATAAAGCACCACCCTTCCGTAACTTCACTATGCTCAGTGACCACATGAGAAAGGTTCATGAAAGACATTACTGTGACCTTTGTGTTAAACATTTGAAGGTAAGTTGTTATCACATTTTAAAAAAAGGAATTTTGATGATTGGCACTCACAGACATTGTTGATAAACAATGAAATTACTGAGCAGATTGTTATGGGTTTTTGTAGCACACCCACAAAAACAATTGTTGTAAAGTAATTCATTTATTCAATGATTGATACATTTCAATGCTTTATTAAAGACTAGCTGCTGCATTCGGCTTCACACACACTTTTCTGGGATAAAAGTCCCCAAGAATTAATGTTAGTATGCAGCAAAGCAGTGACACTCAAACTTACTAAAGATTTTGTCTAGCTCAAAAAATATTCTAAAAGTATATTTAACAATCATTACAACCTAAGCTCCTGTTACTGTATGCAAAAATATGATGTTTTTTTTTTTGTTATTCTAACATTAAGGACCATTATTTGTTCTGAATGTTAGAAAATATAAAAGAAAAAGAAATGTCTGAATGGTTTTTAATGAAATTTGGCAGGGAGGTAAAAGGTGTCTCTTAAAAATCACGTGCGAAGAGTTTCAAACAATAATTGTCCAATATTGTCCAAAAAAATGTTATGTTATCTTTCATGTTTATCAAGACTAAAAGCACTTAATAATGATATCAATCTAAAAAGCATGGTTAATAAATATCTCTTTGTAGTGCTATTAGTGTATTTTGCAAGGTAACCCATCTACTTTTTAGCGGGCTTTTTTAGTTCTATGTTCTGCTTCTTTTGAAAAATCACAACTAGCTACAACAATTTTGGTGATTACTTTGCCAATTCTTAATATAATATTGTAAAGACGTAAATTTTGTTTCTACGATAAGTTTGGTAATCTCTGGATCTACTGAACCGATTTGGAAAATTCTTTTACCAAATAGAAAGCCACGTTATTTGTGAGTGTTAAAAGCTATTGGCTAATACATATTATGACTGTCATACCCGTGCGTAGCCGAGGCGGGCCGCTAGTTCTTAATATTTTGATGATTCTTTTTTTTGTTGTATAAAGGCGATCAGCCTTTATACAACAAAAAAAGAATCGATTGATTTATATGTTTATATTACTTATATGTTGATTTATATGCGCCGTAAAACTTAGGTAAAACATCATCACGTGATAATTTTCACAATCACTGGTAACTAATGGTTTCCATGGCAACGGGCGTAAACAAGAAGTCTAATTTGAAAAACATGTACAAAGTTGACGGTTTGCGGATCGCCTAAAACAAAGGTCAACAATCCGTTTCTTTTCCAAATATTCGTCCAAATCACAAAATAATATATATATATTTTTTTAATTTAATATTCCACCAATATTCCTCGGGTTTTTAACCCCTTAAAATATCCAGGCTTTTGAATAGATGGGGTTGGCGCAACGTATGTTTCTCTTTCACTCTTCCCATCAGTTGAAATCTTCATACTCACACTTTCTTACAATCTATTTATTTTTTTTGTTTCATTCGCGTAGTTGCCGTGGGAATTTTGGGATAGGTATAACATAGCCTATGTCACTCCTTGAAAGTAAGCTTTCTAATGGTGAAAGAATTTTTTAAATCGGTCTAGTAGTTTTTAAGTTTATTCGTTACATAGAAAAATACAAATCTTTCCTTTTTATAATATTAGTGTAGATGTTGATCTTCCTCTCCCCTTATATCTCTTCACATTCTAACACACCTAAAGCACACTCCGGATACTCGACCAATTCATACAAAAGACGCGTCTTGGCGCAGCGATCAGATTTCAAAAACTTTATTTCATAAAGCTTACAAAATAAGCACAAGTCAATTTTTATACTATGAATTATAATTAAATAACAAATCAGGTGTTCTTGATTTTCTCTTCACCTAAATTTTTTTCCACTCGTGGAAGGAGTGAAAAAGAAAGCACTATACTACATAATACATTATGGAGTAGAAAGCCTTCTTGATAAGTTTTTGTTTTAGATAATGTTTAAATTTACGAATAGGGGAGCTTGCAGTTGCTTGAGATGGGAGCTTACTAAGGAAGCGTACACAATTGCCCATAAATGACTTCCATACCTTACGTAATCTATATCGCCATATATTTTCTATGATGTGTTGGTAATGAAGCCAGATTTATGAAATGGGGAAACTTACCAAATTTATAATAATAGGGGGACCCATTATTATAAATTTGGTAAGTTTCCCGTAGTCCTAGTATGTAGTTATAAATTTCGTAATCATCATTATCATGTACAACTTGACTTTACCTACTGCTGGGTGTAATAGGCCTCCAAACTTTGGTGCAACACAGGTAGTGACATTATCCACCCATCTCACCGTAATAGTCACAAGGAAATATTCAACTAAAACCAATTGAAAGTCATTTAAATGACCTTGAAAGCCGATTTAATAGTCTTTGTCATACAATTTAAAGTTAAGGCAATTAAAAAGGCTTTCATGGCCAGAGGGCTTTCAGATGTTAATAGTCAAGTTTTAGCATAATTACAGCTTAAAAAGCCAAAAAATTAGAGCCGCTCCCATGTTGCTTAAAATACACACAACACTAGCCTGTTGTCAGCTGAATGAAACCAATATGCTTACAGATATTTTTACATAATATTTATTCCATATAACAGATCTTCACCAGTGAAAGAAAATGCTACACCCGGCAGGAATTGGCCCACCATAGACGAAAAGGAGACTTGGATGACACATCTCA
Organism: Eupithecia vulgata; assembly: GCA_946478455.1. Classification (NCBI taxonomy): domain Eukaryota; kingdom Metazoa; phylum Arthropoda; class Insecta; order Lepidoptera; family Geometridae; genus Eupithecia; species Eupithecia vulgata. Next base: position 11,627,374 of record OX297867.1, read on the forward strand.
CAGGTACACTATGCTTTAATTGACATCCTATTAAATTAACTGTATTAGATTATGGATCCCAGCGTGGGGATTATGGGCATTGCCCCCCATGAGTTAAAAAATAAGGGAGAGGCCTGCGTCCAGCAGTGGACTATTGAGGTTGAGATTATGGATGATGATAACAGTAACTTAAAATCTTAAGCCATAGATTAGGTACAAAATACGTATTATATTTTTATTATGATCAAAATTAATTAATATTATGATAAAATAAAAGTACAAAATACAGCTATCCGGCATTATACGTTAAACACCAAACAGAGCATTACACAACTGTGACGTCATGCCTTCACAATATCTGTAAGAAAAGCATAGAATAACTATGGTAAAGGTCTGACTTTCTTATCTTGACAATATTATGGACATGCTGTATCATCATCACATCACCATCAGATCCATGTGCGTGCGAAAGTGGACGAAATTGAAATTGCATTTAGTAAAATATCGCAAATTTTTTTCGTTTAGTGTGTAAAATTTTTCCTCCGTAGGTGTCTCAACTTCAGTCATCCTTATATAAAATAAAATAGGCCAGGGCATAACTACGCCTAGAATTATAGATACAGTCATATTATTACTTATTGGTAGCCAGAAAAGGGGACTATCTATAGTTTTCTCTCGCACAAACCTGGAACAAACTTCTGCACATCATAAAAATATTTTTTCCCGCCGCCGCCGCCGCCGCGCCGCTTAAAGAAACCCCAACGACTTCATGTAAACTTGTTGGGTAAAGTCCGCAGATTATCTTCTCTCGTTTTATTTTAAGGGATAAACTAGAGGTTTTCTTTAAAAAATCGTGTGAATTGTGTAGCTAATAGAATTGCTTGGGCTGTCAAATTAAATTGACTTAAACCCTGCATAGAACATGTATGGTAAAACATGAAAAAAAACCGCGCTTGCTAGCTATTCAGATCAAAACAGGTTTTATTAAAAACAAAAACGTTTTCTGATCCCGTTAAGAAGTTGTTAAGGTATTTGCCAGCATACGTTACAATGTATTGTGGTCTTTAAATACGTTCAGTTACATTCTAACAATTTAAACTGTACAAAATTTGTTTTAGTTCCCTAATTACCCTCGATAGTATATCCTTAGGGGTCACCCGCTCTGCGAGTTCTGCGAGGAACGTTTCATGGACGCCGACGAATTGTACCGCCATCTTCGCAAGGAGCATCTGTACTGCCATCTGTGCGACGCGGATGGAAAGAATCTGTACTACGCGTCGCATTCCGCACTGGCGCACCACTTCCGGACTGACCACTACCTGTGTGAGGAAGGGGAATGCGCGGGCCAGCATCTCACGGCTGTGTTCAGGAGCGAGATTGATCTCAAAGGTACTTACTTGTTCCTGGGCTGGTTTCCGCAACTTGGCCACATGTGGGCCCTTTTTGCGTGTCGGGTGGGAGGCTAGGAAGGCCAGCAGCTCGCTGACGCCGGTGCATGCCTCCCCAGGCGTCCTCGGTGTACCAAGGTGTTGCAATCTTAGAGAAGCTACGCTATCGCACTCTGAAAGCACATGCGCGGCCGTCTCCTCTGCATTCATGCACCCCTGCAAAGGGGATAACGTTGATACCTAATTTAAATAGGTGTTTGTTTAGCATACAGTGTCAAAGGTGGGATAAACTGTATGATAACTAAAAGAGTCATGGTGGGATGAGTTCGACCATTTTAATAAAGAGTGCGCCACCTTTGCATATGACAGAGATAATTAAAAGGCCCATCCTTCCAATTATGTCGAGGAGGCCTTGGCCCTGCAGTGAGACACTCCTGGCTGATATAATAATACTAAAAAAGCCAGTTAGAAGAGACAAAGGGCAGCATCTTCCTTCTAATTTAACACCAATCTGCCTACAAAGCATGGTGATTATGGCAAAACCCCATTTTGGGAGGAACGTTCAGCAGTACATATGCTGATGAAGAGATGGGTAATATCATCTATGTAACGCGGACGGAACCTAACGACGTATATACCGTCATAAAAATATGACGGGAATGTCGCACTTTGCTACCTTTTATTTTTATATAGATGATGATGATGCCCTCCGGCCAGGTGGTATGACAACCTGTGAAAGACTGCTGGCAGATGCTGGATGCGTCAAGCTGAAGACAAGGCACTCATTAGGGGAGGCCTATGTCCAGCTGTGGACTAATATAATAATAATAATTGGGCCATATTTTATTCCACGAATTAAGCATATCCTGTTTGTTTCAGCTCACAAAGCCACAATTCACGGGCGTGGCATGAACCGAGGAGCGGCGAGGCAGGCGCGCACTCTGGAGCTCCAATTCAATATCACGCCGCATCCTGTGGCGCAACGGACGCCTAGGTAACACTGCTTTCATATTTATAGTTACATCAAAAGAGGTAAGTTTAATGGTCAAATCTGATCTAATGAGTGTAGTGTACATGAAACATCGTACGGTACGATTTTTATGTAGTAATTGCGCTGTTCTGTGTTTACGGATCACAGATCACACGAAATGTAACGACCAATCCGTTTTATCGATGGCCCTACTATGAAATGATGTTTACATTTAAGTTATAGAGATCCGATATGCAAGGTGTTTTTTGTTTGCGAGTCCTAAGCGACTTGGCAAGTTCGCGAAACGATAAACCTTACTAAGGTTTAAGATTATTTATCGGGTATTTATCGCGTACCTTTTGCTTTCTTTCAGCGATCGTGGTCACGGGGCGACTGACTGTCGCCCCGTGACCACGATCGCTGAAACGCGGTTGAAACGTTGGGGAAAAGAAAGCAAAAGGTACGCGATAAATACCCGATAAATAATCTTATAAAACATTATTGGGAAAGATGAAAGGCTGAAAAGTTGCCACTATTGCTTTTTGGGTTCTGCCTACTGTTAGTTACAATGTTTTACCCGTTCCATCCCATGTGGTTATGCAATAAGTTAAAATTGATTGACACAGGGCAAAGTAAACTTGTCTTATCATATTATGATCTGCAATATAGCGTAACTTTTTTAAGATATTAACAAAAATATTAACATTCGCACTCTACCACCTACATAATCTAGTATTTCGATTTTATTCGGTTTGATTATTTGACTCCTAGATGCTGCGCTCCATAGCACGCTGGCATAAATTTACATAAGTTGCATCGGCAAAATTCGTCTGCACAGAAAAGAACATTTCAACCCGATTGAATACGAATGCCAACGCCGTCGAAATAATAGACTATTGCGTTGCGTTAAGCTTTTAAGAGAACAAAAACAGCGGCTCATGATATCTCGCTCACAAAAACAGAGGCTCAAGCTATCTCGCTCATATGATATGTTTAATGGAAGACAAAAAAAGGACCAACGTATTTTCATGTATCCACTCAAAATACGACTTGCGAATGACGAGATCCCGACGCCGTCTTGCGCGTTGCCATCACCCAATAGCATAGGCAGAACGTTATAATTGGCTAGGATTTTTTCGCGCCTACCAAAATTAAGACTTCAGTACATCGGTGAAACTTATAATTGTGTTACTACTGTACGTTAGTATAATAGGTGAATGAAGACAAAATGCAAAAAAATCATGACCACCGGCAACTTAGTAAAAAATGCACTCAACAGCAAGATATTTCAGAGAACGCGACCATCGCGAGAGACGTGAAGAGCGCGAGCCTTCGCCGCCGCCGGTAGTGACGCCGCCGCCGCGCATCGACACGCGCAGTGAGGAACTGTTCCCGCGGCTCTCAGCGGCGCCGCCCGCGCCTGCGATGCTTGTTGCCGGCTCCTCACGGGTCTATAAAGGTAATACCTACATGGAAAACTCCCGAAATAATAGTACATTACTGTCACTGATGCTGATGGCCGAAAGCGCAGCGTAGCGATCCAGGCCATCACAGCGCGTTCAGCATTGCAGCTCTTAAGACGGTATCCCGAGCCAAACTAGCGCCGCCACCTATTTTATCTTATTATATCGTTATTTTGTATAGTTAAGGAGGAGATGCAATAATTGAGTTTGGTGGCCACAAAGTGCGACATCGTATCTCCTCCTAAACCATACAAAATAAAACTATGATAGAGACATAAAAAAACTTATTTACTTGCCGTAATGCAGTATTAAACTAGTACGGAAGACAGTCACTCGACCATGAGTAACAAAACCTAGATTTACACCTAGTTATACTACTAAGTAATCATCTCAACATGTTAGCCAGTGCCTTTCTTATGAATACTTTAACTTTTACTTTACTTAAAAAAAAAAAAAAAACAGACATTAAACATAAAAGTACAATGGGCGGCCTTATCGCTTAGAAGCGATTGATTGATTGATGACGATGATGAAATTATTTGAGTAGAATAACATTTATATCAAGACCGCAGACTGAGCGGAGCCGACAAACAAGCGTCTGTCATCCCACTGGTTCTTGGTAGGTCAATTCGGGACTGTGACGGTAGCTTCGCACAAGTTTTTCCGTCTCAAAAAAGAAGCCTATGTCCGTCCCCGGGATTCTATATCCTTGTCCAAAAGACAGAATTGCTTACGAATTTATAATACTAGTATTGATCATCTGTGGTCTAACCATACTGTACCATTTTTAATACCTTCTTCCATAAAAAAAGCGATTAAATAATATTTAGTATTCAAATAAAAATACCGCGTGAACCATTACAATAAAACTGGTTACAGATAAGATAACAATGGTCAAGCAGGTTTATAATGCTTATAGCTAGATAAGATTACAGTGGTGGTCAACCACTGTTTTAATGCTTATAGCCAGTCATCATCATCATCCGATGAAGATGCTAATCTACTGCGAGACGTGTCATTATTCTCGGCCCTGCGTCTTTTTGTGCCACTATCTGTTCTAATGTCATCGTTTCGTCGCACCAAATTTCAAGGTAATTGCAAAACAACTCAATTCAAGTAATTTCCAGGAGGTGACCAACTCACTCGCAATGACAAAAACTTCCCCACGCTTGGGGGAGCGGGGGCGCCCAGTGCGCCTAGAGCTGCGCCCCTGAAGAGCGCCGCGCCCTCTGTCGCCGCCACTGTACTGAGGAACTGTAAGTTATGTCTACCTCATTATCAGTTTAGCCCATATCCATCTACAACTAAAACATGCCTCCCCCAAGAACACCACAAATTGCTACCAACTGACTGATATATCGTCGACTATCGAGACTGTGATCGATTTAATAATAATAATAACGTTTATTGAAAAAGAATTAAGACTTAGAATTAATACAATTTTTGTTCCCCAAGCTAGGATAAACCTGTATCTTGGGGACGTCCTTCCTTTGGTTCTTTATATAATACTTTTCAAGCTAACGTAAAATTTTCTTACAGTTCGAATAATAGTGTGAAAATATACATTTATGTGAGTGACCCATCACATAAATGTATATTTTGATGACTGAGGACACCAGTCTCAAAAGAGTGGGCAAAAGATTTAATATCTATCAATTACTTTCTAATTTCGCTCGACTGCGCTGGAAGAAAATTGCGAGTATGCAAAGTTTCTCAATCGGTCGAAACTTTCACATACTCAATTCGCTTAAATCAGTCTCCATTTTGCCTGTGCAGATTCCCGTGAGTTTTTCGCCTATCTTGCAGCTCTGGCAGGATTTTACGGGCATTAATTTATTAAAATTTGTCCCCAGCGAAGCCAGTATCAGTGATCCACAGCCAGCCCGCCAGCGCCAGCAACTTTCGCCTCACGCAAACAAGCGCGCACCGTCCCGTCCCCGCGCGTACACTCAGCGACGACGAGTTCGACGAGTATCCGTCGCTCGGGCTCGCCCGGGACGACCATCCCAGCCTCGGCGCTAACACTACGCAGCCACCTAAGGTATATACACATACATACTATAGTCTAAAATAGTTTACAACTGCGCCTGAAGAAAATAAGCGCGGTTACAAGCATTATTACCTTAACTACTGCAAAAACAGTCAAACAATTTGACGAAAGAGTTTCGTCGATTAAAAAAGTTTCTTAAAAGACAAGTCACAGATTATATAATATTTTAATTCGTACTTTGTTCAGGTTACGATGATAAACAAGGAAGAAATGCAAGCCATGAAAGGCAACTCTGCAGCGACGGCGCAGCGCAAGAAACCGCAAACTGCCTCCTCGGAAGCGTTCCCGGCGCTCTCGAGCTCAGCGGCTCCAGCCAACCCGCCACAGTGGATCACCGTCTCCAAATCAAAGGAGAAACCGAAGAACAACAAACCGGATCCCTCTCCGCCCCGGGAACCAACTTTCAACCCCGTAGCGGACTTCCCCGGACTACCCGCAAACAAATCCAAACCTAAGAAGCAGCCCACCCCAGCACCCCAACCGACCAAAAACCACTTTACCCCTCAACCCATAAAAACGACCCCGAACCCGTTCGCAGTCACGGAAACGAAACAATCCAAGAAAGAAAAGAAGAAAAACAACAGCAAAAAAGAAAACATTATCTCCGAGCCGACGGCACCGCTCGTGCAAGTGAACGGACTCGACAAGAAATACGCGCGCGATCCCTCACTCACAGAGGCGAACCTCAACAATAATAACGAAGTGGTCGACAGGAAAATTAAAACGATTGACACCGTCCCCGCCGCGAGCGCCAACACCGAAAAGATCAGGAACACCGGCAACGGAGATTTCAGTCTCGCATCCAAGGAGTTCCCATCGCTCAACCCTAAAGCCAAGAACCAACCGATACTGCACGCAAAGATCGAGTATCCGAGAGAGAATAAAAAGATGAACGGGAACGTTAGCGCTCCGCCCGGTTTCAAATCACGGCCGGCCTGCGACGGAATGACGTTCACTAACTCATCGGGCCAGACTTTCCCAGCTCCTGTGCACAGCTACATCCCACCCCCTGACTTTGAACAGCGAAACCGAACGCTCGTAAAGAAGTTCGCGTTAGCTCTAGGAGGCGCTGCCGCCGTCGAAAACTTCAAAGTGGCCTCGCGAGCATTCCGCGACAGCATTATCAGTGCTCAGGAGTTCTACGAACATTGCAAGAACGCTATGGGCGTGCAGTTGGACGAGGTTTTCCCCGATCTGGTGGCTTTACTTCCCGATATCGGGAAACAGCAAGAGTTAGTGGTGGGAAGGGACTTGAATTTGGAGATTTGTCCTACTTGTGGGCAGGTGGTCGCTCCCGGGGACCGCATAGCGCACGACACGGCCCACTGGCCACCGTTAGCCCCGCGCTAGAGCCCTGTGACCTATAATTGTGATACTGTTATTCATTACACCTCGATGATGTGCCGATGAGTAACGGAGTTAGAACACTTAACTATCAGTGTAGTCAACTGTAAATTCAAAAAGGGTAATACTTAAGGATCTAAGATCATGTAAATTCATAATACACTGTAAAGTGGGTAATGCTTTCCTAATTGTATAAAAACAGTATTTAGAGTTAATTATCGATTGCCTGAATATAAAATTGTGATCCTAAAGGATAAGTTGTAATATTCTCTGTAATATATCACTAGTTAGATCATAACAGTTCACATTGTAAAAAGCTAGCCCACTATGGATGCACTGTTGAGATTCAAGTTCAAGACTAGTGAATAGATTATAGTAACTGTAAATCTTTTAAATAAATTATCATTACAGAAATGTTAACTATATTATTTTACGTTCAAGAATGTAAGCAGGTTAACTACCTACTACTACTATAAATAAACTATGATAGTTTTTATAGTAAAATATATTTATGTTGGCGTTCGAACTGATGGATATTGTCATAGGTGCCTAAAATAAGCGTAGATTTTGACAAGTGTATTCTACAGTATCGCAATTAATATGTCTAATGTGATTTGTAATCATTACAAAGTGTAAAGATATTTTGTTAAAATTATTTTATTTTTGTACTTTCAAACTGAATAGCTACTTGGTTTGTGTAAAATATTTTTTGTTGGTAATGCTACATTAGTTTATTAAAAACATTTTGTATGGCATAATACAAATAAGTTGTATCCGTTATTTCATTTAACACATTTATTGAATAGAAAATCTACAACGAAAACAAGCAAATAAACTGATACAGATTTTGTATAATTAGACCATATAACCGTAAAATATGTTTTGTATAAAAAATGCGTTTACTTTGAACCGCCACCCCACCCGAGGAAACCTTTGACGAGTCCCGTGATGCCCGCTCCTTGCTTCTTGGCATCAGCCGCGCCCGTTTTGTCATCCAGGTTCGGAAACTCTATAAAATTGCACGCCAAGTCAAAGAACAGCGGCTTGCAAGGGATCGCCTCCATCGGCGGCGGCAGCTTGTAAATATTTGGGTTCTTGGTCAACGCTTGACTATCCTCCCTGTAATCATCTAAACGCTCCACCAGAGGCTTCTTATCCTTGTGCTTCCGTTCTTTGATACTGCTTTCTTCTTCATCATCTTCTAGCACAGAGTCCGCGTGGACCTCAAACTTGCAGCTTTCAATGTCTTTCTTTAGAACCTGCAGTTTCTCTAGGAGCTGTTTATCGTCGAGCTTGCTCTTGGTTGACTCGTTGGTGTAGTTGTTGGCCCTCTCGAGCATAGCAAGCGCCTCCCTGAAGCGACGCAGACCAGTCAACACCTGAGCGATGTAGAAGCATCTGAACGCTCTGTAAGCCTTCATTTGAATCTCTATCTCCTTCTGATAAGCTGCATCGTTTTCGAAACCAGGCAGCTGCTGTAGCTCAGTGAAGTTCTGCAGGATGATTTCGTACAAACGAGTCAAATCGTGCGGACGTACTTTCTTTCCATCGATGGTACCGTTAGCGGCGCGCGCCTCCTCGGCTTGTTTCACCAACAAGTTGTTACGTTCGATCGTGCGAACGAGACGCAAGTACATCAAGTAGGACAGTAGATGGTTGATGCCGGAAACTTGAGTTTCGGAGGCGGCCTTGAGCTTGGGATCGTTCTTTATTTCGTCCTTGATGGCGGAGATTGCGTCTTTGCAGTCCATGAGGATGTTTTCAAGTATGTCGATCTTTGCCTGCACGTTCTGCGCGCCGGCGACGGATTTGTCGAAGTCCTGCAAGGCGATGAGGAAAAGGCGCACTTTCTCTGGACGGACCGTGACGGAGCGCCCGCGCCATTCCACCTCGTGCATCACACCGGAACGAGACTCTCTGGAAATAAAAACTCAATATAAGCTTTTTTTAAGGTCTCTCAATAGACAGTAAATCGAAAATAGATATTGGTGGCCACCAAGGGCAACTTCGATATTCTGACTAAACCTAATAGAATAAAACTACTAACAACTAGGTATCACAAACTTTACGATGGATTTTTTAAATTTCCTTTGTTCAACGCAATAACAAAATAAAATAGATGGCGACGCTAGTTTGACGGCACCGGCCTAAGGTTATTTCCGTGGTTATTTCTATCCCCATGGGAATTGATTTATGAGATAGAAAGTAGTACCTACATATATGCAAATCTTCAGTGTGATCCGTTCAGTCGTTTTCGCGTGAATAATTAACAAACATCGATCCATTATCTAAATATCCAACCTTTCGCATTATTTAGCTAGCAGCGCCTCGCGATTTCACCCGCGTAGTTCCCGTTACTGTATTCCAGACTATAATGAAAGAAGAAACAATAAATGTTTCTCTATCTATCTCTATAATCTAACCCTGTGCTAAATTTCATCCAGATCCAGATTAAGGTTAAAAAGTAACTTACTTAGCCTGCGCCATCAAAGAGTCCAAGTTCTCGATGAGTCCTTGTCCGCGCATCGCGACCAGGTCTCCGGCCGCCGACTCATCGCCGATGTTGTATGCGCAGTATCGCAGGCTCGGCTTCAGCTCTTCTATCTGAAATTATACCAATTCACTTCAAATATAGAGTAGAAGACTAGAAGGCTCCTGTTCACCAAAATACACATGCCTAAAAACAGAACAAAGTACTGGAACGAAGGACTATTTGACTTTCTGAATTAATAGGAATTTCACAAAAAATTTATTTGCGTCTCGCTGTTAAACCAAGTTAAGTAGCACAAATTTTGACGCGATGAAAACCCTATGATGTGCGTCAATTTACCGACAGCGGCGCGATTATATCTTATCTATAATATAAAAATGAATCGCAAAATGTGTTGGTAAGCGCATAACTCAACAACGCCTGGACCAATTTGGCCAAATCTTTTTTTAAAATGTTCGTTGAAGTTCAAGGATGGTTTTTACGGCGAGAAAAATTAGAATTATTGCTGGAAAAACCCTAAAAATAGCCCTTCTTTTTCCCATACAAATGATTTGTAACTAAAACGTAGTCAATTTGAGCTTTATTGCTAAAATAACTACCCGTGCGAAGCCGGGGCGGACCGCTAGTTAATTATATAGCTAAAAGATCTTGTTTCTTGTCCAATATCATGATTCTAGCTCAACGGAAGGGCATTCATGTTCGCGATGATAATTTGTAATAAGATGTTTTGCTTATCTATAGCATATTTTTTTTTATATTATTTGTCCCGAGGCGGGAATCGAACCTGCATCCTCGTGTGTCGCAGTCGGACCTTCACCCGCTGTGCCACAGAGGTCGTCAATAAGAAAAAACTAATAACCTAAGCCGTAGGTTATGTTATGTCCTAAGATTTGTTTATCCAAAAAGTTGATTTATACATGCATTCTTCTTCTACCTTCTGCTTGTAAACAGTCCTCTCATCTTCAGGCAATGCCGCACACAGTTTGTCCAGTACTATGTGAGCTCGCTGCAAGCTCTCAGCCGCCGCGCGCCATTGCTGCAGCTCAACCAACAGAATGCCGTGCAGCCAGGCTGCGTACGCGCCGGCTTCAAGCTGCGTGCGGGCGTCGCAAGCGCCGCTTTGCTGTTAACAAGATACTTCATTAGAAGGCAGTAAAAAAACAACAAAAATGGTTTTGTTGTAGTAAAAAATCGAAGCGGGAAGGGAAGCTATATTGTGGGACCCTACATAGGCTTAAATACTAGCCTCTGTTTGCAGGTCCACTCACATAGTGTTCCAAAGGCTATTCTATCACCAATAGATAGAATTTTCAAAAATAATATACATATTTAACTAACTTCACACAAAAGCAGCAGCGTCTGAGCGTGGGAACAGGCCTTCTTCAGCCTCGAAGTGAGATGGAACTTCTTCCTCGGCTCCGTATTTGCCTCCTGCCGTAGCTGCATGGCGTGGGCCCAGGCGCGCTCCGCTTGGAGTAAGGGGACACAGAGCAGTCGGTTCTCTGCATTCGTGGCAGTTAGGTGTGTGGCAGTGACGTCGCGACGGCGGTAGTGGCGCCGATCGCCCTGGAAATAAGGTTTGTAAGCATTTTAGTAGTTCTAAAGAAGTAGAGGTCCATACTCTAAAATTAAATCGAAGTTTCTGATTCGTTTACGTGCAAACGCTAATCTTATGCTTTGCAGAGTTGGTTTTGCACTTGACGAATCTAAAACTTCGGTTTTTTTTTTCGGATTTGTCATATAAACCAGCTACTTAAAAAATATAAGGAGGTTCTATGTTAGGCTGTATTTTTTATGAATATGTGCTGATTTCCCCTTTAGAAGTGTAGACCGATTTGAAGGATTGATGAAACCCATAAAAAAATCATGGGACCATGTAGGGTCCCATAAGAGGGGAGTTTAATTTTCAGTTCATAAATTCATGCTCTACAAGGCCACAACACTAAGGAACTATTTACCATTTTGTGAAAAGACAAGCAGCCTGTGGCTTTGTAACTAAATTATGCTTCTTTAAAATGGTTTAAGAGCCTATACAATCTTAAATGTTTGTGAAAAGGATCAAAATAGGATTTCGCGTTCATAGGAGCGGGACAGGGCATTGCTACGCAAGCCCAAAAATCATGCTCATTATCTATTAATTAGGACTTTATTTGAAAAACCGAAACATATAAAATGTTCTTTTCTTTATACTTAGTTCTATTACCATGTTTATTCTCAAGATCTTTGCTTCTGTATTTATTGAGAAATTAAGGTTTTAGTAAAAATTTAGGGGTAGCTTTGCGATTTTTTTTATTGAGAAATTTTTAAGGATTCCTGTTTTCAAAACATATGATCGATAGAATAAGTCCTGAACTGTACCATGTACAAATTTCAAAGTTAAATATTTAGTCGTTTGAAGATATTTCGGTCTGGCGGAGTTATAGGCCCTTATGAATTTCATACTCAGATTCTTGTTTCTTGGTTTCAGAAATAATAAAAATCAATGTGATGGATGTCATTAAAGCAATTATACTTACATACTAATGATAATAGTGGAATTATAGGTATGTTAGCCAATTATTAAGAAATGTTAGAATACTTATCTTTAATGAATAAAAATGCATCACTCCCAGGGGTACTTGAAAATAGCCCAAGTATGTTTACTAATTTTAGGTGTATGTGTGTTGTGTTATTATTTTTTAACATTTTGTTTAAGAATTTTCAGATGAAACAGTTAAAATTGTTTTATAATGATTTTTATTGTGAAATTCAGTGCAGATCCCAGTTGGACCTAGAATTAGAATGAGAATTAGGGAGTTACAATTTTTTTATCCAAAGTGAAGAGTTATGTTAGTATGTAATGTAATGTATGTTAGTTGCAGTTTATGTTTGAACAAGTCAAAGTCGAATTTTCAACATCAAATAAAAAAAACATAGTCCATTGTTAAAAACTTAGCAATATCCTAAGCTTTTATAATATTATTAAAACAATGCTACTTAATACGAATTTTTTTGCTGAAATCGGTATTTAATTGTACAGTCAGCATCAAATTGATATGAGATCTAGAGTAGACAAAACAATCTGAAAAAACAGATACAGGTCGTTCAAATCATCATATTCTTGTAAGCACCCAAAGTGATCAAAATATCTTACTACCCATTCTTTCATATTTCTATGAGCAGTCAAGGTGCTCAAAATTATATAATTTAATATTAAAAAATAAATTTGAGCAACTTATTATTGCCTATTTTGTTTCATGCCATTTTTTGGGCTTATTAGGATAGGAAATGGACGAAATTAAACTCAAAACAGCCCTTCAATCAAATTAACTAAATCAATACTCAATCATTTATTGCATTCTGTGTGAACAGAGGTGCCTAAAATCTAGATATTTAGTGTAACTATAGACCCTGCTGGGCACACAATATATTATGGATATAAAAAACTATATTCATTGACATTTTGAAACTGAAAGTGAATATAATAAGGAGATCTAACTTCATTTTTGTCTATTATTTTACCGACTCAGGATCATCCTTTTGAAACTGGTTTACTGAGTAATTAATATGTCTTTGACTGACTGCTACCTTTTGGTTTGAGAGTATAGGCCACCCTGCATATTTGTAAACGAAGTCTTCAAAGGAATAGCATTGTCAATGAGTGTGTGTGTAAATGAGTATTTTGTATGTACCTGAGGTATTTTGAGCACTTTCCGCAATCTTCGAATACGACGGGAGCAGAAACCCCGGTATCTCTGGTAATCTGCATGCCGTAACCCATGCTGCTGTTGAGCATCCTTCGTCAGACGAAATACTGATTTGTGTTAAGGGTTATATTGTTTAAATCCAGCTAGCCTGAGAGCGACAACTGCCTAATGAGCAATTCTCTATGTAAAGAATAAACAAATAAGACAAAGTAACTACAGAGTCTCAATGTAGAATAATGTTATATTATTTTGGTGCTCAACCATACAATATGGACACGTTTTTTTAGATATTTTATTTATCTATAATGAAAGATGTAGAAACATATGCACAGCAAAAGACGTGTCATCAATAGAAAATAGGAATTAGTTACCTCAATACACGATAGTAAATAAATACTTATGAAATTTTCTTCACAAGCAATCGGCGCATTTATGGTAAAATAAAGAATACAAAGAAATTATACCAAATCCTAAGAACACTATTTTTGCAAAGGATACTTTCTAATGATAAGGGGACTGCAGTCTTGACCTCTTCTTTTTCAGACTCTTCGTTGGGTACGGACCTCGCATCTCCAGCTTGACCTTCTAAAATTACCATGGTAAGTATACCTTTATTTATTTTCCCTACAAATTAATAATATCGGTTTAATTTGATCATCAAAACTTCCGAGACACGATTCACTTCTCTCTCAAGTCCACAATTCAATTCCACCACATAGGACTCACGCTCACGCACGCACGCACGGAACGACACGGACGAACAAAACGAAAATCCATTCGTTGAAACGTTCCACATTCTATAATATTTTTCATGGAGCAATTAAAGAAACAGAGAATAGAAAAATGTGGGGAAACGTAGTCGGGTAAAAAAGAGTCAAACATAGAATTTATGCTCGAAATATCGGTTTTCACTACGAAACTTACTCATTCAATTCGTTTCGACGTTTCGTTCGACCAAACGTTAAAACGTCACGCACGTCACCGTGTGAATGTCATTCGTGGGCTTAGAGCTCAGAGCAATAACTCTAAAGCAGCCTCTAAGATTTAAAACTTAGATTTATAACCTCTAAGTTCGTGGGTGCTTTTTTATGTTCCGTGGTGGGTGCCATCGACCAATCCAGTAACAAACAACCAGCAGGCTGATCATGCAAGGCTAATTTTAACGTAGCGCGTTAAGTGCGCTAATACTAACGCGCTAGTAGGTTTACCGCGTTAGTTTTTCAACTTCAACTTCTTTCCTCTAATTCCGTCCAATTCGGTATGATGAACGAATGAATGAACGATCAAAGTGTCAATTGTCAAATTACCATACTGTCAAAGTACAAGTAACATGAATTGTCAACTTCTATGAAATAGGTGGGGGGCAATTCCGAGTATCACGTGATATTTATCGAGTGATACGCAGTATCACGGGATAAAATATCAAGTGATAAGTATCAATCTTTCGATGATATATCGAGTGCCGCCAAAAAATGCATTTTCGTGCACTCTTCGATATTTCTAGAATAGACAATTTGATTTCATTATGTCTTGTCATTACATATTTGAACTTCAACTTCTTATTTATCGCAAATAAAATATTTGAATGTCATAATTCCATCTTTACGAATGTCAATATCTGTCATGTACCTATAGTTTGTGTTTCGTCAGTAATTCAAACTTAGTTAATCTTTATCTGAATCTAGAAATTTTAGCAACAACTGTCAACATTTGAAATTATAGATAAGTTAGTTAATGTTGCAACTTTTAATTTGAAGCTGGCATAATTTGAAATAATGTTGTTTGTCAAAGACGTATACGATTATAATAGCTGACGGACGACATATCTGGTGTGTCAGAATAGCCGTGCGCAGGGGGCGAAATGAAAATCTAGTCAGCAGGCAACACCGTTTACAATATTTACCATAATTTCGTTTGGGTGCCCCGCGCGCCTAAGGAAGTGGAAAAATGGAATTTATATCACCCCTGACTCCAGAAATTATAATGATGCAAAAAGCAATTTTAATTAATAGGTACATTCAATAACAACTAGAGAAACTTGTATTGCACATTGCACTAATAATCTTTGACTTGAGTTGAGAAGCAAGGAACACCGTGAAATTATTTGAAACATCAAACAAAACAAGCAGAGACTAAAGAAAGTGAGCGACAGAGAGATATGAATGATGTTCTTCTTTCACTCTTCGATAATGCGAACGAGTGCCTAGGACGTTGCATGCGATAAATATCGAATTGCAGATGTTGAGAAAACGCTTGTTTGATTCGAAGCAATCACTCGATCGATATTTTGTGACAGTTGTTGCCGTATTTATGTATGAGTAGATATATTGCGAGAATTGCCTCTCTCATCTCATCTAGATGTACTAAAATAAACAAAACAAATAATATGCCGGCACATCGATGGACGTCAACACAGACAGTACCTTACCATTTGTTTATTCCACCTAATAATGTTTTCTGATAATTAAATGTGGCAGAGTGACTCTACGGACATTCATTCCTACATCTCACAACAATATATACGATGATGTGATGCTGTGTTATTTGATGTAAAAGTGATGGTGAGCGAAAAGTGCTGAATTTATCATTCCACTCGTAAGTATAAGTTTGTTTGACTTCCAAATTTCATGACGCATTCGCGTATTCATAAATACCTACATCCATATTAAATTAAAATATGTTTTTATTTGTTACAGATTTTCCAAAAACAATGAACCGTCTCGTCGTAATGAAAACGTCTGCATTGGATAGAAGCCCCGGGTCACAAATACACAACTAATGGCTTAGTGCCACAGTGGGTAAGTCTTTTTGAGACTTCGAGAAAAAAATATTCATACCCTTTGTGTTGTAGTCTACCTATCTACCAATCAAATCAAATATATTTAAATGGTATTGGGATTTGGTGTGACTAATACTTGCCATATTTATAGTAGGTAGGCACTATTTTATAATATTCATATTTATCCTTCAACGTTTTATTACAGGCATGTGAGATAAATACTACGGAAAAGGTATGTGAGGAAAATCATGAAAACTTTGTAAGAGAAATACAATCCAGAACAAACACACAGTGTAAATTAGTAAGTAGTTATAACAAAGTGTATGAACAATTTACCTAATTTATTATGTTCATGTTATTTTCATAAAATAGTATTTAGTACTAATAATATTAATATTATTGAATATAAGACTGATAAAGGTACAGTTTCATAAGTTGGATAAGCAGTTGATTTGTGATTTATGATTTATGGAGAATAAATATGGATATATTGTCATATGACAGGTTTATCTGAAGTAGTTATAATGTAAAAGTAAAGCAATCTATGCCTAGGTCTATTATTTTATCAGGCAGACCATCTTGGTTCAATACCTGTGTAATATTAAATTACTTAGCAGAAATGTGATTTCCGTCTTGTGATTTTGGTTGATTTGTAAAAGTATTTTTAAAGAGTTTGAAATGATTTCTACACGTAGCTAGTAGTTTAAGTGGCGGTGGTAATAAATACAATATATCATTGATACCTAAACGTAGTTTGTGTATAAATATAGGTGTTGTTTGTTATTTATGTGATCGGTGTTGCGAGTAGAGTTGCACTTTTCACCCTGGCAATCGCTGAAAACCAGCACTGCTATGGCACTAGAGCAGCATGAAGCTGAGCTGGTGACCTTTTTGTGTTAAATTTAATTTATTAATAGTTATTTAAGCAATGTGATATAAATCCTTCAAATTTTGTTTCACAATTAAACCTTTTCTATACTAATTTTAGTTTTATTTACATGCAGTTTACCTATTCCCGCATATTTAGGTACCTAATTCAATAAATTTGAGGAATCCTTTCTCATTAAATAAATTATTAAATCAAAAATTAAATTAAAATTATTTTATTTCAGACAACAATGATCTATAATTTGTTAGTAATTTTGTATGCTAAAGTGCCCTTAAAATTATAAGAATATTAAATTATGTTAACATTAATTAATTAAATTACTTGATTTATAAATTTCTGCCACATTGGCGAATCAATCCTACCTACAATGGTTTGTAGGATGCTATTGGGGCTGTCCCGCACTCGCGCATCAAGGACGCCGTCTTTTTCTGGAGGATGGCAGCAAAACCATCCGTTTCATACTCTGCAAACATCCCGATGCACTGCAGAAACGAGGCAGTCCCAACATCATCCTAAAGATATTATTATATTGCACACGCAGGGTCTCTAGCAACCTTTTGGTGTAGCTGGCCCATAGGTTCTTATGAGAAGTAGTCTTGTAGCTCAAGTAAAGGAAAAAAAAAGAAATTTGTAGTTAATTCACAAAAAATGTTTGATTTATTTTAATTACACATGATAATTGTTAACCAAATCAGATTTTTCTGTGAACTGTGGGTGAGTAAATTTCTGTGCTTATGAGTATGTACACAAATTTGTACGGAACCCTTGATGTGCGACTCTAACTCGCACTTGACGTTTTATTAATATTAAAATACCACCTCCGCAACCTCAATAGCTTAGGTATCATGGTCCACTGCTGGACGCAGGCCTCCCCCTCATTTTCAAGTTAGCAATTCCATGAGGGGTAATGCCCATAATCCTCACGCTGGGCATGCAGGTTGGGGATCACAGTTCGGTGGTAGATCTATTCTGCAAGAAGCGCTGCTGTCCGCCCCCCGGTGTCGCGAGTCAATGGACGTGCTGCCTCCACTGCTGCAATTTCTCTTTCCTCTTCAAGGTCCTCTTGAGGTAGAACCCTTTTAAATCAGAATATGTTTTAGTTTTAAAATAACATTTTATTTATGTAGTCAAAATAAAATACTATTGTTATAGAATGTTATATATAACACTGAGTATCCGGCAGTTAACATCAACAATCTAAAATGAAAATGTATAGTTCATCATGCATTAAAATAAAGAAGAAAGACCTAGTAGGTGTGTTTATCATTGTTAAGAATCAACATACCAACTGACAGTTTATAGAATAAATACACTTTCTATTTTTATATTGTGCAGATTGTGGCTTTTTAGGGGAAACTATGGCTATTTATAGCCCCTAGCACATTATCTACCCCATATTTGACAAGGAAACCATCAGAAATTTCTTTCCGTGTCCTGGGGACACTCACGACACATCCACTTGGGCAGTAATCTGAAATCAAAAGATGATTTGTATACAGGCCATTGTCACTAACAGATACCTGTTATGAAAAGGAATGTTTATCTCTGAAATTTACAAAACCACTAATTCCATAAATAATTTTACTAATATGAACCTAATAAGGTAGATTAGGTTCATAATAGTAAAATTATTTATACTTGAGTTCTTTATAATGCCAGACACAAGTTAGTAGATATACTTATATTCGAATTACAGCATGAGTGAAATGCTTCAGAAAATATGATATGGTTGACTGCCCTACGCACAACCCCCCTTCCGGTCTGTTCCTCACTGATAACTGCTATCCGCAATAAAACGAAGGTCAATTAGGACCTGTGAGGCATCACATTAAGGCAGATAATTTAGGAGAGATATTTAGGAGTCTACACTGCTAAATACAAACCCTTTACCTCAGTACCTACCTAAAAGGGCAGTAATTTATTACTGACTGAGACTTTATAGACTAATATGTAAGAAAGTTACAGCAGGTAAATGTGGGTATTTTTCTACCTATCCATCCCTAGTAAACTCACTTTTATATGCACTGGTACCCCTTCTCTGCGGGCAGGCTTGTGATTAATTTCGAGCTGCTTGGTAACATACATTGCCATTGCTTTGTTGGCTCTAAAGAGAGAAACAAATTCAGCCTCTGGGAGTTCACAAGGGTTGCTTGCGACTCGCAGAGCTCTTCGCTCCAACCGCCTTCGTTTGCTTCTGTTCTGAACCTACGCCGCCGTCGCCACATTTGAATGAATAACTACGTAGAAATCCATTTCCACTGTAAAACCAATAGGTAGGTAATCTTGAAGGTTTTAGTATTTACCTAGCTACCCATGGATGCATGCGCAATTCTATTATTATTTTTATATACCTATATTATTAGGTATTCTATCTTATTTTCTTTTACTACTGTATTTGTAACCAACCAACAAAAAGCAAAAGGTCAATAATCACATGTTTGTTTACATGCGGCCATATTTGTATACCGCGTTAATTTTATCCGCCTACAAGTCGACCCGGATAAATTTTTGTACCAATTTCCACTGCCGGCGTCTATTTTCCAAGAATTAAAGCGCCTTAGCGCGCTTAGTGGTAAATAAACGCGCTAAAATGCTATCTAAACGCGTTATCTTTTTATTAGCACCTTTTTGACATTAATCTGACATAAAAGCGTGTTAAAATAGGGGTTCATTCAGATAATTCGCTGCATTTCCAATGAAATAAACGCCAAGAAAAAGAAGTTGATGTTGATATCGAAGCAAAATATTAACACTAACGCGCTAATATAAGCGCACTTAGCGCGCTACGTTAAAATTAGCCTTGCATGATCAGCCTGCAGCAGGCTGATCATGCAAGGCTAATTTTAACGTAGCGCGTTATGTGCGCTAATATTAACGCGCTAGTAGGTTTACCGCGTTAGTTTTTCAACTTCAACTTCTTTCCTCTAATTCCGTCCAATTCGGTATGATGAACGAATGAATGAACGATCAAAGTGTCAATTGTCAAATTACCATACTGTCAAAGTACAAGTAACATGAATTGTCAACTTCTATGAAATAGGTGGGGGGCAATTCCGAGTATCACGTGATATTTATCGAGTGATACGCAGTATCACGGGATAAAATATCAAGTGATAAGTATCAATCCTTCGATGATATATCGAGTGCCGCCAAAAAATGCATTTTCGTGCACTCTTCGATATTTCTAGCATAGACAATTTGATTTCATTATGTCTTGTCATTACATATTTGAACTTCAACTTCTTATTTATCTAAAATAAAATATTTGAATGTCATAATTCCATACTTTACGAATGTCAATATCTGTCATGTAAATATAGTTTCTGTTTCGTCAGTAATTCAAACTTAGTTAATCTTTATCTGAATCTAGAAATCTTAGCAACAACTGTCAACATTTGAAACTATAGATAAGTTAGTTAATGTTGCAACTTTTAATTTGAAGCTGGCATAATTTAAAATAATGTTGTTTGTCAAAGACGTATACGATTATAATAGCTGACGGACGACATATCTGGTGTGTCAGAATAGCCGTGCGCAGCCCCCTGCGCACGGCCTGCTGACCGCCTGCTGACTAGATTTTCATTTCGCCCCCGAAATGAAAATCTAGTCAGCAGGCAACACCGTTTACAATATTTACCATAATTTCGTTTGGGTGCCCCGCGCGCCTAAGGAAGTGGAAAAATGGAATTTATATCACCCCTGACTCCAGAAATTATAATGATGCAAAAAGCAATTTTAATTAATAGGTACATTCAATAACAACTAGAGAAACTTGTATTGCACATTGCACTAATAATCTTTGACTTGAGTTGAGAAGCAAGGAACACCGTGAAATTATTTGAAACATCAAACAAAACAAGCAGAGACTAAAGAAAGTGAGCGACAGAGAGATATGAATGATGTTCTTCTTTCACTCTTCGATAATGCGAAGGAGTGCCTAGGACGTTGCATATCGAGCAACTTAGGTATCTAAAAAAAGCCCTCGATAAATATCGAATTGCAGATGTTGAGAATACGCTTGTTTGATTCGAAGCAATCACTCGATCGATATTTTGTGACAGTTGTTGCCGTATTTATGTATGAGTAGATATATTGCGAGAATTGCCTCTCTCATCTCATCTAGATGTACTAAAATAAACAAAACAAATAATATGCCGGCACATCGATGGACGTCAACACAGACAGTACCATACCATTTGTTTATTCCACCTAATAATGTTTTCTGATAATTAAATGTGGCAGAGTGACTCAACGGACATTCATTCCTACATCTCACAACAAAATAATATTAATATTATTGAATATAAAACTGATAAAGGTACATTTTCATAAGTTGGATAAGCAGTTGATTTGTGATTTATGGAGAATAAATATGGATATATTGTCATATGACAGGTTTATCTGAAGTAGTTATAATGTAAAAGTAAAGCAATCTATGCCTAGGTCTATTATTTTATCAGGCAGACCATCTTGGTTCAATACCTGCGTAATATTAAATTACTTAGCAGAAATGTGATTTCCGTCTTGTGATTTTGGTTGATTTGTAAAAGTATTTTTAAAGAGTTTGAAATGATTTCTACACGTAGCTAGTAGTTTAAGTGGCGGTGGTAATAAATACAATATATCATTGATACCTAAACGTAGTTTGTGTATAAATATAGGTTTTGTTTGTTATTTATGTGATCGGTGTTGCGAGTAGAGTTGCACTTTTCACCCTGGCAACCGCTGAAAACCAGCACTGCTATGGCACTAGAGCAGCATGAAGCTGAGCTGGTGACCTTTTTGTGTTAAATTTAATTTATTATTAGTTATTTAAGCAATGTGATATCCTTCAAATTTTGTTTCACAATTAAACCTTTTCTATACTAATTTTAGTTTTATTTACATGCAGTTTACCTATTCCCGCATATTTAGGTACCTAATTCAATAAATTTTAGGAATCCTTTCTCATTAAATAAATTATTAAATCAAAAATTAAATTAAAATTATTTTATTTCAGACAACAATGATCTATAATTTGTTAGTAATTTTGTATGCTAAAGTGCCTTTAAAATTAGTGTTATTATTTCGAACTTAATTAAGTACAATCAAATTAAATTGGACTAAATTAAAATGAAATAAAATTAAAAAAATACCTACTTACATTAAATAAGAATATTAAATTATGTTAACATTAATTAATTAAATTACTTGATTTATAAATTTCTGCCACATTGGCGAATCAATCCTACCTACAATGGTTTGTAGGATGCTATTGGGGCTGTCCCGCACTCGCGCATCAAGGACGCCGTCTTTTTCTGGAGGATGGCAGCAAAACCATCCGTTTCATACTCTGCAAACATCCCGATGCACTGCAGAAACGAGGCAGTCCCAACATCATCCTAAAGATATTATTATATTGCACACGCAGGGTCTCTAGCAACCTTTTGGTGTAGCTGGCCCATAGGTTCTTATGAGAAGTAGTCTTGTAGCTCAAGTAAAGGAAAAAAAAAAGAAATTTGTAGTTAATTCACAAAAAATGTTTGATTTATTTTAATTACACATGATAATTGTTAACCAAATCAGATTTTTCAGTGAATTGTGGGTCTGAGTAAATTTCTGTGCTTATGAGTATGTACACAAATTTGTACGGAACCCTTGATGTGCGACTCTAACTCGCACTTGACGTTTTATTAATATTAAAATACCACCTCCTCAACCTCAATAGCTTAGGTATCATGGTCCACTGCTGGACGCAGGCCTGCCCCTCATTTTTTTATTCCATGAGGGGTAATGCCCATAATCCTCACGCTGGGCATGCAGGTTGGGGATCACAGTTCGGTGGTAGATCTATTCTGCAAGAAGAGCTGCTGTCCGCCCCCCGGTGTCGCGAGTCAATGGACGTGCTGCCTCCACTGCTGCAATTTCTCTTTCCTCTTCAAGGTCCTCTTGAGGTAGAACCCTTTTAAATCAGAATATGTTTTAGTTTTAAGATAACATTTTATTTATGTAGTCAAAATAAAATACTATTGTTATAGAATGTTATATATAACACTGAGTATCCGGCAGTTAACATCAACAATCTAAAATGAAAATGTATAGTTCATCATGCATTAAAATAAAGAAGAAAGACTTAGTAGGTGTTTATCATTGTTAAGAATCAACATACCAACTGACAGTTTATAGAATAAATACACTTTCTATTTTTATATTGTGCAGATTGTGGCTTTTTGGGGGAAACTATGGCTATTTATAGCCCCTAGCGCTAGCACATTATCTACCCCATATTTGACAAGGAAACCATCAGAAATTTCTTTCCGTGTCCTGGGGACACTCACGACACATCCACTTGGGCAGTAATCTGAAATCAAAAGATGATCTGTATACAGGCCATTGTCACTAACAGATACCTGTTATGAAAAGGAATGTTTATCTCTGAAATTTACAAAACCACTAATTCCATAAATAATTTTACTAATATGAACCTAATAAGGTAGATTAGGTTCATAATAGTAAAATTATTTATACTTGAGTTCTTTATAATGCCAGACACAAGTTAGTAGATATACTTATATTCGAATTACAGCATGAGTGAAATGCTTCAGAAAATATGATATGGTTGACTGCCCTACGCACAACCCCCCTTCCGGTCTGTTCCTCACTAATAACTGCTATCTGCAATAAAACGAAGGCCAATTAGGACCTGTGAGGCATCACATTAAGGCAGATAATTTAGGAGAGATATTTAGGAGTCTACACTGCTAAATACAAACCCTTTACCTCAGTACCTACCTAAAAGGGCAGTAATTTATTACTGACTGAGACTTTATAGACTAATATGTAAGAAAGTTACAGCAGGTAAATGTGGGTATTTTACTACCTATCCATCCATAATAAACTCACTTTTATATGCACTGGTACCCCTTCTCTGCGGGCAGGCTTGTGATCAATTTCGAGCTGCTTGGTAACATACATTGCCATTGCTTTGTTGGCTCTAAAGAGAGAAACAAATTCAGCCTCTGGGAGTTCACAAGGGTTGCTTGCGTCTCGCAGAGCTCTTCGCTCCAACCGCCTTCGTTTGCTTCTGTTCTGACCCTACGCCGCCGTCGCCACATTTGAATGAATAACTACGTAGAAATCCATTTCCACTGTAAAACCAATAGGTCCAATCTTGAAGGTTTTAGTATTTACCTAGCTACCCATGGATGCATGCGCAATTCTATTATTATTTTTATATACCTATATTATTAGGTATTCTATCTTATTTTCTTTTACTACTGTATTTGTAACCAACCAACAAAAAGCAAAAGGTCAATAATCACATGTTTGTTTACATGCGGCCATATTTGTATACCGCGTTAATTTTATCCGCCTACAAGTCGACCCGGATAAATTTTTGTACCAATTTCCACTGCCGGCGTCTATTTTCCAAGAATTAAAGCGCCTTAGCGCGCTTAGTGGTAAATAAACGCGCTAAAATGCTATCTAAACGCGTTATCTTTTTATTAGCACCTTTTTGACATTAATCTGACATAAAAGCGTGTTAAAATAGGGGTTCATTCAGATAATTCGCTGCATTTCCAATGAAATAAACGCCAAGAAAAAGAAGTTGATGTTGATATCGAAGCAAAATATTAACACTAACGCGCTAATATAAGCGCGCTACGTTAAAATTAGCCTTGCATGATCAGCCTGCAGGGAGGGACGTTACAGCAGGGGTAAAGAAACTTTGGTGGCCACACTTAATTTAAAATTGTTACATGTGTCACTGTCAGATTTGACTGCATTTTGCAATCGTATTTGACTTGACATTTAATTGACAGTTCTTTCTTTATAAATTTTGCTGTTCGTGGGTTGGTTTTCGATATTTATTTCGTATTTTGCATCAGAAAATATCTCTGAAATCTTAGGATTATGTGAAAGTGAACATATTTATTATAATCAGTGTAGTTTTGTATTACTGTTATTCAATAGTATTTTTAATTTCAGGACACAAGATTTGATAAAATGGCAAAGTCAAAGAATCACACAAATCACAACCAGAGTAAGTGGAATACCGCCTAAAACTACATGAAAAACAAATTTATTTTGTTTTACTAACTTCCCTTCGTTTCTGGTTCTTATGTATGTTCACCCGATAAAATCAACATTGTAGAATCTGCAGTACCTACCTACCTAACTTAATTACACTTCGATCTCGCTACCGGTATGGAATGAGAAGGCTTGTTCTGACTGGGTTTTCTTAATTTTCCAGGCCGCAAAGCTCACAGGAATGGCATCAAGAAGCCTACTAAGTTCAGGCACGAATCTACACTTGGTGTAAGTTTGTTTATGTTTACATTAATTTTTGTACGCCGTCGATAGTTTTCTAATAATTAGAAAACTAGCTAAGATCTATTATTATTAGTAGAGACTGGACCAGATTATATGCATAATAAAAACCTCGAAAATATGCATGGAAACTGAGGTTAAGTTTCAAAATATGCAACATAAACAATACCTAGTAGACATTCAATTCCAAAACACATACGAATAAGTATGTCATAGTCAGTCAATTAACAATTATTTACTTATAAATTCTTATTCTTGTAGATATTTACAATCAGGTACCTACTATCTTAAAACAATGTCCAACTACAGCTATGACCGACTTATCTTAGAAACTTTTGGTAGGTATATAAACCAAGGATAAAATATTCAGTGTCAGATAAAATATACCTACTTTCATCATCATCTGGCCTAACTCTGGTGCATTAGGTGAAGTTGCATCACAAGAGGCTGTGAGTTTGATTCCTGACTTGAGACTAATTTTCATATTGTACAATCTGGAGATATATTTGTTCTGGGTGGGTGTGATGTTTTCCATGTAAAAAACTATGTGTTGCTGATTTTTTTTTTTTTTTTGCCTAGATGGACCCTAAATTCCTCAAGAATCAAAGGTTTTGCAAGAAAGGCAACTTGAAGACAGAAAAACAGGTAGCAAAGGCTGCAGAGAGGAAAGCCACCCGAGAAGCCAAGTCCAAGAAATGAACTTATAGTTAGGTAGTAAGAATAAATAACTAAAAACTCAATATAACTTTTTTTTGAGAAACCCCATCAATTATGAGTATAGAAGAGAGCAGGTAGGTGTGAATTACCACTGATTATCATCTATTATTAGGTAATAATAATAAAACATTACAGGGGTGGCAAGACTACTCTGATCAAGATGATTATAATGTTCTAGCAGCCCTATATTTCAAGACCTTCAGAAACAAACATTTATTATTTACTAAACACTAGATATTTTTTTTTTAATTTTTATAAGATTTACTGATAAATATTTTTTTTATTAAGTATTACAAAGTGATCCATGGATAATGTGACATTGTATTTTGATCGCGTGTGCGTTACCCCAGCGACATGTGGACTCTGATCAAGATGAATATTATATAGAATAAAACGTCAAGTGCGAGTTAGACTCGCGCATCAAGGGTTCCGTACAAACTCTTTAGCAAAGAAATCAGTCAAATCCAGACGAATAAGGCACAATAATTTTCTGATTTGATAACGATTATGACGTAACTTATTTAGTCCCTCTAACTATTGGCGTCTCGAGACTAAATAAGTTACGTCCAACCCTAGTGTAACAATGTACTATTTTGTATGAATAAACCACAAATTTACGGTTTTCTGATTTTTCCCTTTACTTGTGCTATAAGTCATTGCTTCTTGCCAAATTTCATGGTTCTAGGTCAACGGAAAGTACCCTACAGGTTTTTGGTCCATGGCGAGATTCGAAAATTATTTTTTCTGTGAATATACTAAAAATTTACGGTTTTCGGATTTTTCCCTTGACTTGTGTTATAAGACCTAGCTTCTCACCAATTTTCATGGTTCTAGGTCAACAGGAAGTACCCTAAAGGTTTTTGGTCCATGGCAAGATTAAAAAAATATTTTTCTGTGAATAAACTACAAATTTACGGTTTTCAGATTTTTCCCTTTATTTTTGCTATATGACCTTGCTTCGTGCCAAATTTCATGGTTCTAGGTGAACGGGAAGTACCCTATAGGTTTTTGGTCCATGGCAAGATAAAAAAATATTTTTTCTGTGAATAAACTACAAATTTACGGTTTTCGGATTTTTTCCTTTACTTGTACTATAAGACCTTGCTTCTCACCCATGGTTCTAGGTCAACGGGAAGTACCCTATAGGTTTTGTGTGCATGTGATTCCCTTGGAAAATTGAAAAAAAATAGACATAAACAGCTGTAACTTTTGATTGCGTTGACTTAGAAGTTTGATTTATGTCGAGGCTTCAAGAGGTTACGAGCCTGCGTATATGATGTGAATATCAACTCGATAACCCTACGCGTTTCTGAGAAAAGTGGGCGGACAGACGGACAACAAAGTGATCCTATAAGGGTTCCTTTTTTCCTTTTGAGGTACGGAACCCTAAAAATCAGAGTGCTATGCCCTGTGAATGAGCCCCAAAAATCAAATTTGTGCGCATTAAGGTTTCAGAGTAATTCGAGAAAATAACATTTCGCTGCAGTAACGTCTGAAAACGTTACTGCAGCGACATGGTTTTTACCTATTAGCCCTAGAAAGTTTTGAAATAGCTTAAAAGGTAGCTTATATTTGAGCATTTTATTGGCCAAACAGCGACATTTGTGCGCCCTGTGGTTTTTGAATTTTGTTTCGCAGAAGGAAGTAGCGGAGCGAATCAGGGAGGAAAACCCTCAAGCAGAGCCGCTCCGCCGGCGGACCGGAAGAAGGCGACCGCTTGATGGAGACTAGCTAGGTGATGGTAGGAGCAGAACCACCCCAGCATTGTACAGGTCTCCAACTGGGACGGACGCCCTAAATACTCCAGGACATGCCTCGCTCCTTCAAGGGACAATAAGAAGGATACGTCCAAGACGGATGTTCACTAGGGTGGGTCGATTTTTTCAAATGTCGAAAACTAAGTACGGGTAGGTCTCAAAAGTTGCATTGGGTGATTATAATTATAAAATAATTATCAAAAAAAATATTGCATATAACTTTTAGCCCTCTACCGGTACCTAAACAAAACGAAAAAAGCTGATTTTCGACTCCACTTCCCATTTGATTTACTTGTACGTATTACTACTTTCACTGCCTAAATTGTACTTTTTTGTAACATGGTATCATCTTTTAAGTAATAAGCGAGATTGCCACTTCGTGGAATTATTATAGAGCAAGGTAGATACACTCGCATTTGACCAAAATTCCTTGATTTTCGCAGTACACTCGTAACCTTGACTCGGAAAAATCACTATTATTTTTGTTCAGTTTTGAAAGTGTTTACATAATAGATATTATATGCGTTATAAAACGGCTCATTCTGGCTGTGTTTCCAGTTAAATAGAAAAGAAATTGGCCTTGAGTGTGTGTCAAACTCGTACTTTCTCAGGACGAGTTCAGAAGTGTTAAAAACTCGAAGTGACGTAAACTGTCCTACCTTTGAAACACCCATTGTATGATGAAAGATTTTAGTAGTTTAGTACTAAAAGTAGCGCTTGCCAACTCCCATAGAGTACACTATAGAGTATTATAAATGCTCTAAGACTTCACCACAGACTGCAGTTCACGCAGTTCGTTATAAACCTGTTTATAGTATTAAATTTGACTTGTCTAAGTGCTTATTTTGTAAGCCTAAAGAAATAAAGTTATTGAGTTTGAGTTTTGAGTTTCACCTAAGGTTTCACCCATCGACATTATACCCAGTAGACTCCTAATACCTATTTATTCGCTATGCAAACAAGTCTGTCAACCAACGGAGGTGTGCGGGCGCGGGGAAGTGAGTGCTTATTGGTCCGTTCAAGGTTACGACAAATCATAAACATAATTAGGGATGGGGTACTTAGTTTCAATGAAAGCAATAATCGATACTTGTCACAAGGTAGGTATATTTACTAGTAAGTATTTAACGGCACTTTTGCCCGACTGCGCCATGGCAAAGATTTTAACACTAATATTATGGTGTAGGTACATTACATACACATAATAATAGCCTAAGCATACTGAAATAAGATGTAAGTAGGTAGTCACGTTAAGCTTCTAAGTTTATGTATTGTTTATTCTCTTGCATCAAGCAAACAGACTAGGTATGTATTCTATTAATTATGTAAATCACCCACTGAAACTAAATAAATAACTAGCTTATATCCGCGATATCATGGAGAACAATTATGTCGATCAGTGAGTCAGTAAAATAATCGGGTGAAAAATATTAGGGTTAACATTTAAGTAGGTACTTTATATTTAGATAGATACCATGTAGCAATGTAACGGTGAATATTATTCAAATCGATTTTTACATAATTATTTATAATTAGTCCTGTATTGTAATAAACCCATATCGATATTCTGATCACTACCCGGCCCGGAACGGCACATCACTACTTGCACGCGCCTTGTCAGAGAAAAAAGGAAAGCAAATATAAAATTGGTTAACAAAGAAAGGGATGCACCGTTGGTGACGTCGACCGGCCAACCAAATTAAGTTGATCTCCATCAAAACTAAATGAATTAGCTTTAGTCTGTTTATGAAAGAAATCAGTGTAGGTACCTGTGAAATGTTATATTCCAACGTTTTTAAAATTTGAGGTCTTGCTCTGTTTTCCACACCATTTTATACTACAAGGAGCCATTATGATATTTTATTATAGATAATGCTGTGTGAATTGTCCAGCATTATTTATTTATTTTATTTATATTTATAATAAATATACATGTCTACTAAATATACATGTCTGTCTACTATTATGATGATTTTATTATGATATTTTTCGTAAGCGAGCGCAGAGATGTTTACGGGTCACTGATCCGGTCATTACTGGCCGAACGTTAGAGGGCGTGGTTTAATATATGATCTATTTTCCTAATGTGTTACCTGAAAGCGTTCTCCCTATATTAGGAGTCTACTGGGTATAATGTCGATGGTTTCACCCATAAAACAAAGAAGAATCAGACACTGGCAAGTCGAGCGAAAAGCAAGCGGCGCCAAAAGAAAAAAAAAAGTTTCAATTTCATTCAATCATTCAGTAGAATGAAATAACCTGAAAAAACCAAGAAGAAAACTTTGTTGTGTTTGGTTGAGTTGTGGTTAATTTTGGTGGAGTATATTATTGTACCATGGGTAGATAGATCTATAGATTGTGGCTATCATGAATATTTAATCTTAATTCTAAGCTCTGTGGTGAGTGACTATTAAAACCGATGATTAAAACAAACAAAATTGTTGTTGTATACAAAGTTGTATGTTGTTTTTACAAATTAGAAAACGATGGCGAGTTATTTGCCGATGAGCGATGATAGTTCCAGTGTGATGGCTGATGAAAAGGTTCACGTATTGATTCAAGATAAATCCGAAGCGACTAGCTCGGAAAAAGTAGTGGAAGCTAAAGTGATGAAAAGAGCTGATACAGCAGAAGAGGTGCCACAAAAATTTCAGGATAAAGCACCTGTGGAACTTATTAAATACATAGAAAAGTTTGTTATCGTAACACTTGTAAGAGACCTATGTTATACTGGATTTGTTCATTCCATTGATCCCATATCATATAGGTAACTATAATATTTCTAAGCATAGATACATTTTACTGTATGCTCCCGCTTTGCAAGTTACAATAGTGATCAAACTGCAGGAAATAACTAAAATTTATAACAAATAATTAAATATTGATTTTGACTTATAGAAATTATTCATAGATAAACTTTATTTCAGCATCATCCTATCAGTTCCAGTCCCTGAAGAAGAAGAAGAAGAAGAAAAATTTAAAACTATTTTGATTCATGGTAGTGCTGTGAAGAAAGTAGATATTACACAAAACAAACAAAGTATCAAACCCCCGGAGCGAAGACAAATTGACAAAATAAGTACTGCTGATTTAGAACTGAAGAAAGCTAAACTCTTATCTTGGTTGAAAAAGAATTGTCTTACTGTAAAAGTAGACCAAGATACCATCCATTTTGCAGGTGTCATTCTGTTACCTCCCTACGAGGATAAAGATATTTGCACAACAAATCCAGTTGTAGCTTTAGA
Source organism: Eupithecia vulgata (assembly GCA_946478455.1). NCBI lineage: Eukaryota > Metazoa > Arthropoda > Insecta > Lepidoptera > Geometridae > Eupithecia > Eupithecia vulgata. Next base: position 11,658,442 of record OX297867.1, read on the forward strand.
AATTAAGAAACTGATTGCTAGAATGCCTCCTGATTATGTACCTACCTAAACATATAATAATTTGATTTTGTTCGACGACCTCTGTGGCGCGGTGGGCGAAGGTCCGCCTGCGACGCAGGAGGTTGCGGGTTCGATTCCCGCCTCGGGACAAATGTGTGTACGATCTGCAGACATTTGTTCAGGGTGTTCTGGTCGTTTTCTATGTATAATAAAAAATATCTATCTAAGTATTGTATTGTATTATGTATATCAGTTATCTAGTACCCATAACACAAGCTCTGCTTAGCTTGGGGCTAGATAACGCTGTGTGAATTGTCCAGCATTATTTATTATTATTATCCATTTTGCAGGTGTCATTCTGTTACCTCCCTACGAGGATAAAGATATCTGCACAACAAATCCAGTTGTAGCTTTAGAAATTAAGAAACTGATTGCTAGAATGCCTCCTGATTATGTACCTACCTAAACATATAATAATTTGTTTTTGTTCTATTGATAACTTTTTAATTTTACAAGTGAGTGAAGTAAAAAAATCATGTGGCCAAACTGACAGGATCTTCAATAGACATGCATTGTATGCACACAACACAAAAGTATATTATTATTATTATGTACAAGTACAATCCTAAGTCAGATCATTGTAGTTGTCAACATATTGACTGAGATGGCAATTACATTTTGATTGACTTCATGCGAGACTTTTATTATTCCCTTTTTGGCTAAAACTGAATTTACTTGACACCTTAGTTTTAGGTCATTCACATCATCACATTGATGTAGTCCATAATCTTAATTGACCTACTGGGTGAAACTTTTAAATTCTATGAGTAGGTACTAGCTGCTCCCCGCGGCTTCAAACGATTTTTTCAAGTAGCTTATGTCTGTCCCCGGGAACGGGATACCATCTACCTCCTTGCCAAATTTTGTTGAGATCCATTCCGCCTTTTAGGCATGAAAAGGTAACAGACAGAGTTACTATTAATTATTAGTGAATTCTGACTTGACGTGCTTGCGAGTGAAGCGTGTAGCGTACTTACTCTACCTTCTAAATAAATAAATTATGCGCCCGCGCATTCAAAGACATAGTATGCGTTTGAACACGGACAGTGTGTCCGTGCGTTTGATTGAACGTCAACATTCGAACAGTCGCCTAGTCGTCGGTTGCTGCGCAAGAGTGACGCCGCGCCGCCGGGCAGCGCGGATGATTCATTTCTTTATTATTTCAACACGCCCTTGGACTATAACAAAATAATTTTCTGGGCGTTTAAATCGTGTTTTATAGGCTTTATAACTGCCTCCATTCATCAGAAATTATGTAATTATTTTCGGGAAGCTTGCGTACTATTTTATTCCGAAGACGCGCTCTTTGGTAGACATCTATCTAATAGTACGTATGAGCTAACTGGTAGGTATGTAAACCTACGTTACGTATATTCAAGATAAGACAACATTTTATTGTTTTGTGGTTTCAATACTTGTTGAGTCAGTGTGGCAGCAACAATGAATAAAAGGATACAGTATTTGGCTGGTTGTTGCGGTAAGTAATCAACATTTACATCATTTTGTTTATCTAAGTGAAACTTTTATTATCAACTAATTAATAACATGAACTGGCACCTATAGTATCTACTTAATAAAGTACCTACCTTAAAGTCATTTAAAACGGGATATTTACCATGATTCGATTTTTGAGTTTTCCAATATTTCGGCACGTGTCCGTGATGGTAGCGTACACATAACCGAATTCACGTTTGTTGTTATGCCTAATATATAGCGTGTATATAGAGTATAATTAGTGTAAAAGTAAAATAAATAGCGCCTCCTTGGTTTAAGAAATAATGACCATTGTTTGTGGGTACGCCAGCATAACGTTATGCTAGCGTACACACGACCGTTCTCAAAAACGGCTTATACTATAGCAACAAAATTTATACACAATTTAGAGTATAAATAGCGTTTCAGCTATGCAAAATTTCATAATGATTGCTCTCATAGGAACAGAGATATGGAACAAGACTATAAAATAACACATGAGCTGGCGTTATGCTAGCGTACCCATTAAAAACCGAAATACCTAGTTCCTATAGAAAACGAGGTTCTCTTAATGTAAATGTTATATTTATAAATAATGTGTGAAATCCTCCTTCTCCCAGTAGTCATACTTTATGGAAATTCGTAATCAAACACTAACGCCAGCTTAGGTGTTATTTTATAGTCTTGTTCCATATCTCTGTTCCTATGAGAGCAATCATTATGAAATTTTGCATAGCTGAAACGCTATTTATACTCTAAATTGTGTATAAATTTTGTTGCTATAGTATAAGCCGTTTTTGAGAACGGTCGTGTGTACGCTAGCATAACGTTATGCTGGCGTACCCACAAACAATGGTCATTATTTCTTAAACCAAGGAGGCGCTATTTATTTTACTTTTACACTAATTATACTCTATATACACGCTATATATTAGGCATAACAACAAACGTGAATTCGGTTATGTGTACGCTACCATCACGGACACTTTCGGCACAGTTTCATGCGCCATGATCACGGAAGAACCACGGAACGGATCAGTTCTTCCGTGATCATGGCGCATGAAACTGTGCCGAAATATTGGAAAACTCAAAAATCGAATCATGGTAAATATCCCGTTTTAAATGACTTTAATGTTAATAACCATGATAGTTTTAAAAGTTTTAAAGTACCTACCTAGCTAGTAGGCACATACATCTATAAAGATAGATCTATAATAAATAAAATAAATAATAATAATGCTGGACAATTCCCACAGCATTATCTAGCCCCAAGCTAAGCAAAGCTTGTGTTATGGGTACTGTGTAGATGATAACTGATATACACAATACTATACATAGATAGATATTTTATATTATATACCTACATATAGAAAACGACCAGAACACCCTGAACAAATGTCTGCAGATCGTACACACATTTGTCCCGAGGCGGGAATCGAACCCGCAACCTTCTGCGTCGCAGGCAGACCTTCGCCCACCGCGCCTCATCGGTCGTCAATCGTCACATTCTATTTAATTTAGACACCTGGACCGTGTTTTATAATATAAATTAGAAAAGAAAGCAAGGTTACGGTGTTTTATTTAACACATCTACCTATCTACTAACCATAAATAATAATACCATATTCTTTGTGTATGATAAAATGATAGTACTTAGAGGTAATTCACACAGCATCAATCAAAAAGCCCGAAGCTAAGCAGAGCTTGTGTAATGTTTTAATTAGGTAGGTACTCACTAGATTACTGATTATTTAAGGTATTAAAAGGCTTGTTTATATTTCAGCTGCGGTAGCATTCGTGTTCACTGGAGCCACGTTAGCTTGGTCATCGCCAGCTATCCCTAAGTTCAAGAGTGGGGAAGCAAACATAGACATTTCAGATGTAAGAATATACCTACATAGGTATTCTACCTACCTATTGAAAGTAGTTAAGTCTTGTCCCAGTAGTCTTGTGCACAGAAATAGTGGGACAAATGTTGTCCTAGTAGGTACTGTATACAGTGTGGAAATTAAACTCAGGCCCTGGAGGGAAACTACTTAAAATCCTTAAGCTAGCTCATTTTACTTAAAGGAGACATTCCTTTATTTTTAAAAAGAAACAAATCTGCATTAAAATATTTTTTTAAACTCGCTTGCTTCGCCCGGGACTCGAACCAACTAAAATTTAAAAAAATAAACACTCTTTATTTTATTATACTAATCGGTAGTATTAATATTCAGGATAAAGTTTCTGTAACAAACATTTGGTCTTAAAAATAAAAATAATCGTTAAATCTAACATCAACTTTATTTTACTATCAATTTTGTAACACTTAAATTATTTAACTGATAAATTGTTCGAAATGAGCCCCGTCGTTCCGGCTACACAACATTAGTCGCCGTTGAAATTCATTTCTTGTAGCCTTCAGCAAAGTGTTGTGGTGTATGCCCCTGATAACATTTTCTACCGCAATCCTTAGCTCTTGAACGGTTTCATAGCAAGTTTCATAAACAACATTTTTTACATGACCCCATAAAAAGAAGTCCATGGGCGTCAGGTCTGGACTTCTTGCAGGCCATCTAATCGTGTTGTGTTGGAGAGATAACAGAACTGTTACGTGTCTTTTACTTGTTAAAAGTGAACAGTAACCAAATATTTTTTAGAGAAACTTTATCCTGAATATTAATACTACCGATTAGTATAATAAAATAAAGAGTGTTTATTTTTTTAAATTTTAGTTGGTTCGAGTCCCGGGCGAAGCAAGCGAGTTTAAAAAAATATTTTAATGCAGATTTGTTTCTTTTTAAAAATAAAGGAATGTCTCCTTTAAGTAAAATGAGCTAGCTTAAGGATTTTAAGTAGTTTCCCTCCAGGGCCTGAGTTTAATTTCCACACTGTATAACTACAGCACAGAAATACTGGGAATAAGCGAAGTCTTGACACTAGCGCTGTACTTTTTGCTGTAGGTTTAATAAGTCTAATAGAAATTTCGAAGTTGCTCTTTGTCTTGGCTACCAAGAGCAATTTAATTAAGCGTTTAATAAAATAATCACAACACTATTAGCTTGATATAAACTTGTCTGTGCTATTAGGTACCTATAAGACAAAGGCATTGATTAAAAGAAGGTGGATGGTGGATCAAAAACAACGCAAAAATAATAACATAGCTTTTCGTAGTTTTCCTATTATTCCAATTCAGGTGGCCAAACGATGTCTGGGTCAATAAAGTATTGGCTTAAAACTGACTAGTTAATTATGTTAGGTTTCAGTTTTATTTGGCGTTTTCACTGTTTGTTTCGCATTGACTGTAAGTTCCTTCCTAGGTTTGAAAGGCAAAATACTTCTTGGGAGTATGTTGCTAGTATAGAATTAGAATAAAAACGGTCTAAAACTAAAACACTTATTCTATAACTGTACTCTAAGCCAATTCACGGTCGAAACCGAGGGAAGTCGACACCACAGTACTCATTGTGTATTGTGTCGACACGCAGGGAATCGATACCGGGCTAACAAATGAGTATCAATACTGACCAAATGAATAAAAAAATGTTTAGCGTTTTATAAGATAAAATTGGTAGCGACCGTCGTCGCTAGTAAGAACACCTAAAAAACTAGGTAGGTAGGTACCTACTTTAATTTTAGTATAAGTAGGTAGGTAGGTGCACATATCAGGCTTTAAAATTAACTACGTAACGAAACAAATTAAATTAAAACATTGAAACAATTAAACAAAACAAAGTATACTAACGTAATACTTTGTTTTGTTTAATGCTTTATGTATGTTTATTTTCAACTTCAACAGCCTACAATGATCCACTGCTGGCTTTTATCCCAAAATGGCCATATCCCCACGCGCTGGGCATGCGGGTTGGGGATCGCAGCTCGGTGGTAGATCTTTTTTGCAAGAAGCGAAGCCTACCTAGATCTTAATATTTCTAGACACAAACATCATGGGTGGTGTCTCTGCATGGTTTGGGAGCCCTATTCGGTTGCTACTTCGGCCAAGTCCTGAACGAGAAAGTCGGCCGACGACGCACCATCTTCAGCTCATCTGCCCCAGCCTTAATAGGTGCGGTAGGTACGTTACATAAATAAATAAATGCTGAGGGACGAGAGGGAATTCTATGGGGACAATCCACAAAGCATACTCGCTTGTTGAATGGCGGTTGCTGCGGCAGCAGCGTAGGCTGTAGTTAGGTAATTAGGTATCTACTTTAAGAACTGACCACTCTATAGCCCGGCCACACGCTCCGTCTTACTTGCAAGCATGCTTGCACAATTCAGTTTGCGCAGATAAACCAGTAGTTTAGTTTGCACGTGTTCACTTGAACTTGTGCTTGTGACGCCGGTCATTCAAGCCGCGCTTCATTCCGTTAACGTATACTCGTATTTTCTTCGCGTTGTTTCTTTGTATGTTACTTTTTATCAGCAAACAATATGAACGCCTTATTATCTAATAAATCACCACGGAACATAAAAAATAAGTAAATCACCTTAAAATCTCGTCTGTTAGGGACATCGTGCGTAACACCGAAATAAAAACTAATTTAACGTCTCCGTACCTACTGACAGTTAGTTTTGCGCAGTCACGTTTGCAAGAGCTTACTTGCACGTGTGACCATACCCGTCATTTAGGTATCATAACCTCACTGCGTAAGCAAGACGGAGCGTGTGGCCGTAGCCCGTAGATTGCATAATCATAACTGCACAAACTGCGCTGCGTATAAGCAAGACGGAGCGTATATGGCCGGTAGCCCGTAGATTTCATAAGAGCCGACAACGGAAACCTACTAGAGGAAGTCAGGCAGCAGATTCCTTACTTATTATTTATTAGCTATACTGATTTAACACCTCCAATACGCCTGTCAAGCATGGTATGACTAAACTCGCCTAGTTTGAAGGAGGCATGTCAAACGCTACCGATATGGCCTGCCCACTCACTAATTCTTCTTAGTGAGGGGGTAGGCTATATTTCGCGAAGAACCGACAGCTGGGGTAAACGTGTTCTTGAGTGGAGACCACGACTCTGTAATCGTAGTGTGGGACGCCCTCCGGCAAGGTGTGATGACGACCTGCGAAAGACTTCAGGCAGATGCTGGATATGCTGGATGGCGCTACGGCGCTCATTAGATCTTTGACCAGCAGTGGACTAACATAATTATTAATAAAATAATGGACTGATTGGTAATGATGATGTTCGTTCAGCAATGAACGTATGTTCTTATACTGATGTGGACACAAACAACACCCAAACCAGGAATCAATATATAAACGTCCTGCAACGGTATTCGAACCCGCAACCTCCCGTCACAGAATCTCGCCTGCTGTGTCACATCACAGAGGTCATCGTTACACTTTATGATGTGTAAGCTAGGTAGGATTGGCAAGTCGCGGGTTGCGGATGATGATGATGATGAATCTGAGTAGGTGAGCCAAAGGTTGTGTCTTGCTATTTTGATTTGTGTAAAGTCAAGCTACTTATGTTATTTCATTACCTCAAGATTTTTCCTCAAAGATTTTTATTATTTTTTCAGAGCATTATGATTTTCACTAAGATAGTTGAGCTATTGTATGTCGCTAGATTTCTGATGGGAATTGCTACGGGAATTATCGCAGTGGTAAGAATGAAAACTATCGCTAATTAATTAAATTAATATAAAAAAATATTAACACTTCTTATACTCTGTTTGTACGTTATACTGCCCTCACGAAACCTGTACATAAATAATGCTTTGCAGAGATATTATTTATTTTGTATTAGAATAGAATATACTTTATTGTACTAAATCTTTACATAGGCGAGCATAATGCTAGATAGCATTCTCTACCTGCTAAGTCTAACCTTAGGGTAGTGTGGACAACAATTTTATTTTAGTAGAAAAACCAGATATATAAATAATGTAGGTACTTATACCTGGCATAGATAAATACACATAAAAACAAAATAAATATACTAATTACAATAACACTTGCAAAATAACGTATTTAAATTAATTATAAATATAATTACGTACCTACCGAATTATTCATTAAATGTCTAAAACATCTAGGAGTATTTTCTCAGAATCAGTCATCCATCATGCATTCATGCCCTTGTTTCAGGTAACAATGATATACGTAACAGAAATATCAGACAAAGAAATAAGAGGCTCTCTTGGCATGGTGGTCCAAGTGATGAACAATTTCGGAAGCCTTATGATATACAGCATAGGACCGTTTGTGTCTTACACAAAATTGAACTGTATAATACTGGCAATACCGATAGCATACGTCCTGCTATGTTCTTGGATACCGGAGTCTCCATATTACCACTTGAAAGATGGGAGAGTCGAAGCGGCTAGGAGGGAATTTACTAGATTGAGAGGTGCGACGGATGAGAAGGTAATAAAATCTATAGTACCTAATATTAGCGGTCCGCCCTGGCTTCGCACGGGTAGGTATTTAATTTTTTGTCATTTTTCCAATGTTTATAATACATCTTAGCCTATTCCGGACTAAGATAAATCCAACAAATCAAAAACCATGAAAATCGGTCCCATCGTTCTGAGTTATAAATGGTGTAACACGACTTTGTTTTATATATACATACATTATTTAGATTATAAATTTGAAAGTAGCTCTGTCTGTTACCTTTTGACGCCTTAACGGCTGAATGAGTTTTAATGAAACTTGACAGGGAGGTTAATCGTATCCCGGGCCGTATCCGACATAGGCTACTTGAAAAGCGCGTGCGAAGTCGCGGAATGCAGCTAGTATGACATTAATAATCCTGGCAAAAACTACATATTTTACACCGTAACAGTAAGAATGTATATTTTTAAACAAACGTAACAGCAATTTCTTTTTTTTATAACATGACTCGATGTAACTAAAAACTTTATTTATTTTATTGAGTTTCACTGTCCGAGTTAACAGGGACACCGTCAGTGGGGACAACAGGAATAATTTTTAATTGTTTTATCGAGTTCCGCTGTCCTCGTTAACAGGTAAACCGTCAATGGGGACAACGGGCATAAATTTTAATTAAATAAATAATGTTAATTATTTTTATTATGTTCCGTTGTCCCCATTGAAAGGTGACCGTGTCAATGGGGACAGTGTGGCGGGAATACATCATTTTACACACCATCGCCTGGCTCAAAGTGTGCAGCAGAGCCTGTGTTATGGGTAATGTACTGGTATACATTACTTAAATGCACTCAGTGACTGTATAAATCATTTGACGCGTCGGAAATCGAACCCGCATCGCAGGCGAACATGCGCCCTTTGCGCCCCTGAGGCCATCAATGCTGCAACGTTTCAAGATTCATTTTTTTTGGCAGAGACGATCCGTACTTCCTGATTTTATTCATTTTATATATTTTCAGTGGATAGACGATGAAATGGCCGTGATACGGGCCCACGTTAAAGAAAGTATGGAAAATAAGACTACCACTATCGAATTATTTACCAATGTCAAGTATAGGAAAGCATTACATATTGTTGGAGGTAAGAGTTACAAATATAATTTGATTGTGTTGGAAAATAATAAACCATCTACAAATTCCTTAGCATTCACACAGTTTATTAAGTTTTTCGGGGCAAAACTTAAAAAAAAATACTATGCCACCACCTCGCGATCATTCTTCATACATTGACACAAGAATTTTCCAAACCGGTTCTAAATTGCCGCAGAAATCGATGAAAAAACATGAAAACGAACATAAAAAAATACATACAGCCGAACAAAAACTTCCTTCTTTTTACAAAACTTCCTTGATTTTCGTTTCGTTTGAGCTAAAAGTGGTTAAAAATTAAAGTTATTTTTATCCCATAGGAACTGATTTATAGTATAAAAAGTTTTATTCCAGACCTACAAGTAGGTACCTTTACGTAAAATTTCAGCCCGTTCATTAGTTTTGGCGTTTTGGTTTAAACGTCCAAACTTTCGCATTTATAATATACTAGCTGTCCGCCCCGGCTTCGCACAGTTATATTCTATAGCCTATGTTTATCAGGGATAATGTAGAATTATAATGGGGAAAGTTTTTTAATCGGTCAAGTAGTTTTGGAGCCTATTCAATTCAAAGACACAAACAACTTTTTCCTCTATAATATATTATTATTATAGAAGTGTGATAGAGTGACGAATTCTTAACTTCATTTGACCTCGTGGCGCAATTGGTAGCGCATTCCTTTACTGAGGGAAGGCGGGTTCTAGACCCGTCTACCTACCCGGGATATTATTTGATTTTTTTTTAAACAAATTTCGCATGAAATCTAAATCAACTTTGGCTCTAAACTATAAAGGAAGGTTTTTATTTGCACTAAGATTAATAAACTCTTAATTATTAATCTTAGTGCAAATAAAAACCTTGCTCTGCTCTGGGGATTATGCAACATTATCTAGCCCCAAGTTAAGCAGAGCTTGTGTTATGGGTACTAGATAACTGATATAAATAATTTAATACAATACATACATTAAGTAGGTACCTACTTATAAAGATTTTCTGTTATACATAGAAATGCTCAGAACACCCAGTAAGAAATATATGCAGATACCTAATCACTCTGAAATTTACCATAACTGGTATAGTTATAGTGGTATACATCTATGTACCTAGGTAATCTGCAACTGTTACACAAGTCTTAGTGCTACTATTTTTGAAAAAAAAAAAAAAATGGTGGAAACATTTTTATTGGTTTGTGTATTATTTTTAAGTCCACATTGTAATCATTATTATTATAACTGTTTGTTTCCTAAATAAATAAAAACATAAAACATAGTTAAGGTAGGTAGGTACCTGCCTACAGACTGCCAAAAGACAAAGATGGAGACAGCTCCATCCTTGTCTTTTGCCAGTGACATTGCCCACAGCTGGGCTTAAGCCTGTCCTATTGTCCAGGTCCGGTACTGAACGGCTGATGATGATGACACCTAGGTAATTAATTGTGGTAACTGATAAACGCCTCGATTACATAACAAAATGATCGTCTCTGTAAAGTCTACACGTCAATGCCAATAAACGGCTATCATTTGCTTATCTTTGCACTACATTATAATTTATTTACATACTCGATAAAACACAAATTTTGTTCTGATGTTGATTACAGAAAGATACGAAGTAGGAAGCGTAATGTATCTATCTAATATCTATGCCATACATTGTGTTGTTACCTACATTTTTGTAGGAATCGAGACATCATCGAATATGACGTAATAACTGGTTCATATCTCTAGCTTAGAACTAAGATTTTTATTTTTTGTTTATTCATTCATCAAATCAGATAACAATCGAAATAAGACACAAAGTACTATTACAATTTGGATCTAGATTGAAATCAATTAAGTGAACACGATAATAGTAATGGTGCATGCATTCGATTTAAAATACCCGATAATACGTATCAAATAATCTCATACTTTTCTCATCTACTGCAGAGTTGCAAAGACGAATAGACGACCTCTGTTGTGCGGTGGGCGAAGGTCTGCCTGCGACGCAGGAGGTTGCGGGTTCGATTCCCGCCTCGGGTCAAATGTGTGTACAATTTGCATACATTTGTTCAGGGTGTTCTGGTCGTTTTCTATGTATAAAAAATATCTATCTATGTATTGTATTATGTATATTAGTTATCTAGTACCCATAACACAAGCTCTGCTTAGCTTGGGGCTAGATAATGCTGTGCGAATTGTCCAGCATTATTTATTGATACTAATATTATAAAGAGGGATGATTTGTTTGTTTATTTGAATAAACTACTGGACTGATTTGAAAAATTCTTTCTCCATTAGAATCCTACATTATCCCTGATAATGTTCATCATCATCAGCCTATATTTGTCCACTGCTGGACATAGGCCTCCCCTAATGAGCGCCATAGCGCCCTGTCTTCAGCTTGCCGCATCCAGCATCTGCCAGCAGTCTTTCGCAAATCGTCATCCCACCTGGTCGGAGGGCGTCCTACACCACGTTTGCCGAGTCGCGGTCTCCACTCAAGAACACGTACTAATAATGTTAATAAATAATAATAATGATGATAATGTTATGGCTATAGAATATACCCGTGCGAAGCCGGGGCGGACCGGTAGTAACAAATAATTTATAATAAATAACAGGCCATTATTATCTACCCGCGGCTTCACACGCTTTGTTTAATGTTATTTCTTCCATGAGCACTGTTGCATGTGAAAAAAGTACCTTGTTTAGTCCACGCGCTATTGAACCTTATGTATTTATTACACAGGACTCAAAATGCTACAATATCTGACGGGAATCCTCGTGATCCAGTCATTCTTAGAGGTGATCTTCAGACAGAGCAGCTCAGTGTCAGGGCCCCTCGCTAGCATTGTGTATGGATTCTTACAATTGGCAGCCGGTGAGTTCCTTGACATTACAATCGAAACTATTTGTGTTAGCGAATCAGTACTTCTTTTACCCTTCAAATACTCACAATAAAATAGTCAAACTATATTGAGGTGCAAGAAAGTTGTTATGAAAGTAGTACCCTACAAAAAATGCCTGTACTAGATTTGTGCCAATGCATAGGTACTATAAGTATTGTATAATATTTTACTATAAAAACTATCGTAGTTTGACGAATTCATTACGGAGAACCATACTATTGTATAAGGATTCGGCGACAGCTGCTCGCAACTTCAATTCGTAAATTATTGTTCCGTAATTACCAAAAATTATGATTGAAAACTTTTCGGTATTGTGTTGTTATTCTGTAACTATGTTCCTCATCAAACAAAACGTAAGATATTGTTGTTTTTAATTAAACAAATAGGACGAATACATGTAATTTTCGACGTAAAAATATGCAAAATCAAATTTCATTACTTGTGCATTTAAGAAAAAAACAACCAGCGACCTAGATTAATACTATTTGAATACAAAAAACAACATGATATGGTGGAAATATGCTCGAATTACAAATCATTTTGGTAGTCGTTTGTTTGTATGGGCAAATCATCATCCGCAGAAGAAATCTTACAAAGAGTTAAAGAACTCTTGACCACCTCTTGACGCTTTAGAAATGATGCATAACTAATTTGGCAAATATGGCCCGACTGATACTGTAGCTCAAAGTTAAAATAAATTAGCGCATAATCGATTAAGTATTCTTCGCATTGATAGATACAATAAATTATTTTTGCAGCACAACAATTAAAGCGTTCATCCTTTTGTCATAGTTGAATAAATATAGCTCTTTTCTTGTTCTCGTATATTTTAGTCGTCTAACAATGCGCTTTTGTTATCACTATCGCTGATAACAATGATAACTGCGATTAAAATTGGCATTGGATGTTATTGACGCCTGTAAGTTCTTTCAGTCAAATAGATACATACATACATATGCTTAGCAACATCATTATTGTATCGTCATTTATCAATAATATCTTGAATATCGCTAAATAAATAAAATACCTATGCTAATAGGCAGGGCCGGCCGGACATCTAGGCGCCCGCCCCGGGCGAGTCATAAATTTGGCGCTCTCTTAGAAATTTGCTCCAACTCAACTCTTCCCGTGGGTGTCGTAAGAGGCGACTAAGGGGCATACACCGGGGGGCAGAATAGATCTACCACCGAACTGCGATCTCCAACCCGCATGCCCAGCGTGGGGTTATGGGCATTACCCCTCATAAGATAAAAAAATCAGGAGGGGAGGCCTGAGTCCAGCAGTGGACCATTATAGGCTGTTGAGGTTATTGCTTGCAAATATACGTAAAAGTTTACGAGGATGTATGGATGGATGTTTTTGACTCTCTCGCTTTTGGAACCGTACGGGTTCCAAAAGCGAGAGCAAGCAAAAAAAAAACACAACTGCTGAATCGCCTTGGGGGTAGTCCGACCTTCAACCCTTACAACAGCAAGTATAAGAGCCGTGAATATTTTTTTTCGGGAAAGAAGGGACCTTTTATTTTAAAAGAAATAATAGCGATCAAGCCCCGAAAATAACAAAGTATCTAGTGAGATTTTATCATAAGAAAATTCTTCTAAAATGTTGTTTTTCTGCAGGTATATGCGCAACATTTCTCACACGCTACGTCGGCCGAAGAATCCTTATGTTCACATCATGCCTCGGAGTCTCCGTATCAATGACCATCCTAGGCACCTACTTCTACCTCCAAGACACCGCCAAAGTCAGCCACGAAACCCTAGCATCACTAGCCGCTTTACCATTGATAGGTATTTTAGGTTTTAACATATTCTATGCCAATGGTATAGGGAACTTACCCTATGTTATGCAAGCAGAGTTATTCCCAGTAAATGTAAAAGCTGCTGCATCCAGTTTAGCCACAATGTTTGCATGTATTTTAAGCTTTATCGTTACAAAATGCTACCAGAATGTCAAGGATACTTTCGGCCACTACACTGTGTTTTGGAGTTTTGCACTAGTCGGCTATACGGGGTTATTGTTTATTTACTTCTTCGTGCCAGAAACGAGAGGCAAGACGTTGGAAGAGGTGTTGGATAAGGTTCAAGATGTGGGTAAAAGTGCTGAAGAGGAATCTTTGAGAACTGAGGTTGTTAGCGAGAAACAGGAACTTTAGTTATAAAGCAATCACATTACCTTTTTTGAATAATTTAACTAGGTCAATTACTGAAAGAAAGTTCACTAAAATCTATACTAATATTATAAGTTAATATGAAAGTAACTCGTCTGTTACCTTTTTACGGCTATACGGCTGAACGGATTGTAATGAAATTTGGCAGGGACGTAAATAGTGTCCTGGGACGGACTTAGGCTACTTGAAAAGCGCGTGCGAAGCCGTGGACAGCAGTTACTCTAAATATAAGTGAATATTACTTCCATAAATTGTAGTATAATAAGGATCTCATACGAGGCTGTAATAAAGTGCCATGTGATGTTATATGCATTTTCAAATAAATTCATTAAATATATTATTATGTTGAATTAATATATTCGTCTAAAACAATACGGATGTTATATATTTTTGTATTGTAGATATTAGAGTGCGTGATATAATAAAAGAACAAATTGTGACTATATAATTGTAATCTGAATAAAAATAAGCGATACATATAACCGGAAAACCTTTTATTATTGTACAGATAAATACCACTGTAAAATTGTAAGTAAATCTACAATACAGTTGATAGCCTTACACAACAGTAACTAGGCTAATTACTTTTGTACGATGGCTATTATATTGGAAGTAAGTTGATACTAGCCTTTCAGTCGACACTAAACTTGACAGTAGCTATGGGTATGGTTAAATTCGCTTGGTGTTCCCGTAGGAGTATAGAGGGGCGAAGGGGGTTTCTACTGGCTCGTCGCCGCTTTCCTCGGAGGCGTCCGATTCGAAAGTGTTGTCTGGGATGTCGTATAGACGGATCAGCGGCTTGTTGGGATCCTTCATGATCAGGTACTTGCCTGTGGACAAAATGAACGATGATGTTTTTGACTATATTCTGCATAAACGTCAACAAAGGTATTTAATGAAATAACTGAATAAAAATAACACAAAACAAGGTAACTGCAAGATAATAATTAAAAGACAAACTTCACAATCCAAAATGGTTCAAATTCGACTTGGATAACAGGCGACGACGGATGAATTAAAGCTTTCAAAACCAAAAATTGTTTAGAAATCTACGTGATCTGATGACATCAGTGTCAAAAAATATTTAACAAGCATATTTCTCTAATTTTGTAAAAGCTTTGTTTCAAAAAATATCTAGGATTCTAGGACCAAATAATATGTAGTCCTTGTCTCATCACTATACACTAGTCAAACTCGATGAGGGATGTTTGTAAACGATTTACTCACTACTTAGCCTACAACTCAATCTGTTGCTGCGTCTTTTCATACGGAATTTACATTACTTGTCTTGTTGTTGTAAGTTTAAGCTTTAGTGTTGTTCCACACGAGCTTGGCTAGTGTCTAAATAAATAATGCTGGACAGCATTATCTAGCCCCAAGCAGAGCTTGTGTTATGGGTACTAGATAACAGATAAACATAATATAATACATAGATAGATATTTTTTATGCATAGAAAACGACCAGAACACCCTGAACAAATGTCTGCAGATCGTACACACATTTGTCCCGAAGCGGGAATCGAATCCGCAACCTTCTGTGTCGCAGGCAGACCTTCGCCCACCGCGCCACGTCATCGTATAGTTACTACATCGATAGGTTACTGACCGTCCTTCTGCTTCATACATATGTCGATAATACACCGCAGGATGCCCCATGCGTTGTCCATGAACAGGTTGATTTGTGCCGCGAACTCGTGCGGCTTGAACTGCTGCGTGCCGAGGATCACATGACGCGCGTTGTCGCGCACCTGCGTTCGGGACACGTACCCGAACTTGATCTGGTCTGAACCGGCTAGGAGGGCCTGAGGAAGAACAATTTGATTTAGAAATAGTTAATACTAGCGACCCGCCCCGACTTCGGTCGCTAAACCTTTAAAATTGTTAGTGTTCCTATATTATATTATGCATGTATTATTCATATAAACCTTCCTCTTGAATCACTACATCTATTTAAAAAAACCGCATCAAAATCCGTTGCGTTGTTTTAAAGATTTAAGCATACATAGGGATAGAGAAAGCGACTTTGTTTTATACTATGTAGTGATGCCCTATGCCAAGGGCGCTATGGCGCTTATTAGGGGAGGCCTATGTCCAGCAGTGGACTAATATAGGCTGATGATGATGATGCCAATAGTTGTACTGGAGTTCGTTTCCACGTAATTATTGCCGTAGTAGATCAGAGCAGATGCCTTGAGAAGTCTGTATCAGAGACCAAGACCTACTTTTGATCGTTGGTGGGCCAAAGGTAATGGTAAAAACTACGTAACCCCACTGACGCACAATAGAGGGGTAAATTTAAAAACATTGGTTCGAAATACTCTTCTTTCGCTGGTTGGTAAGCTGGTTCCAGTCCATCCCAAGGTTGCCTGGAAGAGTTCGCTCATAGCGATAAGTTTGTACTTCGTCTACTAGTAGCAGTTTTTTCTGTACGGTATCTGTGTTTGTGTGGTACAATAAGGTATAATCCATTGGTGGTGTTTTAGGATTACAATACCAGTTAGAAAACAGTGGCATTTTCTTAGCAATTTACCTGTACAGTCCACTTAGCAAGCTTGCAAGAGTTGTTTCTCAACTCATTGGCCAGCACTGCTCCGCGCTGCGTGTCCAGTTTCTGGCGCCACTCGACGCCGTTGGCGACCTTTGAGTCCCACTCGTTGAGCGCCTTGATCGACAGGAATTGGGTTTCGCCTTGCGGACCTTGCATCACGGCGTCGTGCTCGCATCGCGCTACCAGGACCTGGGAATATGGATTTTATTGAATGGAGATGAAATTGACCTAGAACCGAATATAAATGAAATCACTACAATTTATATTTTGATGACTTTTTTCGCTTATGTAATGATTTATTGAATGAGTATATGACAACTTTATACTTACTATTTATCCTATAAAACCTACCATTAAAGTTATAAAACAGTGTAAATGTTCTGGAATTTAAAGTAGACTTTTAGCGCTTTTAATGCCTACGTTCATTATATTCACTCTGTGGTCGCGTCTTTTTATACGAAATTTACATGACTTGTCTTGTTGTTGTAAGTTTAAGCTTTAGTTTTGTGTGGTGATGAATGTTAGATAGTAATGAAAGTGTGATGATAAATCATCATCATCTATTCATTGATATGATTAATAGGAATTTAAAATGTCAATTACTTACAACACCATTGTTTAGGTTCCACTTGCGGTAGCGGTAGCCGACAGACGCAATCTCTCCTTCATCTTCAGACACGAAGGGGTTTGGCTCGGTGAACTTGTACTTAGGCTCGCTAGGTCCCGATTTTAGCACCTGCAAATAAATTACAATTATTAGGGAGTTGGTGTTGTTCCTTGTTCAGAGGGTGAATCAAACTAAGGTGTCTTTCCGATGGCTGGAGGAATTTGAACAGGTGTGCCCTACGATCTCCAGCCTGCATACCCAGGGTTGAGGTTGAGATCATGATAATATCTAATTACCCAATAAGAGCCAAAAGACGTTTATTAGGGGGGGGGGGGGGGCTAAGTCAATCAGTGAACTGGTATAACCTGGTGTTTTTGTGGTATGATTAATGATAATTAACGGAGTGTACGTAACTAGCGCCGTCACCTATTTTATCTAATAATTTCAATTTTTTAATTTTTTTAAAAAGGTTTTTTCAAAATTTTCAATGGGCAGTTTGTGATACCTATTATAAGCTTTTTTTAATGCCTAGTTTTAATTTGTATAGTTTAGGCAGAGATAAGTATTTATTTATTTTAAATTTATTATCGAGGCATTAAAAAAACGCTTATAATAGATATCACAACACAAACTGCCCAGGGGAAGTTTTGAAATAACCGTTGTTCAACGAAATTACAAGGTAAAATAGGTACGTCTTAACTACGCGCAATTGAATTTAGAGTGACGTCTCGTTGACGGTCAGCAGTTAAACTATAACTATAGAATAGTACAGTATGGTGTATGTTAGTACCTGTTGGCTAAAGTTGTGGTTGATGAAGGTGGCCTCGAGCGCGAGGTTGCGCGGAGAGTTGATGGAGGTACCGTCGTCGACCGGTGGCTCGGCAGACGTCTCGTTGACCGTCAGCAGGTCGAATTCCGTGTTGTCGCGTTTGTCGAAGAACAGCTTGTCGCCTGGACAAAACATTTTTTTATACTTGGTCGAAAAAAAATGCTGGACAATTCACACAGCCATCATCTGGTCTAGCCCCAAAAATAGCGTTTGTGCTATGTTCAGCAGATCGTATAAAATTTTGCCACGCGGCGGTAATCGAATACGGACCTTTTGCGCTACTACCTCAGTGGCGCATCGCCGATATAAAGCTAACATGCGGTCTTTTTACTTAAGGAATTTTGTTATAGTGCTAACCCGCACTCTAGGTATCTTTAGAGATTTCTTAGGAAATGAAATAAAGTCCAAGAACAAAGTGTAAGAAATGAAGTAAAGTAAGTTAGGGTGGGGTGCGGGTTCGAGTCCCGCCGAAGTCGAAAATTTTTGAGACTTTTTTCATTTCTTTTTACTTAATCCTTAAAATCAGGGATGCAGCTGCAGTGTACGAGATACGTTTTGTGCGTGTTAGAGGACAGTGTACAGTGCGACTCGCTCCGCTCGCGACGTGAAACCTTAGTCAAAGATTTCACAGCAGATGAAACTGAGATTATGATATAACAACTCACCAATCTTCTCGATAACTATATCCCAAGAGTAGTTGGAGCGAGTGCAGCACATGATTGTAGCTAGAATCGTGTCCGTGGCATACACCGTGCCAGTCGTCTTACTTAGCCGACGGATAACAGGGTCGTCTGTAGTCGTCACCTGAAATGTTCAAAAAGAAATACAATTACTACATTTACAAAAAGTCTCGCCACAGGACAGGATAAATTAAAAAAGTACCAAAGAATATACATAATTTCCACCGATGATGGCACTCCATCCAAAGGGCAATTTAAACAAAACCCTTAGTACATAATTTTTAAGCGCCAGAGGGGTCGACTTTGATTCAGGTTCAGTTCAGTTTGTTAGATTCTTCAATTGTCAGTTATTACAAAATTTGTAAATCAAGTAATTTTATGGAAGTGCAAACTTACCGTATGGAAGATACGGTCAATACGCTGCAGTGACTTTTCGTGTTTCACGTTCACGCGGTCGTAAGCCTTGTCGTAGTACTCGAGAGTACCACAGCATGCGATATCTTCACCTGAAACAGCAAAGCAAGTAATTAGCTCACTCACAAAATTGATTGTGCATGCATACTCTACGGTGCTCTCGTACTGAGGGATCTACACTACAACGGAACTGCGCGACCTGGCGCGGCCAGTTACTCTTTTGTATGAAATCCTATGAGACTGATCGCACTACGCGTCAGCGGAACTGCGCGGCTTTTTTGGTGATTTGTTCTATTTTGACGCGGCCGCGTAGTTCCGCGTAGTGCGAGGGCACCTTAGGAGCCATTTTTTGAAAAGGATAAACAAAAGATTTCGCGTTCATAGGTACGGGACAGGGCAGAGCAATGCAAGTCCAAAAATCAAGATTTTGCTTATTTGGCTTTTTACTTTATAGTGCGTTACTCGCACTGGGCAAATTTTTCACGAATATTTGCAAAAAATGGTAGGGTGCGGGTATGAATTCTGCTGAAATGGAAAATTTTGCTTATTATCTATTAATTAGGTCATTATTTGAAAAACAACGCAACGCAAGTAAGTATAGGCCCTTAATAAGTAGTAAGGTAAGTAAACACGCAATGGAGGAACAAGTTGGGTAGCCTTAAGTGTGATTATGGTTTGATCCTGTTGGTTTCTTACCTTCTTACAATTACATTCCTGACAAATAGATGTTTTATATTTTTGTAAAAATACATACCTTCTTTGATACCAGGTAAAGACAGTTTAGCAAGTCGGGGGAAGTCCATATCCTCGATAGTAGTCCAAGTAGGCCGGACAGTGACAGACGCGTCGCGAATCTTCATAGGAGCGCCGCGCTGCCCCCATCTCTTGCCGAGCTTGCGGTCACGTTGTTGCTATAACAACAAAATATTCTTAGTGATACACAGCTCTTGATAAGTACTTGCCAGTACACTTCAGATATATAAATGTGTCTAGTTCAGTCTCTCCAGTAACCAGTTATAGTGAAGCCTGGAAGGAATTACTTCCAAGTTTTGCGCAGCGCACTGTCAGGTAACGCGCCAGCGCGAACGCGGGCGCGGGCGGTGGCGCTTTGCGATCTAGGACACTAAAACGCTTGTATCTCAAGAATTACTGGGTAAAAAACACACAAAACCAGCACACCACACTCTAGATGTTCGCGAAAAACTCCTCACAGATGATGCTTTTGTTTTTCTGACATCTGCACATTACGATTGTAGTTCATTTCATTCCAGATCGAACGACAATTAGTCAAGTAAAACATAACTTTTGAAAGTAAAGTATAAAATTGGCCTGTAGTATCGGTTCCGGAGCGAATCTGCCTTGACAGTATGACAACAAGTAGGAACCGGAGTGGGACGAATTCTCCTCAATGATTGATGTCTATGTTTTTTCTGTTTTTATTTTGTGGTGTACAATAAAGAGTTCTGTATTAAATTGTATCGAGACATAGACATATCATTTACTTGCCATCAAAAAACACACAACATAAATTTACTATACTGAATTAAAAAAATTAAACACATTCATCAAAAAACTAAGGAACATTATTTGAACAATATATGAATAAAAAAAACATGTATTGAATTATAATCGTATGTATAATGTATATAAAGAATAAAGAATTCTTTATTCTTCTTTCTTTATTCTTTATAATGTATATTGAAATCATAAAAAAAAGAGCACCGGAAATGCCTACTTTGTTGGTGGTACATCGCCCATGTTGCTGCTTCAGCAAGTGTACTTACAGTCTTCTGTCTCTTTATTGTTTGAAATAGTTTTGGTAGGTATTACTTAATTTGTATGTTTAGTTTACCAGCTTGTTTCAAATTAGCTAAAACTTAAAATGAGCTAAAACTAAATAAAGGCCAGTTTAACCACTGCATGTAGCACTGCAGGGGCTGAACACTAAATGCCTTGATGATCAACAATAACTGAGTGTTTTGAGTAAAATCAGAAAAACTTGGCAAAATGCTCCATAATGGTGATTGCCAACTTCCATATCATCATCATCAGCCTACATTAGTCCACAGCTGGACATAGGCCTCTCCTAATACAACCATAATTTCCATATGTGTAGTGGCAATTCAAGAATAATTATGGATACAGTACAAACCTTATTCAGTGTTGTCATGCCACCAGGAGTGCGGGCCCCTCGAGCACCCCTGCCACGCTGTCCACGGCCACGACCCCTCTGGTACGGAGGTTTCTGGTCACGGGTTGTATCCACAAGATGGAATGTACTTTCATCTTCATCGTGGAAGTATGCATAAGACGAACCAGCGCCAAATTGGGATGCATACTTATCTAAACAGAACAGGAGATGAGTCATCATGAGTCTACAAGGCAGATATTGGATTGGTTTTCGATTTATAACCATTGCACTATGAGCTGATTGCACTAACGTCATCATAACCTCAAACGGAACTATTGGAACTCAAATAACTTTACTGGTAAATCGAGAATATCTAATTAAAGGTTACTCACTCTGGTATTTTTTGTCCTGCACCATAGTCCAATCACTAATTTTGCCCAAGCGGTCTCCTTTGCTGAACGGCTGGTAGGGCATGTCCCGGAATTGCTCCGGCATTTCGCACGGACCCCATCCTGTCGGGTTGTCTTGAATGGCTGGTGCCACAAATCTGATCGGCTCTTCGGCCGGTAATACGTGCTCCGACATTACAAACTATTGAGTTTGTACGAAGCAAAGTTTTCCAGAATTACATTCAGAACGCCACGACACTTTCGGTCCGTTTGACAAGACAAGAGAGAAGAGAAACTCAAGCAGTGTTGCCAACTTTATTTTTAAAACTTACCAAATGTGGCTTCGCGCCCACCAGAAATCCACTAATGTAAAAGGTCTCTTAAACCACCAGAAAACCACTAACTAAACAATCCAGAGGCACGGTAGTGTCTCACTTTAAGTAGGTACCAACACGTTCACACACTTGTACCTACATAATACTGGTAAATGTTGAACGTGAATACTTACCTGCGCCTGTGATACTTACCTAATTCGCGTATCTTTTTACAGTGGATCTAATTTTGGTAGGCTACCTATAATATTATGACAGACACTAGGTAGGTACCTACATAAATATTTTTTGGAAATAAAATAACAATGTACTTAATATTAATGTATTTATTTTATTAACCATAATATAAAACTTATGACAGGGACGAGGGAAATTTCCCTCGTCCCTGACTTATGACTGCTGGCTGGCTGACTAAAGATATTCTTTCTTTTTCAGAAGAAGAATCGGTTTCATCTACATTTTCAGTTTGTGAACAATAAATTTCCTTAATTCCAATTTTTTGTACGACGCTATTTGGTATTATCAACAGTATTATGTAGTTATTGCAGCATTTGCCTTCGCCTGCTAAGCCAGCACGAACTGTGAGAATTGAAGATAGGAGCTCTAACTTCATTCGGTTTCTCTGTCTTGTCTTTAGAACTTTCATCGTGCTGAAAAATCGCTCTACATCAGCGTTAGAATGCGGTAAAACTATTAAAGATTAATATAGAAAATAGCAAAATGTCGCTAAATCTTGAAATCTGTTTTCATAACTAGAGTATTTATGTAAATCTTACTAGTGGTTAACTGTCGCCCCTTACCACTACCTAAAGCAATCTAGACCACTAGCAAAATCCACTAGCCACTAAAACCAATATTTATGCACTAAATGGAAGGTTTAAACCACCAGATCTAGTGGAAAATCCACTAAGTTGGAAACACTGAACTCAAGTACTCAACCCTTGGAGGAAGAAGGCTAATCCGTGGTACAATAATATACTCCGCCAGGCAGATTATTGAGGATCCTAGGATGGAACGTAGGATCCTAGGATCTTTGCCGCCAGGTATGCCAGTCCGAGATACGCAGTTGCGTGAGTTTAAGTAGTTATTGTATTCTCTTTGGTGTGGGTGCCACCAGCGACGGATACTGTGGTTCTCAAACTTTTTAGTCAGGGGGAAAAATTGTTCAAGGCTTGATTCCTGATTTTATTATAAGTAATTTAAACTTTAGTGTAAATTTAAAGCCACGCACGGTTTTGAGGTTCAAAAGCCTGCGTGGCTCTGTGTCACTTATGTGCATGCTTGATGATTACCATAAGGCACAGGTCTTGCCCGTTCTGTTACTCAATATCATAAAATAATATAATAGGTATGTAATTAGTAATTACATATACATACCTACTTAAATCTAGCTACT
This sequence comes from Eupithecia vulgata, assembly GCA_946478455.1. Lineage (NCBI taxonomy): Eukaryota > Metazoa > Arthropoda > Insecta > Lepidoptera > Geometridae > Eupithecia > Eupithecia vulgata. The sequence goes on from OX297867.1 coordinate 11,681,833, forward strand.
TAATCTTTTAGGCTACCAATGTGATACCTAGGCTCCTACTCACCTATTCAAACTAATATATTAAATTGGTACCTACATCCTAAATAAACAGTTTTATTTAGAAAGAAAATTAAATTAAAAGTAGTATTACAAGAGAAACGATTGAGCTAACTGCAGACTGTTGCAAACAATCTATGGGATAAATAATATTATAAATGCGAAAGAGTGTTTGTTTGATTATCCTTCTTTCACGCGCGCCCTAACTTAGAAAGCAATCGACTTGATTTTTGGCATAGAGTTAGTTGAAAGGTTAGAGAGTAACATAAGCTTTTTATCCCATAAATCAGTTTAATGCCCTGAATAAAAGTTAAGGTAAAGCTGATAGAGCAACCAATCATTTCGTTATCATTCCTTAACATAATTATGAACAATTGAAAAAAAAAAAAAAGAATTTATTGTTCCGTCCGCGACAGTAGGAAAGTTTCGCGATACTAGTAAAAGTTTGAAAAACGCATAGTAATTAAACATAAAGCAAGACAGCGATATGTGGTACAAACACTTTTGACAGAGAAAACAAATCAAGAAAACTTCCCGGAAGTTTAATGAATGAATGGTCTGAATGAGGGTTTCTCTCGTCCCTGCCTAGCGGTGTATGTTATTATGTGGTTATTATTATTAATATTTATTATTGTACCCCAAAGATCCTAGGATCCTACGAGGTTTAAGTACTATAATCTTTGTTGTACCCTTGTACCGTACCATGTGTTTGTTTTTCAAACTTTTACTATAAACTTTTCTACTGTCGCGGAACAATAAACTCTTTTTTTCTTGTTTATTACGTGCAACCTTAGAATAACTAGGCATAGAACCCTAGTAGGCGCACGCGAAGTGAAGCAATTTCAAGTTAGCCTTTATAGGCTAAGTACATCGCTCGACGCGTCAGTGCTCAAGGTCAAGGCCTACTGGGAAGAGCTCTACGAATTTTTAATAAAAATGACGTATTGTGCAGTGAAAGGGTGTCACAACTCTTCACATAATCACCATAAACAACCGAAGATTCCATTTCACGGGTAAGTACAACCTGGCATCTTATATTCTTGAGTAAAACAGTAGTTTATGCACAAAAATAAAATGTAAACAAAACACACGCCATTACAAATAAATGTTGCTAGCTATAGACCAAAAATATTTTACCCCATAGATATGTTCTTCTTTGTTTTTTCTATTTCTACTTTACACTGGTACTACGAATAAATAATAAAAATAAACGCAGCCGCGCCGCGCCGCCGCCGTCACCCCGCGCCGTGGCCTGTGCGCGGTGTGGCCTCGTTCAGCGCAGGTAGCAACGCACGCGGGCAACGATAGGACGGCAGACCGACACGACCGGGCTGCTACTGTGAATATTTCTTGCTAAAAAAGACCCAAAATCTTGGCCTGACCCGGGATTTGAACCCGGGACCTCATTATCACCGATTGAAAACGCGACCGCTAGACCAACGAGGTAGTCGAATAAAAGTATAAATTGTCCTGCATAAAGATACATTTACTCTACGTTTATCCCAAAATGTTTAGAAATAAATGTCCACCCGTGCGAAGCCGGGACGGGCCGCTAGTTAATTATAAAGTTAATGAAATATCATCTAACAGAAAAGTGATAAATGTGCAAATCATTTACTCCGTACTAAATGTTACAATTTCCCGACCTTACGGGAAAAATGTTAATTACTTGCAACATTATTTGTGCACTTGTGTGCGTGTCGGCTAATGTAATAACGTGCCGCTTACGCACACATTGGTTGTTTTTTGGCTTCAACTTTGAGCGGAATTTTGTATGAAATTATCACTCTATGTCACAGATGTACTAGGGATGCTAACGCATCTCTATGTCATAATACTCTAAGCGTGCAACGGGGTGTGTGTGTTCATTTGCGATAGCAAATAAATTCCGAATAAAATGTACAAGAAATTTTAGCTTTGTCACTGAAAAGTCTGTGATATAATAAAGTGGTTTGAATACGAGTAATATTGTTCTGTGGATTTGTTTGATCTTCAAAATTCAGTACCTATCATAATGCATAATATGTGCTGATAAGGTTTACTGATAAGGTTGGCAGGTCCAACAGGAAAGGAAGACAATAGGAATTTAAATAACTAAATAATGCCGGACAATCCACACAACTTCGTTTAGACCCAGCTTAGCAGAGCTTATGTTATGGGTACTAGATGACTAATATACTTATTAGAATATAAAATAGTTTTTTATTTATTACACATAGAAAATAACCAGAACACTGACTCAAATATTTGCAGATCGTACAAACATTTGTCCCAAGGTGGGAAATAAACCCGCAACCTCCGGTGTTGCAGGCGAACATTCGCCCTCCGAGCCCCCTTGTTCATCACATCAATCATCATTTATATTTACTAAGAATTGTATATTGAATTTAATAGGCACTTGTTATGTTTGTATTGGTTCACAGGTACTCCCCCAAACAACAAAGTAAAAGTAGTAAGGGACTTTTAACTTAAAACAGAATGGGTCCCTACCTCACTATAAAACAGTCGCCATTCAATTCAAAGTCATTCAGTTGGAATTAAAACTTAATGAAGACAAGGTGACCCGCAAGTTTTTGAATAAAACCTCAACATGTCGGAGCATAGGAGTCGGAGAGTCCAGTATTTTTCAACATTTTGTGGTGAGTTTCATTTATTTTACTTATATTGTTCATTTAATTTTAATTGAATTCAATTTGAATCTATTTATTTTAATAGAATGGTCCTAAAACCTTAAAAACTTACACTAACTTATTTTAAGTAAGTACCTAATACTAATACTATAAAGAAAAAAATATGTTGCATAAAAAGTAACAATAAGATCTGGATTAAGTATAAATGAATAAAATTACAAATTTCTAATAAATATAAGCATCGAAAAATTCCTTTTAAAACAATACAATTGAAATTTCAAATAAGTATTTCAAATAATTCTTAATAAGTCCTAGGAATTATGTGAATCACACACAGTTAGATTATGTTCCTAGCTAGGTGAAAAATTATCATGAAGTATTAACCTATTTCATTAATAAAACAAGTCATAAACAAATATATAACTGAAAAGCTAAGGTTAACTAAGTCTCATGATTGTTTGCAAAAGTCTGCAGTTAGCTCACTTGTTTCAATTGTAAATACTTACTAATTTGTTTCTATTATTTGATTGTAATTTTTTATGTTAATAATATACATGCTGTGATACAGAAAAGAAATAAACAAAATTTAATAAAAAACGAAAAGTTCAACACCTCATAATAGCAAAACGAATTTCGTAAGTTCAAGCCTATCATTTAGGACGTTGTTGTGTGAATTGTCCAGCATTTATAAAACAATATTTATTCATTTATAATATTAGTGTGACAAGATTCTGCCTGCGGCTTCCCATGCGTTTTTAAAGTTTTCTCACCTCAACCCACCTCAACAGCCTTTAATGGTCACTGCTGGACGCAGGCCTACCCCTGATTTTTTTTCTCATGGGCCCATAATCCCGACGCTAGGCATGTGGGTTGAGGATAGCAGTTCGGTGGTAGATCTATTGCTACTGCAAGAGGCGCTGCTGCCCGCCCACCGGTGTATTATATATTACTATTATTTTTATATATACTTAGTCGCTTCCTACGACACCTATGGGAAGAGTTGGGGGAGTTAGGAAATTCTAAGCCGCACGGCAAAGCAATGTTATTTCTATCCGAACTGATTTATGTAAAAAAAGTACTAAATATATGTTTTATTCCCGACCTAGAGCTACAAACAAAAAATTCATCAGTGCCCGATCCATTCAGCAGTTTTACCATGATGAGCTAACAATCATCCAAACTTTCACATATAAAGTATTAGTATGAATGTGAATGAACTATTGTAAATAGTGTGATATGCAATATGTAGGTATAATATGCAGCCAGTGTCTTAGGCACGCTTCCAACTGGTATTGATATGGATCAGTTGAGCTACCTGTAGATTGTTTGCAACAGTTTGCAGATAGCTTAATTGTTTCTATTGTAAATACTAGTTTTAATTTAAATTTGTTATTTGATTGTTATTTTCTTTCTGAATAAAGATATTAAAAAAAGGTATAATATATATTCTGTGACACCCTGTATTAACACTATTGCTATTCACAGTAATTTTAAGTAGACTAAACAAATGATTCAGAGAACTAGAGGAGCTGATAAGAAAACAAAATGCACATTGTATGTTGTATTTTATTCAGGCTGGTCCATAATGTAGTTACTTAGTGTACTCACAACACAACACAAAGGTCCATTATGTGTTTGCTATGTACTTACCTACTACCTATTTCTATTTTAGGACTTGTACCACAGATAAAAAAAATACAAGATTAGGTAACTGCTTCTAGTATGGTTGGTAAAGATTTCGACAATGTTACATAATATTTCAGTTTAAGTTCATTTATTCAAAAACAATTGGATTTTATGCCACTTTTATTTATACTCACAAAATGACGTTACGTAGAACACGGCCCCTGAAGCGCAGTGGGTAAGAAGGCGAGGTCCGCCTCGGGACAAATACGAATAGTGTACGATCTGCAGACATTTGTTCAGGGTGTTCTGGTCGTTTTCTATATATTTACGAAAAATATCTATCTGTATTGTATTGTATTATGTATGTATATCAGTTATCTAGTGCCCGCACCTATCTACTGAAGAGTTGCAAAGACGAAATGACGACCTCTGTTGTGCGGTGGCCGAAGGTCTGCCTGCGACGCAGGAGGTTGCGGGTTCGATTCCCGCCTCGGGACAAATGTGTGTACAATTTGCAGACATTTGTTCAGGGTGTTCTGGTCGTTTTCTATGTATAAAAAATATCTATCTATGTATTGTATTATGTATATTAGTTATCTAGTACCCATAACACAAGCTATGCTTACCTTGGGGCTAGATAATGCTGTGTGAATTGTCCAGCATTATTTATTATTTTTTTCAGTATCACTGGCCTTCGCAGTGCTTGGCATGTTCTCTGCTTGGCCATCTCCGGTAATCCCGAAGTTTAAGCGCAATGAGACCAGCGTTGACATCACTGTTGTAAGTATTGCAACCTCACCAAATTTATCTACTTATTTATTTATGATATAAAATCCACAGCTCTTAACAATCCGGCGACAGCTGCTCGCAACTTCAATTCGTAAATTTTGATGTTCCGTAATACCAAAAATAATGACTGAAAACTATTTGTATTTTCAACATTGTGTTGTTATTCTGTAACTAGACAAAGTAAGCTATGTTCGTTATCAAACAAAACGTAAGATATTGTTATTTTTAATACAAAACAAATAGAACGAAAACATGTAATTTTAGACGTAAAAATATGCTAAATCGCGTTTTGCATATTTTTGCTTACTTTTCATTATAGGTGTTTTATTAAGAAAAAAAAAAACAGGGACCTAGATAAATACTATTCGAATACAAAAAACAACATGATTGGTGGAAATATGCTCGAATTACAAATACCTAATTTTTTTAATACGTTTGTATGGGCAAATCATCATCCGCAGGCCTCTTAAATCTAGATAATACAAAAGTTAATTATGATACTTGGGATTTACATTATACAGGATTAACTTAATGAAACTTAAACAAAGACTAAAAGTAAAAGCTAAATTTATCTATTCGAATCAAGTGTGTGCGCAACATTATTCCCACACTCTCATAATCCGATGGGACGGCAAACCGAATGTGACCGGGGAGAGGTCTGGCGCAGGACCAACGACTTAAAGGGCCTCTTCCCAAGCCATTTTGTTAAAAGGCTAGGCATATGCTTCGCTTTTATAGGAGCGGGACAGAGCAGAACGTAAGTGCAAAAATCAAGATTTCTTCTAATTAAAAGAGTATGGTTCAAGTAGCAAATATTTATTTTGGCGAATCTGTTACATGCCTTTGGTTTATTTTACAATATAAAAATCAGTCAATATAAAAGTCAGTAAGTCATATTGGTTCGGAGAAGAAGGCATTATCGGTATCAAAATTCGACCAATGTGGCGCCAGCGAAGGTCCGCCTGCGGCGCAGGATGTGGCAGGTGGCGGCTTAGATACCCGCGTGTTTTGATTTGACAAATGTTTGTACGACAGACAGAGTTAACTTTCGAATTTATATTAGTATGGATAATATTATGTTTCACAGACTGGAATATCCTGGATGGTGGCTGTGAACCCCATAGGTTTTATTATCGGCAGTTTCATGACGCGGTACACCTCGGACAAACTTGGAAGACGCGCCACCATCCTCTGGAGCGCGGGACCCGTCGCTGTTGGCGCTGTAAGTAAATAAGTAACTATGGACGCTACATGCGTCGACACTGGTGCCTTCCCATCATCCTGGGACATCCGTGAGGGCTGGTGCGGCGGCAGATTTGGCTGAAGATCTCAAGGGGCGCAAATATGCAGACTATCTCAACAGAGCCTACGCATTTGCTCCCCTCCGGATGATTCCAATGACACATCATTTGTTAGGCCACAGTCTTGTTAAGCCACGGTCGCACTGCGAGCGCTTCGTTTGGGGCTAGGTTGTTGGGTCGCCTCTATTTTAGCTTAGCGGGTTGCTTAGAACTATATTAGTTTGGTAGGTGCGTAGTTCAGAGTTGTAAATCCGAATGTCATCGCCTGGCTACATCCAGGACCCGAATTTTACTAGTTAATTAAGAAGCGAACCGTATGAAAAGTTTCAAGGTTGAAAGTAATCAATCTCTACGTGCAAATTGCACCGCACGCACTACCTAGAGTTTTTTCATCAAGTAATTTAGTAGCGACGCTTATCAAAAGTGTCAAGGTTGAAACAATTCTATATCAATTTCGACGTGCAAATAGCACGCACTATCTACAGTTTATTTTATCTATTGATGACTGCGATATACCACTTTCATAGTAAATCGATTAGTCAGCAGAATTCGGGCCACAGGCGACTAGCTAAGTTAGACGCTTGCGGTGTGATATTACCTATATCAGATGTGTTGTACGATTTATGTAAAAACCGCAAATTTACACTTTTGCAAGCGGTATATTTTTACTTACCTAAGCGCGTTCGAAAGCTGCTGTGCCGTGTATTCATATCATATCAATAAATCAAGTTATCAGCAACAATAATCAAGTTACCATCTTGCCCAAACGGACTACGGTGCTGTCACTTCAGATGTGGTCAAAATTAAACTTTACCAGTTTGGTTTTGGCGACATCTGAATCGACACCAGTAAAAGCCAACGGAATAAACATACCATGCCTTCAACGTAAACTTAAAAATGTAACTTTTTGATTGACATGCATGAATTTTATTTGAAATATTATTATACCTAACTCTTTTGCAGTGCCCTACAGGGTACATGTACTCTTGACCTAAGCTTATATTAAGATTTATGCTATAAACATGCTTTTATATCATTCCCCCTCGAATAAGATTATATGGTTCACTGAAAACGGTGAACAAAAAGCACTTTTAATCACTATTTTGGTGTTTAAATTGGTGTGTTCTACACACCTGTACACCATTTTTGATCTCCATCTCAATACTATTAGTGATTATTCTATGGCCGTTTTAAATCCGCCCTTCATCCACGAATTGCATAAATACTATTTTATGTAAGCCAAAGAATTAAAAAAAGTTCAATTTTAGTCCCACACCACACTTATTTCTCTTTTCCAGGTGATCGCCGCATATGCTTTGAAGGCCTGGCTGCTCTGCATCACGACTTTTCTATGGAGCTGCGGCACTGGGATGATGAGCACTGTAAGATCACTAGTAATAAAAAACAGTGTTGCCATATTTTTGGAATGAATTCCATATAAAATACAAATTTGTAGAAGATAAGTCATTATGACGACCTCTGTGGCGCGGTGGGCGTAGGCCTGTCTGCAACGCAGAAGGTTGCGGGTTCGATTCCCGCCTCGGGACAATTTTTTGTAAGATCTGCAGACATTTTGTTCAGGGTGTTCTGGTCGTTTTCTATGTATAATAAAAAAATATCTATCTATGTACTGTGTTAGATTATGTATAATAATACATTCATAATTCATATAATATACATTATCAGTTATCTAGTACCCATAACACAAGCTTTGCTTAGCTTGGGGCTAGATAATGCTGCGTGAATTGTTCAGCATTATTTTTTTTATATTCCTGATTCTTCGTTTATTCGATTGCCTGACTTACTATTATTACATCACACTAATTAGGTATAAATGATTTTTTGGATGGATAGATGTATGTTTCTTACTTTTTCAGATTGAAGTATGTTGAAACATAGGTCATAGGCTACTTTTTACGCTTTGGAGATCGGTTTCGTAACCCTTATGGTCTCGCTCTGTCCGTCCCCGCTCTTTCTTGAATATCTCAGTAACTACTGCAGCTATTAACTTGAAATTTTGAATTATGATACATTTCTTGCGCCATTACTGATTTCTAAAATATATAAATAAATCAATGATTATATGATGTATATTTTCAGTACAAATTGTGATATTGAAATTTCAAGAGACCTAGGGGTTCAAATGGGGTATAAAATGAAAGGTATCGTTTTGACCATTTCAAAACATTTTTGAAATATAAAAAAAAAATCGATAAATTGATCATTCCCCCCCTATCTCCGAAGATTGCAGACCGATCCATGTAACAATGTATTGGGCGTTTGTAGATATAGATCTATATTTTATAGGAAAATTATAGAGAAGTCTGTAAAAATGACCATCTTTGAAAAAAGTCTTTTTGAAAATGGTCGTAAAGGGTTTTTTTTTCGAATGGGTAGACTCCCCCTATCTGATGCAAACCCTTATCCAAGACTCCCCTATCAAATGAAAGCCATTGATTTGTAAATTTTAAAACAGTTTTCAGAATTTCTGTAGGTGTCATACTTTTCAAAATATTGCCATTTGAAAAAAGTTTAAAAATTTACTGTCCAAATAATTGGCAAATGCTCGAAACCCTCCGCGCGCTAGTTACACTCGCACTTGACGGATCTTGTTATATCATGGAATTGAAATGAATTCTTAGTTCTTATATTACACTTTAGCAAGTAATTCCATAAGATATCGCCTAGCGTCTAATGCCATTAGAATGCCGTTAATAAATTATCACGTTAATATGTTGGCCACAGATGCGTGACGCCTTTTTAGTGTGTTGATTAACGCGTTAAGACGTAGGTGGAGCAGCAGCAGTAGCAGATTTCGGCGGGAATCGAACCCGCTACCTCAGTACGGGTGTACTCTTACAACTAAGCCACGAAATCTTATTGGGTTCCATCGAAACTCTTTGGGACCTCTTACGGACTGTAGCGCCGGTAGCTCCACCTACAGAGGAAATCGGTTTAAGTTTATCTAAACCTGTTCAAAGAGTAAAGTTACATTGCGGGTTCGAGGACCGCCGAAATCGAAAATTTTTGGGAACTTATTTATGTTCTTAGAGATACCCAGAGTGCCGGTAAGCACTATAACAAAAATTCTTAGTTTTGATAAAATTAAATTTATCTTAAAAGATTGATTTATTAATATTTTTTCCAGGTTATAGGCATCTATCTAGCAGAAATCTGCGACAAAGACATCAGAGCTACCCTTACAATTTGCACACGATACGCCTTCAGCCTTGGAAACCTGATCGTCATGGCTGCCGGTCCATTTGTCAGCTACGAGATGCTGAACTGGTGTCTACTGCCGATGCCGTTCCTCTATCATTTTGCTTGCTGGTGGATACCGGAGTCGCCATATTATTTACTGAAGGAGGGGAGAGTGGGGCAAGCTAGGAAAGAGTTGGCGAGGTTGAGGGGATATAAAGACGAAAGTGTAAGTTTGTGATTATTGCATTTAGTATCCATAAGACTAGGTCGGCTGAGTTTGGGGCTAGATGATGCTGTGTGGATTATCCAGCATTATTTATTTATTTATAGGTGTACAGAGGAGGCTGGCAAAAAATTTAGTGAATAAAATCAAAAACACCTTATTTCTTATTTGATATATTACTATTTATAAAGCTGTATAAAGTACAAAATTTGACTTGTCTGTGCTTATTTTGTAAGCCTAAAGAAGTAAAGTGACTTGTCTGTGTTTATTTTGTAAGCCTATGTTTGAGTTTTGTCGCTTATAGGTATAGTGTTATTATATCTGCGGTATGCCTCATTCATAAGCTCAGAGTCGCTCAGCGGGCTGTTCATATAACTTTGCTTGGAGTTTCTCTATAATCCGGTATACGGAAATCCGTAGAAGAACCAAGTATCCGACATAGCTTGAAAGCTATGATACTTGAAACTTTGGTATACTTTGATATATGATATTCTTTGATATATGATACTTTGGTTCTTCTACGCCCAATGGAATGGAGAATGGAAGGAATTAGTAAGCTGAAGTGGGAGTGGGCAGGTCACATATCTCGCAGAACTGATAGCCGCTGGGAACGTGAAACGGAGTGTTGGGAGACCATCAACTCGATGGACTGACGACATCGTAGCGGTCGCAGGGAGCCGATAGATGGAGGCGGCTCAGGACCGCTATTTGTAGCTTCGTATCTGGAGGCCTATGTCCAGCAGTGGACGTATATGGGCTGATATGATGATGTCCTAATCGAAAGTTTCATAAGTGAGGTCCCTTCATTATTAAAGTAATGTTATGCCAAAGCTGGTGAGTAACTAGCAATATTTTTCTTTATTTATAAAGTTCTGAGAAAACTCCCACGGAATGAGTACCAGGTGAGCTACAGGTTTTTCATAAACCAATAACAGGCATCAGTCTCTCACAACTCAGGTTGTATAAGAAATTAACGCCTTCACTGCCTATAGTCTTCGTGGTGTCACATAAGCTATGTAGATTAAGTATTCTTTGTGAGAGAAAATAAACATTATTATTATGCCATAATTCCAGATGTTGGAAGAAGACCTGGTTTCCATGCAAGCTAATGTGAAGAATGAGATGAGTAACTCCAGCTCTTACAGAGAGCTGTTCTCAGGGAAGCAGTACCGACAGGCCATCATTGTCGCGGCTGGTAAGTTATCTTATACAGGGTGTTTCCGGATTAGAACACAATACTGAAGAAGGTTCACCTGCTACCACAGATTAATGTTCAGTGATTGTGGAATATTAGACCCCACATGGACAAGAAAAATACGTGTTCAATCCAATATCTTCTTACAATCTAACTGACTGACCGCAATGCTGGCTTTTATTTCGGTAAACGAATTAGCATTGCCATTCAACGTGGCAATGCTGCCAGCATTCTGGGCACACTGCCTTCTGATCACGGGTAGATTTTTTGAAAATAGATGTAAGTGTAAATATTACTTGTAATTATGTTATTCTGTTTTTTTAACAATAATAAAAACTGAAACTAATAAAAATACTGACTGAAAATACCCAAGAAACTACCGTACCTATTGTATCTACTCCATATTAATAGCCAAAATACATAACTAGTGCTGGCCTATATTTTTGGACTTGGAAAAAAATATATTTTAGATTCTAGCTAACTTTTTTGCGTTCAGCAAAAAAGCTCATTTCAGCATAAAAAAACATGTCTGTTGTATGGGGGGGCTCCTCAACAGACATGCTTTTTTTACCGTTTTATAGATGGGTACTACACGGTACCCTTCGTGCGTGAGTCCAACTCGCACTTGGCTGGTTTTTACCTTTTCCAAGGTCGAGGACAATTTAAATCAATAATGCTGGACAAACCACACAGCATCATCTTGCCCCAATAGATATTGAAATATGTTCTATATCTATTGGGGCAAGATGATGCTGTGTGGTGTATGCTGTGATATATATAAAGAATCCATGACAAAGACATAGTTTTTTTTAAATTATAAAATGTTTGGGAGATCGTACAAACTTTTGTCCCAAGGCGGGAATCGAACTCGCAGCCTGCGACGCAGGAGGACCTTCGCCCGCCGCGCCACATCGGTCTTCAATATTTCCTGACATTCCATTCATTCCACTGAGGATATTTTTTTTGTATTGTATCCAAAATGTTAATTACAGGTATAAAATTCACGCAAATAATGACCGGTGGCGTAACAATCAAGCAATACCTCGGCGTAATAATGCAGGAGGCGCGCATCGGCAAGGAGTACGAGCAGACCGTCTTCTTGGTCTTTGGAGGGATCAGCTTTATTGTCTGTGAGTATATATACAACACATTAATATGTATATATATACATGGCGCTCATTAGGGGAGGCCTATGTCCAGCAGTGGACTAGCATAGGCTGATGATGATGATGATATGTATATACAACACATTTATATTGGTATTATTATGAATATCAGTTTCTTATGACGAATTGAGTAGGGTATTTTACTTTATATGAGAAAAAAAACTAAAAATATAGTATTGATAAAGCTAAGGCAAAAAGCAGTTCGTTTTAAAATCTAATAATACTATTTTTAAACACCATAAAATAGTAGCGCAGTGTTATAATGTCATACGGAGTAGGCAAACTGACGGTACTAAAAAAGTATCAACTGTCATCAGCAACATTAGCGCATTTGTTCAGGTCTCACATCCAACTGATGACGTTGTAACCACAGAGCAATATGACGTTCACTGCGTCCAGTTTTTCGTCAAGTTATGCGCGCAACTTGAAAATGTAAATTTAATATCCATGTTGTGTATTTTTTAGAGGTTCATTAGCACTACAGAACCTATTTGAGACGCTTTCCAAAAATGGGTGTAATACCCTATCTATTCTAAGAGTTTCCATCGTGTTCCACGATCGGAACGCGATAGAAGAAACTCTTAGAATAAGAAACGTAGGGAAAATTAAATGAGCGGTACCTACGCGATAAATATTCTTTAGGAATATCAGTTATTCAGTATCTACTAAATAATAACGCAGGATCTGCCGCAAGAACTTTGGGGTTTATTGATACTGTGTGGATTATCCATTCATAATCGATAAGTAAGGCCTTTGCCATTTTTTTATTCAGCATTATGTGTAATAAATAGAATAAATAAATCATGTAAAAATAAATCATGTAAATAATATAGAATAGAAGATGATATCGAATAATTACTATTTATTTATTTTTAATAAATAAATTATGTACCTAACTAAATACAACCGAAGATGTTCAATGAATTACCCCACGAAAGGAACTGCCTTCCTTCATTTATTGACCACTAAGACGTCAAACTAAAACCACTTAGGAGGGCCGATTCCGGGTCGATAATTAAATTGTGAGAAGCGCCATCTAGCCACCACATAGCCAAACCAAAGTTTCAACTTTGCGTGTACATTTATACCTCAATTTTCTCTTCCAGCAATCGTCTCCTCAGCCCTCGTGGACCGTGTCGGCCGTCGCCACCTTCTCATCAGCTCGTACCTCGGCACAGCTCTATCGCTCGCCACAGTTGGCACATACTTATTCCTCCTAAACGTCATCCAAATAGAACACGACTCACTCGCCGTTTACGGAGTCATTCCCTTTGCGGGCATTGTACTGTCCAATGTTATTTCTACATTTGGTTTTATAGCATTGTCTGTGGTGATTCCAGCTGAGATTTTCCCTCTGAACGTTAAGGCTGTGGCTATGACGTCGCTTAATATTTTCGGTGGAGTGTTAGGCTTTGCAGTAGGTAAAGGTTACCAGAATGTCAAAGATTTGTTAGGGGAGCACACAGTGTTTTGGATTTTTGCTGCTGTAGCGTTTAGCGGTAGTATATTTACTTACTTTATAGTTCCTGAAACTAAAGGTAAGAATTTGAATGAGATTCAGAAAGAGTTACAGGGTGATTTGTATGAAGATTTGACAGAAAAATTTGATGTTAATGATACGGAATTGCAGGTGCTTAAGCGTAAAGAATCGATTTAGAATCGATTTTAGATTAAGATAGAGAGGATAAGACATATAAAATTTTGATACTATATTTTATTGATTTTGACCAAAAACTCGTACGTCATCATCATGATGATGATGATGATGACTCGTACTTAATTTGTCTCGAAAATTTAATTCTGTTCTATTTTTAGTAGAGTCAAATGAGGCATTAAGTTTAAGAGGTATCTTAAGCATTACGCATTTTTATGTTAGATTACTAAAGTAAGCCCCCTTATTTGTTAGTGATAATTTTTTTAAAGTATTTTTAGGGTTTCGAGATCGGTTTCGTAACCCTTATGGTCTCGCTCTGTCCGTCCCCGCTCTTTCTTGAATATCTCAGTAACTACTGCAGCTATTAACTTGAAATGTGAATGTATCATTATTTCAAATGATACATTTCGTGCGCCATTACTGATTTCAAGAAAAATATATATAAATAAATTAAAAATGAAAGTTTTCAGTACAAGTTGTGATGTTGAAATTTCAAAATAGACCTAGAGGGCAAATAGGGTATCAAATACTACCTACTACTGGCTACCTTCCTATTGGGTATCAAATGAAAGAATTTTTTTTGTAAATTTTAAAACCGTTTTCGAAATTTCTGTAGGTTTCATACTTTTCAAAATATTACCATTCGAAAAAAGTCGAAAAATAAACTATCCAAATAATTGGCAAATGTTCGAAACCCTCGGCGCGCGAGTTACACTCGTACTTGACGGATCTTGTTTTATCTAGTCTCCGTTTTTCCAATGTGGGGCTAACCCGTCCCTCAAAGACTTCCAACGCGGTCTGCTGCGGCGTAATGTCTAAGTATACGTTAATATATAATTTAGGTTACTTTAGAAGGGCCTCCCTATTTGCGAGACTTTTTGAGTTTCTTTTTAAATTTTTGCTTTATAGTGCGTTACTCGCACTCAGCAAACTTTCCACAAAAAATTATGTCCAAAAAAATTTCGATTTCGGCAGGATTCGAACCAGAATCCTCCAAAATATACTCGAGACTATACTTAGTATGAAAGTAGTAGTCTCAGAGCTCTGCCTGAGTCCGATTGAAACTATATTATCGATACGTGATCTCGACGTCTCCTTCTTCTATGGGATTTGGTACAACTTCGCTGTCGGCAGGGAACAACGCAAATCCCATGAAAAATGAGACGATCAAAACTGGCCAATAGACTGAACCATTCTGTATTACTTCCCTAATTTTTTTTAATGTACAAATATATAAAAAAAATTGTACAATATAATTATGTAAATAAGTCAGTTTTTAACGTTTATAAAAGCTTTTAATCTCAAAATGTTTTCTATACAATTTGTTAAGTTTAAACAGCTGAAAGCATAATTGTATTTTTGTATCATGACAGATAAATATTTCTTTTGATAACCAATGATGATTCTTTGTTAATGGCAATATGAGTCTGGTTGAACTCTTTTCTGCCAGTGTCAAGTAATGGAAAATAATAGTAAAATATGAGTTTTCAAGTTATGAAGAATGTTGATATTTTCACCAGAGCCTAGTTCGTTATCTAGCAGGGTACACCACGTGCAGGTTAGGTTGGCTTGGGAGACAAGATCTTGGAGTCTCCCTTGTACCCCTTTTGATAACCAAGCTGTATTTAAATAAATTAAGTAAGTGTCAATTTGTTATGTATATATGTTATAGCTGCTGAAAGCAAAATTGTATTTTTTTACCATGACAATAAATATTGCTTTTGATATCCAAGCTGTATTTAACTTAAGTACAGACCAATTTGTTAAGTTTATACTTTATACAGCTGCAACGCTTAATTGTATTTTTGTATCATGATATTTTTAAGATAGATTACTAAAGTAAGACAGACGTATTACCTACCTTTGATATCAAAGCTCTATTTAAATTGAATGAAATAAGTATCTAGCAAAAGTATACACTTTAAACAGCTGCTGAAAGCATAATTGTATTTTTGTATCATGTATGACAATAAATATTACTTTTGATAATCTTAGCTGTGTTTCAATTAAGTACCAATGTTATATAAGTCTACTTGCTAGAATCATAATTGTATTTTTGTATCATCTATACAAATATTATAGAGCAAAGATTTTTTTTGACGACCTCAGTGGCGCAGCGGGCGAGAGTCTGCCTGCGACGCAAAAGGTTGCGGGTTCGATCCCCGCCTCGGAACAAATTTGTGTACGATCTGCAGAAATTTGTTCCGTTGGTCTGGGTGTTTTTCTATGTATAATAAAAAATATCTATCTATGTAATGTATAATATTACGTATATCAGTTATCTAGTACCCATAACACAAGCTCTGCTTACCTTGGGGCTAGATAATGCTGTGTGAATTGTCCAGCATTATTTATTTATTTATTTGTTTGTTTGTTTGAATTGAATAGGCTCTGAAACTACTGGACAGATTCGATTTTTTTTATCATTAAAATTCTACATTATCCCTGATGATTACAGGCTATAGAATATATAAAAAAAAACCCTTGCAAAGCCGGGGGTTTTGATATCCAAGCTGTATTTGCAAGGCGCCTTTTGCGCCCACCAAAAGTCCAGTAACGCCGTCATGGCCATCTGCGGTCAACATCATTTTAGGATTGGAAGATTGGAACATTTGGAACCTAAGCACGACAATTAAATTTTAAGTAGTTAAATACAAAGTGTATTTTTGTACATCCCTTAGGTGTTGAATATTTTGCCAATGAATAAGGAAATAAGTTTTCTAGTCACGACACTGAGTATGAAAATTATCACAAATATGCATGTAATAACATACCGTTGTCAACCCGCTTAAAACTATCATACAAAGGTGGTTTCGATTGGGCTCAATGTGCAAAATGGTTGTATTCGTTTACGATTACTGGATAAAAAATGGTAAAGTACAGAGTCCATCACATCATCATCAGCCTATATTAGTCCACTGCTGGACATGGGCCTCCCCTAATGGGCGCCATAGCGCCCTGTCTTCAGCTTGCCGCATTCAGCATCTGCCAGCAGTCTTTTGCAAATCGTCATCCCACCGGGTCGGAGGGCGTCCTACACTACGTTTGCCGAGTCGCGATCTCCACTTTAGAACACGTTTACCCCAGTTGTCGGTTTTTCTCGAAATATGACGCGAGCCTACTGCCACTTCAGTTTGCTAATGCTTTGAGCTATGTCGTTTAAACTGGTGGACCAGCCCTACCGTGAGTGTCCAGTACAGAGTTAGTTGATGTATTTGCGTTGAAACTACGTTTGTAAGACACGGGCTATCGTGGCGTTTACATAAAGGTTGCACGATTTTACACTGCTCTGCTAATTCATTATCAAAACGATATTCTATAATTGTAAAGTGGACCATTCAGTATTAGATTTTTCGTGACAAAACTAGATTTATAAAGTAAAAAAAATATTTTTTATAATAAAGTGATTAAAGTAAGTGAAAATGGAAGAAGTTAGCACAAGCAGGGCAGTGCAGTTTTTAGTTTGCTTTGCGGGTAAGTTTATCCATGCACTTTATATCTCATAAGAAGTTTCTGCCCGCGGCTTCGAGCGCGTTTTTTAAGGTTATTTTTATCCCATGGGAACTGGTTTATGGGATAAAAAGTAGCCTATGTTTTATTCCAGCCCTAGAGTAAAGTACCGGTATGCAATTTCAGCCCGATCCGTTCAGTAATTTTGGCGCGAAGAGGAAACAACCATCCAAACATCCATTATTAGTGTGATGTAATTCTGATGTTTTAAAGTTTTAATGTTAATATTTAAATGTAAAATTAGGTTACCACACCTGAACGGTTCGAGTTAAAATTTTGCATATAATGCTCAGGACGTGTGTGTGTAGGTATTCTACGTGGAAACCAAAAATTCGGTAGGTAGTTAGTCGGTCTGTCTGTCTGTTAACGTTTCCGCGGTTAATATATTAAACTGTTACCTAGTCCAGAAAAAACGCCTGCGAAGCCTGTATCTGGAAGCTATTTTGTAATGACTTTACCTACTAACAAATGATTTTCTGTTTTTGTTTTCAGTTTCGCTAGCTTCAATGACTAGTGGAGTCTCGATCTACTGGACGACGCCTGTACTCCCAAAGTTTCACGACAACCAGACGGGCATCAATATTACAGAAGTGAGGTACTTTATGGCATAACAAAACTATGTAGGTACCTATACACTAGCCAAACTCGATGTGAATCTTTTTAAACAAACTACTAAACAAAAGTGAGTTCACTTACTTGGATTGAAGGAAGGATCTCAAATCGACAAGTTATGTCAATTGCATAGATATAAATTAAAAAGACTAGGCAACATAACATGGCGAATTTTAGGTTAATACGGGCGGTTATCAAAGACATTTGTGGGTCTTTGGCAGGTTGTTTAGAGACATTTCAGATCGAGGTGGGCTAGTGTATAGTTCCTATACGTACGTCAGGCTTTACTGCTAAGTACCTACCGCAAAATAACTTGAAACATTCGCGAACATTGTTTAATTTATTATTATTATTTGATCAATTGTCCTCAGGCGAGTTTGCAACAAGTTTAATATAGTCTAGTACAGTAACGCGATCACTGCTAGCGTCGGTGGTGCGACCCGCAGATCGCTCTGTGTTTTCAGCCGTGAAAGTGTTAGTATAGTCTAGTACATTTTGAGTTTTTTCGATATGTACTTAGTTACGGTACTACGACAATTGAATCTGTACAGTCACCTACCCGGCACATAGCCACCTCGTTTGACGTGACTCCAAGTTTTGTCTGTCCTGACCTGTATTGTATCGTTTATCGACAAATGCATACTTAGGTATCTATAGTAACCTAGTAGTACAAGCCACAATTTTTTTCCAGAAAGAACTATCCTGGATGGCAGCCATATCTTCCCCTGGCACCATCACAGGAAGCCTGGCGACTAGCTTTCTCGCAGACCGGTTCGGTAGACGACTCTCGGTGCTGGCCAGCGCTCCGCCCATCGCTATAGGAACGGTACTAGCCCAGCTTTTATACTCGATCATAATAATAGAATAGTCTTTGTTGACGTAATATCTCCCCGGCATCATCCCAGGAAACCTAACGAAGCCCAATTTCCTCGCAGACCAGTTCGGAAGATGAATCTCAATGCTGGCCAGCGAGTGCACCACCCATAGATGTAGGAACGGTAGTTATACTAACCTAGATTTGTTCTTAAACAATCTAGAGCTATCTGTATGGCGTCATATTTCCCCGACACCATCACAGGCAGTCTGGCTACTAGATTCTTCGCAGACTGGTTTGGGAGACTAGTCTCCGTGCTGGCCAGCGTACCAATAATCGCTGTAGGAACGGTACTAGCCTTAAACGCGAAAGCTTTAAGATTAAAGCTTTATACTTGAACTATCTAGAACAGTCCTTGAAGACGTGATATCAACCCGGTACCATCATAAGAAACAGCGTAGCGACCAGTTTCCTTGCAGGACAGTTCTGAAGAAAAATCTCATTGCTGGCCAGCGAGCGTACCACCCATGACTATAGGAATGGTAGGTAGTAGCGTAGATTTGTTCTTGAAATTTCTAGAACTGTCTGTATGACGTCATATCACCCCGGCACCATTGCAGACAGTATGGCAACCGGCTTTCTCCGTGCTGGTCAGCGCACCGCCCATCGCTATAGGAACGGTACTAGCCTGATATAAACTGGGAAATTCTTGAACAGTCCTCGATGACGTCATATCTCCTCAGGCCCACCACAAGCAACCAGCTTACTCCACAGACCGGTTCGGGAGACCACTCTCTGTGCTGGCCAACGCGCATCGCTATAGGAACGATACCAGTCTAGCTTTGTTTTGGAACTTTCTCTGTCTTAGACGACGATATTATGCCACCTCAAATCAAATCCGTCATAGATCTCCATATCTTCCAAACTACTAAATATTTTACTTTGAAATTTATATATTGTAAAGTTCAGCATTTACTTTGTTTCGGAAACACGACGCCATAAAACTTTCTCGACATAAAAAAATCGCAAAGTTACCTCTAAATTTTAACTAAAACCTTAATTTCTCAATATAATACAGAAGTTAAAATCTTGAGAAAAAGCATGGTTAATAGAACTAAGCTTGGTAATAAAGAACATTTTACGTGTATCGGTTTTTTCAAATAATGTCCTAATTAAACGACAATAAGCTAAAACTTGATGTTTGGGCTTGCGTTGCTATTCGCTGTCCCGCTCCTATGAACGCAAAATCCTACTATCTGTCCTTTTCACATAAAAATTGAGGTTATATAGGCCCTTAATACCAGCACAGGCAGTGTAACGGCAAATAGGGGACACGACAGCTGCATTCTGCAACAAATGTAATGAATTTTCATTCATCCCGCTTCAAATTCAACAAAGTTTAAAATTACTTATAGCCAATAAGTACTGGTAAATTATTTTCTGGAAATGCCAGAATTTATAGTCTTGACAGAAGTTTTATTCAGCTGAGACGTTGTTTTGAGAAATCGGTTCACCATCGGTCGTTAAGTTGTCCTTTACTTTTCAGATACTGTCAGTATTTGCAACAAAACCTTGGATGCTCTACATAATGCGCTTCGCCTGGGGCTGCGGAGTAGGATTATGTGTTACGGTAAAATACAATCACTTTATCCGTAGAAATAAATAGTACCTACTGATTAGGAGCTCTAGGTCCTATTGATTCTATTGATTATTTGATTACTTGAACCGTACTCTTTTAATTAGAAGAAATCTTGATTTTTGCATACGCGGTCTGCTCTGTTTCGCTCTATGTGAAGTGCCTATGAACGCGAATTTCTATGCCTATCCTTTTCACAAAACGGCCATGGAAGAGGCCCCTTAACATGAAGCTCTACTATTTGAACTTCTAAATTGGAAAGAAGTAGCCATCGCCTATACCCCGAGATTGCTTGTGAGAGATCCCACTTGGCGATAAGCGCCTTTCGTAGACTACAATATAATGTGTTTAAAGTGTTTTAAATATCAACGTTTGTTTACAGTCATCCTCAATCTACCTCGTAGAAATAGCTGACAAGAACATAAGAGGCAGTCTGTCAGTAGGCAACCGTTTTATGTTCAATTTTGGCAGTTTCCTGGTAATGGCTATAGGTCCGTTCGTGACCTACCAGACCCTGAACTATATGCTCCTGGTATTACCAGTTGGGTTCTTTGCTGCTTGCTGGTGGATCCCGGAAACTCCTTACTTCCTGCTGAAAGAGGGGAAGGTAGATGCGGCCAGGGAAGAGCTGATGAAGCTGCGAGGGTATAAGGATGATAAGGTTAGTTTGATTTTTATTCAATGATCTTTATTTCATCATCATTATCATATCAGCCCAACCGGCGGCGATCCAGCGCTGTCGGTCCACCGCGTGGCGGCATTACCGCACTGCGCTTTCCGATACGTTAGGGCTAAAGCTCTTGAATGGTGACCTTCATTAAATTTACAGAAAATATAATTATTTATTTAATTTGTAAGGGCTACCTATATGGAGCCCCTGACATACTGGGAGCATTAGTCTTCTACGTAACAGTTCAGATTCGAGCATTATCGATGAGTGAGTATTTTGTTTGTAGAGCCGAGTGTTGTCTGTACTCAATGATACAATTTATAATACTTACTGTTGATTCAACTTTTAAACTATTGTCTAGCAGAATTTGCCAGGGCAGGACTACATGAGGACAAAGTAGTAGCTGATCAAACTTTAATGAGGGTTCAGTTTTGATCACAGAACACGGGAAAAATATTTTAATGAAATCCGGACTCCTATATATCGAAAAAATAAGTAGGTAATAAAAATGATTTCCTACTAAACTAGGCAATAACTGATGCGTGTGCTTTATCGTCATAGAAACAAGGAATGAAAAATGCATTTGTGGCCTACCTCATCTTAGTTGCGTCGCCCGCTCCAATGATGTCGCGGGTCGTTGACCACCGCGACCCAAATGACCCGCAACGATGTATAGTGTTTTAAAGGGTTAAAAGGGGATGTAATTACTAATGTAAATGTTTTTTCAATGGCTTTAAGCAGATTTCTTTTTTTGTGTTTTCGAAAACTAGAACCCGGTTTTTCTTTTCGAATATTTTTCTGTGGTCGACGCTGAACCCCCTTCTCGCCCCCTGAAAGGTCCTTCATTTTTTGTTACACCCTGTATTCGAAGTCGAATGCGCATTCTTTCAAAATCTTGAATTGTTACTTTTCATTACAGACAAATGTTCCCAGTAAGGGAGATAGGTAGTTCTTATTTTTAATCGATGTATTCATGAAGCCTTCAAGATAATTCAAGCCTTAAATACTAAAAGGTTCGAACTAAAAGCATCCAAGCCTTTGGTGATATCATGTTACAATATATAATACCATGTATAGTATAGTTTTATTTCTGTGACATTTATTACCGCAAATCTATACCTAAGTAATTGACAAAAAAATCGGTCGCATTCTACCTACTACTATTTTACTAAATAAAGTATTTTCATTTCATTTGTATTATGAAATCTTCTGCCACAGATACTAGAAGAGCAGTTATCTATTATGCAAGCTGATGTGAAAAAAGAAATGCAAAGATCTGGCACAGCCAAGGAGTTATTCACTGGCCGACAGTACCGGAAAGCTCTCATCATATCTCTTGGTAAAAATCGGTCCTTATGGTCCCTTTTCTTTACCAACATCTGCCGATAGTAGGTGACAAATAAAGCCTCTGATAGACTGATAAGAGGGTATAGTATAGAGAGTATAGAGCTGTCACAATATACCTCGTCAAAATGATGCCAATACATTAAGACGGTACCCGAGCCAAACTAGCGCCGCCACCTATCTATTTTATCTTATTATTTCGTTGAAGAAAGGTAATTTCAAAATTTTCAATGGGCAATTTGTGATACCTATTATAAGCTTTTTTTAATGCCTCTATCATAGTTTTATTTTGTATAGTTTAGGAGATGCATTAATTGAGTTTGGTGGCCACAAAGTGCAACATCGTATCTCCTCCTAGGCCTGGGGTCTATGTTTCAGAACTGTATTTCCAACTGGCATCATCTCAATAGGTACGCCCGCAATTTAACATATATAGTACCTACTTCGTTATACTTGATACATTACACGCAGATTTTCTTTATTATACATAGAAAACACCCAGAATACCCAAAACAAATATCTGCAGATTGTACTAACATTTCAAACATCAATAGGACTCGAATCCGCAACCTCCTGCGTTGCAGGCGGTCATTCGCCCGCCCGCCGCACCACAGAGGTCGTAAATTGATATGAACTTAAGGTTTTTGTATTATAGAACGTAAGCCTACTTACTCTGGGTAATCGCTAAGAAATTAAATAAGTTCCCAAAAATCCTGCCGAAATCGAAGATTTTTGGGAACTTACTTGATGTGAACTTTTTTCTTTTTGTAGGTCTAAAACTTACTCAAGTGATGTCCGGTTCTATACCGATCCTGCAATACCTAGGCCGGATCATTCAGGAGAGCAAAACTGACATAGAAGTGTCCACAGCGCTAATTATATTCGGGGCTGTGAGATTTTTTGTTGGTAAGCAGATTTTATGTATTGTTTCTCGATCTCGGCGTTTTTTCCTAATTCCCAATTGTCAGATTTGTAAAAAAATTAACTTCTGGCCTTTCCAAAGTCTATTTTAAGCTTCGATTGGTATCCACCGCCTTCTCCGTAAGAATCAATAACCAGAATCAACGTAATTTTGAAAGTTCGGTAAGGACCAAACTTTCAAAATTAGGTACCTACCTACGTTGATTCTGGTGGAGAAAAATTAAGGAATTTTTCTTACATCCTGTATATTATATAGGTAATTTCCCCTCAAATAATAGAATTAAGACCTTCCTTTCCCACATGTTACTACAATCATCTTTCAAAATCTCCATCTAAATTTTTCGAGAATATTGACTAAACTTTTTCATGCATTATTTATAAGAGCCAGCAGAAGCGAAATTTCATTTAACGGTCAGTTTTACACTGAATAAAAGAAAAGGTGATCGAAGAAGATATTAAAAGAAAGTACTGGGATAAATAAAAATTTGAAAAGTATAAAATCAGGAAAATGTGTAAAGTCAAAAACCCTAAAACGGGAACCCAACGCTGCGACGTTTACAACAATTTTAACTCTTTTTATCTGTAGCTCCGTTCGAGTGCCGCAATACTGTCCTAGTTCAAAATAACACACACTGTAGCTATTAAATACCTACCATAATGAAATTGTCTGGGTCAAGATTAGACATACACGTGTCGTAGATTATATTTAAAAACATGGCGTATTCGATTCAACTTTAACTCGCTAAGTAACTAAACAATTAAGGATGTGCAACATAACAACGTTCATTATATCATATATGGTTGAATCCCGGAATCTGCCCAATGCTTTTTTGCTAAGCATAATATGGGATTACAAAAAGTCATACATATTTGTTTCCTCTCTGGATCATAAGATCTCTGCTCTTGGACACGTCATTCCAAATTCAAAATAGCTTTGCCCACGCGTTCGCACACATTTTCAGAATAAAATTTAGCCTATACATTCTAGATCCAGAATTATGTGAGTAAATTTCAGCTCGATCCATCCAGTAGTCTGGCGTTGTCTTCTGCCAAACATCTTTACAACGGCACAATCTTTTGCATTTTCAATATTAGTAGGGTTAGGTACACAAATAGTACTTAAAACTTATGTCACAAATCACAATGTATTATTTGATTAGTTCAACATTATTACCTATCAGTCTTTTTTGCCCACTGGCCTTCCAACCTTAATAGTGATTGGTCTAACTATGATAATCATTGTCAATGACTCCCAACAATTCAACATCTTATTCCTTCCAGGCATAATCTCATCGCTGCTCGTCGACAAAGTAGGCCGCCGACCGCTCCTCATCACCTCTTACATCGGAACCAGTACCTTTCTCGCAATAGTCGGCGTCTATTTCTACTACCAAGACGTCATCGGAATCCACAATGAATCTACCAATCTCCTTCGCTACATCACCTTAGGCGGAATAATCTGCGCTAACGTCATATCAACCTTGGGATTCGACTCTCTAGTCTTCGTCATCCCCGCTGAGATCTTCCCTATTAATGTAAAATCTATAGCTATGACTGCTTGCAATATTTTCGGTGGTTGTGCCACTTTTATAATGGTTAAAGGGTATCAAGAAGTGAAAGATATGTCTGGTTTGTATGGGGTTTTCTGGTTTTTTGCGGCGTCTGCATTTGTTGGGGGTTGGTTTTCGTATTTTGTTGTGCCGGAGACAAAGGGCAAGAGTTTGAGAGAGATTCAAGTTGAGTTGCAAGGAGTTAGTTATGATGACGCGTGTGTAAGTCTGAATAGAGTTGTCAATGACAAAGAGAATGGTAGTGATTGTGAGATTACAGAGTTGAAAGAGTTCAGTGATAGGCAGGGAGATTTTGAGACGAAATAATAGTATACCTATTGAATGAAAAATAATGTAAACCTAAGTAAATTTAATTTCTTTGAATTATGTCTCATTGCGATCTGTGTTCAGTAAAATGTAAGTCTAAAATAAAAGTAAGCATGTGTGCTGATGTGAGCTTGTGTACTCGCATTAAATGCGAAAAACTGATCTTTTTTGAACGGAAATGAACTTTTTTGAAGAAAACAATGGCATTTTGTTTTTTTTTCCTAGGTCAAAGAGCTAAACACACTGCTAAATTAGCAGAAGTGTTGTGAACTTATTTGGTTAACTAACATTGGCCTCTTTTACCATTATTTATAGCACAAAAAAAAACGATTACAGTATCAATGCGTTTTCCACTGCGATTTTGCTTGTGTGTTATATAATATAAGGTATTATATTATGTTTGATATAATATGTAATAGCATGAAAATGGCACATAAGTACGTCGTCGTCAGTCGGGACTTTTACCTAACACGTCTATAACGATAGGTAGATCCAAAAAATTTAGTTTAGCAGTTAAATTCAGTAAGTACCTACATACTGATTTTGTTAGAGGCTAACTACTGGTTTTATTAGAAAGTTTTCGTATCTACTTATTTGCATAACTAAGACAAGCATTTTGATATGGCCCTAGTTGTTAGAGTTAAGCTCTGCGCACATTAACCGCCACTAACGCGCAGCACAAAAATAAAATGAACTCCGCTGGATCTCCATATCTTCCAATCTACTGATTATTTAGCTTTGAAATTAGAAATAGTTTATTAAGTCAAACACCATGTATACTTAAAACTATTATTAGCATAAAGGTACAATAAATTTAAAAAATAACAAAAACTTTAACTTTCATCTATGGTAGAGTTCAGGATTTACTCTATCGTTTGTATGTTACGAAAACACGAGTCCATAAATTTTCCTTGTTAGAAAAAAACGCTAAGTTACGTCAAATTTTTTACTGTAACCTTTCTCAATAAATACAGAAGTTAAGATCTTGAGAATAAACGTGGTAAATGAACTACATAAGTATAAGGAACAGTTTATATGTTCGTTTTTTCAACGTTACACTGCTTGTGCTGGTATTATATTAAGGGCCTATACAGCCTTTTTTTTTGTGAAAAGGATAGATAGTAAGATTTCGCGTTCATAGGAGCGGGACAGGGCATAGCAAGCCCAAAAATTAAGTTTTAGCTCAGCATTTAGGGCTTTATTATAAAAAACCAGAATCATATAAAATGTTCTATATACTTAGTTCTTTACCATGTTTATTCTCAATATCTAAACTTCTGTATTTATTGAGAAATTAAGGTTTTAGTAAAAAATTAGAGGTAACTGCGTTTTTTTTCTATTTAGTAAATTTTATGGAATCGTGTTTTCGAAACATATTATCGATGGAATAAGTCCTGAACTGTACCATGTGTAATTGTATAAATATAAATATTAAAGTTAAATATTTAGTCGTTTGGAAGATATTTGGGTCTGAAGAAGTTGATTTGAGGTATAGATAGGCCCTGCGAGCAGTCTGTCATCTGATGCCGTCGATAAGAAATACATCTAAATGTTATGTATGACTCATACATCTAAATGTTATGTATGACTCATACATAACATTTAGATGTATTTCTTATCGAGTCATAACTTATAAGTAAACCCATATTTTATTGTGCTGTGCGGCAGCAGTGCGCGTCGGATCTGATCTGCGTCAACCTTTACTGTTTATTAAACATTTATTTTACGTACTTAGGTATAACTCAGATAAAAACTAACGATTTGTCCACATCTTCCGATTAGATACCTACTTGTACCTACTAGTCTTGATAGGAAACAGTTCAGTCTGTTATGTGTGTTGGTATCATATTACGTGTGTTTATCTAGTGTAGTTAAATGTAAATTGTTTTAGTTAAATCTGATTGTTTGAATGATGATAATTATTGATTGAAGCTTATTTATTTATTTATTTAAGTACAAGATTTTAGGAAAACTTACAGCTAGGTTTGACAATAGAATTAAAAAATATAGAACATGACTGGATAGACCAATGCATGTTTTTGAAGGCTAATTACAAGTTTCCGCAAATAGGTATAATATTTGACATAGATGATACAAAGTAAGTTGACGACTTATTAGAAATAACAAACATAATAAAACAAAGAAATAAGTTGTGCCTTGTTGCGGCAAAGGATTTGGTGCACAGATATTGTCTTAATATTTTTTGTTTTCGAGTCAATTTTGCGACTATGTGGTAGCAAATTGTTGACTATGGAAAGGACAATTCAACTTCTCGGTGTGTAGAAGCAGGTCTATTTATACTCAAAGACATAAAGAGCGCTTACGAATCATCGTACAAAAATTACCCATTTCCGTGAAAATTAGTGTGCTTATAAAACTAAGCGAATATGGAAGGAACAAATACGAAAGCCCAGTATTGGGTTACGTTTGCTGGTAAGTTCATATTATTTATTAAAAAATCCTAAATTTTGCTTACCATAGGTACCTACCTACCTACACTAGAAAAGTAGGTATTCTAGCCATCTTTTATGATGCATGTGGTGAGTGACTTGAAACAAGCTTATAGTAAATTCATTGGCATTCAATTCATTGGCCTGGAATCTTTTTCATAAACTTCTTATTAGGTACCTATCGTAACTGACTCAACAACTAATGCCAGCAAGATGCCAAAAATGGTATTTCTAGAAATAGGTAGGTGATTGTTCTATGTGTTATTTCCATTTTTATTTTCTACAGCGGCTCTGGCTACGATGACCTCTATGGTGGCGTTCTCTTGGACGACACCGGTCATACCCAAATTCCATAACAATGAAACTGTGATAAATGTCACTGATGTAAGTTAAGTACCTACACCATTTCTGTGAACGTACTTCTAAAAGCATATTAAGTACCTTTAATTTTATTTGAAGGAAAAAACAACAGAATATCATAAAAAACTCCTAATATAGGCTGTGATCAGAATGCTGGCTTTATTCGGTCAAGGAATTGGCATGCCATTCAACGTGGCAATGCTGCCAGCATTCTGGGCACTTCTAGGCACACACCAGGTACTTACTAGTGACATAATTATTAGAAAATAGATGTAAATATAAATATTAGTTAAGAAATAAATGAGTCCCAAAAATTATTATTATTTGGAAAATCGAATTTTTTTGGGACTCATTTAATTTCTTAGAGATTACCCGGAGTGCGAGAACTTACGCACTACAGAAACCTTTTAAATATCAGTTGTAATTATTTTTAAGCATATTTTAAGAAAGAAAATAAGAATCAAATAATAGAATAAAATTAAAACTAGTATTTTCAATTGAAATAATTGAGCTAACTGCAGACTGTTGCAAACAATCTACAGGTAGCTCAACTGATTCATATCAATAACAGTCGGTAAATGCAGCGGACAGCGGGGCAATGCTGATGCGCTGTGCCAGATACTCGCCTGCTCTCGGGTCACGCGTCGCTTCGACCAGACGCTCATATAATTTTTTGAAAGCCCGGAGAGCCTCCGTTCCCCACGGACCTATGGTCTCGACTTCAAGGGGAGCAAATGCGTACGACGCATTTAGCATATTTAAATATTAGATTATTTTTATTAAGAATAACTTAAATTTTGCTAACTTATAATAACTTAACTACTTACTTAAATTTTGAAACATAATTGTAATAATATCTTAAAAATGACTAGAAACAGGATAGGTTCCTATCCTACACGGTGTCTTGGGCGCAAGCCTAAATATATTTTCACTTCAGCACAGAATAATTATACATTAGTGGGTTGTATTTTTTTTTATTTGCTTTGGGTGGCTTGTGTGTCACTGCGGCCATGATAGGCCTATTGTGATCGCCACTTTATACGTTCACCCCTGAAGTTGCGACGTTCATAATTCGCCATTAACCCTTGCAGCTGCTAGGAACTGTAGGATTTTCTTCGAAGAGATGTCTCTTAGCTCATCTGGGCTGTGCAGATGCTTGCCCAGTTTGAACATGTGCTTGTTGAGGCGACAGTGTCCAGTTAGGGCTCTTGTCATAATGCGAAGGTTACTTCTGTTTAGCGCTAGGTTTGGTTGGTGTACCGTTTATCAAAGGCTTTTATCAGTGATTATGAGTGACTCATGCCCGAGGAATGTTTCCAGAGCTTGGTTGATGTCTCGAAGCAGGAGTCCAGAAGGGTTCTAGTCGGTTGTAGTAGTAAGACGAAGTCTCTTTTATTATTCACTACAATTAAAACAACTTAAAACAACATGCCACATCTAAACCCATCTCTAAACAATTTAAGTACTTACATGTTTAACTTTGATCTGCTATAAAAACTACATATTGTTTTTCAGGATGAGATATCATGGCTGGTTGTGGCCCTCTCGCCAGGAGTGATAATAGGTAACATCCTTACAAAGTACCTGTCTGATAACGCTGGACGTCGGGCAACCTTACTGGCTAGCGCTGTACCATTTTGTGCTGGAACTGTAAGTACAGCAAATAGACAAAATGAGAATTACATATAAAAATTTTATATAAAAAAAACTTCATTAATTACATCTAGGACCAAAATGCTTGGGAAGATAAATCCAACGAACCGAAATTCGAAGGAGTTAGGTCGTTTAGTTTAAGAGTTTCTATGGCCACCTTCTCCATCATCAGACCAGCTCGATGTTACCATGGCATTGCATTGTTACCGACTTTACTTATATGAAATATTTATGTATGCCAAATTTCAGCTCAATCGGTTGAGGATCTTAAATTCAGTCCAAGATTTGGCCCACACCTAAACTCTTTGTCCCGCAAAATATGCTTAATTTATTAAGTTTTTATCTACTTATTTTGTCGAATCGGATCGGCAGGTAGAGTAAAAATAATAATAAGTATAATTTAATAAGTATAAATTACTGAAAAATACGTCTCAATTTTTAATATACATTTCAATATTTCATCAAGGAAAAAAACCTTCCAAATTGAGTAAAAAAATTACTGATTTCATTTTGCAAATAACGCGCTAAACATAGGCTAACTTCACGCCATCTCAGTTATTTGAGCTAACTCTATCATCAACTTAATGCAGTGCTTTGTTACAGCTTTTCATTTTGTTCACAACTAAAGTATGGATGATTTACATAGCCAGAATTCTCTGGGGCATTGGAGCGGGTATTATCCAGACGGTAAGTTCTCTCTGAAATAAATGCAACTTTTATAAAATGGGGAATATTATGCTTAAGGGGGCGATAAATGACGCCCGACAATTTTGTAAATAGGATAGGCATAGGATTTCGCGTTTAAAGGTGCGAGACAGAACAGAGCGACGTAAGCTCAAAAATCAAGACAAATTTTTCAAAAATGAGCCGAAGGTGCCCTGGGTATTCTTCTATTTAAGGTGACGAAAAAAAAAATGTTAAGATTGATAGTTTAGGAGAAAATTTGTAAAAACTAAGAAAGCAGATGGTACTTTGCACAAAAATTTCTGGTGTAAGTACCAGAAATTTTTGTGCAAAGTACCATCTGCTTTCTTAGTTTTTACAAAAATTTGTAAAAACTAAGAAAGCAGATGGTACTTTGCACAAAAATTTCTGGTGTAAGTACCAGAAATTTTTGTGCAAAGTACCATCTGCTTTCTTAGTTTTTACAAATTTATATAAATATAAAACTATTTAAAATATATTTTTTCAGTTTCGAATCGGATCTGCCTTTTATGTATGTATAGATTATTAAGTATTTTTTCCAAAGCTTTATCGATAAAGGTGACGGAGAAAAATAGTTTTAATGTAACCCAAATTTCCCCTTTTCACATCTATTTGCGATTTTATTTTCCAGGTTGCTATGATATATCTCGCAGAGATTGCTTCTAAGGAAATTAGAGGAAGTTTATCAGTTATCAACCGTTTCATGTTCAACTTTGGAGCCCTGCTGGTGATCTCGATAGGGTCATTCGTATCCTACCAGACTTTAAGCTACATGCTCATAGTGCTTCCTGTGACATACTTCATCGCTTGCTTGTTTATTCCGGAAACACCTTATTATCTACTAAAGGAGGGAAAAGTCGAAAGAGCCCGAAAAGCTCTAATGATGCTCAATGGGTGTAAAGATGAAAATATGAATACTCATTAATTTCTTTAATTTATACCGTTAGGTACTTACCTACTGTCCATCTGCTAAGCAAACTTCCTTCTTTTCTGCCTAGTAAGTAGGTAAAATCGAAGAATATTAAATGGAATCAAAAATATATTATCATTTGAAATACCTATGAACCTATAGACCGTTCACCGTAAGATGGAACGTGATGAATGGTCTGTGGTTGTTAATTTTGGGTATCTAATGTATGTTTCAGATACTTGAACCGAAATTGACTGAAATGAGGATACATGTCCATGAAGACATGAGAAGATCTGCAACGGTTAAAGAGTTGTTCACAGAGATTCGGTATAGGAAACCACTCATTGTCGCTTTTGGTACGTTTTTTTTTTTTTTTTTTTTTTATACCATTAAACCAAAGTAGGTTTGTATTGGTGCTCACACTCGTCTTAAATTAGATAAATATAGTTAAATAATAATACTTGAATTAAATAAAGTTACATTGCATAAAGTTACATTGTTACACGTTACGTAAGGTTGTGTGTTTTGATTGTCATTAGATGTTATTCATTTAAAATAGTTTTTATTGAAGGTTCTTTGGTGTTTCAGGCCTGAGAACGTGTCAATTGATGTCCGGGTCAATTCCGATACAACAATACTTGGGAAGAATAATGCAAGACACTAAATCGTCAGTGTCTATATCTACAGGTTTGATATTGTTTGGTGCACTGAAATTTGTGTCGAGTAAGTATCCGCTTACCTTGGGTTTTTAACATAATTTATTAAAGAAGTTTAATCCAATTTTGAATTGTTTCAGGTATTGTATCGTCAGGAATAATCGACAAAGTTGGACGACGGCCACTCCTCATATCGACCTTCATTGGTTCCAGTTTGTCGCTCGCTGTCGTCGGAACTTGTTTCTTCGTCCATGATGTCTATAACGTTAAAGAATATTCCAACGTATTTGGCAATATCATATTCTTTGGAATTGTTGTTTTCAGCGTCATTTCTACTATCGGCTACGATACTGTTATACACATTATCCCGGCTGAAGTGTTTCCATTGAACGTAAAATCTATAGCAATGACTTCTATGAATCTTTTTGGCGGTGTTGTCACTTTTTCGGCGGTCAGAGGATATCAAGTTTTCAAGGATTTGACAGGACTTTGTGGTGTATTTTGGATTTTTGCTTTTATGTGCTTGGTGGGGGCTATATTTTCGTACACTGTTGTACCAGAAACAAAAGGCAAAAGTTTAAGGGAAATTCAGATGGAGCTGCAAGGTTCACTCTATTCAGAAGGAGACACTGTTGTAAAATTAATGTCGAATAATGAAATTAAATCTGAATTAAAAACATAGGTAGTACCTAGTAGCATAGTTATAATAATTCTATACTAAGTAGTATAGTAGTAGAAGTGATGTAGGTACATAAGAATTTAATAACTTAACTGTTTCATAAACTCAATTTATAGAGCATCAGAAAATAAATAGTTTCTATCAAAATAACTATAATATAAATCAAAACCTTTTATTTTATTGAATGATTACCATTACCTACCTATGTATATCATCATCAAAATTACCTAACACTCGAAAGAAAAATTGAATAGTATATAAGTAAGTAGGTACCATATTTTTGTAGGTCATCCAATACTTTTAAAATAGGAAATATTTTAACGAAAAATTGTGGATTTAAAGTAGGTACATACTTAACCGCCACTATTAAATAGGTATCTATATAAAGATCTCGACCGCAACTCTAAAATTAACTGTAAAGGTTGCTAAATGAAAATTATTTGCACTTGGTCATATAATTTCCGTGGTCACATTTCTCTTTCACTCGCACACACACACACTCAAAGACAGCTGACGCGAGTGTAGTCTTTCGGCTGTGTAACAAAGGTCAATGTATGTACGCACACTGCTCTAAAGAGCACTGTGTTGGTACGGTCAGCGTGCAACCTAGAACGTACGTAGTGTAGTGATTCCTTTCTTCCTCTGTGAGCGTGCACTGCACAGCACTGAAAGCGCCGGCACTCATTCATAAAAGATAAAAGTAAACAACCTTGATAATCAGGCTTAAATATTTATTCGCATCTTTTAATCATTTTGCGATTAGATAGAATAATTTGAGTGCGTCCGTCGAATCACGAGGAAGTGTATAATGGTATTTTGCAGAACCTAACATAAACCAATTCATTTTACTAAGCATTTTGCCGATGGGACGAACAATTGGATGGAAAAATGGCGGAAAAAACTAACAATAAAGCACAATATTGCGTTGCATTTGCAGGTGAGTTTATTTTTTTTATTTGTTTGAAAATTAGGCATTTATCTACATTACCTGCTGACCTTCCAACGATGCCTTCCAACGTCCATGACATGGAAAACTTCCAAACTATTCATAGTTTTTGCGGTGAATCAGTAGAGTAGAGCTTCCGAGCCGCCCTCCTACTCTTTAATTTGCCAATTTTGACAGCTGACATTTATAGAGAACTTTGATTTCATGATGTTTGTCATGTTTGCGTGGCCAATGTTGCCATTAATTAATAAAAAGGGTTGCCACAGCTCTGTGAGCATACGGTCCAAAAGTGTTCTAGGAAGGATCTTTAAGGCTATGACTATGACGGTATAAGAGCTGAGCTGGACACCTTTTTGGCATATATGTTTAAAGTAGTCCAGAAAAAGGGCGCAGACTGAAATATCGCGGGTTCAAGTTCCGCCGAAATCGAAAATTGTTGGAACTTATTATCATTTTCTTAGTCCAGAAGAACTATTAAAGTATCTACGAAAATTTAATAATGTCCCAAAAATTTTCGATTTCGGCAGGATTCGAACCTGCGCCCCACCCTCAGTATTATATTATCTACCATAAGTTTTTTTTGTTTTTCTTATAAGTATTATATCTACTCCGATATGCTTTTTCAATGGTATAATGCATATTAATTCAAGTAGGTAATCGGTTGTTCAATCGGTCTATGGACTTCTTTTTATTGCAGTGGCGCTGGCTGCAATGAGTGGAAGTGCAGCATTTTCTTGGACTACTCCAGTCATACCAAAATTTCATAGCAATGAAACGAGTATCAACGTTACTGACGTAAGTGCTACATAGCCATATTTTGACCGTCTTTAGGAGAAAAATTCTTTCGCTTTTTTATATAGAGTGATCCTGAAATGGTATTCAAGCCTAAAAACAACATAAAACTTAGACTAGCAACAACAATTTTGGTGATATCTTTGTCTTTTGTCCAATGAGTGGAAGTGCAGCATTTTCTTGGACTACTCCAGTCATACCAAAATTTCATAGCAATGAAACGAGTATCAACGTTACTGACGTAAGTGCTACATAGCCATATTTTGACCGTCTTTAGGAGAAAAATTCTTTCGCTTTTTTATATAGAGTGATCCTGAAATGGTATTCAAGCCTAAAAACAACATAAAACTTAGACTAGCAACAACAATTTTGGTGATATCTTTGTCAATTCTCAATAGATTTCGATGATTCTTTCCTTGTGGTTTTGAAGTGGTTCCATAAAAGTTTGCTCCTCGTAGAAGAGCGAAAGTTATCCATTGGGAAACCCCGTATGCGCAACTAACATGTGACACAATCATTGTAAAGCCTTATTAAAAACTGCTTTTGTTTCATTGCAGACTGAAATATCGTGGTTGGTGGTTTCGGTCACCCCAGGGCTGATGTTGGGTTCACTAACATCACAAATCCTGTCAGACAATGTTGGACGACGTCCTACCATTATAGCAAGTGCTATACCATTATGTACTGGAACTGTATGTGTTTTTATTGAAATATGTGACATAAAAAAATTAATCTAAGGTACCTAATGCTTTGTTTTACTTTCAGATATTCATATTGCTTTCGAGTAATGTATGGATGTTTTACGTGGCAAGATTTCTCTGGGGCATTGGAATTGGAATGATTCAAACGGTTAAGATCTATTGGTAAATTTGTCAATCAGATATTCAGGTATTTATTGTACTCTGTATAAATGTTATATTTTATTTTGTAGGTAACAACGATGTACTTAACAGAAATAGCTTCCAAAGAAATAAGAGGAACTTTAGCGATCGGAAACCGATTCATGTTCAACCTCGGGGGTTTTTTAGTGATCGCCATAGGGAGTTTTGTCACCTATCAGACATTGAGCTATATGCTCATTGTGCTCCCAGTAGCATACATCTTGATCTGCTGGTGGATACCAGAGTCACCGTATTATTTACTCAAGGAAGAAAAAGTCGATCTTGCTAAGACTGTGTTGATGAGACTCAATGGGTGTCAGGATGAAAAGGTAGATCACCGTTGGATTTACAATTATTACTATTATTATCTTCGTATATTTCAAATCTCGTTAGAAAATATATTTTTTTACTATGGGAAATACCTATACAACAAAATATATAACAGTAAAAAATATATCAAAATGGTAGATCACCGGCCGCGAAGCTAGGTTCAAGCAGCCGGTGACTAGAGCTGCAAAGAAAAGAACTTCCTAACGATACGCAACGAGTTAAGGAGTACCGCCTTTTGGATCTGGATTTGATCCAACTTCCAAGCGAGAGTCTCTTGAGATGTTGGCCGAGGTTGTTCGCTAATACGCCTATTATTAAGAGCCTGTATTATGCAACTGCAAAGCAAAAGCCTTCCTTTCCACCTTCTTCTCTATTGTTGTCCAATTGTGGCCACTCTTTATTGAAGCGTTTTGATGAATGATGTGAGAACTTGCATAACCAAGAATATTGTTTCTCTTTGTTTGTATAAAGATCATCGAACCAAAATTTACTGAAATGTGCAAGCATGTCAGAGAAGACATGAAGAGGTCAGCAACGGTAAAAGAATTATTCACGGGCAAGAGATATAGGAAAGCACTAATTATTACTTTTGGTAAGTTTACAGAGTCATCAACTTTATCATCAAAGCCGATTTATAAATTATTTGTTAATTTAATAAACATTCATTTTTAGAAACAGTGATCTTTTGTTTTCAGGTATAAGAACATTTCAATTAATGTCAGGCTCGATTGCGCTACAGCAATATGTTGGAAGAATTATGCAAGACACCGAGTCATCCTTATCTTTATCAACTGGTTTGATATTATTCGCTGCATTAAGATTATTTATCAGTAAGTATTCACATCAATTCACTGTCATTTTGGTTGCTAGGTACCTATACCAGTAATATGAAGTGATGGATTTAATAATTTGTTTGTTTGTCTCAGGTATGTTGGCTTCAGGAATAGTGGACAGAGTTGGCAGGCGTCCACTTCTCATCTATTCTTTCACTGGCTCCTCTATAACACTCTTTATTATCGGAACCTGTTCCTTTATAAACGAAGTGTTAGTCGATAATTACACTAAATTATGCGGTAATATCGTTATCTTTGGGATAGTTTGTTTAATTATTCTGTCAACGATCGGATACGATACTGTTGTACACTTGGTTGTACCAGAAATATTTCCTTTGAATGTGAAATCTATAGCATTGACTTGTACAAACTTATACGTTGGTGTGATAACATTCGTTTCGATAAGAGGATATCAGGTTGTGAAGGATTTGACAGGATTGTATGGTGTCTTCTGGTTTTTTGGTGCAGGATGTTTGGCTGGAGCATTTTTCTCGTATGCTATCCTTCCAGAAACAAAAGGCAAAAGCTTAAGGGAAATACAGATGGAGCTACAAGGCCCGCTTTATGAGCAAGAAATAGAAAAGTTTGAAATCGAAATGGAAGATAATGAAACAGTATTATTGGCACATACAAAATGAAACTTTGTCTCTGTTCAAGAGGTATCGGAAGAGACTGACGAACTAAACCTATTGGTAGCGTTGGCAAGGGAAAACAATGATAAAGTATGGATGATCTGTGTTTTTTTATAAGCAATTAACTTATTTTGGTACTTAATTATCGCATTTAACTTTGATTAGGTACACTTAATTAAATTATTATTGATTTTTAATTTATTTTTCTACTTCGTCTATTACCCATTCTTGTATCTGACGAAATTTATCATGGGGTGCCACTCGATTATAATAGTCAGGAGGTTAGAAGAGCAAATAACCAAATTATAACCATGCTCAAGGTCCTCCGCGTGGTAAGGTTAACGCTCCAGATCTGAGCGAAATGCTACAGCTGGTGTGTTG
The DNA here is from genome assembly GCA_946478455.1 of Eupithecia vulgata. Taxonomy (NCBI): domain Eukaryota; kingdom Metazoa; phylum Arthropoda; class Insecta; order Lepidoptera; family Geometridae; genus Eupithecia; species Eupithecia vulgata. Next base: position 11,719,246 of record OX297867.1, read on the forward strand.
ATAAGGTCCCAGGCTACAGTAGATTTCGATGAGAAATTCGAAAATATCCCGTCCCATTCTATTTGAAATGATCTTATTGTCGAGGGATATTAAAATAGCAACTACTACTTTTTCGAAGTATTTTACAATTACGAACTTTTAAATATTACTATTTTCTACATCCAAAGAACAAGCCTGGGGTTTGATTGTTTTTTGCACAACTATTGCTACACCTCCATCTATCATTTCTGAAAATAGTACAATTACTTATTTTCAAAGTAATATTCAATCATGTTTCACTTTAACGCAAGTTCTAATTTTACCCTTGTTCAATAACAGTTCGAAATCGTAACGTTTATGCATCAGGATTTGTGAGTCCACTGTGCAATGTTAAAAATTGCCCAGTATAACCCGCAGGGCCCGATGCCCGGCCTATCGGGACGTGGATTGCTGTTATCCATCATTAAAAAGGCTAAATATTTTACAAATACCTCTCCCCGACTTAAAGATCTTACGCAAAAACCACGTAACTCTTCAAATATTTTTAAATATTTTGTACATTCTGAAAATTCTTCAATCTCTGCAAAACTACGAAAAAAGTTAAACTAATAGACATAAAAAAAATTCACTACGTTAAACTGCTCTTTGTTCTCCTTGTCCCTTTCACTATTCTTCTCTTACTCTTTTTCACTCTTTTCCTCTTTCGCTGCTGCTCCCGAAATATTTGTGTGTCCCCTTGTCTTCCCTGTTATACACAGTACTCTGTGATTGGTGTTGTCGAATGCTCGCAACTGAAGTGATTTCTTCTTTTCTTTTTCTTCCTCATTGCCAGACTGTCTCTTTTTATCACACTACTGTCCTCACTGCTCTCTTCGCTCTCTGACCTTGATTTTTCTTTTTCCCACCTTAAACCGCCTTTCGTATGTCATAGAGACAGACTGTACACATTCATTTCCTTCCGAATAACAACATTCTGCTCTAATTCTCCAAAGATAATAAAATCACTTCAATAGGCATGATGATTGATTTTAAGAAACTACTCAGAGATATTTTTAAACATTACATACTGAAAATAAAATAAAACATATTTTATTGTGTGAAATTGAGCTTTAAAATTTCATTTTTAATTTCACTCTAAAACGCTACAATACTCACGGCGACTGTCTTAATACTTGAGTGCCAGCCATTTTATAAGTCATACTATTGTCAGACATAGTCCAAGGAGTTTCTTTTTCTTATAGAAATATCGGCTAGGTTCTTAGACAATTTAACCCGCTGTGTACGTTTTATTGAAGCAATGTGTTTGCCTCTACAGCCAACGGAATTTTGGAGTGTCACAGTTGGAATGACCTTCCCCACATTTCGGACAAACAATCTTTTTCGAAGAGCAGCCGCGGTGCTTCTCCTTCTTCAGTCAACCTCTTCAATCTTTTAACCGATAAAATTTTACAATCAGCAGTAAAAGAGTTCGTTTTTTCTCCTTCGTTCACGAAATCTACTTTGTTTGTAAAATAACAGCGGTATCCTATTTTCATGAACTTTTGGTTATTTATCAAGGGAATAGCCTCTCCTCTTTTAGCAAAACAAAATTGTTATAGACAATTTTATATTTGATGCGGGAAGCATAATTTTTTCCACGGAGCAAAAATAAATTTATTTCCTGAGAGATTTCAACAACTTTGCCTCTTTTTTCAATGAGTTTTGCGAGACCTACTTGCTTTGGCAACATTTCATAAGATGTCAATGATACTTCAAACCAAGCTTCAAACTGATGGTTTATGGCTCAAAGTACTTGTTTATGGTTCGATTGTTGTTATTATGCAAATTATTGTTTTGTTTCGCAAACCGCCTATACTTATGTCTTCCTTGCACTAAAGTATATTCCTCATTTTCTTCATGCGTTAGCATCCCTAGTACATCTGTGTTTTCTTCTTTACACGCTCATCGCTCCCAGAGTCATCGATAGATATGCCTCGTCACAGTTTTATTAGGAATAATAACCGACATGGGCGACTCGACTATTCTAAGAAAATACATTCTCACGAATGTCCTCACTCGTATCAGAGAATACGCACTTGGAATCCACGGACAAAAGTTCAGGTTCGACCTCGACCATTGTTATTGAGTACCAACATACACATGTATTATTCGAACAAAAAACGCAACCAACAATAAACAACGCACAATACTTTTACTCGGAAAGCTATCACGCTCACAAATGAGCACAAAACAATATAACCTATCCTAACGGAATGAGGCGTTTGTTGAAACTGAAATAAAGTAGTAGGTACTAATCTGTTACTAACTCTAACGTAGGTATTGGTAGTTAACTGACACTGCGTGAACCATCATCACAAACACGTTCGTGATCGTAATTCCTAATTCTTTGTAAATTAATTCTAATACAAAATGAAAAAATAACACGTTTAACTGGAACCCAATGGATTACTAAACCCCAATCGCTTACACCCCCACTGTTAATTAAGGACAAAGCCGTTTTGAAGTTATGTTTCAAATAAAGTCTAAAGAAAGATTATTGAATGGGGGGTGCTTCTAACCCATCGTTTTTACCAAGGAATATAACGTAACAAGTGTTGTGTAGGTAATGTTTTCGTTTTTTGTTTACATTGATATTACATATATCTAAAAAATGTTATATACAAATCTTGTATGAAATACGTATTTGTGAACTTCTAGTTGTCTACATGTTTTGGGACATGTTTATTGTAAAAAGTAAATAGTTTCAAACTTTATCCAACAAGAATCAATTGTGTAAAACTTTTTATTAACTAGTATTATACGGCCCTCGTTTTCACCAATAAACAATACTCGTCTAAACAAGATCCGCCAAGTGCGAGTGTAACTCGCGCGCCGAGGGTTTCAAACATTTGCCAATTATTTGGACAATCAATATTCTGAAATATTTTAAAAAGTATGAAACTTACAGAAGTTTCAAAAAGTGTTTTGAAATGGTCAAAACGATACCTTTCATTTGATACCCCACATGGGTAGGTACCCTCCCTTTTGAAAAAAAAATCCCCCCCTTTTTGACCATTTTTCAAAAACTATTATTATTACAGACTTCTCTATATTTTTCCTGTAAAATATAAATCGATATCTACAAACGCCTAATACATTGTACATGGATGGGTCTGCAATCTTCGGAGATAGGGGGGGAAATGGTCAATTTTTCGACTTTTTTTGAAATATTTCAAAAAGTATGAAACTTAGAGAAATTTCAAAAAGTGTTTTGAAATGTACAAAACAATACCTTTCATTTGATACCCCATTTGCCTTCCTAAGTCTCTTTTGAAATTTCAACATCAAAATTTGTACTGAAATTATTCATTTTCATTTTTCATTTATTTATATATATTTTTCTTGAAATCAGTAATAGCGCACGAAATGTATCATTATTTTAAATTTCAAGTTAATCGCTGCAGCAGTAACTGAGATATTCAAGAAAGAGCGGGGACGGACAGAGCGAGACCATAAGGGTTTCAAAACCGATGTTTGAAACCCTAAAAACGTTTTTTTAGTAGTGAGAATGCAGTCATGTTTCAGACAAGTTTTTAACATGTCGTAGACATAAGTGTAAACGCAGATGTGGTTTTTTACTTGCCTAATACTTGTTATTTACACAGAGTGAGTGAAAGAATGTTTCAGATAAGTATTCGACAAGTTTTGTATACAACTAGCTGTAAACATGTTTCTTGGTGATTGGTGAAAAAGAGAGAAACAATACCAAATTTAAGATTTAAGACCTGGCGTACTCACAAACGTTTTCGTGATTATGATGAGTAGAACCTCTAGATCACGAAGTGTCAGTGAATTACCAATAACGCTGTATAAATTATTAAGAACTCTTGTTTCAATAATACATAGTTGATTTTGCAGACCTTGATTGATAATGATCAGTGATCGATCACTATCTATAAATACAGTTGACCCATTTTATGATTAGATTAGGTATCCCTTTCCTATAGATATCTATAAAACTGAAGATAACTCATCAAACACTAACACTGAGGTTCAATGCCACGCGTATTGAAGTAAGTACCTATGTCTGCGTGTGTGTTTTTAGTAAACATAAAACAGTTTTAACCAGATCTTGGCAGAGTGTGCACTGGTTTACACAGACATTGGTGCCTACACAATGGATTGTTCAGATCACAGTCTAGACGCGTTATATTTCTTTTTTAATTGTCTTGCATTGTAGCAAGAGAGATTGCATAAAAGTGTATTTACTTCATGTAAAAATGTCGCTGATATTTTCTTATACATAACCATGAAAATAATTAACATTCATCGAAGGCTAAAGTTGATAAAATTACACAGAGATAACAAACTTAGTAATAACGATTGCAAACTTGTCTGCGACCGGCAACTGTTTCAGTTTTAGGTGAAATTGTGTGTACCAGACTATCTCATTTGTGAAAACTGTGTTATGGAGCGCGGTAATAGAAGATTGCAGTATTTGATAACATCCGCAGGTATGTGTACATTTTTTAATATTTAATGAAATGCCCTCGCCTTTAGAATAGGTATCTCTCTTAAACACACAGGCTCTCTCAGTGTCGACGGCGGCCCCACGCATATCTCCCAAAGGCCACAATTATTATAGTGGCCAATGGCCATATTATAGCATTTATTTATTTTATTTTATTTATTCATTGAGCAATTAACACTAAAACTAACCAATTACATTAGTTACTTAAATTTACATAAGAAATTAAATAATATAAAATCAAAATTATTATTAGGCTAAAAATTACCTACATAATACATTATTAAAATTAGTCACATGAATTATTAAAATAAACAGAATTTCATTTCACAAATAGAATAAATATATAACAGAGGTAAAAAAAATAGGTAGGTACGCAGTCAAAACATAAGTCCAAAAATAAATGATTATATTAGGGTATGAGATCATGGAAATGAGAAACACATAGGTAATAAATAATTAATGAATGTAACCCATTAAAGTTAACCATTATATAAAATTATGGAACGGAAAAAAGCAAACTATGGAAAATGGGAGATTTCATGGTGTTCACTGATCATGTGACATACCTAATAGCATTCAGGTGGCACTGTTCGAATGTAAAGACACAACATTACCTCATCTGTGGTAGAGGTAAGTAAGATAATTCATTTGGCGTGTTAGCCGACATCAAATCTCTGAAAAATGGGTTAGGAAGTAATTTTAAACCTTCGATAGCGCGATATATTATTTCAAGTAATAGCACAGATGAAATAATGTTACTTCGTAAATAAAAATCAAATAAATAAATAAGTTGCGACATTTAGTTAAAATTCGTGTCTGATTTTGTTTTATGTCAGGTATGGATGAAACGACGAATGAAAGGAAACAGTTACTTAGTACTTTGAAATACGAAGTTTCGGTTGACGGATCGCACGAAAGGAAAAACGTGCGATACTTCGGACGCGTCAAACCTATGGTTGAGTTTTGGGCATGTTACGTTATTTTTGTTTCGGATCTTTATGAAATAAATGACAAAATCATTAGCAAGGTCATCTAAACAATGGATCGGTCGTCCTTCATTTTATGCGATCCGATCCGCCAATTATAACCTTGTAATATGTTTTTATGTATAATTTTAACCAAAACAACAATATAAAATTATATATAAGTGTTAAAGTAGACATCTTCTTTACGCCCGTTGCCATGGAAATCATTATTTATCAGTTACTGTGAAATTTAGTGATGATGTTTTAGACATAGATTTAAATCGTTAGATAGGCCCCGACACCAAAAACTGTGGCTTTGTTTTTGAATGTGTGCGTTAACAAAATGCCGACGCACGCACACTAATGAGTAGTCAAAAAATCGTGTTTCTGCCATTGTACTTATCTGTTGCTATTACCATTTCGTGTGCAATTGTATTGCACACACTTTTCTGAAAAAAGTATGCACTTATATGCCCTGAAATCGAAAATGTTTGAATGTGTGCGTCAACATAGCGTCCAAAAACTGTGCAATTTGTGTAGAAGGTACGGTCCGGTAAGTAGTTAGAAATAGTGTTTTTGCCAAAAAACCTAATTATTATTATTACCATTTCGTTTACAATTGTATTGCACTGACTTCTGTGAAAACATAAAGGACTTATTTATATCCTGAAATCGAAAACGCGTCTGTCTAAAACGTGTGCAATCTACACACAACAAGTGTACTGAGAAAATAGTGTCATCTCTTTTTCTCCCACATTAGTTGCAAACACTACTTTCTCTTTCGTGCACTCGCCGTTTAAATTTGTTATTTTAGACAGTGCGGAAGGAAAAATAAAAGTTTTTAATTCAAATCGCAATACTTACGAGTGAAATGTTACACCTCTGGCTTTATTTGTGTTTCTAGAATTGTTGTTGCACTATAGAAAGGCACACGATGGCATTTTGTGACACTAAACTGCTCGCAAACGTCCTTTACAACACGTCCGGCTAACACTGTGTTTGGATGTGCACTGATTCCAGGTTAGTGAGCCTCACTCTCTTCGACCGTGGAACAACACGGCGCGGTCTCACTGCGGTAAGGGCCTATCTAACGATTTAAATCTATGGTTTTAGATACGTTTTACGGCGCTCGATTTTGATGGTTATTTCGTTGTTGTATAGGTAATTATGTATATTAAGTTTTGCTTCGTAAAGTTGATTAAAAGGGTCCTTTAGAACTTTAATCCTCGACGAATTGATATGTGCACCGTAAAACGTAGTAAGTATCTAAAGATCATTACCAAACCTACTTGTTAATTTTCACATCACTCGTAGCAAATGGTTTCCTTCCATGGCAACGGGCGTAAACAAGAGGTATTTTTATTCGTCGTCCCATTAATTTGTCGCCCATCACTCATCCATCATCATCAATGACTCATGACATCAAACTAAATTTTAACAAGATGTCGCCACTTTAACGAGTTATCGAAGTTTTCTTTTCACACACTTTTTCACTATTTAGGATTTTGAAATCAGTTGATAGTTGGTTAAAAAAACGCATTTTTTTAACACTTCTTAAACGACCGACGATGACGTAAATCTACCTAATATTATTTTCCGTCAATTTAAATAACGCTAAAATAATAAAAAGTAAGTTTAGAAGCTCAAACTCAAGCAAACTTTTGTCTAGTAGGGTTAATGAGAAATTTCGTTTCCGAGATGACATATAATAAAATAACTCTTCGAAATTCAAAACAAATGAACACAAAGACTCTATAAATAGGAACAGCTACGGATAGTAGATACCTAGGTACTCCAGATAAATTAAATGTAACCTAGTGGTTGTTAGATTATACACTGTTCTCATTTACATTATTTTTGTATATTCCAGTCTCTACCACTGCAATAAGCAATGGAGTAACATTCTCCTGGACAACGCCGATTATTCCGAAATTTCACAACAATGAGACCGGCTTTCACTTGACCGAGGTGGGTAATCTAGAATATCCTTATTTTCACATACTATGACGAGATATTTACCTTGACTTATGGCATATCCATCTTGCCTGTTTCATTTGCCGTGATCACGGAGTAGAGATCTATTTCGTGCTGCAAGGAGATTGCTTCTACACATCACTGTCGCTACCCCACGCACGGTTCAGTTTGCAAGCCGTGTCTCACTGAACCATACTTATACAGATATTGGGCTAAAAGTTAATCTATCTACGCCGAGAAAGCCATTACCCCTGCCTCCCCTTAAAGACATGCCGTATTAATTACGGCGCATGCAACTGCTTTACCTACGTCACTGCCGATGAGCTTTCGCCTCAGAATCCTGCAGATGGATATCTGCATCGTGGGCCATGAAAGTGTTTATGATTATATAATACATAATAAGTATAACTATTATACTTAAGTACTTCATTGCGTATCTGTCTGTCGGTGTTCCTATATTTTATTTCATTGATTTAAATTCTCTGTCTGATTTGATTTTACTTTACATTATTTTCATAAATTTTTCATTGTATTTTATTAGTATTGTGTAATTAAAATTTGATTTTTTTTTTCATTTTGTCATATTTTTTTTCATTTTATTTATTACTGATAGTTTCAGTATTTCCATTCTTTATGGTGTTAGACGTATCTTCCTAGTAATATCTTGTTTTATCTAAGCACTGTTTTACAGAAAGAGCTATCGTGGATGGTCGCAATATCATCCCTTGGGTTCATGACGGGGAGCCTGGTGTCACGTTTCACAGCGGACCGGTATGGACGGCGAGCGAATCTCTTGGGTAGTGTTATACCTTTAGGAGTTGGACTGGCGAGTAGCTTTTTTAGTAAAACAAGTAGGTAATTTAACTTTAAAACATTCACCGTCATCATCATCATCAATCGTTGTTAGTCCACTGCTGGACATAGGGCTCCCTTAATGAGCGCCATAGCGCGCATCCAGCATCTGCCCGCAGTCTTTCGTAGGTCGTCTGATGACAAAGGACTGCAGGCAGTACTGTAACGTAGAGCCAGCCATGTGTGATACACATGGCTGGCTCGTCTTACACTACGTTTGCCGAGTTGCGGCTTCCACTCAACACTAGCAGTCTCAACCCCAGCGGTTCTTGGTTATTCGCGAGATACGGCCGGGCCACTGCCACTTCAGTTGCCATCAAAAGTAAAATTACAGTCTTTGAGAATAATTAGCAATGTAAATTCGATAGAGGCATGGGACGGGACATGATTGAGCTGAAGAAAGTAAAATCTTAAAGCTAGAAGAATTTGCTGGCTATCTCAGTCGACACGAAGACACGAGACAAGGCTATACCTATTACGTACCCAATTTGCAGGCTGATAGGTACTGGATCCTGGAATGGTAGATAGGACAAATTAATTTTTTTTACGCAAAGACCAACATGACAACAAAGTCAAATTTGTAATAGAACTACGGTACCGAGTCTCTTTGTGGTTTGGTACTGCAAATCGACTTCTGCGTCTTGTGCCATGAAAGTGTCATTTATCAGAGCGTCTGGTCGAAGCGACGACGTGTGAACCGAGAGCAGGTGAGTATCTGGCACAGCGCATCAGCATTGCTATACAGCGGGGCAATGCAGCCAGCAGCGTCTCAGGGACGCTTTCGACTGGTATTGGTGTTGTACAGTTTGAACTACCTCTGTTTGCAACAGTCAACAGTTGTGCGTTACTCGCACTGGGCCAATTTTCCACGAAAATTTAATAATGTCCCAAAAAATTTCGATTTTGGCAGGATTCGAACCCGCGCCCCACCCTCAGTACGGGAGTGCTCTAACTATAGACGTAGAATTTATTATTTAAAAGGTTTTTTAAATATTAAAACAAAGTCAATTACAAGATGCCTCCCAAACATAATTTCTATTTATCCAAGCTCAGGGGCTAGCCTAGGGCATCTAAAATGTCTTAGGAATATAATCACCATGGAATGGAACCCACTGTTTAAATTAAATTTTATATATTTAGAAATTTAATTTCAGGCGTTCAAAATATTAGCCTGGGATGTTTGGACAATTTGTACTGGAAGGTTTCTTTATGGATCTGCCGCGGGAATGATAAGCTCGGTAAGTTATACTATGTCTTGTAGTACTAATAATATCTTCTATGTGTATTATGTTACGGCTCAAAGTAAAGAAGTTAAGATTAGCCGGCTAAACTTATTTCTATAACTTAACTTATTTATTCGAGGACCAGAATGACCTGAATGCTGAATTACTGAATTATAAAACATAGTCGTGTTAGTTGCACCATTTAAAACTCAAGACTGGCTGGACCGACTTTAAAGTTCTTTGCTTTGTTGGATTTGTATCTGTTCTGAATAACAATAACTAAATGGGTAAATAACTAGAAAACAAAACATGAGGGGAATATATATGAAGAAATCGTTTTCTCATAAATTTTTCGTACGCCATCTCTGATTCTACGGCGGAACCACAGCGGAACGGAGTTCGCAGGGCCAGCATGTATGTTAAAAGTTTGGTTTTAAAATACTAAGTACCTAGTTGAGTTTGTTCAGTTCTTAGGTTAGGTGTTGATCAAGAAGCCTATATATTGAAGATTTAAGCTTTTTGGTGTTAATATTTTCTGATCTTCTAGCATGTGATCTGTACCTAACCGATAACAAATATTTTAGCTCTGTCGTCTACTCGTAGCATCCATTTCTGTACTGTTTTTCGCGTTTGTGTGGTACAATAACGTATTATCCTGGTATTATCTATCTATCTATCAACCTTTTTCAGGTATCAACAATATATTTAGCGGAAATATCAGACAAAGACATAAGGGGCAGACTGATTCTCAGCAATCGCTTTATGTTTAGCTTCGGCTGCCTATTGACGTTGGCTATCGGGCCATTTGTGGAATACCAGACTATAAACTACGCTATGCTGACCGTACCAATTGTCTACTTCTCCGCTTGCTGGTTCATACCTGAGACACCTTATTTCCTACTGAAGGAGGGGAGGGTTGATGCTGCAAAGAAGACGTTGGCTATGCTTACCAATTTTAGGGATGAGAAGGTGAGTTCTTTCATAGTAAAAGATATTGGAACTGATTTTAGAAAGAAAAAAAGAAAGAAAATATATTTATTTACAACTACAATCATAAAATAAGACGGATAACAAGTAGTTAGTCGCTTAAAACTAGGTATCACTGATTGTAATAATGAGTTAGGAAACGGCTCAGCATGAATGCTGTATGTGCTGGAAAGTCGAACACACACAGCGCTGATTTTCCAGATTTATAAAAAAAAACATTTAATTCCGGCAACATTAGTCTAAAGATATAGATACATTTATTTGGCAAACAGGTAAATATATACAGGTTTACAGCAATATTAATAAATAGTTTCAAGTAAATCCATACATACATTTACACAAAAAGGGTACAAGCAGAGAGTTAGTAGGCACGAGAAAATAAGTGAACACAGTTACATGAGACGAAGAAACTAACTTTATCATGCCTGCACTACACAATCTATTGCAATCTAGTAAAGGATGTGATGAATACTTAAAAACTACGGCTTTTATTTACTATTTATCTGGAACAACAGTGGTAATAAAACCAGCGCTCATTAGCGATATGTATCGCTTCTGGGCATATGCTGAGCGATGCCCCCCTTTTTTGTCACTAATTTTTCTTTGTTTGTCTTTTCTTTTTAATTTGTGTTATTGTGACAAAAATAAAACCTTTTTACTTTTTTTTACTTAATATGACATAAAAGTTATTTATTAATAACTAGCAGTGTCTCGCGGCTTCAACCGCGTAATTCCCGTTCCCGTGGGAATTCCGGGATAAAACATAGACTATGTAACTCCCTGAAAAGTAAGCTTTCTAATGGTGAAATTTTGGAGGTATTCCGCGTAGCGCACGTAGAAATATAAGTAGGAGTAAGTAGATATAAATATTATATAAATATATAAGTCATATAAATATTTATACATAATAAATCTGATTGTGAAATCGTAAATCTAATACCTACTATATTTAAGTGTAAAGTGTGTTCTAGTTTTCTGTAAGACTGATGTTCTAAAAAGTGTAATCTGTATATCTTAAAATGTGTATCCAATCATCTAAACAATAATAAACATTTTAAATTATAATTTTATTACTTTTAATTACCTAAATCCTAATTTTATTTATTTACATACTGGGTACATATGCAAGTTGAAAGCCAATTATAAATTACCACCTACAGGTTACTAATTAGATGAAGACAACCCCATCACTAGACCCTACTTGTTATGGGTGCGCTACGAGGAATAAAAATTAAACATTTATATCGACTGAATGAAGCGCACCAAAACGGGTGCGCTATGTGGAAGTACTTTGGTGCGATTCATCTGGGTGCGGTTCATCTGGGTGCGCTACGCGGAATACCTCAAATTTTGAAATCGATCCAGTAGTTTTTAAGTTTATTAGTAACATTAAAAAATACACAAAATCTTTACCGAAATATTGGAAAACTCAAAAAACCAATCATGATAATTATCCCGTTATAAATGACTTTAATGTTAATAACCATGATCGTTTTAAAAGTTTTATAGAGATATGCCTATAACATGGCAAAACCGTTGAAATCAAAGATAGGAAAGAGAATTATCGAAATTAAAAAAAATGAGAAAACGCGGTATTATCGAACTGACTGAATTAAACGGTAAAACTTCTGTTTAAAAAACCAATAACCACTAATAATTGTTCCATCAGTTATAATCATAGCACATTTCCATATCTACATTGCCTTTTTGTTTTTGTTTTAAAACATAAAAAATCAAATAAAAGTAAAGATTACAGAGAAAGCTACAGCAGACAACAACATATGACAATTAACATATCTTTTATACAGAAGTATATTTCAATACTTTTTTCTGTTTTTTTTTGTCTATAATTAATGAGCTCACATCTTGGCAAAATCTACCTCAAAGAATAGATATAGTCGATAAGTACATCAAAAAGCTTTCAACACACGAGTTTCTGATCTGAGCTATCGGAGTATGCTCACACGGTTCACAGGGAGATTTGAGACTTGAGCTACATATTGTTAGCACACCACACAGTTCGTATGCGTAGCTGGAGCGTGGAATTATGAACCACGCGGTATTATCCGACTTTCCCCTATCATATTTAGGTCAGGTTTTTGTGTGCAAAATTAAGCCCAATCTGATAAGTAATTATAATATTTCTAGCTATGATACCTATTAGTGGGAAACTAAGACAATATTGGTAGCGATTCTGTTGGCATAAAACCTAAACTAAACTAGCCTAAAATTGTTGACGTCTCTATTTTTTCGATCGAACAAAAGGGGACAGCAACATTTTTACGCTAGTTTAGTTTAGGTTTTGTGCCAACAGAATCACTACCATTGTCTGCCGGTTCCTTAAAACTAACATTCCATTGATTGTTATTTCCAGTTAGAAGAAAGACTATCACAGATGAGATCAGACGTGAGGAAAGAAATGTCTCGATCAGGAACAGCCAAAGAATTCTTCACTGGCAAGCAGTATAGAAAAGCTATCATTATTATAACGGGTAAGATGTCGCAGAGGTAGAGTCGCTGAAGTGAAGATAAACAGTAAATTACACTAACTAAAAACGCTAAACAAAGTTCATATAAGCATACCCCTACCTAACATCTATACATCATCATCACTAGGCTAGATGTGACCAAACGCAAGACGTAGGTAATTTATAAAATCCTATTACACCTTTTTCGAACTAGTTCTGTACGAAACTTGGTGCCGTACACACAGCTAAAGGTATTAAAATACCATATACATAAGACAAAAACTTCAGGTGTGTAATAAATAAATTACAATTATTTACCAAGAATTCTCTTTGAATAACGTTCCATCCATGAGAGTTGTGAAGGGCCATATCAGCAATATCATTCAGCGCCTCTATGGCAAATACATAGCGTTATTTAGAGTTAACGTCATTTAAGTTAGTGGTTCATGAATTTCATAGCCGTTTTCAGATAGTGTGCTTAACTTCGACTAGATGTCGCTTTTGCTAAATCTTTCTTTGGTTTCCATCCCCAATGTTATTCTAGGAAAGTTTGATTCCTGACAGACATAATCAAAACGGGACAAAAAGAATTTTGTCCTAAACCAGTGCAAATATTTAGGGGTTTGAAATCTCTTTTTCAGTTTACAAAAAACATGTTCAAATTATTATTATATTCAGAGTCGAGCAAGAAACAAAGTACAAAGAACCTACCTGAAGGCCTTTTTAATTCTCCAAAGTACGCGACCGATTGTCTCTATTCGTTTAATGTGTTAAATTTATACTCTGATTCGGTGTTTTTGAGTGGGTAACTACACCAATTGGCCGAAACGAAAAACGAAGATTTGTGTCAGCGAATTAATAAAATATTCCCTTAATCCCATAAATAATAATATTCATTTACATTTTCAGGTTTAAAATTGACGCAACTGATGTCTGGGTTGCATGCCATTCAGCAATACCTCGGCCTGATTGTTCAAGAGAGCAAGTTCGATGTGAAGTTGTCGACAGCTCTAATCATCTTCGGAGTTGTTAGATTTGTTGTTGGTAAGACTTGACATTACCATACCTGCTGTAGGAACCTAGGTTAACGCTGTAAGGGTAGGATTTAAAATCCAAAGGCATCTCTGTATAGTATTACTGGTATTACTTAAAATTAATTAGTGTAAGTGGTTCTGTAGGACCGTTCTAATTAAATAAATAAATTGAATTGAAATCCATACTTTTAGTACAAGGATTAATAAAGATAAAATGTTCAATTTAAATTTATTTAAACTTTTGAATACTGAACTTTATTAATAATAATAAATAAATAAATAATATTGGGCTTTAACTCATAACATTAAGATGCAGTTTATATTGACGGCATCAGATGACAGAACGCAGGGCCTGCGGTGCAGACCACTCGCTTGAAGCCAATGGAAAGCCATTTTATCATTGTAAAGCATGTCTAAATTTAAACGTGAACAGTTTTGAGTTGTACGGTAGCGTTGGATTAATGTGCGCAGAGCTTAACTGTGTCCTGTTATTTTTTCACGTGGGATAAAACCTTTGGTTTCAAAGAATAATCTAGAAGGGGTGAAACTGTTTGGAGTCAGAAGTTGGTTGCATAGAAGTTGGTCTTTTCAGGTGTGATGTCATCGCAGTTGGTGGACAAAGTGGGTCGACGGCCGCTCCTCATCTACTCATTCTTCGGGGCCAGTGCCATGTTAGCCACTGTCGGATTATACTTCTTCATGAATACCCAGCAAATAGCGAATGCCTACGGATTCGTTCCCTTCGTGGGCATAATCCTAGCCATTATCATAGCTATATTAGGCTTCGAGTCGGTAGCCTACGCTATGCCTTCCGAACTCTTCCCAATAAACATTAAATCAGTTGCCACAACTTCAGTGTACATCTTCGGAGGTTTAATGAACTTTTTGTCGGTAAAAAGTTACCAGGCATTGAAGAATTTAGGCGGGCTTAGCACTGTATTTTGGATTTATGCAATTTCATCATTCCTCGGCGCCATATTTTCTATTATTATCGTACCAGAAACAAAGTGCAAGAGTTTAAGGCAGATCCAGATAGAGCTGCAAGGAGACATTTACGATGAAAATGTTGAGAAATTACAACCAGCTCTGAACAAAACTGAAAAACAGGATGATGGAGAGGAAACTGAGCTGAGGATAATAAACAGAAAGGACGAAATATGATGCTTAATAGATAGAACTAGTAACTAATCAAATAGGGTTAAGCGTTACATTGCGGAAATCGATGAAAATAAGGATGAAAATTTTAATGACCGCGCAAAACCGTCTCTGATAATATCCATAAAAACGAAGTCCGCGATCAACGCCCGCCCGCACGAATTGACGCACACACAACCTATTTGTAGAAGAAAGAACCACACCAACTACAATGAAAAAAATCTATCAAAGTCGTCAACTAGTTTCGTCTCCACGAGACATCATCGCGCATCGACACCGCAATACTCGACCCTGACCTCGTTATTGAGGTGTCCAGGTGATGTCTCGTTAAAATTACTGTCTACCTCAATATCAATTTAGGATCTACGAGAACAATGTGCCTGCTCAAATAGTACTTAATATCTGTAGTAACTTATTGTATGATCTGATTCTGAAGCGTGTGAAAATTATGAGAGTTCAAATAAAATGATAATCATTTGTTTTAAGACAATGTTTGATTGATTCTATTTCTTTTTTCAAAATATTTTGTGTTACCAACTAGAGCTAAAGTAAAAATATTAACTGGTTTAAAAAAGGAGGAGGTTGTATGTTCCGCTGCATTCTTGTTTTTTTATATATTTTTGTCGTCGATCAAGACGTCGGATATGTGATCAGATCAAAGATAAACATCGATTTTCGAAAATTACTTCGCTGTTGTTTTTTAACTTAACTTGACGTTAAATACTAATCCATCAGAATACATTTACTATGGGACTAATTCGTATCACTTCCTTTACAATAGTGAAAGAATTTTTGAAATCGATCTATAATTGACGAAGAATCGACGAACATATGTACATAAGAAATGTAGATGCAGCCGTACATAGAGCCTTCTACTGAAAACAGTAATAACAGATTAGCAGATGTAGTGCCTGCAATTGCAATAGATATCTGTTTATCTGGTCTGGAATAGCCAGACACCTGTGCCTGCTTAGATAATCCAGGATTATTTTGCACTCGAATATGTTGCCTGCTCGTAGTTTATAGAGTTTGCTATCTGGGTCAATCAATTTTTATTTGTCCTGTAAGTACTTACTATGTTTTGTCCCTGACCAATAATCGCAGTTCTAAAGAAAATTAAGTGGTTTGTTGGCATATGTCGCATTTATCTTATTATTAATCAAACATACGAGTAAATTATTTTCAATAAATCACTATTATACTGGAATTTTAATGGTTGTCCGGGCGACAAAACATCTGATGAAGTGTTTTATTGTTTGTCCCCCAGTAGGTTAGTACAATGAAACATTGCTTTATACAAAAAATACTATAGCAATTAATTACGCTTGTACATAATTATTTATTACAATGTCTACTATGATGCTGGCATATAGATTTTTGTTTGCTTTATAATTTTAACGAGTTTTTTGCATGTTCATTTTGGTCCCTATTATACATATTTTATTATCCTGACTTCCACCGGACAACGGTAAAAAAGTTCCGAAACCAAAACACAGATGGCGTGATCAGTGCCTTGAGAAAAGCTTCAGAACAAGTCGATTCATTTGGTGACAACACTCATCTAGCCGCCATTTTGATTTCCGCTTTGCCGCGGCGCCAGTCGGTCGAGTGTGTTTTGAGAAAGTGGGTGGCTTTTTTGTGTGTCTACAGGACAACCAGCACAAAATCATAAGTATTTGATATATCGTAGTAAATTAAAGTGAAATATATTCTACTTAATCTATATATTTCACTGCGCGTAAGACCTAATTCAAAATATCGTTATTTATTACCTGGGAGCGCAAAGACTGATAAATGTCACTCGGACAACCAGTCACTTGGACAACGAAAACAGTTGTCCGTGGGACATTTTGGTTGTCCATAGGACAATAATGATAGAATCAGCATAAAGGAATACTTTTTATTTCATTAATTTGCCACTGAAGAGCCTCTTACAAGGGCTAGAGCATTTATTATTTTTTAATATAAATAAAAAACTGATTTCAATCCTAGTATGGACTCCCGAGTATGTCCTATGGACAACCGTATATGTCCGCTGGACAACCATTTTGTCCCTGTCTCTTAAAGACACATTATCGTCATAATTACTTTAAACAAACAGTAAGGTTTACAAAATTTTCAAATACGAATGTATGAATAAAAAGTGAATTCATAAACTGTTAAATATCCCATATTCATTATTATTTTATAAGTTAAATGATAAGTTCGTTACATTTAAAGTTTGTCGTTGTCCAGGAGACAATATTATTAAGAATAACTTATAAATTAAAAGTCGCGTCATTTATTTATGGACGATAAATTGAAATCCATCCTATATTAAGTGAGAATAAAGTGACGGTTTACAATTTGAGTGAATTTGAAATAGTTCAGAAGCCTATTTAGTTTAGATGTCCAAGGAACTATCTTAACTAGGGTCATGTGGATGCAGAGTCAAATTTACTATTTTATTTAAATGAAATCTCTCTGCTCTATGTGAATTCTTAAAATATAAATAATTATCTACAGCAAATACGTTAAAAAATAAAAATTTGCAAAAAAAAAAAACAAAATTTTCATTGATGTAGGTACACTTAAAAGTTGATTGACCCATCTAATTTAATAGCTGCGATAGATATATTCTGGTATTTGCAATGGGATAGGTAATTAACTTATGACCGGGGGGGGGGGGGGGGGTCATAAGCTCCCCCTACTTATAATCCTCTCATCATATAAAATTTTTACGTTTGTTTATTTACTAACGCAAGTTTGTTTATTTTTCTTGAGTACATAATGACTTCGAATACCTTAATTTTACAATGTTTTTAAGTTTTGCGGGACGAATATTAATAGATAGATAGGTTGGTACTTTATCTATTAATTTCATTAATTTCTTTATCCATAATTTTTTTATGTTCTTCCTCTTTATTTTCATAAAAAAAACGTATAATTAATCTCTAGGGGTTTTTTTTATGGGACCACTTCGTAATTATTTTCTTTAAAAAAGCGAAAGAATTTTCAAAATAGCTTCATTGTTGACTGAGAAATCAAAGAACATAAAGTTTGAAATTAAAATTAATACATGCAGTCAAATATAAAACCTTCTCTTTTTTCGAAGCCGGTATAAAATGGTTTACAATGTGTACAGAACACGCGATCTTTAAAAGCAGAAAAGAAGTATTAAAAACCAAAACCTTTTTGCATTTCTTGCCACGCATCAGCAACGTACCACTTAAAGAGACAAAACACTATTATTTTACTGGATTAGGTATTTGGTTTTGGTTATTTAACGCATCCGCTGCGTTTTGGAAACTGAAACTGGTCTTATACTTAACCATGAAAATGCCCAATTAACATTCATCGAAGGCTAAAGTTGATAAAATTACACAGAGATAACAAATTTAGGTACTAACGATTGCAAACTTGTCTGCGACCGGCAACTGTTTCAGTTTTAGGTGAAATTGTGTGTACCAAACTATATCATTTGTGAAAACTGTGTTATGGAGCGCGGTAATAGAAGATTGCAGTATTTGATAACATCCGCAGGTATGTGTACATTTTTATTAATATTTAATGAAATGCCCTCTGCCTTTAGAATATCTCTCTTAAACACACAGTCTCTCTCAGTGTCTGTGTTGGCCTCGGCGAGGTGCGCGGCGACCCCACGCATATCGGTTTCGGTTTAGCAAATCTCATCAAATCTCTGAAAAATGGGTTAGGAAGTAGTTTTAAACCTTCGATAGCGCGATATATTATTTCAAGTAATAGCACAGATGAAATAATGTTACTTCGTAAATAAAAATCAAATAAATAAATAAGTTGCGACTAATATAAGTATAAATAGTATACTATAAGTTGATACTTCGGACGCGTCACACCTATGTAAGGTTGAGTTTTGAGCATGTTACGTTATTTTTGTTTCGGATCTTTATGAAATAAATGACACAATCATTAGCAAGGTCATCTAAACAACGGATCGGTCGTCCTTCATTTTATGCGATCCGATCCGCCAATTATCAACTTTTTAATATGTTTTCAGTTTAATTTTAACTAAAACAACAATATTAAGTTATATAAAGTAGACATCTTCTTTACGCCCGTTGCCATGGAAATCATTATTTATCAGTTACTGTGAAATTTATCATGTGATGATGTTTTATATACGTTTTACGGCGCATATACCTATCGATTTTGATGGTTATTTCGTTGTTGTATAGGTATATTAAGTTTAGTTTCGTAAAGTTGATTAAAAGGGTCTATTAGAACTTTAATCCTCGACGAATTGATATGTGCGCCGTAAAACGTAGTAAATATCTAAAGATCATTACCTACTTGTTACTTTTCACATCACTCATAGCAAATTTTTTCCTTCCATGGCAACGGGCGTAAACAAGAGGTATTTTTATTCGTCGTTTCATTCAATTGTCGCCTATCACTTATCCTCATCATCAATGACTCATCACATCAAACTAAATTAGACACAAATTTTAACTAGATGTCGCCAATTCAACGAGTTATCGAAGTTTTCTTTTCATTATTTTCACTATTTAGGATTTTGAAATCAGTTTATAGTTGTTAAAAAAACGCATAACGCCAAAATAATTCAACACGTCTTAAAGGACCGACGGTGACGTAAATCTACCTAATATATTTTCCGTCAATTTAAATAACGCTTTAATAATAAAAAGTAGGCTAGGTTAAGATGCTCAAACTTTAGTCTAGTAGGGGTAATCTAATCAGAAATTCCGTTTCCGAGATGACATTATAATAAAATACTCATTAACAAAACAAATGAACACAAAGACCCTAGGAACAGGGTAGCTTAACAGCTACGGATAATATACCTAGGTACTCCAGATAAACTAAATGTAACCATTAGGATTACCTAGTGGTTGTTAGATTATACACTTGTTCTCATTTACATTATTTTTGTATATTCCAGTCTCTACCACTGCAATAAGCAATGGAGTTACATTCTCCTGGACAACGCCGATTATTCCGAAATTTCACAACAATGAGATCGGCTTTCACTTGACCGAGGTGGGTAATCTAGAATATCCTTATTTTCCCATACTATGACGAGATATTTACCTTGACTTACGCAACTTGGCAACTCTATTGTTCGGTGTCATTAAATTTAAATCTCCCTCCTACCTATACAATAAGCTTGAATGGGCGTCTGAGAGAAACCTTAGATATCCACGTAGAGCCTGTTCCAATTTGATCTTACTTACACAAACATAGAGAACTGTAGCTTTCCGAGGTTCATTTAGATTTGCGTCTTCGCGCTGTTGGAATGATTTACCTCCTCCATTACTCGACACCAAGTCGTTATACGTATTTAAATCTAAGCTCAAAAAAATATTATTATCTAACCAAAAAAGCTCTTAAGAGAATACACACTCAAAAATATACATACCCTACACTAATTATTATCCATTTTCTGCACGTAAACCTAACCTACCCATTGTTTTTGTATTTATAATAAATGTCAGTCTTTTTTCGTTATTATCTATCTTGTTTTTTCACCATTAATGTTTCTCCAACCCTTGGTTTCATCGTTACTTACACCTAATATACCTACTTAATAATGTGGGTGTTTTGGGTTTGATAAGATGGTCTTTGTTATGTTTAATCTGTGGACTGTTACTCGTGATGTGACGTCACCCAATTAAGGTTCTGACTGAAAACCAGTGTCGTTATTGTCCTCGGTCGATAATGACAATAAGCTGAGGCAGGACCCGATTAGCCGCGCATAATTAGGGAAAGACCATTTTTTTTTCTTACTCTTGGGACTCTTCCACATGCCTATTTTATGTTTAAAGTTTTCATCCCAAAAGTTTATGTTATAAATTATCAAGTACCTATGTTTTTTGTACCTATTTCCTTTTTTTTTTGTACAACATATTGTGTGTGGCTATAAATAAATTACTTTATTCTTTACTTATGGCATATCCATCTTGCCTGTTTCATTTGCCGTGATCACGGAGTAGAGACCTATTTCGTGCTGCAAGAAGATTGCTTCTACATATTGTCATTCTTGCTGCCCCACGGTTCGGTTTGCAAGACATGTTTCACTGAACCATATTTATGCAGTTATTGGACTAAACTAACCTATAAATAAATATTGCTGGACAATTCACACAGTTTTATCTAGCCCCAAGCTAAGTGGAGCTTGTGTTATGGGTACTAGATAACTGATGCACTTAATACAATACATTACAAAGATAGATTTTGTTATTATACATAGAAAACGACCGGAACACCCGGAACAAATACTTGCAGATCGTAGAAATATTTGTCTCAAGGCGGGAATCGAACCCGCAACCTCCTGCGTCGCAGGCGGACCTTCACCCACCGCGCCACAGAGTTCGTCGAAATCTTCGCCGATGGGCCTCCGTCTCACTGCAGTCGTCTTATTGCAGTGGTCGACGCAAGAGGTTGCGGGTTCGATCCCCGCCTCGGAACAAATTTGAGTACGATCTGCAGAAATTTGTTGCGTTGGTCTGGATGTTTTCTATGTATAATAAAAAATATCTATCTATGTAATGTATAATATTACGTATATCAGTTATCTAGTACCCATAACACAAGCTCTGCTTACCTTGGGGCTAGATAATGCTGTGTGAATTATCCAGCATTATTTATTTATTTGTCTCAGAATCCTACAGATGGACATTTGCATCTGAACATCTGCATGATGTTATGAGTATATAATATGTAATAAGTACACACATCAACATTGTCTAAGGGTATTCATTTTGTTGATTTTACAAAAACTGAAAATAATTTCTTTAGAAAACTGGGTATGCAAGAATTCTTATTTTTTTCCAAATTTTGAAAAGAGAACAAAAGAGGTTTAATTTTATGTATAAACTTTTTCTAAAAAGCAAGTAGTTTAGTAGTAGTAAGCAAATCATTTCAAAATGGAATATCCCTAGACTAGACACCCTACACAATGTTGATGTGTGTATAGTATAGTATACTTCAGTACTTACGTATCTGTCTGTCGGTGTCCTTATATTTTATTGATTTAAATTTTCGGTGTCATTTGATTTTACTTTTAATTATTATAATAAGATTTTCATTGTATTTTATTATTATTGTATAACAATATATACTTTATTCAGAAAGAAAATAACAATCAAATAACAAATTTAAATTAAAACTAGTATTTACAATAGAAACAATTAAGCTATCTGCAAACTGTTGCAAACAATCTACAGGTAGCTCAACCAATTCTTGATGAGTCTTTTCAGCCATTTGTAGATGAGAAAATTCAAAATTATAACAGAACTTCAGACAGACTTCTCAAAATTAATAGCCATATGGCTTTTACAATTATTCGGTTTTGCCTGTTTGTACCTAAATTTACATATTCTTTGAGATGTTGTCAACTGTGGAAACACAGCGAGCTCTTGGGAGGCTTAGACAACATAATAAAGAATACTTTATCATCGGTTTTGAATATATATTTGGATGACAAGGCATGGTCGCAGGCCTCCCTGCCTGTAAAATTGGGAGGCTTAGGTATACGCAAAATTTCAAGTGTAGCCCTACCAGCGTTCTTGTCTTCTGTCTACAGCACTAGTTCCTTAGTTGAAAAAATTTTAAAGCCCTCTCATTTGGTTATACCTGGA
This sequence comes from Eupithecia vulgata, assembly GCA_946478455.1. Taxonomy (NCBI): domain Eukaryota; kingdom Metazoa; phylum Arthropoda; class Insecta; order Lepidoptera; family Geometridae; genus Eupithecia; species Eupithecia vulgata. The sequence continues at coordinate 11,742,009 of OX297867.1, forward strand.
ATTTCATTCAAAATTTCATTTTTAGACGAAGCTCGATCTGCTTGGCATAGTTCTTGCCCCGATGCTGCTCCCCCAAAATCTCTTTTGTCCCAACGGCAATGGGACGGGCCTCTGTGTGAGTTGACACGGAATTGTTTGTTACAAACGTGCTCCAGCTCTGCAGATCGTGCCCGTCTTCTAGCCGTTTCTAAATGGGAGTCAGGACATTGGTTGCAAGCACTTCCTTCATATAACACTGGCACTTTATTGGATCCCGTAACTTTCCGTGTCGCAACTTGTCTTCGGTTGGGTGCAAGGTGTTGCGCGCCTCATCAATGCCAGTGCGGTACTGCTGTCGAACAGCTCGGTCATCACGGATTATCGTGTACTAGGGCTGCCGGTCGGATATCTCGTCATGCCAGCCTGAACGACATCATCCGGCGGGCCTTTACCACCGCTAACGTACCAGCTATTCTCGAACCGAATGGTCTGTTGCGTGACGATGGTAAGAGGCCTGACGGCATGACTCTAGTCCCATGGGAGTTGGGGAGGCCTATTGTGTGGGACGCTACATGTGTCGACACACTCGCGCCTTCCCATCTTCCTAGGACTTCCGTGCGTGGGGCTGGTGCGGCGACAGATTTAGCCGAAGATCTCAAGAGGCGCAAATATGCTGGTCTCGACAGAGCCTACACATTTGCTCCCCTTGGAGTCGAGACCCTAGGTTCGTGGGGTACCGAGGCTCTCCGGGTTTTCAAAAAATTATCTGAGCGTCTGGTCGAAGCGACGCGTGACCCGAGAGCTGGTGAGTATCTGGCACAGCGCATCAGCATTGCTATACAGCGGGGCAATGCAGCCAGTGTCTTAGGCACGCTTCCAACTGGTATTGATATGGATCAGTTGAGCTACTTGTATAACTAAAATGTAATTTTATGTGTGACAATATTATTTTAAAATTTTATTTATTACTGATAGTTTCAGTATTTCCATTCTTTTTGGTGTTAGACGTATCTTCCTAGTAATATCTTGTTTTATCTAAGCACTGTTTTACAGAAAGAGCTATCGTGGATGGTCGCAATATCATCCCTTGGGTTCATGACGGGGAGCCTGGTGTCACGTTTCACTGCGGACCGGTATGGACGGCGAGCGAATCTCTTGGGTAGTGTTATACCTTTAGGAGTTGGACTGGTGAGTAGCTTTTTTAGTAAAACAAGTAGGTAATTTAACTTTAAAACATTCACCGTCATCATCATCATCATCAACCGTTGTTAGTCCAAAGCTGGACATAGACCTTCCCCAATGAACGCCATAGCGCGCATCCAGCATCTGCCCGCAGTCTTTCGTAGGTCATCTGATGACAAAGGACTGCAGGCAGTACTGTAACGTAGTGTAGGACGAGACAGCCATGAGTGATACACATGGCTGGCTCGTCTTACACTACGTTTGCCGAGTTGCGGCTTCCACTCAACACTAGCAGTCTCAACCCCAGCGGTTCTCGGTTATTCGCGAGATACGGCCGGGCCACTGCCACTTCAGTTGCCATCAAAAGAAAAATTGCAGTCTTCGAGAATAATTAGCAATGTAAATTCGATAGAGGCATGGGACGGGACATGATTGAGCTGAAGAGAGTAAAATCTTTAAGCTAGAAGAATTTGCTGGCTATCTCAGTCGACATGAAGACACGAGACAAGGCTATACCTATTACCTACCCAATTTGCAGGCTGATAGGTACTGGATCCTGGAATGGTAGATAGGACAAATTAATTTTTGTTACGCAAAGACCAACTTGACAACAAAGTCAAATTTGTAATAGAACTACGGTACCGAGGCTCTTTGTGGTTTGGTACTGCAAATCGACTTCTGCGTCTTGTGCCATGAAAGTGTTTAACATTTATCAGAGCGTCTGGTCGAAGCGACGTGTGAGCCGAGAGCAAGTGAGTATCTGGCACAGCGCATCAGCATTGCCATACAGCGGGTCAATGCAGCCAGCAGTGTCTCGGGGACGCTTTCGACTGGTATTGGTGTTGTACAGTTTGAACTACCTCTATTTGCAATAGTCTACAGTTAGCTCAACTGTTTCAAAGTAAATAAATAAATTAAATATTAGTCATCATTTATTTTTATTTTTTGATTGTTATACATATTCTTTATTAATAAAGCTTTTTTAAATACTTTTACAAAGTCCAATATTAGATACCTACCAAACAAAATTTCCATTTATCCAGGCATCTAAAATGCCCTAGGAATGGTCCCCTTGGAACCCACTCTTTAAATTAAATTTTATATATATTTAGAAATTTAATTTCAGGCGTTCAAAATATTAGCCTGGGATGTTTGGACAATTTGTACTGGAAGGTTTCTTTATGGATCTGCCGCGGGAATGATAAGCTCGGTAAGTTATACTATGTCTTGTAGTACTAATAATATCTTCTATGTGTATTATGTTAAGGCTCAAAGTAAATAAGTTAAGATTAGCCGGCTAAACTTAGGTCTATTTTCGACAAAGTCGATGATTTTCGAGGACAAGAATGACCTGAATGATGAATTACTGAATTATAAAACATAGTCGTGTTAATTGCACCATTTAAAACTCAAGTCTGGCTGGACCGACTTTAATGTTCTTTGCTTTGTTGGATTTGTATCTGTCCTAAATAACAGAATAACTGAATGGGTAAATAATTAGAAAAACATTCATGAGGGGAAAATATGAAGAAAATGGATTTCTCATAAATTTCTCGTACGCCATCTCTGATTCTACGGCGGAACGGAGTTCGCAGGGCCAGCATGTATGTTAAAGGTTTGGTTATAAAATACTAAGTAGGTAGGTTAGGTACGTCGAGTTTGTTTAGTTTTTAGGTTAGGTATTTATCAAGAAGCTTATATATTGTAATAAGATTGAAGCTTCTTGGTGTTAATATTTTCTGATCTTCGCACGTGATCTGTAACCGATAACAAATATTTTAAAACTGTGTACTTAACTACTTTGTACTTCGTCTACTCGTAGCATTAATTTCTGCACGGTTCTTTGCGTTTGTGTGGTACAATAACGTATTATCCTGGTATTATCTATCTATCTATCAACCTTTTTCAGGTATCAACAATATATTTAGCGGAAATATCAGACAAAGACATAAGGGGTAGACTGATTCTCAGCTATCGCTTTATGTTTAGCTTTGGCTGCCTATTGACGTTGGCTATCGGGCCATTTGTGGAATACCAGACTATAAACTACGCTATGTTGCCTGTACCAATTGTCTACTTCTCCGCTTGCTGGTTCATACCTGAGACGCCTTATTTCCTACTGAAGGAGGGGAGGGTTGATGCTGCAAAGAAGACGTTGGCTATGCTTACCAATTTTAAGGATGAAAAGGTGAGTTTTTTTATAGTAAAGGATATTGGAACTGATTTTAGAAAGAAAGAAAATATATTTATTTACAACTACAATACAAAATAAGCAAACATAAAATAAGAAAACTAGGTATTACTGATTGTAATAATGAATTAGGAAACGGTTCAGCATGAATGCTGTATGTGCTGGAAAGTCGAACACACACAGCGCTGATCTTCCAGATTTTGCAGATTTCTAAAAAAAGAATTTAATTCCGGCAACATTAATCTAAAGATAAAGATACTTTTATTTGGCAAACAGGTACAGGTATATACAGGTTTATAGCAATATTAAAAAATGGTTATAAGTAAATAAATTTACATAAATTTACACAAAAAGGGGTACAAGCAGAGAGTACGTGGGCACGAGAATATAAGTGAACACAGTTACATGAGACGACGAAACTAACTTTATCATGCCTGCACTACACAATCTATTGCTATCTATATCTATAAAGGATGTGTTGAATACATCGAGTTAGAATATTATAGAGTCCCAATCTCTAACTGACAGCACTCAAAAAATGTCCGAGCGCCGTTCTACATACCTATACATTTGTTGTTATATAGCTCACAATGACATTTACGCGAATTAAGACGTTATCTTGGTTGAATAATGTTCAATGTCGCTTGTACGCAATGTCATAATAATGCACCGAAGACATACCGAAGATTTCCGAAGATGACCGACGGCCATGCGCGTACGAACAGGGAACAGGGCGAGTGGAGACGCTATTTGTACTAAATAATATTATAGGTCGTATTTGTGAAATCATTATATGTGTGAGTTTGTGAGTTTATAATGTACCTAAGAGGACTCCGAAACTAAACATCTGATTAAAAAAATATGTTAACCAATATTTAGAATGAATCTAGGTTTCAGGATGGACATAGGCTATAATTATACTATTTAGCCAGGAGGAGCGGGGGCGGGGCAGCTAGTCACACTTATAATTTGTGAAGATAGCTTATACTCTGGACTAACACTTAGGCTAGGTACCTACTTTTTATCCCGGAAAACACGGGGGTGCAAATAATTTTAAATAAAACAAATTAATCTGTATGTATTACGAGTTTTATTAGGTACTATTTTAAAAAAAACTTAAAAAAACTATTTTTAAAAGAAAGTGGTTGGAGCAAACAACCGACCCCTTACATGGCTTGTAGTTTAATTCATTTCGAGCTTTTGATAATATGACTGTCCATTCAGAGCACCTTACGGGGTTTCGAGGAAAACTAAAAACAAGGCATACAAAATATTGTAATTTACACTATAAAATTATAGAACGCTATCGACTCATCTACTTTTTGTTCGGAAAAAATAAAGCATTTATCAACATGGTAATATTATTAAGTATAATAATTAATTTAAAATTCGTAAAAATATAAAGTATCAATGAACTCCACAGTTTTGTCGTTGGAACACAGTGTGCTCGTCACAAGCTCACGCGAGACTTTGTTTCTCTTTTACTCTTACATATTTGTTTAACGTGTGAAAGAGATACGCCTACGAAGTGCCAAGGTCAAGCTGTGAGCATTTTATTTTGCAGAAAAAATTTAAAATTATTGAAATTAACATGAAAATACGTACTGTGGATACATAAATTCATAAAATTGTTATGATATTTACCTAAAATACGAAACACTATCCTTTTTTTGCACGTAGTTGCTGTTATTTGGGCAGGAAATCACCGAACACTTTGGCATCGCGAACGTTGTACGAGGACTGCGGTCGCCGTACAACTAAACAAAAACTCTGCACGTAGCGTAAGTTGTGCAGAGTTTTGGCGCGGACATTTTATTTCTGTGATTGTTACTCTATAGTATTATAACTCGATGGTTGAATACTTAAAAACTACGGCTTTTACTATTTATCTGGAACAACAGTGGGATTTATTAATAACTTGATGCGGCAAGCTGAAGACAGGGCGCTATGGCGCTCATTAGAGGAGGCCTATGTCCAGCAGTGGACTGGTATAGGCTGATGATGATGATGATTAATAACTAGGAGCACCTCGCGGTTTCACCCGCGCAGTTCCCGTTCCCGTGGGAATTCCGGGATAAACCATAGACTATGTAACTCCCTGAAAAGTAAGCTTTCTAATGGTCAAATTTTGAAATCGGTCCAGTAGTTTTTAAGTTTATTCGTTACATTCAAAAATACAAATCTTTCCTCTTTACAATATTAGTATAGATTAACTTGCATCTAGTAACCAAGGCTTTTCAAGCGTTTTTCCAAAATCAGATGAAGTCTGTGTTATTTAATCTAGAATTTAAGGCCATAAAATGGCCTCAGTGCGCAGTGGTTTGATTAGATAAGAATAAAAGCAAATAAATGACATGCCTATGACTATGTCTATAAAACTACATCCATGTATATTTATCATTATTCAAATAAAAAGTAGGGGAGAGCCGGATGTTAACGCACCTCTAAGCGAGAATACTCTTCTTCACTTGGTATAAGGCTGTTTTTTTAAGGTTCCGGTTAGAAATTTATAGAGATATTAAAGTCATTTATAACATATAAAAATCAAATAATAGTAAAGAATACAGAGAAAGCTGCAGCAGACAACAAATTAACATATCTTTTATACAGAAGTTTATTTCAATACTTTTGTGTTTTTTTTTGTCTATAATTAATTAATGAGCTCACATCTTGGCAAAATCTACCTCAAAGAATAGATATAGTCGATACATCAAAAAGCTTTCAACACACGAGTTTCTGATCTGAGCTAATAGGAGTATGCTCACGCAGTTCACAGGGAGATTTGAGACTTGAGCTACATATTGTTAGCACACTAGGCAGTTCGTATGCGTAGCTGGTGCGTGGAATTATGAACCACGCGGTATTATCCGACTTTCCCCTAACATATTTAGTTCAGGTTTTTGTGTGCAAAATTAAGCCCAAATATTTCTAGCTATGATACCTATTTTTGGGAAACGAAGACAATATTGTCTGCCGGTTCCAAATTAAGGGTTAAAACTAACATTCCATTGATTGTTATTTCCAGTTAGAAGAAAGACTATCACAGATGAGATTAGACGTGAGGAAAGAAATGTCTCGATCAGGAACAGCCAAAGAATTCTTCACTGGCAAGCAGTATAGAAAAGCTATCATTATTATAACGGGTAAGATGTCGTAAATTAGACTAACTAAAAACGCTAAACAAAGTTCATATAAGCATACCCCTAACATCTATGCATCATCATCACTAGGCTAGATGTGGCCAAACGCAAGACGTTAGGTAATTTATAAAATCCTATTACACCTTTTTCGAACTAGTTCTGTACGAAACTTGGTGCCTTACACACAGCTAAAGGTATTTTAGCTCATACATAATACAATAGGTAGAAAAAACTTCAGGTGTGTAATGAATAAATTATAATTATTTACCAAGAATTGTCTTTGAATAACGTTCCATGAGAGTTGTGAAGGGCCATATCAGCAATATCATTCAGCGCCCTCTATGGCAAATACAGAGCGTTATTTAGAGTTAACGTCATTTCAGTTAGAGCCACAGAGTGGTTTTGTGGTTCATGAATTATTATATCATAGCCGTTTTCAGATAGTGTGCTTAACTTCGAGTAGATGTCACTTTTGCTGAATCTTTCTTTGGTTTCTATCCCCAATGATATTCTAAAAAAGTTTGATTTCTGAAAGACAAAATCAAAACGGGACAAAAAGAATTGTCCTGTATATCTTAAGGCGCATACCCCATCCAAACTAGCGCCGCTATCTAGGTACTTTATGGTATTATTCTGTTTAACAAAGGAATTTCCAAAAATTCATCGTCCAGTTTGTGATACCTATCATAAGTTTTTTTTAATGCCTCTGCAATTGTTTTATTCTATTTAGTTTAGGCAGAGATACGAAGTTGCCCTTGGTCCTTGCCCACCAAAATCTATTTCCGTATCTCTGCCCAAACTAAATAGAATAAAACTACTACTGCGATAAATAGCCGTGTTCAGATCGCGTAAGTTTAAAAACATTCAGTGCAAATATTTAGGAGATTGAAATCTTTCTTTCAGTTTTTGCACAAAAAACCTTAATATTATTATTATGTTCAGAGTTGAGTACAAAGAACCTACCTGAAGGCCTTTTTAATTCTCCAAAGTACCTACCTACGCGACTGATTGTAAATTTATACTCTGATTCGTTGTTTTAGAGAGGGTAACTACACCAATTGGCCGAAACGAAAAACGATATTTTGTGTCAGCAAATTAATAAAATATTCCCTTGATCCCATAAATAATAATATTCATTTACATTTTTAGGTTTAAAATTGACGCAACTGATGTCTGGATTGAATGCCATTCAGCAATACCTCGGCCTGATTGTTCAAGAGAGCAAGTTCGATGTAAAGTTGTCGACAGCTCTAATCATCTTCGGAGTTGTTAGATTTGTTGTTGGTAAGACTTGACATTACCATACCTGCTGTAGGAACCTAAGTTCACGCTGTAAGGGTAGGATTTAAAATCCAAAGGCTCTGTATGGTATTACTTTAAATTAATTAGTGTAAGTGGTTCTGTAGGACCGTTCTAATTAAATAAATAAATTGAATTGAAATTAAATTCCATACTCTTATAATATACAAGGTAATAATAAACAATAATCGTTTTGTTTATTATATTATCTACTTCTATCGAAATGCGAAAGCAGTAAAGTACTAAAGGTTTTTTTACTAAAGTATATGTACCTTAGTTTACTTATGTACCCGGTCCGGGTGTAGCAAAGGCAAAAGATGGCTAGTTTAAATTATTTCACATTAATTATAGTCTTATCGTCAAAAAATTCATCAAGCGGATAATAACATTTTTTTATCAGAATGTCCTTCAATGATTTATTGAAATTAATGTCAGATGTATCCTTTAAATCGTCAGGTATCTTATTATAAATCTTTGCCGCCATTTTATTTGGCCTGCGCTATAAATAAATAGTTTTGATTCAGGTGTTACAAGTTTATTATGGTTATGTCTGTTTCATATCGACTAGGTATATCAATTTTCTTAATAAAATATTCAGGGTATTTTCTTACGAATTTACAAGCTTCTAAAATATAAACGGATGTTAGTATTAGAATCTTTGGTTTCCAGCTGTTATTTTCAATTTTAAACAATAATCTAGAAGGGGTGAAAGAAGCAGTTTGGAGGCAGAAGTTGGCTAAATAGAAGTTTGTCTTTTCAGGTGTGATATCATCGCAGTTGGTGGACAAAGTGGGTCGACGGCCGCTCCTCATCTACTCATTCTTCGGGGCCAGTGCCATGTTAGCCACTGTCGGATTATACTTCTTCATGAATACCCAGCAAATAGCTAACGCCTACGGATTCGTTCCATTTGTGGGCATAATCCTAGCCATTATCATATCTATATTAGGCTTCCAGTCGGTAGTCTACGCTATGCCTTCCGAACTCTTCCCAATAAACATAAAATCAGTTGCCACAACTTCAGTGTACATCCTCGGAGGTTTAATGAACTTTTTGTCGGTAAAAAGTTACCAGGCATTGAAGAATTTAGGCGGGCTTAGCACTGTATTTTGGATTTATGCAATTTCATCATTCCTCGGCGCCATATTTTCTATTATTATCGTACCAGAAACAAAGTGCAAGAGTTTAAGGCAGATCCAGATAGAGCTGCAAGGAGACATTTACGATGAAAATGTTGAGAAATTACAACCAGCTCTGAACAAAACTGAAAAACAGGATGATGGAGAGGAAACTGAGCTGAGGATGATAAACAGAAAGGACGAAATATGATGCTTAATAGATAGAACTAGTAACTAATCAAATAGGGTTAAGCGTTACATTGCGGAAATCGATGAAAATAAGGATGAAAATTTTAATGACCGCGCAAAACCGTCTCTGATAATATCCATAAAAACGAAGTCCGCGATCAACGCCCGCCCACACGAATTGACGCATACACAACCTATTTGTAGAAGAAAGAACCATACCAACTACAATGAAAAAAATCTATCAAAGTCGTCAACTAGTGTCGTCTCTCCACGAGACATCATCGCGCATCGACACGGCAATACTCGACCCTGACCTCGTTATTGTGGTGTCCAGATGATGTCTCGTTAAAATGAAGTAGGTCCTAAAACCCAGGCTTTGTCGGTACGGAAAATCAATTTTAAGGCAAGAAAACACAATTTTTAAATCTTTTTTGATGATCATCGAAAGTTTAGGATTTTAGTTAGTGGGTTATAGAAGTTGAACACGATTGACTCAACTTGACTCGATAGAAAACATCGCAGTTTCCTCTAAATTTGCATTTTTACTACGGAAAACCAGTTTCATTTGCTAGTTATTTAACATATTTTAGTGAAATGTCGTCTAAAAAATACTTAACTAAACACTTAAGAGGATTATAGCGAAAGAGTATCATTTTAGAGCAATATCAAATTTATAGATAAAAAGCAGTGAAATTGCGCGCGGGTCGGTTTCTGCCTCCCTTTCTCGCCTTCACCGCGCGGTGTTCGCTCGTCCTTGTCTCGAAACTGTCTACCTCAATATCGATCTAGGATCTACGTACGAATGAACGAGAACAAGTGCCTGCTCGAATAGTACTTAATATCTGTAGTAACTTATTGTATGATCTGATTCTGAAGCGTGTGAAAATTATGTGAGTTCAAATAAAATGATAATCATTTGTTTTAAGACAATGTTTGATTGATTTTTCTTTTTTCAAAATATTTTGTGTTACCAACTAGAGCTAAAGTAAAAATATTAGCTGGTTTAAAAAAGGAGGAGGTTGTATGTTCCGCTGCATTCTTGTTTTTTTATATATTTTTGTCGTCGATCAAGACGTCGGATATGTGATCAGATCAAAGATGAACATCGATTTTTGAAAATTACTTCTATGTTGTTTTTTAACTTAATTTGACGTTAAATACTAATCCATCAGAATACATTTACTATGGGACTAATTCGTATCACTTCCTTTACAATAGTGAAATAATTTTTGAAATCGATCTATAATTGACGAAGAATCGACGAACATATGTACATAAGAAATGTAGATGCAGCCGTACATAGAGCCTTCTACTGAAAACAGTAATAACAGACTAGCAGATGTAGTGCCTGCAATTGCAATAGATATCTGTTTATCTGGTCTGGAATAGCCAGACACCTGTGCCTGCTTAGATAATCCAGGATTATTTTGCACGTGAATATGTTGTTTGCTCGTAGTTTGTAGAATTTGCTATCTAATTTAATAGCTCTACGATAGATATGCTGGTATTTGCAATAGGATAGTTAACTTATGATTATGACCCCTCTACCCCTACTTAAAAAAACGTAAGTTTGTTTATTTTTACGTGAGTAGGTACATAATTGCTTTGAAAGAACGGAATACTGGAATATCTCCTAATTTTACACTGTTTTTAAGTTATGTTTTATTTTGTAAGTATTTTTTTATGGGACCACTTTGTAATAACTTCGAAATATACATGTAGTCGAATATATAACATTCTCTTTTTTTCGAAGTCAGAAAATAGTTTACAATGTGTACAGAACTCGCGATCTTTAAAAGCAGAAAAGAAGTATTAAAAACCAAAACCTTTTCTTGCCACGCATCAGCAACGTACCACCTTATCATATCTACGTAAGCCAGAAAAAGACAAAACACTTATTTTTGCATTTGGTTGTGGTTATTTAACGCATCCGCTGCGAAGGAAACTGAAACATTCCAAGGTTAGCTATTTTACGTAGGTAGGCTTTCCTGTATTATAATAAGACGCGGTGGGTGTATGTTATTGTGTTGGGATATGAGATTCAAAGGAGGTTGATCGATGTTTACTAATTACGGCGAGTTAACAACATTTCTATTCTGTTCTGGCCGCAGTGTTGATTTGTGCTTGACATGGTTTACATAAGGTACCTATGGTATAACCAGGAACGAGGGAAATTCCACGTCCCTGGGTGTAACAATACAATGCCTACAATAATACCCTAATAATAGGTAGGTAAATTATATGAGACCTAATGTATGATAGGCTGTTGGTAGGTAGGTACTTATTATCATTATGTAATGCTTTATTTGTTACATACAATAAAAAAATAAACAAACGGTAGGCATAATGCCGATGGCGTTTACTGCCTGCCAACAACATAGGGTCAACATCAACAAAAGGCGTGCTTGAAACATAGTATAATGAATAAAAAAATTGTCAAAAAATAAATAAGCCTAAAACAGAATAAAATTAATACTAAACTATAGCTATAGGTACTCATCATAATAAATAATATACTTGACATTAATGTAAAAATATAACGAAACTTACATTGTTACTGAACTAATATTAAAAGATCCATTTAAATGCCCGTCTGTGAAATACAAAAGCAAATACATTGCAAAAGTAGGTGCCTATTGCATAAATGAAATAACACTTTTGACAAACGTGTTAGAGTTAATTTAAATTACAGTTGACCGCGATTTTCTTTATATTTTACATTCATCCGTAATCCGTATGCGGGTTCGTAACGTTTTCAACAAAGAGATAGTTTATTAGATGGATAATGCTTTATGTTTATTTTTAACTGTAACTTTTGTGTACTTATTAAACTAGCTAGAAACAACGGTTTGTCCATTGATTATAGACTAACAATTTTTAAATAAATAAGTTCACATAAATTTCGATTAACAAAATGTACTGAATGTTTTTTTATGGGCTTTATAGCCCATAAAAAAACATTCAGTACATTTTTAATTTATGTGAACTTATTTATTTAAAAATTGTTAGTCTATAATCAATGGACAAACCGTTGTTTCTAGCTAGTTTAATAGGTACACAGTTTCAACAAGAAAGACATTTAATTTAATTTCATAGGTATTTCGATTTATAACAAAAAATTTTTTAATTACAGAGATAACGTAGGTATCTAAAATTTATTTAACTATAATTTCAATAAACCATTACCTACGTTGTTAAATAAAATGAATTTCCGTGAAGTAAACTTAATGTAGACAAAGTATGCTTTCGAGCTTTTTCAATCGTAATTTTAGCACATACATTAATTAACAGTACTATGTTTACAAAAGAAATATGAATCCACTGTAGGAAACGGCCGGATTGTGCGGAAACAAACAACGAGAGCTCCTTTATTTTCATAAGGAAAGTAACTAGATGCTGGAAGCAAATTACTTCTCATGTGCGAATGAGGATAAGGACACACCGAAGAATACCTCGAATAGAATGTTAGAATAGAATATAATATTTTTTACAATGACATACTTATAAAACAAACAAACGGAAAACATTACGTGGAGCTAACACCCTGAGGTTTTTAGTGGGTTGGAGTCCCACATAATCGTACTGTCCCCCCGTGGCAGTGCGATATGCGTGCGTATTTCCGTCAGGATAATAAAAAAATATATTATTTAAAATACAATAGGTATATAAAAATAAAAAAAGGTATTTAGCGGCATAAAAATCTAGGCAGCTCTGCCTCACGACCCTGCGCCGAAATAAGGGTTGTCTAGCCTGTGCTGAACATTTTCCAAGAGCGGCCAGCATCTTGGGCATGCTTCCAAATGGTATTGATATGGATCAGTTGAGCTTCCTGTAGATTTTTTGCAGCAGTCTATAACTATAGATTGTTTTAAATTTGACGTTTAAATCAGACTATAGTTATAGTTAGAGCTAATTAGCTTAAGTGTTTCAATTTTAAATACTTACTAGTTTTAATTCTGTGAGAAAAGGCTTATTACTACAAAATATCAGATTATTTAGAAGATAAAAAAGCTTGGGACGGGTTTTGCTCCAACTCGAGAAATAACAACTAACAGGCTAAAGGTTTCTTCGTCGCTTCTTTACTTTAGTCTACATACCGAAGCGACAGAAATCAAAAATATCACTTTATTTCCGTGTCAGTGTTTTATTTTAAGAATTTGACTTTTTCTAAGTGTACATTTTTGTATTCATGGAAATAAAGAATTTTTGACTTTTGAATTTAATTCTATTATTTGATTGTTATTTTCTTTGTATATAAAGTTTTTATCCAAGAAATCTCAAATCACTGCCGCAAACTTTATGAAAACTTCTTGTTCTTAGGCACGTAGTAAGAAAGCTTGCTCAGTCATAGATATATAATTATATATAGATATATGCTTGAGTGAAGTTTATGCCATAGAAAAGCGTTACTCAAGCATTGATCGATAACTGAGCAAACTTTCAAAATACAAGCCTCAAACCTCCTTAGAACTAGAATTATAGAATAATTCGCTTTATTTTCTGCTTAAATTAATCCAAAGTCTAAATAGATCGACGGTTGTACTTTGGGTAACATGATTGTAACTTGAATTTGCATGATTGTGTCTCGAATTTGCATCGCCCTTTATCTCACATGTCATGTCTAATTCGCTAGCTTCACCTTCTGTGTCAAATATAGTCTATTCTTGACCTTACGCCAAGTAGAATAGAATACAGATGTACCTATTATTGGGTAAGGCGAGCAAAAGAATAGTACTTACGAAGTCTTATGTCCTCTCTAACTATCTCAGAGTTTGTTCAGCAAATAGAAACATAAGAACTTTTGCAGATATGACATTACTTGGTTTGTTGAGGAAGGCCAAAGATATTCAAGTATTGTGTGGAGGACGATAATTTATGACGGCTGTGAGATGATATCTGAAAGAAAAGTCATTCGATGGAAGAGAAAGTAATAATATTATAGATGCGAGAGTTTTGGTCGTTTGGAATATCTCCAAAAAATACTTAACGGATTGACTCTCAACATTTTCATTTAAAGTGTTCAACTTTCTATTTATAAATAAATAAAAAACTTACGCTACTTTTTTAAATTAACGTACGAAGCCGTAACCCGAAGCTAGTGATAAATAATTGAAGAAATGCATAGTCCAAGCTCTAGATAAAATAGTCTTCAGGATGCCCTAGAAGCTAATTTCTAACTTGAATGTAAATAATCCTGAAGCCTGTTGGTTTTCATAACAGAACAGGGTAGATATTTTATCTTGGAAGCAGGAAGAGGTAGGTATCTACGTATTTTAAATTTAAGTTATGAGAGGGTCGAGACATTTCTCCCTAAGGCTACATAGAGCCCTACTGGCTCTGTGTTCTTGTGTTTTGGATTATGGCTCTAATTTAGTAGAGGATAAAATGAGCTTGTTTTGTCTTGACAGTTTACGAGGTTTGGTAGATCCTTTTCTTTTGGTTGGATAGACTAAGCAATATACAGAATAACTATACTGTATTGTGGCAATAGTAGGTAAGCATTTGTTCTACTGCGGAAAACATTCGGACTATTTAGCGAAAATGAAATTTAAATTCTCATACCTTTACCTCCTGGTTCCAGTTATCAAAGAGTTCTGCAAAACGATAAAAATTGACTTTGGTTCTTGTTGGTTTTAACTAATCTACTAAGCAAATAAACACAGGGGAGCGAGGACCTTAAAGGAATCAGGATTGGTCTGTAATAAAATACAAGAAATTTTTTGTTGGTTTATTTGGTTGAAAAATGTTTTATTTTTACTGGCCCGGCAAACTTTGTTCCGCCTCAGAATCAGAGATGGCGTTACATACGAAAAATGAATAAGAAAACATTTTTTTTTCAAAACCCCCCTTGTGAAATTTTCATATTTTAGTTAATTACTGATATTCAGGACGTACACAAATCCAACATATCAAATATCACAGTTGGTCCTGCGCCTGACCTCTACGGTCGTATCGGTCCGCCGCCATCCCATCTGATTATGAGAGTAATAAGCATTTATTCATCTCTCACAATAGGTTTTAGTATTATACTATTTACTAACTAAATTTAAACGCAGTAAGTATGCTAACCTAGGTAGGTGCATCGAGTCTACTAAGACCTGTTTTGTGAGAGAGCTGGTGCCTGTGATAGGTTTTTACAAACCTGTGGTACGGGTCACCAAGCCCTTCACTCCACGGGGAATAGAAATTTGACTGTTTGGAAGTAGGTGCTATGCAAGTGAAAAATTATGATCTAGTTTCATTCTTAAAGTGAGTGAATAGAGAGTGCACCTGTGTTTGCGCACACACTTGTACACTAAAATATGTCCTGCGCACCTGGCTTGTATCCGTTGAGACTGGCCGCCGTGGTAGAAATTCGACTAGGATGACACACACGTAGTGATACGTACTGACCAAACATTGGACTCTAACTTAATAGGTAGATTTAGTTAGAGTCCAATGTTCGGTCGGCCAAGGTTAGAATCTCACTAACAGTAGGTAGCCCTAGGAGGATAAACAGCGTCCCGTTTACAGTAGGTATATCGGCTAAGGATAATTGGATTTGAGGGTATTAATATGGAAGGGAAATATTGTCTCTGATAATTTCCTCCGACATAAGCTGAACGACGCAGCTGGTAAGGAAATTAGATGATACATCACACTTTTTATGTTTTCCTGTACGTGAGTATGTATGAAAATGTGCGTTGAATGTCCATCCACTTAGTTCATTAGAACTATAGCAATATTATGTTGATTGATAAACATCGTGGTAAGAGTAACTTTTTTTACTCTACGGGTATTTGCAATTTGCTATTTGGCATAGAGTTGCTACGAAGCTTAGGCCTGCTACGGTGCGTAGGCATGCTACAGCTCATAGCCGTGCTACAGCTCGTAGCCGTTCTACTGCTCGTAGCCGTATTACTGCTCTTAGCCGTGATACAGTTCGAAACTACGCTACAGCTCGTAGCCGTGCTACGGCTCGTAGCCATGCTACAGCTCCAAGCCATGCTACAGCTTACCTTTAAACAATTACGTATACAGGGCGACGCTAATGTCGCCCACTTGTGCATAATAATGATGACTTTTTTAACGTGTAGTTGAAACCCACCTTTTATTCATTCAACTGACAAAACACTGTGAAAAGTGCAAATATAACGTGCAAGCCGACTGTTTGCAATGCACACCAAATGTTTATAGATAGTTTATGGTTTCGCTGCAATGGCGGCGCGGCGCGTGCCGAGAGGCTGGTCGGAAGGGATAAAATATTTGAGCTACAATATCAGAAGCTGGTATGTGACTGGATACCAAATGTCTCGGTTACTTGGGGTTATGGAGACTTCAGGCCACAGGTTCATACGATATAGCTTCTGGGGAGTCTATACTAATATTATGAATTCGAAAATAACTCGTCTGACTGTTACCATTTCACGTCAAAACGGCTGAAAGGATTATATTATTAACGATACTGTAAATGGTATCTCGGAGGCTACTAGAAAAGAGCGCGCAAAGCCGCGGGTCGCATCTAGTTAGTTATAAATTATGTAACGTCTATCTTGATTGATTATAATAATAACAATGCTGGACAATTCACACAGCATTAACTAGCCCCAAGCTAAGCAGAGCTTGTGTTATGGGTGATAGATAACTGATATACATAATACAATAAATTACATAGATAGATATTTTTTATTATACATAGAAAACGATCAGAACACCCGGAACAAATACCTGCAGAGCGTACAAATATTTGAACCAAGGCGGAAATCCAACCCGCAACTTCTTGCGTCGCAGGCGGACTTTCGCACGTTGAATAACTGAAAACAATCTGTTAGCTCTCCATAATGAGTGTAAATGGTTATCTGCCGAATCTAGTTTGTATGGGAATAGTCGGAAGTCATCTGTTAGCTTATTAACATTTTCTAAACATACCTACCCAACATGCCTGTGTGAATAATTATACCTGCCTAATGGTTGCAACTCGCATGTATGTAATGGCCTGTAAGCTTTATTGTCACTAATGGATTTCTCTCATAATTTGATTACGGAATTCCAGTCATGCAGAGAATTACAATATTGGGATTCCAGGGAAATTTCTGCTATGATAGGTATAAACGCTGATACGTGGATTTGTTTCTATATCATCAATATATACCTTGTCAAAATTTGAGGAAAATGATTTTATGATTGCCTCAAAAGCTTAAGTGGTTAGGTGGGTTCTTTAGATAGTCACGTAGCCAAACTTTATGATTCTTTGTGTTATACTGCTTTAATTTAGGCCTCAAACTATTACCGTTGTTTTACTAGAAATTTAAAGTAATTTAATAAAATAAATTTCTTCAAATTTATTTAATTAATTATATGTTATAAAAGTTTTATTGTACGATTTGATTTCAACTGAATTTATTCAAGAGTTTTGTTCATGGATCTTCAAAGTTCTAAGCTTTGTGATTCTGATAGATAAAATTACTCTCACACAACACTCACCATACAGTCTATATCAAAAATCGTTGTACGAGGGATTTGAGGTCAATTGTTCAAAAGTGTTTAGGGTACACCATAAAGAAGTGTTATGTTTAAGGCATGGTATTTCAGCAGAGGCTGTCTTTGTGATTTTTAAAATCATCTGAGACATAGAATATTGTGCTTAAAAATCTGAAAAAAAATACATTACTTAAGGATCTAGTCTAGTCAAAGTAGCATTTAGTTACAAGATCAAATGAACTTTACTCGATAGAAAAATTCCATTGTTACCCCTTTTTAATATTTTTTTAATGTAAGATATTTACGAAAGTTATAAATTCAATTTATAATTAATATGAGAAAATAATAATATTTGAAGAACATTTTTTATACACAACTAAAAACCATACATATTTCTAAACAAAAATTCTCAATTCTAAACAGTTTGACTTGATAAAAAAATTATCTTATGTATACAAAATGGATATGTACCTTCAATCATACACAATCTCTCCTTACAAATACTTCTAAAGTGTTCAACAATAAATCCTAACTTCCAAGTATCAGCTCTAGGAAAGACGAATAGCGGAAAAATAAATCAAATGTTTTATTCAAAAACGACTTTAAATTCTTATCTCACCTCTCAAGCAGTTTACTACAAAACTTTTTGATGATATTTAAAATTTTGTCAATAAATCTGGACGGTTTATGATGTGGAACTTGAAGATAAGGAGATACTTTGAAGAAGATGGACGGTAATACAAATTATTTGACTATAGAATAGTCCTGTGGTTTAACCTTAGTAACTCTGTTAAAATGCAAAATTAATGAAACTAAAAATCATTTAGTCCAACAAATTATGAATTGAAATGTACATTTAGGCAGAGAACAGACTGTTACAAAGGAACGTTACCTTGGAGGGCCCGAAATATTCGCGAGTTCCCTTTTGTGCAACTGAGTTTGCTCAACTGCGAATAGTTGCGCAACGGGCCTTTCCTTTTGTGCAACTCATTTTCAGGCGTTACTTTGCGGAAATCCATTGCAAAATATAAAGATGAAAATATTTAGCAAGACGTCTTGCTTTGATAGATTTCTTTTCATTTTGTAGTCGGTGTGTTTTTTCTTCTACGACGCTGATTACATTTTGTTAGAACTTATCGGAGAAGGTCTTGCGCGGAATTGTTACTAAATATTTTCATCTTTATATTTAGCAACTCATTTTATTCACTTTTGCTCAACTCGATAATTTTAAACGAAAAAAGACAGTCATTACTAACAACAAAAATTACAACATAATGTAAAAAATGATAGCAAATGTTATTCGACACTTTACTAAAAGGAACATTCCTTTGTGAAACTGCATTCACAGAATGTTGAATAACTATTTGCCTTATCCGGTAATCGAACCCACTAAAATCTTTAAAAATTACAGCGCGTATTTTATGTCCCTTAAGTTAGTCAATCATAAGAATCAGCCCCTGTATAGTCACGCTAACTTAGGTAGGGTCAGGGAGGCTACAGTGATTAATTTTTTCAGAGGTCTCGAAAATGTAGAAAAACTCAAAAGATTAATCTGAAATTTGCACAGACTGTTGATAAACTATACTTGTTTAATATAGCATCATTTTATTTTTATTAGATACTGCCAAAACTAAATTAGACACCAATTATCAAAAACTGAGAATTGAGCCACTACTAGTACAAGAGTGGCTCACCCCTGTGGTACACAGTGACTCTAGAGTCACAAAGTCAAAAATTACCACCATTAAATCAATGTGTATCCCTAGGGATACACATTGATTTAATGGTGGTAATATGTACTAATAAATGAAAGAATGTTATTTAAAATTGTTAGCTTTTATTTAAAAAAATAAAATGTCTGTGCACAAGTACGCCATTTTGAAAATATTTGATGATAGCAATCGAGTCGGCTACCAAACAGATCAAAGAAATACACAAAGGAGACCACTACAATTTTCCTTCATACGACCTACACAATGGTCACCACAAATATTGATGAACTTAGGTATGGCAAATGTCGTGATCATAATAAACTCTGCATCCACTAGTGTACGAGTTAGTTGTTTTAAGTCGCAAAAATATGCTTCAGTCCACTGATTGCAAGGCAGGTTTACTTGAACAACATCCGTACAAAATATTAAAATAGATTATGCTCGAGTCAAAGCAAATTCTATTTTATCTAGAATGTGTCTAAATGCAAATTCTCTCGAGTTCACTTACCTCAACTCCGGCAAATATATTCGACGACACAGGGAAAATCATATAAAGACCTTTGAAGTGTACAATCGAACATGCTTGTATTTGCCAAGTAAATTATGTAAAAGCTTTTCATTTTTATTTGCCCTCGATCATTGGGCACAGGTAATTTATTATGACTTTATACGACTCAACTTTGTGCCTTTTATTTGAGTTGATGTGGAAGAGTGGCGAACGTTTGAGATTCGATATAGTGCCTCAGATATTTCGGCCTCTGACTGAATTACATAATTACGACCTCTGTGGCTCGGTGGGCGAAGGTCCGCCTGCGACGCAGTTGTGGGTTCGATTCCCGCCTTGGGACAAATGTTTGTACGATCTGCAGGCATTTGTTCCGGGTGCTCTTGTCGTTTTCTATGTGTAATAAAAAATATCTATCTATGTATTGTATATTATTTATATCAGTTATCTAGTACCCATATCACAAGCTCTGCTTAGCTTGGGGCTAGTTAATTCTGTGTGAATTGTCCAGCATTATTTATTTTATTTATTTATTAAGAACACATATTATGTAATTCCGTCAGAGGTAATCTGATGACAACGGGTTACCATCGTCACTAGAATGTCCTAAATGTACTTTAGTTTTTACTGTATTTATTTACGCCCTCAAAGTACTTCTAGAGTCCTAGGATAGGTATTATTTCAATCTCGTAGGTAAGTTCGAGTTCTACTTTAAGAAACTTAATTATGTGTCTAGACTTTTTTCAATTGAATTGGTCTTATTATAAAAGAAAGCGCCACAACAAAACATATATTCTTACAAGTATTATTCTTCTTGAATACAAGATATTTTATGTTAACCAAGACATTTTTGTATGAAAACATTGAAAAATCTAAAAAAAATACCAGTCGGAAAAAAACACACTTTTATTTGTTTTTTCTCTCATTTGTTTACAATCATAGATCAATAGATTTAAGACCAAGTATAGTGTTCGATTTAAAGTCGCCACGGTGGGCGTAGCACTGTTCGTTCTTTAGGGTGTAGCAATGGAAGACTGGCCAGGTATCATGCCTTTCTAATTATGATGAGCTTGTTTATTGTCAATGTATATATAATTTATTATCTATTATGAAATATAATATAGTCGCTAAAATTATCATTAAACAATTTGTCAAGTTCGTAAAAACATTACAAGTATACGAGCTTACAGCTTTATCTCTCATTCCGAGGTGAAATCCCTAATATGACTGGACTATTTATGCAGTGCATGACGACGTAATTTAATTTTTTCTTCCTTAGATAAAAATCGCTGTGCTTGGTCTAACTAAATGATAAATCTTGTCTGTCTTGGTACGTGGTATTTTACTTCTCAATGTATTTCACCAAGTCGTGCTTTTACCGCTTTTACTGCCTTTTACGCTGTCAATCCAATCAAGTTAGTCACGTGAATAATTCGCGTTCCACAGGAGGCTTACACCGTCTGGCTTTCAATTACCAGTTGACAGAACAAATGCTTTAGCCCAGGGAGAATTCACTTTGGAAATAAAAGTACTTTCATTTTCGTATACGAGACGGTACCTACCTGCGAGAATCAATCAATCGTCGGTGATTTTACCCTTCAGAAAATTCAGGTCGGTCAGGTAAAAAAGTCATTTCAAAGTCTTTTGATATCTCTGTCCCTTATTTGTTCTAATATTTTCAAAATGGACTCCGAGATTTTATCAAAATGGAGTCTTCACACCAATATCACCGCCGAGAAGACACTTGGCACTTGACAAAACACTGTCAGCTGCTTAAAATATTCATACACTGAAATGTTGAGATGCAGACTTCGGTGTATAGACTCCATAATACTGCCTTATTAATAGCTACTGATAGACTAAAAATAGAAGTGTCCTATAATGGCACCAACATGTCAAGATGACCGAACATGTCACTTACAGTTCAGTAAGTAAAAAAAACAGTCCCGCCAAGAAAAATATAGAGTTAGACAAACACAAACATTCCGGCAGTTTCGTCACAGAATTTAATCAAGACCTATCGATTAGTATAGGAATGCCAATAAGGAAAATCAGCAGCATTGGAGCTTGTTTGTTTATTTATTCCAGACGAATGCTACGGAAATAAGTCTAGATGAAGTCTCCATGGCTTTCGGCAAATAACTACATTACAGAAGTTTAGAAATGGCTAGGTAGAATCAGAAGAGTGGTGACATGACGCATGAAGTGTCAGAATTTTAATTCTACCAGAACGTAGGATTCGAAATATTAAATTTATTTCAACCGTGATGTTGATAAAGGGCTGTACATATATTAAGTATAAAATGCATTGATCGTTAAATTTGAAACAAAAGATGAACTGCGGCACTATAGAAATTTATCACAATTATACGTAAGTCTCGTACTTAAGATAGTCAAGAACTTTTCTTCACTGACAGAAATCAGGAGCCGGAAACAGTCTCCTTTACTGCTAAATAAACAAATGTAATCTTTATCCGGAAATACTCTATTTCTCTACGTTGAGGGAGTTCTAAGATTTATTGCTCTATGTTCTACAAAGCGGCGTGGATTGGTGTTTGCAAACCCGGCGGTTTAAATTAAGTCAACCGCCTGTTGGGCGTAAAATTTCCGTTAAAATTATGACATTTCTTTTTTGTTTCATGGTTAAAATTTAGGTAGGTAATAAATAGTATGCGACTTGAAGTTCATTAGGGGAGGCCTATGTCCAGCAGTGGACTAATATAGACCGATGATGATGATGATGAACTTTAAATTTAGCTGCTCTGGTAGTTTATTTATTTATTTCAATAAGATGCATAAAAATATTACAGCTAAAAAAAAATTGCAATAAAAACAATACCTTGTGACAAATATTTGTATGATCTGCAGATTTGTTCCGAGTGTTCTTGGTATTTTCTACTTATAATAAAAAATACCTAAGTAATATCTATGTAATATATTGTGTTAAGTTTAACAGTCATCTAGTACCTACCCATATCAAAAACTCTGCTTAGCTTGAGACTGGATAATGCTGTGTGTGTAAGATACCTACATAAATTAATAATCGATAGGATTATTGATTGTATAGTTGTTTAGCTGGCAACACAGGTAATCGTTTTATTAAAAATGTAATAGCTGGCAACTCTCTCTCTGGGTCGCCATCCTCCAGATAAAACATGTAAAAATCTTGTGATAAATAAAAATAATGAAAGTTATTACTCTGGTGTTTTTCAACCACAATTATATACAATCCACTGCCTCTCAACACTGCAGTCTACAGTGTGAATAGTCCAAAAAAAATATTTATTCATGGCTGTTGTAACAGAACCAATGTACCTACAGAAAGTTAAATTAATATAAGAAGCAAAAATGTGATTGTAGAGCAAAATAAAAAGACAAAACGTAAAAAAAGTTTCACACAAAATTGAATTCAATAATTATCTGTACTGGTGAAACTAAAATTGAATGTGGTTTTATGTATTAAAAATACCTCAGAAAACGGTTTCAATATTCAAATCAAATCAAATCAGATTTCAGAATTGTTTATGAAATGGAATGAAAAAGTTTATGTAGCGACAAATAACTACAAAAATCAACATATATAGAAAAGAACTTATCACACTAGGCACATACGATTTTAATTTATCAAAAACGTAAAAAAAGTCAAGATAAAGGTAAGTCTATGTGTATGATTACCTTTAATTAATGAACACTTCTGTTACATAAATCCAAAGATCGCGGCTCAGGTATAAAAGTTAGAAAATACCTCACTTTAGTAAGTACTTCCTCAAGCTGCTTGGTTAGCAATAACCACCATGTGTCGATTCAAAATTGTCTTGGCCTAATAAGACATTTTTGACTATTATTTTAGATTTTTTGTGTTAATGTAATGTTTTAATGTTAATGTTCAGTCGAGCACGTCTTTAGGCGGAGAGGAAAATATAATATAATCGAAAAAAATCGATATATCATATTATGATATATCTTGTTATTGACCTTAATATAATATAAAAATATAGTACCTACCAATAATCCAAATTAAATCCCTTTATATGTCTAAATAAATCTAGATCTAAATCTCATCCAACTTCTTTGGTCAGGAATTCCACCGCAACGGAAAAACGCAAAGATCGCAAATAAATTGAAAAACCGGTTTAAACCGCTTCGAAACTGGTTCAGCTTTCTGTTTATGGTAATGGAAAATCTAGCTTCGAGAAAATTCAATGGAGATAAACGGCGAGGGCGCATTTTTAGCCTGCGACATGAGAACTTAAACTGAGTAGGTTTACCTAGGTACTAAAAATGCAATAGTCTGCACTAAGATAAAAAGCACTAAGATAAAAAGTAGTTTTAGCATCTGCCCGTGACTACTCTCGTATTTTTCGGGATAAAATGTAGCCGAAAATTTTATTCCAGGTCGACTTCATGTATGAAAAATTACATTAAAAAAAAAAAAAAAAACTCAAGAAAACCTTTAGTACTATAGCGCTTTACGCCACTTACTAGTAATAAAGTATTTAATTTTAATAATAGTAATAAAGTACTTTTTATTTAGTTTATGTAATTAATGTAGGTATTTTATATCTTTTGCACACTTACCCAATACTACAAACTTGTCTCCCTCTCTCATTAAGGTTTGCTGGAAGAGAACTCTTGTTAGGGTTAAGCTCGCCTTTGCGATACCTCTCTAGTAATAAGGTTTAAAATAAGGTTTTAAAAGTGCAATAAAGAATTAAGAATTAATTTCTTTTCATAACTACCGTGGCGCTCAATATGTGCCTACTCGCTCATTCCCATCTATCTGCGTCTCATTCACACGCCACATAGTGTCCATAGTGCCATAAAAACTATGAAACATTACGAAAAGTGCCGAATCCGCACGATATGAAAAGTAGATGGACCAAGATGGACGAACGTGATGTACTTACTCGCTTGCATCGCACCAATGATCAAGATAGACGACCGATGTGGCGTGGTGGGCGAAGGTCTGCCTGCGACGCAGAAGGTTGCGGGTTCGATTCCCGCCTCGGGACAAATGTGTGTACGATCTGCAGACATTTGTTCAGGGTGTTCTGGTCTTTTTCTATATTTATATATAATAAAAAATATTTATCTATGTACTATTGTATTATATTATGTATATCAGTTATCTAGTACCCATAACAACAAGCTCTGCTTAGCTTGGGGCTAGATAATGCTGTGTGAATTGTCCAGCATTATTTATTTATTTATTAATGATCTATCGAACTTCGCGTGATGTGTGAAATGCGTAATGTTTAGGCATTACGTCGTCGTGTAATATTACTTATCGTCATATCATAAACATTACCTACACATGTCAAATTTTGTTTAAAACTTGACTTGTCCACATGAGATGCACAAAATCGAAAGTTTGGATAAGCTTTGGATAGCCGAAACTGCTGAACGAATCGGGCTGAAATTTTGCATTTAGGTCGTTCTAGACCTGGAATAAAATAAAAACTACTTTTTTTCTTCTTTATTCCGGCTACTTTTTTATTCCAAAAATCTGTTCTTATGGGATAGAAATAACCTTGAGCAACGAGTGCAAAGCCGCGGGCAGAAACTAGTATTTTAAAACCCTCAAGTAATAAAAAACGATGAAGCTGGTGAATAAATAATGGGGTAAACGTGTTCTTGAGTGCAGACCGCGACTTGGCAAACGTAGTGAAGGACGCCCTCCGTCTAGGTGGGATGACGACTTGCGAAAGACTGCTGGCAGATGCTGGATGCGGCAAGCTGAAGACAGGGCGCTATGGCGCTCATTAGGGGAGGCCTATGTCCAGCAGTGGACTAATGTAGGCTGACGATGATGAATAAATGAACATTAATTTTGATTTTGAAGACCGCGTTTTATCTCCCAGTCAGTGGCTCTTTAGTATGACAAGGCACCAAAGTTTAAACTCACCAGTGCAGCCGACTGACTTAAGTAAACTGAAATTCAATTACATGGTTCCACTTTACGCTGTAACTTACGTTTTACAGACTGACTTGAACTTCTAGGGAAGTTAGTACATCTGGATTTCAAGCATTTCAGAGTTCACGGATTGCTAAAGCAATCGCTTCACTATGGTAATGGGATTGTCCCAGAATAACACGTTTTGGTACTTTATATAAAAAAAAAACTACAGATGAAAAGTGTAGTGGTAAGGTCATGAGACATTAGATTTTTTTTATTTTATATTTTTAACCCTAACATGACCAAATTGTCACCTTAATTAAACCTTAAACTTATAAGAGATTGGGAATAAAATTGTAATTTGCATGATAACTAATTTGAATGAATAACAATCTAATTGCAGTGCCCAACAGGGTGTATGTAAGTACTAACTAAGGCTAAAAGCTACCAACCCTACGTATATATTAGCAAATAATAAATGAAATGAAACCATTCTATAAATCTCTGTGGAAATATCACCACACGCACTGTCTAGACTTTCTTTCGTCTATGGATTCTACGTGATACTACTTCTGCGACGACACCATTATCATTGTAAAGCGTATTATTAGCGCAGAATTAGACCCCGTTCAGATGTTCAATAGCTGCAATAGTAAGGATGTGATTATAAGTTCGAACTCATTACCACCTAGTTTCAAACTCACTCGACCTTTCACGTTTCCATTCCAGTTAAGAGTTAGGTCTGTGCTTTAGTGCTGCGTGCGTCGAAGTTATGTGTATTTAATAATGAAATATAGAAAATGCCACGTATTTATTTTAGCTTAGATCTGTAGGCCAAGCACGGGGATTGTTCTTTATGCTAGAAAAGACAATAATGACATCCCATCGTCATATATTGCGTACCTGAAGTGACATCTATGAATTTCGAATATAATAATAATAAATAATGCTGGACAATTCACACAGCATTATCTAGCCCCAAGCTAAGCAGAGCTTGTGTTATGGGTACTAGATAACTGATATAAATAATATAGGTAATACAATACATAGATAGATATTTTTTATTATACATAGAAAACGACCAGAACACTCTGAACAAATATCTGCAGATCGTACACACATTTGTCCCGAGGCGGGAATCGAACCCGCAACCTCCTGCGTCGTAGGCAGACCTTCGCCCACCGCGCCACAGAGGTCGTCATAAGAATAATAAGTAAGAATAATTTACGCATTCGATGACAAAGTGACGTAATTTTTCTCTATTCTAGACAAGAATTCCCGTGCTTGCCCTACAGGGGCAGCCCTACAGGGGTGCTTTACCTTTTTGTGGTGAGAGACCTCTAGTCAACACGGTGACGGTGAGACGGTGACAAACCGGAAAATTATTTCCGGTTTGTCAGGGACCACTCAAATCGTACTAGGTACATACCTATACAGAAGAGTAGATATTTAGAAAGTTAAGATCAAATGTCAACCATTTTTCTAGATTAATCATTTTTGTTAAAATATTGGCTGGTATGTAATTACCATCTTCATCATCCTATGTCAGTCCACTGCTGGACATAGGCCTCCCCCTCCTTCAAGCTGAAGATAGGGCCATATTGCCCTATCTTCAGCTTGACGCATCCTGTACCGGGAATATTTTATCAACTTTAATCTTGTTAGCTTAGGGTGGCTAATGAGAGTATAAATATTAAAGTGGTTTTTGCCGCGAGTGTAAAAATCCACTTAGGTACACTAGGTACTTGCAACTAATTCTATCATACTGCATGTATTTTAATTAAATAAATAAATAATGCTGGACAATTCACACAGCATTATCTAGCCCCAAGGTAAGCAGAGCTTGTGTTATGGGTACTAGATAACTGATATACGTAATATTATACATTACATAGATAGATATTTTTTATTATACATAGAAAACACCCAGACCAACGGATCAAATTTCTGCAGATCGTACACAAATTTGTTCCGAGGCGGGGATCGAACCCGCAACCTCTTGCGTCGCAGGCAGACTCTCGCCCGCTGCGCCACTGAGGTCGTCAATTTATTGACTACTACCGCGTGATTGATAATAATAAGACAAATTAGAAAAATGGGCTGAAGGTATCGGAAAATATTAAAATCTACGCAACAGGAAAAGCCATTTTTCAAAAACACGCAGTTATTATAATGTAACTTTAGAGCACACAGCGACGCCTGGCGTTGTCGGAGAGGAAAGATGAATGGAGTCCATATTGGGTACACACTCACAGTGTGTTAGACATGTCACCGTCAGAATGAGAATAAGAGCCGTAAAATTATAAAAATCTTAGTCAATTTATAATTTTCCGAAAAATTTGCAATAGGACTGTAGCACTTACAATTTAACGCATTGAAACACGTATAGGTATTTATATAATATTTGTAAGCTTATCCGTAATAATGTGATATACATATACAATGTTAACTTGTTACCTTCTGTTAGATTTATGTTGATTACCCTTTATTGTTCTTTTATTTTAATGAATGAATGAACGAACGAATGAATGAATGAATGACTGAATGAATGAATGAATGAATAAATAAATAAATAAACAATCAAACCTGTGAATCAACCACGGCCTTACTATTTTACGGATACTCTGGCGATCACTTCACTCGTAAATTAATAAATTGCCCTCTGATTGGTTGATGTTTCCGATGGTCGCTCATGTCATGTCTGTCAGTTTGGATTCTATTAGCCACTGTTCCCCTAATTCTTTATCTGAATTAACAATTTACTATAGATATAAACAAACTATTTAAAAATACTTAAAGATTTGGTAACTACGCAATGAAAATTTTGTTGTTATTATTTGTGCGTCTAATGAATTACAGCCAAAGATTGTGGCGCGGAGCTTGTGGCAATCAGCCAATCAGCGGGCGCTTCGTCACTACTAGTTTATTATTTTTATTTTACGTAAATGTTTCGTAAAATCATAATTTTACATCTTTAAAAAGTAAAAAAAGTAAAAGGTTTTATTTTGTCACAACAACACAAATTAAAAAGAAAAGACAACCAAAGAAAAAGAAAAATAAGTGACAAAAAAGGGGGCATCGCGCAACATATGCCCAGAAGCTATACATATCGCTAATGAGCGCTGGTTTAATTATTATGCGTTAGATTGTAAGTGCTACGTCCCAATTAATTATTTTACGTACGTTTAAAATTACAAAGTGACTAAGATTTTTAAAATATTACGTATTACAATCCTACAATTTGACAGACTAACGCCCGAATACTCAAACGCAATATTGATATAAGAACGTCTCAAGTGGCGATTTTATGACAGTTTTCAATGAAAATCTATCAAAAATTCGTCACTTGAGACGTGCTTAAACCTGAGATGCGTTTGAGTATTCGGGGGATAATTATCCTTTCTTAGATAAGTTTCAGTTTCAATTAGTGAAGTTTTGTTTGCCATCTTGAAAAAATAACTTAACCTCAGAACTTAACACTTGTTGATCGGCCCCTTAGGTAGGTAAGACCATCAGATGTATCAGAAAGTAAGGATTTGTTATTTTTATTTTCTGTATGTCGAGATCAAATGAGACGGTTTTTTCATTAATGCACTGAATCTCGAGATCCAACAAGACGGTTTTGCGAGATCATGCTGTGACAGATAACTGGTTTCCAAAATCAAAATACTTTCAAATAGACCATAATACATAATATGTTAAAATAGTCCATATATAAAATAAAGCTTCATAGATCCCAAAGCTTTATTTTCAAAATTCTTTCCTAATGTTTAAAGATACTGCTTTTTTATCTCAAACAATTGCCTTGAAAAATTCCTCAAATCGTCGGCTGACCTATCTAATGGGATGTCAGAATAACAAAAGTGCAAACACCAATAACAGTAATGACTCTTATAAGACTGCCATTGTGGGGATTAAGCCTAACATTCCGCGGTGCCGAAGTCTCGAGGGAAAATGATAGCTATTTAAAGTCGCTCAGAAAATTCGCATAGAAGATAAGCTCGTAATTGCGAGTGATCTTCGGGGAATGTCGGTAAAATTTCCGAGAGCCCGAATTTTTACCGCTTCTTCGGCTGAAATAGTGTTATTCGAAATTCTCGACCGTCGATTGTCGTGAAAAATTATCGCTCGAAATGAAGGCCAGATGAACAATAGATGATCTGAGGAAATTGAGATTTTAGATATAAATACAAACTCATTTACTGAATTATACCTAACTAGTATTTCTAGTTGAAACAATTGAGCTAACTGCAGACTGTTGCAAACATCTACAGGTAGCTCAACTGATCCATATCAATACCAGTCAGAAGCGTGCTCAAGACACTGGCTGCATTACCCCGCTGTATGAGAATACTGATGCGCTGCGCCAGATACTCACCAGCTGTCAGGTCACGCGTCGCTTCAGCCAGACGCTCAGATATATTTTTTTGAAAACTTGGAGAGCCTCAGTACCCCGCGGACCTAGGGTCTCGACTGGGAGCAAATGCGTAGGCTCTGTCGAGACCTATATATTATTTGCGCATCTATACTCACCCAAAAAAATTGAGTTTATCTATAACCAACTGGTGGCACAAGATTCAGCAACTGTATTGGGGGAGAGTGGTTTCTGCTTTCCTAGAACTCTTCGACATTCTAGGACTAAGATACAATGCAAACGTTAAAATTTTAATAACAAGTAACAACATTAATAACAGGTACATTTTTCTAAAAGAATACCGATTAATAATTTTTACTCTACACACAATTCGCTAGAGGGCTCTTAAAACGATATTTATTCAAATGAATTATTTGTCATAAATTAAAAGCAATGCAATGTTTTCCTTATATTATAATGCTTACATAACACACACTACATTAAAAGCTTCTTTCTTCGTAGCGAGAAAAATTAATATATTCCTGTTTGCACTGCAGATAAGTTAGTCCTAGATTCTTATCTTCGTTTTTGCTTACGTAGAAATACCACAAATTACTTATAATAATAATAATAATCATTTATTACTGACCATAGAAAAATTATAGATCTAATTATATCTAATTGATAGGTAAGTCAAGAGATGTTGCCTTCGAACTCTGACCATAAATGAATTGAAGCTCACTTACGGCCTTATGTATATCTATATACCTGCCTTGGATATATTCCCAACCACCCCATTGACTTCCCCATCAATGGTGGTTGTTGGGGTGGTTGGGAAAAAAAACCCATCCACCCCATTATAAAAGTCAATGGGGTGGATGGGAATTTTCACCCCATTGACTTGATTAAAATAAACCTGACCTTTTTACTATGGAAATATTAAATCTCACTATTTACATAATTGAGTATAAGTAGGAATAGTCGGAAATAAAAAAGCCAACTCTTTTGAGCAAATCAAGTTCTGGTTTATTGTCAAAAACATTTTTGAATATAATTAATTACATACACGTTTTGGAATGTATGTTATCTGTAAGTCAAGTGTGAATAAACAAATAAATAAATAAATACAAGGCAATTACATACATCTTACGGTGAACGGTCTGTAGTTCTCAGTACTATGGTGACAGATTTGACATTCGTGGAATAATAGACCCAAGATTTGTCAAGTTTTGAAAAGCAATTAGGCGACTGCTCCGGGCACGTGGACTAATTACGGTAAATTAATTCTTGGGACCATGTTAGGCTGGGTTGACCATAGCCTGTGTCACTTAAACACTTGTCCAACTAACTAGGTCATATGAAAGGTCGACCGCAGATCTTTATAGATTTACCTTTGATTTACAATACAATTTGCAACAATATATTTATTATTTACCTACTTATCAATCAGATACTTACCACGTGTACATATACGTGGAATCATAGATAATTTGTAATATTGTAATACAAATTTGGAAATACCTCCGCATTTTGGACAAGATATAACAATTTGATGTTATTATAAATCTGAAAAAATACTTAAATTTCCTATTATCTGAAAAAATACTTAAATTTCCTATTATTTACTCAGTTATTTACGGATTTATATATTGATATATCTGTAGGAAAAAAAAAATTAGGGATCACCGCGGGGTTATTAACACGTCATGCAAAATCATATACCTAACGCACAAAAATAAATCAAAAAACCACCATCGTTTAAAAAATCAGTGAAATAGTGAAACTTGGCTCTGTGTGAAACTGCACATAACAGCTGATCCATCTGCGCCTGTAGGCCAAGCCAAGTGATTTGTCTCTGGGTTTAATAAAGCCTCGTTGATTGGCCGGACTTCCCTTGTCTTGTTTCCTTGTAGGCATGGGATTACAACGTTTGACCTTTTGATTAACGAACACCTTCTTTGTTTCTTTTATAGAAAAGCTAGGTTAGCTTTATTTGGTTGTTGTTTGTTGGCAGATATTAGCCGAGTCATGGCGTCGCCTTTACTAGCTTAGGTTGGTGCAGGTTGTTAAATCTGCCCTGCGGCTAAAATATGGCCTAATTAATTTTCTGCCGTGGCCGTGCTGGCTTTAGTAACTTTAAAGTAAAAGTAAAATAAATGTTAAAAACTATTTATTACAGCAAGAGACGTAGATAATTGCATCACGTGTACGTACATCCTTTACTAAGTTTTTATAAAAACAAGATCTTAGGAATTAGGAAGATAAACATTTAACGTATTTAACGTTAAATACAATGTTTTGAAGTGTGTACACACTCAAGTGTTTAATATAACCGCGCGCACAGGATGGGACGAATCAGGAACGCTTTCAGCATAAAATTTGAGTTTCTCGACTCGTCCCAATGTATTGGGACCAATGTTCGACGAGTCAGGAATAACTAGACAAAAAGCGTCTCCGTAAGCTGCGGCGGCGACCGCAGGACCTATGCTATAAGACTAACTAATGGAAAAACAAGAAAACTAAGTGTTTTCTAACCCGTTTTCTGACGAAAATATTGATTGTGGAGCTCTGAAATGTATATATCCAGTAACACACATCCTGAAAGGTCCCTTAGAGGTCCCAAATGCTTGCCGTTAGGTAATTATAGTGTGTGTAGCTGCTTCGAACCCACTTTTTAACGGCGTCTCAAATTCGATTAGTATCAAATTCAGGATAGTGATTCACATAGTTCTATACCTACCTCTGGTCCATTAGCTTCGAAAAACAGTCCTACCTCTTGGAGGTTCATTAGCTTTGAAAAGCAGTCAAAATAGCGATATCAAACGTAAATACGTATTTGCGCCTACAAAATCTGTGATAGGTATGTGATGGGTATGTGATACCTGACCACGTCACCCAACCGCAGAGGATCGTATTATTTGGTTGATTAGGGTACTACATGGCATGCTGAATCGAAAACAAGCACCCTTTGTAGAATAAAGGCGCGCGGAAAGGTCCAAGGTCATTTGCTTACTATTCGTCTTAACGCATTCACTGCCCTGCCTCGCTACGACGACGGAGCCGGAGCAGGCTTTGAAAGTGTTAGGTGTAAGGTTAGGTGTCGTAGTTGTCATGAAATGCTTTTGTAAATTATTTCTAAGTTACATTGTGTGCAATTGATTAGCAGACTTTTTTCATTACCAGATGCGTGATCTTGCTTCGCGTATAGACCCTGATAAGGTTTTTAATTTTATGCATCTTGTGCCCACTACATAAACCTAAGACCCGTCTCATAATCAGCCTATATTAATCCACTGCTGGACATAGGCTAATGTTGCCCTTGGCTAGATAAGTACCTACTTAAATACCGGCGTATAGGAACTTAAAACATTAGATGTTTAAGTTGCTTGTTTAGGTGAAAGGTTGAGGGAGTTATATCCAACATCACTAGTTATCTGTGTCGCAAAATCACTCAAGCAACTTTAATATTTTACTATGAGGCGGAGTGAACGTCAAACAAGCCCGTAAATTTTGCGCTTCGTATGAAAGTTAGTGAAGGTATCAACTGCTGGACGAAATTTTACACAAATAAAAATAAGCTGAAGTGCGTTTCCTCTTTTTAGGGTACCGTACTCACCAGTCTGTATCTCACGAACCGTGAAAGTTGATTAAAAAAAACCAGATAGACCTTGCATTTCATTGCATTAATTGTAATTCATGTATTTTTTGAATTGGCTTCAAAGTAAGGCCTAGGTAAGCCTAACTCGCCTAGTGAATGCGTCATAATATGGTTTTAAATCTTGTCCAAATTGGCTTATATTTACCGAATCGTAGCAGCCTACTTTCCGTTGGCTACAGGCGACTTTATAAATCCCAGCGAGAAATTGCTACAGCATTTAATTGTTAGATAATCGGCCCATGGTGTAACAACAAAAGTTATGTTTGTATATAAAAAGTATGTATACAATACACAAAAATAAAAGAAACAACAGTAGTAGTAATTGTTTTATACTTAATAATAAAAGTAGAGATGACTAATTATGAATGAGAGTAGTGTTTTAAATAGCAGGATAACAGATGGAAGGTACAAACTAGAAAGCTGCTCTAGTTGTTGCTCTAAAATATTCTATAATTTCGTAAAAAAACTAAAACCATATTCGTCTAAAGTGTTTAGTTAAGTAAATTTTAGATTACAATTTATAAAAATATGTTAAATGACTAGCAAATGAAACTGATTCTCCGTAGAAAAAAATAAAATTTAGAGGAAACCTTGCGATTTTATTGTATCGAGTCAAGTTGAGTCAATCGTGTTTCGACTGCCAACAAAAATAACTGAAATACTACTATTTTTTGATGCTCATCAAAAAATATTAAAAAATAGTATTTTATTGCCTGTTATAATTTATTTTTTGTCAATCAAAACGTGGGTTTTGGGATTCATTTCACCTTAATGTTTTTTTTACACTATCAGAGATTGGTGTAGAAAGTTTTGTCCATTGATCAAGGGTCCGTGCCCCTCACTGGCTTACTGCAGTGCTCCCCACCCACCTAGTCATTACAAGCAGAATTTGTTAGCGCTAACACTGTCTAGCCGAGAGCTAGCCAATCACTTAGGGCTTATAAAAATTGTTCATACATACATACCTTACCATAACCACCATAAATGTAATATTGTTGTAGGTAAGTTAAATTGGTCGTTTAATCAACCATAGTTTTTAAGTTCTTTCGTCGTCAAAATATCTGTCCATGTATTTGTATTTTTTTTTATAAAGCTGGACAATTCACACGGCATTATCTAGCCCTAAGTTAAGCAGAGCTTGTGTTATGGGTACTAGATAACTGATATACATAATACAATACAATATACAGATAGATATTTTTTTTATACCTACGTAGAAAACGACCAGAACACCCGGAACAAATATTTGCAGATCGTACAAATATGTGTCCCAAGGCAGGAATCGATCCCGCAACCTCCTGCGTCCTTCGCCCACCGCGCCACAGAGGTCGTTAAATTATTAAGTATTATCATCAGTCATCTAGTACCCATAACACAAGCTCCGCTTAGCTTGGGGCTAGATGATGCTTTAAGGGTGGTCCAGTATAGTTTATTTATTTATTACTAGCTGTTGCCCGTGGCTTCGCACGCTTTGTTTAAGGTTATTTCTATCCCATGGGAACTGGTTTTTGGGATAAAAAATAGCCTATTTTACTCTTTTCAAATAACTCTAAGCCAAAAATCAAGCCGATTGGTAGCTTATAGTTAGGGCACGAAGGACAAACAAACAAACACACTATAGCATTTTATAAAATTAGTATATTTTTCTACTAACGGATGCTGCTTAGCGTAAATAATCTTTTAGTGACAATAACAAATTCTTAATTCTTTATTGCACTAATAAAACCTTATTTAAACCTTGTTACAAGAGAGGTATCGCGAAGGGGGGGGGGGGGGGGGGAGCTTAACCCAAAAAGATTTCTAGAACAAAAGGTCAGTAATTAAAAGATGATAAATCAAACGATAACCCAATTATGATCTATAACGGAAATGACGTTGCAAATGAATATTAGAGCTCGCACAACGTTGTAGACAATATAATATGTATTAAGCACAACAACTAATATTTTCACTGAAATCAATTTTCTAAAAATCTAAGCCGTCACTACGTTGGCAATACTAATTTGTTACCGAAATAAAAGCGTGCTGGCTTTTATTTTTTTACGATAACCTGTGGACGTTGTAGAATTTGAAGTATTTTTTTGTTAACAGAGCCGTATATGGAGTAACCTTATCATTATCATGCCCTGCTCAGTTTAAGGCTAGATGATCCTGTGTGGATTGTCCAGGATTATTCATTGTAAAGTTCAACTGAAAAATAGAATCGATTTATTAATGTAATCGCAAACCCCACATTTCTACATACGCACTTACCTACCCTTTCGTCGTCGGTCCATCAGTTGGAGAGCGTTCGAGGGCGCTCCGTCTGTTTGGACGTGAGGGAGGGCCCTCGTGCGGACGTCAACACCGCTTTACTCGATATCCAGCCTATGCTGCACTAAGGTACTTACGTTTTATTTTCTTTTTCTATGCTCATGTACTTCGGTATGTATATGAGCATAAAATGGACGTTCCATTGCCGCTTTATTACCGAAAATGACAATGAAGTAAGCGGGCAGCGCTTCTCTAGAAAAACAATAGAATTTGGCTTTTCATTCAGATCATAAAGAACCATAAATACCACATTCGACCCGTAGCAAGATTGGTTGCGATCAAATCATGGGAGGCCTCAAGTATTCTTATGGTAGCAAGATTGCTTGCGTTCTAAGCACGGGACTCAAGTATTCTTATCCCTGCTTCTAATCTACATGTCATTGTTCAGGCACGTATATCCTTCCAAGTGTAATGAATAATGTACAGTCGGGAGCACAAGTTGAACACGATAATTTTATAAAAGAAACGCTTTGAGAATTTCGATGTTAAGGCGAAGGTTAGTCAAGAAGTGACACTAGTTACACTTGTGCAGCTAGCGTAACTTGCCTAAGCTTCTTTTCTTTTTTTTCTAATAATCATAAGCTTAGGCAAGTTGACAATCAAATCACTTTAATATTAAAGATAAAACAGTTTGAATTAACATGTCGGCTGCTGTTTATTTACTTTTTTACTATTTTATTTTTTTACTGAAAAAACGCGTGCGTTGCTACGGGCAGAAGCTAGTTTTTGATATTTTTTTTCTATACAAAAAGATAGGTAAGAAAAAAGAGAGTAGCTTCTACTATCGTTTTTCTTGGAAAAAATATATCTTAAATATAGTAAATTTTCAAACGTGCATAATGTGTCACATTCGTAGGTATTTAAAATATCATAGTCCC
The DNA here is from genome assembly GCA_946478455.1 of Eupithecia vulgata. Taxonomy (NCBI): domain Eukaryota; kingdom Metazoa; phylum Arthropoda; class Insecta; order Lepidoptera; family Geometridae; genus Eupithecia; species Eupithecia vulgata. The sequence goes on from OX297867.1 coordinate 11,778,883, forward strand.
TTCCCGAAATGAAAAATGTACTTAGTAAAAAATTTCAACGTGTAAGATGCTTTGTCATTATAGTCTTCCTTATGAAATAAGGATGACACGTTTCAGCCTCGTCAGTAAAGTTACTGTTGGTTTAGGATACATATTACGGCTCTCGACACTATTGTATGGTCAAAGCAAACATTTGTACGAAACAAGGAAACACTGTGATATTGGGTAACAAAGTTACACTTAACTTCTATATCAGTTCCAGTCAAAATCTGACAGACCTAACGATCGAGATAGAAATTGAATTTCATAGAATATCTCGGAGCTGGTGTATAGCCGTTGTTTATCGTTGCTCCAGTATGGATACCGTTGTTGAATAGTATTTCTAGCCTTTGAATAAAATATCAGCTAAATTATGGAATCAAGTTTTGGAGATAGGGGGATAGGTTACCAGTATGGTGCTTGCCCTTTGCACATTTATTTGTACATAATTTTTTTATTTAACATTTTTAACATATTTCTGGTATGCAGGGCACGTCAGAATTTGTACAATTTGAAAAGAAAACAATTTTATCTATTCAAACATAAATCATTATAAAAATAGAGCAATAGATATACATCCCTCAGAGTAATGGTGTTGCAACACAATAGTTTTTTTTGGTGATTGTCGCTCGTTTGGTCACCATCTCACAGATGTGACCTCATATGGAGCACGCTTTCCCAGAAAGAACATATTCACCCTAGATTTGAAGACTTTGGGATCGACTTTTTTGGTTTTTAATTAACCTAACTATTGGATGTTATTTCAGATCGCAAGAAAACTAAAAAGCTGTGGACCTATCCGTATTAACATTCAAGTATGTACCTACATATAGAGTTTTATGTAAAGTTTTTAAATAGTAGTTTTATTCCTAAGCACTTACCGATCTTAACTTATTTCCTAACTTGTGGTTTACCTCTTGTAATTGTGTAAATACGAAGTAGTCTACATACTTTATAGTATATACGTTATGTTAAAGGTTTCCTATATTTAGTATAAATTATTTACTAACTCAGTTATAAGCGCGTGTCACACTCAAAGCGGAGCCGCTGCTTGCGCGCATTGGGAGTCGCATAAAACCAGTGCGCATTAGCAATATGTATCGCTTCTGGACACATGCTGAGCGATGCCCCCTTTTTTGTCTTTTTTCTATGTTGATCTTTGTGTTTTCGTGACAAAAATAAAACCTTTTTACTTTACTATTTATTACAAGTGACGGAAGAGCAGAGTCCTACTTTTGAATTCAATAATGACCCTCACCACAACAGTTATCATTTGTAACATTAACAGAAAATACGGATAACAGTAAACTCAAATAAACTCAGTTACAATGAGTTCATTTAGTAAGTAATTAGTTGCAGGAGGTATGGTATAACCCACTCATTAAGGTCTGTGGTATTCTGTAGCCTTTAATTTAGTTTCCCACACGCGCTTTCGTCAAAATGGCGGCAGGAAATTAAATTGAGACGTAAACCGGTGCCGCCATGTTGAAATTCTTATTTGAGGTTGTCATGAATTTATCTAAAGCAGTATAAATTAAATTCACTTTAAGTAGTTATTTACTAGTACTAAGGTAAACAGTTTCAAATTTTATTCCTTTTAACTTTCAATCCAAACCAAGGATTACCCTTCTAGGTAGCCTCAAAGGTCGGATTGGAACCTTTAAGGTTTTAACTACCGTGCCAGCCGTGTGGTGCCTTAGATTTTTTTCACCACCCAACTCTTCCCTTGGGTGTCGTAAGAGGCGACTAAGGGACATACACCGGGGGATGGGCAGCAGCGCCTCTTCCAGAATATATAATAGATCTACCACAGAACTGCTATCCCAACCCGCATTCCAGCGTGGATTATGAAATGAAATGAAATGAAATGAAATGAAATTAGATCGGGAGGCTTGCGTCCAGCAGTGGACCATTATGGACTGTGGTGAGGTACATACCGACGACCGTTGGATTTTGAGACATTTTCTAGAACTTCGGGTGATTTTCAAGATTGACTCACGAAATGCTACTAAAATATATTTATGGACAATAACTCTGATCTTTCGTAACTCCCGTCCCACCAGCCTTTAATAATTAATATCTTAAAGGGACTAATTATAAGGGGAGTTAGTGAATTCTAATCCAATGAGCTCGAGCCCGAGTCACTGGGAAAATATATATTTAGACTAGGGATTATTCAACGTTAATTGGGTTAAAATATATATTTGTTAAACACAGCAAAATAAAAGTGATTTGGCCGGGTTTTCCGCCGTTGAAAAATGTCATAAATCCAGTTTTGCAAAATAGTGACAAAAACTATTAGGTGAACATGGTACAAGCACTGGAATAGGTTTGTTACTGAAGTTTCAAAACGATTTCCTAGAGAATATTCTATTTTATCTATCTGATAAATGAGATCATTTATCTCATCTATCTCATCCATCTCATCCATCTCATCCATCTCATCCATCTCATCCATCTCATCCATCTCATCCATCTCATCCATCTCATCCATCTCATCCATCTCATCCATCTCATCCATCTCATCCATCTCATCCATCTCATCCATCTCATCCATCTCATCCATCTCATCTATCTCATCTATCTCATCTGTCTCATCTATCTAATAATTAATAATTTCTAATAAGTAATTATAGACTAGACTAGACAATACCTAATAGAAAATAAATGGAACAGATTAAAGTGTAGAAAAGAAACTCCAAAACGAATAAAATCTCAATCGCGTCTCACGGTTAATTTGATAGCCAACGATACAAATGAAATGAACGTCGTTTGCAAGTGAAATGTTTCTTTAAAACTTGGCTTTTGCAGAGTACTAACTTGCATTTTTTATAGAAGCGTAATTCGCCGAACTTGGCAAGATCTTCGTTGCTGTGTCGTAGCTTAGCTGCTACGTAGCTGACTACGGCGTAGCAATGCTACGGGGTCTCCGGGTTGGAATAGAACGAGAAAAATACGTATTATGTCATAAAGGGGAAAATTAGCTAATAACAAACAAAACTTACTAACTTATAACGAAAGCATTTTAGAACTTTTATTTTAAAATCATCTGTGGGTTTTACAGTTGTGGCGTTTGAAGAACTATATATAATATATTTATGTATAATGCTGGACAATTCACACAGCATTATCTAGCCCCAAGCTAAGCAGAGCTTGTGTTATGGGTAATAGATAACTCATATACATAATACAATACAATACATAGATAGATATTTTTATTATATATAGAAAACGACCAGAACACCCTGAACAAAAAATGTCTCCAGATCGTACACACATTGTTCCCGAGACGGGAATCGAAACTGCAACCTTCTGCGTCGCAGGCAGACCTTCGCCCACCGCGCCACATCGGTCGTCAACTGTTGTTGCGTAGCAATTCGATTAGTTTAATTTCTTTGTAAATGAGTTAATTCAAGGTCTTGATATGGTATTAAATTTTTCGAGTTTCGGTTCTATAATTTCCATCTGCATAGGTCTTTGTGCCTGTTCCTAATTAAATTAGAAAACAATTGGAAGAATCCAGGAAATGTTTTCCAGCTATAATTTACGCTGAATTGAATATTTATATCCTTTGTTGGGAGTAATATTTGCATTGTTCAGAGTTTCAATAGAAGGTAGTCTAGAAAAGTAGGTACTTGGATAAGATATCGTAATTGCGCGAGTAGTCATTTTTAGGGTTCCGTACTTCAGAAGTAAAAAAAGGACCCTTAAAGGATCACTTTGTTGTCCGTCTTTCCGTCCGTTCGCCAGTAAACCCTCTTTTTTCAAGAACGCGTGAAGGTATCGAGTTGAAATTAAGGCGCATACCCCACCCAAACTAGTGCCGCCACCTATTTTATCTTATTATTCCGTTGAACAAAGGAAATTTCAAAAATCCATCGTATAGTTTGTGATACCTTGTATAATATGCTTTTTTTAATGCCTCTGTAATAGTTTTATTCTTTTTAGTTTAGGCAGTGAATCGAATTTGCCCTTGGTGGCCACCAAAATCTATTTTCGAATCACTGCCTGAAGTAAATAAAATAAAACGCTTTTTTTAAAAAACAAAGAGCTTTTTTTAATGACTGTAATAACAGAGTCATTAAAAAAAGCTCTTGTAAGCTAATAAAAAAGCTAATAAATAAGCTTTTTTTTTGTATCACAAACTGTACCATGGATTTTTGAAATTATCTTTGTTCAACGGAATCATAAGATAAAGTAGTTGGCGGCGCTAGTTTGGGTAGAGTATGCGCCTTAACATTAAATACTCAAATCCGTAACGACAATAAAAATAACAAACAAATGAACCCTGCTCGCGAAGCGGTGGGTCAGCGGCTTTATGAACTACTGCGCATGACAAACGTTAACTTCTCCCGCTCGACTCCAAGCGATGCTTACCTTTCAAACTAGTAAGTTCGAAGGTAACTTGCCTGAATGTGAACTGAGTGTTCAGTCACACGGCAACATGACAAGTGATACGCAAACTTCTGACAAAGGCAACCCGGTCAACTGAGGGGCTTATCTTTACACGAGAGGGCCTAGACAAATGGTGATATGGAGCGATGGAGCACCCGTTGAGTGGCCGGCCATTTTTTTGCCTAAATATTTGCTATTTCGACGAACTCTGTGGCGCGGTGGGCGAAGGTCTGCTTGCGACGCAGGAGGTTGCGGGTTCGATTCCCGCCTTGGGACAAATATTTGTACGATTTGCAGGTATTTGTTCCGGTTGTTCTGGTCGTTTTCTATGTATAATAAAAAATATCTATCTATGTATTGTATTATGTGTATCAGTTATCTAGTACCCATAACACAAGCTCTGCTTAGCTCTGGGCTAGATAATGCTGTGTGAATTGTCCAGCATTATTTATTTATTTATTTGTCTACTTATTTTTTGGGTTTTGTTGTCTGTTCTTTTATTTTGCTTTGGGTAAAAAAAGCCAACGTTATTAAGTAAGCTTTCATTCATTTTCTTTAACAACAAAATTAACCTATTCATCATATTATGTACGAGTATCAGACGAATTTGCGAGACCATACGGGTAAAAAATAATTCTTAGGGATCAGTTTCAAAACCAATCTCGAAACCCTCAAAAATTATTCTGTATCACAGAGTAGGTAAGTACAGGAAAACAATAAAGCAAAATCATATTAACCGATAATCGGTGCAGCGGTGGTCGGCTCGACGCGAGATATGGCCTACTGACACTTCAGCTTGCTAATTCTTTGCGTTTACGATAGCATTGTCATTTGTCTAAGCAATGTGTGCCTTGTGTGTCAAGGACTAATTGTCGAAGTGACTGAAGGCAACCTAAACAAAACTGCTCTGCACTATACTCAACTTAGACTATCGAGTTTCAAAGCATGTTTTCAAGTTTATTCTGTGCTTGCAATATACAGACTACCAACTTATACGGGGAAATCCTGGAGGATAGCTCGCAACGATTCTCAGTTTTATATTTACGTGATCCTTGCGCTACATGTGATATATCAATCATTATATAGACTTTATTGAGATTAACATTAACATCTTGGTCTGGTCCGGGAGGCGCTAGAGCAAGAGGCAGGCCAACTACAAGATGGGATGAAGAAATCACCAAACTGACTAGCAAAGACTGGATGGTAGAAACCATCGACAGAGACAAATGGAGAAGTTTGGAGGAGGCCTTCACCCTCACATGAGGGGTTCTTGCTTATGACATTATGTAGGTTATTATTCTAATAAATTTTAATGATAATGTAGACCTAATAATTAATATTTAAATACTTTGACAATAATAATCTTAAACTAAATTTAAATTGAATGTACATAATTAGGATTGGCAACGAAATAAAAGGCTATTTTATTTTTATTTTATTTTATTGAGTGGCCTCTGTTTTTTCGGTGTCAATAAGCACTTACTAAATCACATAATGAGGACCAATATTTTATATTTACAAAGAGAATTGCAACTTGTAGATGTAAATTCCAACTAGTATCTCCTCAACAGCCTATAATGGTCCACTGCTGGACGCAGACCTCCCCTTGATTCCCATAATCCCTACGCTGGACATGCGGGTTGGGGACCGGAGTTCGTTGGTAGATCTATTCAGCAAGAGGCGCTGCTGCCCGCACCCCGGTGTATGTCCCTTAGTCGCTTCTTGCGACACAAACGCAAGGGAGGACTTGGGGTTCTTAACTAGTATCTATTTGCATGCAAATAGTTAATCTAATTGCAAACTGTTAAAAATCTTGACTAGAGAAGTCAACTGATCCTGACTGTTTTGCGTTGTCCCGCACTGTATGGCAATGTTGACGCTATGCCAGAGAATCACCAGTTCTTGGGATCTGGACTAAACCCTTGATAAAGTTTTTAAAAAAGCTTTGGTAGAGATATCGAGGCTCTAAAGATATTAAATCTTTTTCAAAATGGACCTAGGTTTTCGAAACCAAAATGAGTATTAGGCTCTGAATTTTGAATGATGATGATGAACCATAATATGAGTTTAGATTTCGGCGCTAGTTTGGGTGGGGCATGCGCCTTAACTTCAATGACATAGTAATTACTCGTTTGGTACAACATTAATTGAATTGTTTCCTCTGCGTCGACCTGGCTCTGCGTCGACGCTCGGCTCGCTCGACTCAAGGTCATTGGTACAGTCGTCTCGGTAGTAGGAATAGTACTAGCCATAGAGCAAGCCTCTCGCCTTAGCCGTCCAATGCGCTACTATTCGAAAAATTTGACGATAAAAATAAATTAGCCAAATTGTTGTTTTTCGAAAAAAAAACATTATTTAGGAACATAATTATTAAAAGAGCTGCTCTCTGCCTAAGACCTTGTAGTATAAGAAGTAAGTTTTAAAACCAAACCTAACAAACCTAACCACTGTGAGTGGAGAAACGAAGTAAAATGTAAAAAAATATTTGACTGTAGTTTGTTCGATTATGAATACACTCAATGGCCGCATAGCGGCCGTACCCCTCTTCACAATTGTTACACCCATAGAATATTTTATTTTTAAATTATTTTAATTTTAGAATTATAATTTTTGTATGTTATATCAAGTGAAATTTACCCAATTCAAATGTACTAACTCAACTCAATTCAAGTTTGTTGATGTTAGATTAGGTGTTTGGTATGTTGCAAATATCAAATATGTAGGTAGGTATATTACCTATATCAAATAAAATTATACGAAATAAAATTCGTTCATGTAGGTAAGTGTATGTTATTTTATCATTCGTATAAACGTCATACAACCAATTAGTAGGTATCAGAGTTCTGCTTAGACCGCTAAAGTTGTACCATCAAGCAGCCAGAACTTGGCCAGTGTGAAGGCAGCACAAGAACTAGACCAGTGCAAGCTTGGAATGTTTAATCTCCCACTGAACAGAAGACACTTTTTAGGTCTGCACTGCATTTCTCTGCTCAATGCAATAAGTTATTTAAATTGCGCTCAGTCATGGAGACAGACTTGGAATTTATTGTATTCTCCTTGTCGCGTTACGAAATAAATAGACCAGGTATTTTGTTACAAGTGTACGTCAAGATTTGTTTTAGGAATCTTATTTTTATTAGGGTTTATTGTTATAATTCTTTTTTAAAATATTGAAATATGTCACCTCTATGGCATGTTTGAAGCGTTCCAGTTTGTGTAATTTTTAAGGATAATTTTTCTCTTTTAACCCTGTTAAAATAGGAGGAGGTTCTATGTTGCTGTATGTATAGTATACACACAGACGAACGGGTGCGCCGTATGGTTTTGTATGTGTATTCATTGATTACGTCGTCAACTACGTGTGAATAAAGAAAAAATTGTGTAGGACGCCCTCCGACCAGGTGGGATGACGATTTGCGAAAGACTGCTGGCAGATGCTAGATGCGGCAAGCTGAAGACAGGGCGCTATGGCGCTCATTAGGGGAGGCCTATGTCCAGTTGTGGATTAATATAGGCTGATAATGATGATGTATGTGAATATGATGATTCTTTTGCTATTGTAAAGAAAATGATGCGATGATGGTCCCATAAAAAAATATTCTTTATTGATTAGTATTTCTCCCGCAAAACTTAAAAAAAGCAATGTAAACACTAAGGAAATTATAGTCGGTTTCTTCTTTTTACAAAACAATGAAATGATAATTTTCTTTATTACATACAGAACCCTAAAAAAAGTCATCAAATGTTATGCAAAAGATCAAACATTGTTAATAAAGTCAATTTTCTACATAAACGAAATCTAATTTGTAACTTCACTCCATCTTAAAGATGATTTGAAGCTGTCAGAATAATGAGGTGCTTGACAAGGCCCTCGCAAATCAACCGACACGGCCCAACGGCCCAACTTGCCCAAGGGACTAGGGAATTATGACCCAAGAACCAATAAAACTGTTTACAGACTTTTTACGGACAGGTAATCCGGGTTGCCAATATTTTGAGACACATTTGGGCTATAAAGATTATTGAATAGTACCTTTATGGATCTAATCATATTTTATGGTTTAGCCTTTGTCACTGCTTAAATGGATTTAAAAGATTTTAAGGCATATTATGTTTGAAGGCACGTAGTAGGTACCTATTTATAATTCATTGTATTACCCTCAACAGCTTATAACGGTTCACTGCTGGACGCAGGTCCACCCCTGATTGTTTTATCTCATAGGGGGAAGTGCCCATAATCTCCACGCTGGGCATGCGGGTTGAGGATCGCAGTTTGGTGGTAGATCTATTCTGCAAGAGGCGCTGGTGTCCACCCCCCGGTGTATGTCCCTTAGTCGCCTCTTACGACACCCACGGGAAGAGTTGGGGTAGTGCAAATTCTAAGCCGGCAACACACTGATATTTCTAAATCATATCTGTATCATTGTATTAATCATGCCTTATACATACCAACTGATATATTACCTTTATTCAGAAAGAAAATAACAATCAAATAACAAATTTAAATTAAAACTAGTATTTACAATAGAAACAATTAAGCTATCTGCAAACTGTTGCAAACAATCTACAGGTAGCTCAACTGATCCATATCAATACCAGTTGGAAGCGTGCCTAAGACACTGGCTGCATTGCCCCGCTGTATAGCAATGCTGATGCGCTGTGCCAGATCAGAATCAGAATCAATCGTTTATTTGCAGAATACAATAATTAGGAAAATGCCAAGATCTTAAAGCTATGTGATGACATTGTATTCGACCCGCAAGCACCGTGTGCAAATATTAAATATTTCATTATAATTATTATCATTAGGTAGCTATAACTTATCGTATAAAATATCATTAAATAATGCTCTTAAAATTTAAGCATTCGTTTACACTATAAAAACAATTTGAAAGCAACCAAATATCTAACTGTTTCTTAAATAAGTTTCCATTCAAATCTTTCAATTTTTTTGGTAGCTTGTTAAAAATAATTATGCGCATGCTAAAAACATTTTTCTTATAAATATCCTTACAACATTGAGGTTTGTAGAGCAAGTTCTGAAACTTGGCCCTTTTCTGTCGAATCATAACATCCTCACATTTAGTAAAGTAAGCTGGGTAAGATTTGACAAATACACAGACTTCTCTAATGTACATGCATGGTAGAGGCAGGACTTTACAATTCACAAAGAGGGGTTTGCATGTATCACGGAACCATGATTTGTTACCCTGAGGCATCTTTTTTGTATTTTAAACACTCTTTCAACTTCTACTGAATTACCCCATATTAACAAACCATACCTCAAAACAGATATTCACCAGCTCTCGGGTCACGCGTCGCTTCGACCAGACGCTCAGATAATTTGTATTAATTAAGATTGAATTATATTTACATAACCTTTCTGTTCTTGATTTAACATTGCAAGACACTAGAAAATATCAAGCTGTCAGGTTATTCAATTCTTTTACTATGAAGGCGTCTAAGAGGTTGAAGCAATTTAAAAGTGACCTCACGCAAATCCTGCAAAAAACATGTTTCTACAAGGTCAATGTGTTCCTCAACTGTAGCAGCTATATAAAATAACATTGACTGTTTGTCAGTGACTTGTATTGTACTTATGGTTATATACCGGAAGGTTCGGTCCTTGTTTGATTTCTATTCTTCTCAATTTAAATGTTATCTTTAATTCTGTTGCATGCTGTGTACAAATTTCAAACACAATTGAAATTGTTTTGTATTGTATAATTTTTATTCAGTAGGTACCTAAAAATTATACAATACAATACAAAACACTATAATGTACCTACACAAGAAAAAGAACATTACAAAAAGACATTACATGAGACAAGTACAATGGGCGGCCTTATCGCTTAGAAGCGATCTCTTAAATCTTGATCTTGATCTCTTAAATTATGATGATGATTTAAAGAAAAACAAACAATGGAAGTTTAGAGCATGGTTGGGTTGAAATTAAAGTTCATTATTTTCCTCGTAGGTATGTGTAGCCATGAAAGTCAAGGATTTCAGGGCTTCATACAAAATAACAATCAAAGGGCTTTGATTCTTTTAAAGTCGAGATTGTTTCATGATTTTTGAGCTTTGAAATATACCGCATAGTGTCTACGTCTGACGTCGGATATACTTGCAAATAACCAAGTTACCCGAACTCAGCATCAATGTGAAAGACTGTTTTGCTGCCTGTATTATAGATTGGTTTTATACTTATGCGACACAAAATCCTGTAGATTCTATGAGGAGGCGGAGGAAACACCTTTCTACACAGAACTGTTCTGTGCCTCTCTATCTACTAGGTACTGAACACAAAAAGTTTTTGTATTCACTTTGGCCATGTTAGGTATTATGGCAGCAGTGATACGAAAATCACCATAATTTATGAAAAATTCAGTTTTTTTAAAGTTACGTACCCAAAAGGTAAAACGGGACCCCATTACTACCTAAGACTCCCCTTTCCGTCCGTCTGTCTGTCTATCTGTCCGTCTGTCACCAGGCTGTATCTCATGAACCGCGATAGTTAGACAGTCAAATTTTTTCAAAACATTTCCTGTTTCAGTAATTGTAAGCTCTTTCTTATTTAATTTTAATATATACGTCTACAATGGTACGAGCTGGTACGAGTTACACCTCGAATTAAATATAATGAAAGCTTTATTATATGAGAAACAAAGGACTAAAAGCTTTCTCCTGAAAACGAAACACTTTCAGCCTACAGGCAGGTTTATTACCGCTTGAAAGTATTTGTGGTCCTTACAATTCGGGACCTTTCGTGACCCGTGGGTTGATTCAGGATTGATTGCTGTCGTAATTGGTTTTGCGTTCAATGTTCTAGAGAAGTTTTTAGACAAAAGTTCGAGAAATACTTTCAAATTCAAATCCGAATAATAATAATGCTGGACAATTCGCACAGCATTATCTACCCCCAAGCTAAGCAGAGCTTGTGTTATGGGTAGGTACTAGATAACTGATACACATAATACAATACATAACATAAATAGATATTTTTTATTATACACAGAAAACGACTAGAACACCCGGAACAAATACCTGCAGATCGAGCACATATATGTCCCTATGTAGGCGGAAATCGAACCCGCAACCTCCTGCGTCGCAGGCGGACCTTCACCCACCGCGCAACAGAGGTCGTCAAAGGTGAATAGGTATGTTTACTTACCTTGTCTTTAACTATCTGTCTTTATCCAGTCCTCCCCGTTTTCTTATTGGCATATTTTCATCAATATCGTATACTTGGAGATAAATTGAATAAGTCTCGTAAACGGTTATTCCAAGTCTTCATTGATAAAGTTATTTTACTCAGCCAGCAGTTGTCCATTTCTGATATGGACGTTCCATTCCCAGAAATTGAACTTCCGTTTGAATCGTATTTTTGTACTGGAATTTTCATTTGATCAAGAAACGAAGCCACAAATACGTTCCGTTTCAAAAAACATCGCTTGATTTTAGTTTGAATTGGAAATGAAACGTATCTTTGATTGTAGGACGTATACAAAACGTATCAGTTTTTTGGTTGTGCTCTGTTGTACATGCGTGGTTTTATTATTCAATAAAGTTAAATAGGTACTTGGGGTTAGCGGGAACGGGAGCTTTTTGCAGTTTGCGTTGTAGTTTTGTTCTTCATAGATAAACCTCTACTTTATTGTTTTTGAATCCAGTTCACTTACAAAAGTAGTTCTTTGGCTAACCAAAGAACTACTTTACAAAATAACAGTTTTGTATGTTCTTTCGAACGCTACCAAAAATAACATATACCTAAGTGTATGTTATTTTTAGACCATACAAAACTGTTATTTTGTTTAAAGAAGGGGTTAAGGGGTAAAGGGGTTCGAGTAAGAATCGAATAAAGCATACGGTCAACTATGTTACTATTAATAACGCACATCGAGTTAGAATCCCGCTCAAAATATAAAATTTTACTTGTCTAATTGCTTATTTTGTAAGCCTAAAGAAATAAAGTTATGACGTTGACTTTGAAAAGTTTCAAGTTACATATAACACGATGATAGAACAAGTCATGTAGACCTACTATTCTGCAGACACATCCGTGTGTTAGCATCAATATAAACTTAGCCTTCTTTCTTTTGAAGCCAAGTAAATATTATAATTTTCTGTAATACTACATTTATTCAGAAAGAAAATAACAATCAAATATCAAATTTAAATTAAAACTAGTATTTACAATAGAAACAATTAAGCTATCTGCAAACTGTTGCAAACAATCTACAGGTAGCTCAACTGATCCATATCAATACCAGTTAGAAGCGTGCCTAAGACACTGGCTGCATTGCCCCGCTGTATAGCAATGCTGATGCGCTGTGCCAGATACTCACCAGCTCTCGGGTCACGCGTCGCTTCGACCAGACGCTCAGATAATTTTTTAAAAACCTGAAAAAAAAATTCTGTAATTAATTGTCTGATTTGTATAAGAGTATCAAACTATGCAGAGCCATTCCCAGCAAACGGGATGACGCCGTTATATAAGAAGTTGAAGAATAAAAGATCATTGTAAAAATAAGTTGGAAGTTAAAAGTTAAACAAGTTACCTATACAATAACTACGTGATTACAGAATAATAAGAAGAAAGGGAATTTTATATAAATCATGGATGAATGTTTCTATTATAATGATGTAGGTACCTACGGTAAACGTAAATTAATTACCGTACAACATTTTTTAAAGATGCTAAGTCCACCTTCAAGCCATACTTAGCCAGCATTATGCTGAGTGAGAACCTTTTTATAAAAAAATATAAAGGTATCTATTCTATAAGTGTGTCTTGATTTTAACTGTTGTATTGTATATTAGGTATTGTAAACATAAATGTATAATGTCTTCTTCTTATTTTCTTTTTGAATTAAATTCACAACGTTATACGTGTCCTTTCGTGATGGAAACCTTTCCAATTTTTGTCTAGAGACAGACTGCAGCTCGTTATGTCTGTATCGCGTCTAGCAGCACGTTTGGAAGTAATCTAATAGGCAGTGCACACAGCGTTTCGACGACCGATCGGCAATTGGGTTTGAGCCGCAGCAGTCGATATGCAGATGGCTCTTGTTAACAGACCAGCGCTTGTGCACCTACCTATACAGCCTTAACTTTACATTCCGATTGAAACGTTCAGTTGCATGATCGCTGAATTGCAAATTTTTTATTGGATTCTGAGATTGTAGATTTTTAGGGTTCTGGTCAATATTGTTAAAATGGAAAACCAACTGAACTTGAAACCTTGTTAAGTCCACGTCAAAAATAGCTGAATGGACATCCCAACTATCAATTTCCTCGATTTCCCGTGTTTGAGTTACGTCCGCGTTGATTTCTGTTTTTTAGCCTCGTGCTTTGCAAGATTATACTTACCTACTTAGACGACCGATCAACAATTGGGTTGAGCCTTGTAGCTATTTCTTATACTAAGTTGCAAAGCTGATATGCATGTAATAGTGCATTTTAACTTGGCATCTAAAAACCTACTCAATCTAATACCGCCAACATTGAACTCACTTAGTTTTAATTATTTTTTCCTTTTGCATTAAGTCTCTTCCTCTTTTATTTGAAAAATGTTTCATTGTTGTTAATTTTTGATAGTCCATGCTTAAACTCATTTCTTTAAGATAGTTCCATATTGTAAGTTTGTTTGTCTAGTCTGTTCACTAGTATTTTATATGTATTAATATTTTTAGTGGAGACTTAACTGGTCTATGAGAAATATTATTGTATCTCTTTATATATATCTATGTACTGTCTGTCTCCCAAATAAATAAATATAAATTATAGAATGTCATAGAACCTTCGGAACCCAGGTCTACTCTCACCGGTTCAGGTATTATTTGCATCCCATTTACATGAGCTAAGAGAAGTTCGTTATAAGGAGAGAGTCTCAGCGAACTTCACGGGGCAGGTATTGTACCTCCTCAGATAACAACTTCAAAGAATGCAATAAGTAAGCTATGCCCCGTTCCGTTCACGTATTTAATTCTTGTTTGGTACCTTCAGACTGTTCACCGTAAGATGTCCCCTGCCTGGGAATAATCCCCATCTCGGCAGAGGAACTCTTGGTGAACGTTCATGTATATGCACTATGAATTTCCTTGATTATTGACTGATGAGTATTGAGTAAATGAAGACTGAATGAAGTATTTCATATATGTTCTTTTACCAGATAGGTACCTACTCGTATGTGTACCTCTTAACTCGAAATATAGGGGAATTCGAATTTTATCGAGCCGACATAGTCTGCGATGAAGATTATTCTAGATGATTTTCCGATGATTAAATATTGAAAGTAGTAAACAAAAATTATAGTTTAGCATGTCTTACTTTCTTTTAACAACGGAAAAAAGCGTATGATAGCGCGGATAGAAGCAAGTAGAAAATAAAACCACAATCACAAAGTCCACAGCTGGACATAGGCCTCCCCTTAATGAGCGCCATAGAGCTCTGTCTTCAGCTTGCCGCATCCAGCATCTGCCAGCAGTCTTTCGCAAATCTCCCCACCTGGTCGGAGGGCATCCTACACTACGTTATATTATTCTATTGCTTATTCTGATACCGAATATAAAATCATTTAGATGCTTGAGTACCTCGACCTCAACAGCCTATAATGGTCCACTGCTGGACGCAGGCCTCACCCTGATTTTTTTATTTCATGAAAGGTAATGCAGATAATCCCCACGCTGGGTATGCGGGTTGGGGATAGCAGTTCGGTTTTAGATCTATTACTAAACTACTAAAACGACATTCTTTTTAAATTATTGTTATATTTGAAAAAGTGGTGGAGAGGTTTTCAGTTCGACCACTCCTCATATATAGGAAAGGAATGTGCCTTACTGCCATAAAACCCAAACTACAGAAAATGCAATCTCGTATTTTGATTGGTTCATGAAGGCTCTTTTTTGAGCTTGAATATCAAAGTGGTATCAAATCTAGATTGCGGTTTTTGAAATGCAGTTTTTAGCAGGGAAATCCGAATCCGTCGTGGTTCATCATTCCAGACTTTACCCTACACAGCACTACAATAGTGAAAGCATTTTCCCTGAATGTACTTTTACACCCTATTTCCCAAAGCAACCAAACACAAACGCTGTTTAAAATATCTTAATTTTGATTTAACAAAACTCGTACTAAAATATAATTACGTCCGCTCGGGCGCGGCCATCTTGTTTAGGTTTTACAGACGCTGTAAAGGGAGCGAGAATAATGAGAGACGAAAATTAATAAATGAGATTACAAAAGATCTTATTACGGCCATTTGCCAGCGCCTCTCAGCTAGTAATAATTAGTGGGAGGAATGGAGCATTCGGCCGAAACGGACGGTGGCAATCACGGTTTAGATATTGGTGAATAGGAATTCTGTACTTATTTAAGAGAAATATAGGCACTGAATTTTTTTTTATTTTGATTTGAGCAAGGTACAGGTTTAGAATATGCACCACGCCAACCTTTCCCGTGGGTGTCGTAAGAGGCGACTAAGGACTGTATGTATGTTACACCGGGGGGTGAGCAGCAGCGCCTCTTGCAGAATAGATCTACCACCGAACTACGATCCCCGACCTTTATGCCCAGCGTGGGGATTATTGGCATAACCCCATGAGATAAAAACTAATAAGGCCATTATCAGGGGGAGGCCTGCGTCCACAGTGGGCCAATATAGGCTGGTAAGGATTACTGGGTACTGGATTTGGAGGTTAGAAAAAGAGAATAATAATGTTTTATAAAAAATCAAGTAACCGTGAGAAAACCGACAGGCTCGATAGTTGGCTTGGGTCTTCGTCCAAATCTGCCGAAGCACCAGCCCTCACGGAAGTCCTAGGAAGATGGGAAGGCAAGAGTGTGTCGACGCATATAACGTCCCACACAAAATGCCTCATCTCCCATGGGACTAGAGTCATGCTGTCGTCATTTATAGGTATATCTTAAAATAATTTTATTGATTTGAAAATACAATAATAATAATACAAACTAAAAATTAAAAAAAAAATAACTTGTTTTCTAAGATTTTCGGGATAATTTCTAATTTCTCGGGGATCAAATTTATAAGGGGATTTTTTATGAGGCCAACTCGGAAACATTCACCCTTCATCAGTCCATAATTAACAAAAATATGACGAACGTTATAAAATAAAACATTTACCTATATCGCCAAACATGGAACATCCTCCTTATTTCAAAGTCGGTTAAAATAGTATTCATTTATGATGTTGTGTTGTGCCAGATAGATAATTAATAATGGTGCTTTGGAATTGATGAGATGTGCAGTTATATTGCTTTTAAATATTAATGTAGAACGTTCCATTAGATTAGATATTCATTAAAATTAATTTCCATGAAAACCATTTCCGGTTAAGCCGCGTATTATATTCGCTATCAAATGTTGCTATAGGTAAGTTTCTATTTACCTGTTTATTATTTCATGAATAACATAGCTAGGTAAGAAATTAAATATTTAACGGGGTAGATATTTATTTACTAGCGACCCGCCCCGGCTTCGCACAGGTACTATATTATGCAGGTATTATACACATAAATCTTACTTTTGAATCAATCTTACTTTAAAAAAAACCACATCGAATCCTTTTAAAGATCTAAGCATACAAATGGACAGACAGACAGAGGGAAGCGACTTTGTTTTATTCTATGTAGTGACTAGCGACCCGCCCCGACTTCGCACAAGTACTATATATTATGCACGTACTTATTATACATTCAAAATTTTCTCTTGAATCACTCTATCTATTTTTAAGCTATTCAAGCCTATCTCAAGCTCCAGCTCCTCACAAAACAGGTTAATTACTTATAGACCATAATTTAATTTTACACCATTATTTTTAAGAAAACCTTTTTGTGAGTGGAAATTATGTCTTATTATTATTATTAAAAAAACCGCATCAAAATCCGTTGCGTAGTTTTAAAGATCTAAGCATAGATAGGGACAGACAGACAGCTGCGGAAGCGACTTTGTTTTATACTATGTAGTGAAATTGTGGATGCGTATTGAGGTTATGCCATTTGGAAACAGAGCTCTGACTGAAACACTATCCCAGAAATAGGGCCTCTGACTACACGAATATAATGCTCGACAATATTTACACAGCATTATCTAGTCCCAAGCTAAGCAGAGCTTGTGTTATGGGTACTAGATAACTGACATACGTAATACAATACAATACATAGATAGATATTTTCTATTATACATAGAAAACCACCTGAACACCCAGAACAAATACCTGCAGATCGTACAAATATTTGTCCCAAGGCGGGAATCGAACCCAAAACGTCGCAGGCGGGCCTTCGCCTACCGCGTCACTCGGTCGTCGAATCGTAAGACTGTTTCTACATGGTTTCTATAGCTTTCTAGTACATTCTGCTACGGTGATCTAGATTTCCACTTAGTCGATTCCTATTTAATTCTCTGTCATCTCGTAGAATTGGTCTAACGTCAAACAAAAGACGCTAGCGCTCCGCAGAGACAATAGGCGCTCTGCAAGATCAATAAGGAGGATCTACCTGCAGGACTGCTTAACACATTCACTGTTTGTGCAATGAGATTGTTAAACCATCACTAACTTAACTCCGACATATTTATGTTTACTAATTTATAAAAAGGTAAAGCTAGTGAATTATTTGTGACGTTGTAGGGGGTAATCTCTGGACCCATTTCAAAAATTCTTTCACCATTAGAAAGATTTCTTTTCAGGGGGTGACCTAGGCTAGGCTGTTTTATTCCGGAATTTCTAACGGGAACTACGTGGGTAAAACCGAGAGGTGGTGCTGGCGTTTAATATTTTAGATTCTCCGTAGTTTGTCAGATTAGCATACAACCTTATCGAACTGAACCAAAATCGTACTGGCGTTCGCTTTGACATGTTCCTTATTTTGAAAACTGACAGTATGACAAATGTTAAATAAATAATTATAAGACTCCGTTCTATTTTCATCGCGCGCGGATTATAAGCTTCTCCCGATGTTTAGACGTACCCAATAGGTAGGCATTTATAAAAAAATACACATAAATAATAGCCTTCATGTTTTTATAGGTTAAATGTATCAGAATCATCATCATCAGCCTATATTTGACCACTACTGGACATAGGCCTCCCCTAATGAGCGCCATAATGCCGTTTTTAGCTTGCCACATCCAGCATCTGACAGCAGTCTTTCGCAAATCGTCCCATCCTCACATCCCACCGGATGGTCGGAACGCGTCCTATACTACGTTTGCTGAGTCGTTGTCTCCACTCAAGAACACGTTTATCCCAGCAGCGGTTGTCTGTTCCTGTCGAGATATGGCCAGCGGCTAGGTTAAATGTATATCATATAGTAATAATCTAGCATAGTTTCGAAGCTAGATATATATGTATACTAAACCCATCTTAACTTGATTGCAATTCTGAGAAGGTCGGTTATATTCTCGCAGGGCATTTATAGTCGTTATCAATTTGGTTGCGATGACAAAAAAGTAAGTATGTATACCTAAACCACAGAATATATAATAACACTATACTTGTAGGTACTTTTTATTCGGAATAAACTACTAAATTATTTTTAGGCTTAATACAAAATAAGAGTACCTACATTAAAAATTATAAAGACATTTTTTACCCACATTGACCATAGACGCTAACTTTTTATGTAGTTATGAAAAGTTGATATTTCCAGGTTATGAAACTCGGCTACGAAAGTGGATAAAATATTATTAATTAATATAATAACCAGTTATAAACCAAGATAAAAAAAAAACATTTTCGTTGCTGGTTATGAAACCAGCCATAAAAATGGCAAGTACATTCCTTTCCCGTAACTGGTTATCAAGCAAGCAAAAAAATCCATGTTCGTATCCGGTTTTCAAAGATCAGACTTTAGTTCTTCCATGATCATGGCGCATGAAACTATGCCGAAATGTTGAAAAAATCGAATCATGGTAAATATCCCGTTATAAATGACTTTATTAATATCAAAGATCAGTTACGAACGTGGATTAAGAGTGCGCCTAATGCAAAAATCAAGCAAAATGTGTATTTTAAACACTTACATTTATGGTAACAGACGTGAATTTTCAGATTTAAATAATACGGTAGGTAGGAAAAAAACTGCAGAAGTCGAATAAT
Source organism: Eupithecia vulgata (assembly GCA_946478455.1). Classification (NCBI taxonomy): domain Eukaryota; kingdom Metazoa; phylum Arthropoda; class Insecta; order Lepidoptera; family Geometridae; genus Eupithecia; species Eupithecia vulgata. The sequence goes on from OX297867.1 coordinate 11,798,412, forward strand.
CGAATAGAATTTTTAAAAATAGACTAGTTTTTTTATAAAAAAATACAAAATTCGCCTAAAAAACTGTTTTAATTGAAAAGCTCTAAATTATCGGCGACAACATCACATTATTTTTTATGAATTACATAGCCAGACTAATGTTTTATTTAGAAATCGTGTAGTTTTTCTATTTAATGCTTTAATTTTGAATAATTAATAGAAAAGAAGCAAAAACTTGATTTTTGACCTGACATTGCTTTACTCTGTCCCGCTACTATGAACGCGAAATCCTATGCCTATCCTTTTCACAATTTTTTTCATTAGGCCCGCTCTATTTTGCCAAAATCCAATCATGCAATAGGCAGGCAAATTCCAAAACAGCCTGAAGATCTCCCAATCTACTCCGATAATTTATTTAACGGTCCAAAGTTGTACCGCACCCGAGAGCCATGTCGGGTCAATTCAGATAGCAGTTCATTAAACTCTTATCTCATTATTAAGATTAGCCGTGGAGTAAGGTTTTGCGTATAGACGTGACGTTGTTAAATTTATAAACTTATAAAAAACTAGCGGTTCAAACCGGCTTCGCACGGGTACACTCTATAGTTAGGGATAATGTAGGATTCTAATGGTGAAATAATTTTTGAAATCGGTTCAGTATTTTCGGAGCATATACAATTCAAACATACAAACGAACAAACACAGAGACAACAAACAGACAGACAAAAACAAACAAATCTTTCCTCTAAATATTAGAACAGTATAAAGGTAGGCTGTGATATTAGTAGTGATATTAGTAGACGTTAAAAACACCTTGTTCCGTGCATATTGTCTGGGTATGTACACGTGCCAACTATGGACTAGCTTTACCAGAAAAGCCATTAATTCCATAAGAGTCCAGTACAATGACGCTTACCGGACTCTTATGAGGCTACCGAGGTATTGCAGTGCGTCAAGCATGTTCTCAGAGGCGGGAGTTTCGGACTTCTTTTGCCATCATCCGTTCTAGAGTGGCGTCTTTCTGGAGTAGGCTGAATCGCTCGGGTAACAGTATACCGAAGGCTGTCTCTGACACGGTGTACAACAGCCCAATTTACCAGCACTGGATATCCGTCCACATGGACGGAAATAGAAAATAACGGCCCGGCAGCATTTTGCTCTGTGTACATACATAAAATGTTTAGTTACATTTACATTATGTATTTTATCTTTTATTTATTTATTATTATTAGTATTGACTAATTTATGGACCAATTCGGCAGACATGTGTCATAGTAACGTACTATTACTACTGTAGTTACGATAGTTAGTTAACTATATCATCTACGTATTTACTGCAGTAACGTCAGGCGATCTAACTATGACAACTAATGGTAGACGTCTGGACGAAACTTAGTGTACAACGACTCAATATTTTTGTCGTATCAATGCAATTAGCGAAATCATTTTCAAATCGGATAAATCGACGAACATAAAAATACATACAGCCGAACATAGAACTTCCTCCTCTTTTTGAGGTTGGTTTGAGTTTTGCTCCAACTCGAAAACTAACATCCTTACAAGGTTCTTGTTCGCTTCTTTACCATACTTACTTTTAGATTGTAGTGGACAAAATTTCAAAGTGATCACTTTATTTCCTAGTTTTACTTAAGAAATCTGAGTTTTGTGACGTTACCAAAGAGTCTAAAAGGTCTAAAAGAAATAAAGCACTTTGAGTTTTGTATTTGAGTTTTCAAATTAGAATCTTTAACACGCCATGGTCGTCGGGTATGTTGACCATATTGGAACAAACACGAATACGCTGCTGTCCTTTACTTTGTTTGTACACACGAAGGCGTTACTAATTATTCACGTCTAGTTAGCGGTTTCCAGCTCTACGGCAGCGCGACGCCAGATTCCCTTTGAGTTGGTTTTTGTTCCCACAAAATTAGTGTTAAATTTTTAAAACATTACCACTGCTGGATTCATTGTTCTTCGGCATTGTGTTGAGAGGAACTCGAGTGAAACGAGTTTTGATACTTTCTGTCTCGGGGGAAGAATTATGCTGGAAACGTTTTGGTATTTGTCTTTTTGTTGTGCTGATTTGAGTGGTTGTAGTGTAAATAAATCAATAAATAAATGATGCTGGACAATTTACACAGCATTATCTAGCCCCAAGCTAAGCAGCGCTTGTTTTATGGGTACTAGATAACTGATATACATAATATAATACAATACATAGATAGATATTTTTTATTTTATATAGAAAACGACCAGAACACCCTGAACAAATGTCTGCAGATCGTACACACATTTGTCCCGAGGCGGGAATGGAACCCGCAACCTTCTGCGTCGCAGGCAGACCTTCGCCCACCGCGCCACATCGGTCGTCGGAGTGTAACAACTAGTATACCATTCAAAGTCAATAACTTTATTTCTTTAGGCTTACAAAATAAGCACTAAGACAAGTCAAATTTAATACTATAAACAGGTTTATAAAGTCATTATTATCAAATAAGAAATATGATGTTATTGATTTTATTCGCGAAAAATAAACCACAAGTAATTTTTATAAAACTCAAAATTAAATACTATCTCAGTCTAAATATAATCTAATTTATATAAAACTCAATATTTATATAAACCTAACTAACCTTAACATTATTTTCCTTAAATACCATTGTCGGTGCGGAACTGGGTGACATCTGGCCATCACTCAGAATGGAATCTATACTCCGATTCAAGATCTTGGATATTTTTGTATACAAACTTCTAGGAAACCCAAAGAATATTGGTGGAAAAAATTTAGCGATATTGGTATCATCGAAGCAAAGCACTAGTAAGTAGGATTCTAATGTTAATAGAATTTTTCAAATCGGCCCTGTTGTTTCGGAGCCTATTCAATTCAAACAAACAAATCTTTCCTCTTTTTATTATCAGCACAGAAGAAAGGAACGCCAACAGCGTATACATGGGTAGATCATTCAGATTAAGATAGGTGAAGAAAATTCTATTTTATTCAGAAAAAAATAACAATCAAATAATAAATTTAAATTAATCCTAGTATTTACTATACTAGTTTTATATATTAATAGAAACAATTAAGCTATCTGGAAACAATCTACAGGTAGCAAATAAATGAAGAAAATAGATATAAAAAGATGATAATTTTTTTAAGTTGCCCTTAGTGGCCACCAAAATCTATTTTCGATTCACTGCCCAAACTAAATAGAATAGAACTATTACAGAGGCATTAAAAAAAGCTTTTAATAGGTATCACAAACAGTGCGATGGATTTTTGAAAATTCCTTTGTTAAACGAAATAATAAGATAAAGTAGTTGGCGGCGCTAGTTTGGGTGGGGTATGCACCTTAATAGAATGGTTTAACTTTGACACTTTTGACACGCGTCCCTAAACCCTGTAGTTTCATTCATCAAAGGTGAAATGCCAAAATGTTTCATTGAGAGACGATACCATTTTAATGGTGTAGCGATTGGTTTAGTGGAATTAGGGCCTAGCTTAGGGGGCGTCCATTCATAAAAGCGAGCAGTTGAATTGGTTTAGCACAATCTCACCCAATCGCACGTGGGGCTATTCCAACGTGACAATTTCTAATATCACGTTGTTCATTTGTTTCTAAAATACATACATTTGTCTACCATTGCTTGTAATTCTATTTTCAAATAAGAACATAAATTCTATTTCCGCTTTCTATTTGAAATATGGAACAGCTTGTAAGTGCATCCGTCAAAGAAAGAGGGTGAGAGCTAAGCTCAGACGGCTCAGCCTCTGAGACGAAAGCGCAATAAGAAGGGAACATCTACGGCTTACGTCCATCTTGGGAGTTATTAAGTTGTGAACCAATTTCCTAATAATGTATTTTTACAGTACCTCTTGTTTTTTACTTACCTAGTTACATTATAGATTTATCACCATTACATATTTTTCCTTTCAAGATTGATGTTTTTGTGGGATAGCGAAGTTGTTTCAAACGGTTTAGGCATGAAAGGACATAAAATAACACGATCGATTTTTAAACACGGTAATATTTTTGTCTAATATAAGCTATATAGTAAAACTTAATTACTTTTTATTTAACTTGCGTGAAAAAATGAGTTTATAAAAGCCTGGAAGCGATCGCCAAGACAATTAGTAGGTACCTACAATGGGCGACCTTATCGCTTAGAAGATAAGGTCGCCTATTGTACCTACTTGTCTCAAGTATTGTCTGTCTGTTTGCAATGTTAAATACAGGTTGTCCCAAGGCCATGTTGGTTATGGAGGGCGGGTACCAGAAATATTGAAGATAGGCAGTTTTTGTGAATTCTTTTTACAAAAATTGTCCATATTCATGTCCTTTATTTTCTTAAAAATATGTAAAACAGCATTCACAGAATTTTGAATAATACTTGCTTTATCCGGTAGTCGAACGCCCTAAAATAAAATAAAAATTGTGTACGTTTTATTGCACCAATCGGGTGTATTTTTTATTGCACCGAACTGGGTAAAATCAATCATATAAGAATCAAATCCGTCAATAAACGAAATCTGCCTAAAAATGCCAAATGTTTCATTGAGAAGCACGAAGAACTTTTCATGGCTCTTGCCCGGTCGTGTCATCAGATTATGAGAGTAAGCAAATAGTGCACCAGTGTTTGATCAGACACTTGTGCACTATAATAATGCCATAGCCATGTGCGCAAGACACATGGCTAGAATGGCACCCTGTAGCCAAAATTCGGCTAGGAGAGAATCATAATCGTGTCACCAGTTAGACCGCCTGAAGGCTTGGATTTTAGTGGGTTCGATTACCGGATAAAGCAAAATTTTTCGAAATTCTGTGGTTGCAGTTTTACTTATTTTCAGTAAAACTCTTTATCTTAAATATTTTTTGATATCTGCGATCAGTGTCCCAAGGCCGTGGAAAACGCTGTATTTGTTGATGTAGGTTCAATAAAGCGTTCTTGTCTTGTATTGAATTAAAAGCTAACTCAATATAAAAGGTTTCATAACTTATAAGGGTTCCACTCTAAGTAGAGTTAAGTTGTCACGAAACACGTAAACCACGTAACTACCGTTGTTAAACTTGAAAGAATTAAACCATCAAAACGTATCATAATAATCCTATTATGTAGTAAAAGTCTATATTCAGCTAAGTTTACACAAGGCAACTTTTTAAGAGCGCTTAGTATGAAACTTAAAAAAATGGTAGTTGATACGAAGTTCACTGGGTCATCTGGTTACACTGATATTATAAATAAATAATGCTGGACAATTCACACAGTATTATCTAGCCCCAAGCTAAGCAGAGCTTGTGTTATGGGTACTAGATAACTGATATACATAATCTAACACAATACATAGATAGATATTTTTTTATTATACATAAAAAACGACCAGAAACGTATAAATACGAAAGTTTGGTTGTTTGCATTTGTAGCGTCTTCAAGCCAAAACTACTGAACGTATCGGGAAAATTTTTACCCTGAAATTTTGCATACAGGTAGTTCTAGGCATGGAATAAAACATAGGCATACTTTTTATTCCATAAATTACTTCCCATATGGTGTCGAAATAGCCTTTAACATAGAGAACATTAACCAATTACCTGCTCTAATAAGCGCCTTATAGGCATTTATCATCAAAGTGTAAAGCCATAGCAAAAAAATTGTAATAACCAAAAAAACATATCTTAAATCTTAAAACTCGCAAACCTTTTACGGCTGTCCACACTTCGTGTAACCTAACCCTTACAGCATTTTTCTTAATAAATTATTCAGGCACATCCGGTGTCGAAAGGCCTTTTTGTGGAGGGATATTTTTCTGGGGCATAAAGGAGGTTAACTATAGGCGTAAAGGGTTTAGGAGCTAAGTGTGGAAACACGCTTGACGGATGATGGTGGCATTTGTTTTGCTATTCTGACCCTTATTTACGACTACGTAGGGCACATGAGTGTATTGACGGTTAAAACTTTATGTAGGCCACTTGGGGTATGCTGCTTTTTAGAAGCTTTTGGTTGACTGAATACGACGGTGGAATATGGTTTGGACGCTATGATCCACCTGATGTCGTAGTAGCCATTACTTTGAATCAAGAATCATCTAGCACCAAGATAAGTAGAGCTTGTACCTACGTATTATGGGTCATCATCATGTCAGCCCATATACGTCCACTGCTGGACATAGGCCTCCCCCATACGACGCGGCGCCACAAATAGCGGTCCTGAGCCACCTCCATCCACCGACTCCCTGCGACCGCTCTACGATGTCGTCGGTCCATCGAGTTGATAGTCTCCCAACACTCCGTTTCGCGTTGCATCGCGACCACCACTCGAGAAACTTTACTCCCCAGCGGTTATCAGTTCTGCGAGCTATATGACCTGCCCACTTCAGCTTGCTAATTCTGAGAGCTATATCAGTGACTTTAGTAGTCCTCTAGTATTATGGATACTATGAGATAAAATGAACTACCTATGCATTACTTAGGTAGGTATATTGTTATTAGAGTTCTGTACCTCAAAGGAGAGGAGATAGAAAGATAGATAGAAAACTCTTTATGTACCACACAAACACAAAATACAATACAAAAGGAAATACATGGAATAAAGGAAGTACAAAGGGAGGCCTTATCGCTTTGTGCGATCTCTTTCAGGCAACATTGGGATAGACTGGAACTAAAAGAACAATAGTAATGGTGGCATTTGAGTAAAATGAAAATAAAATAATTATATTATACACACTACTTACCATAATACCTAACATGCATTATACTATACTAATGATAAACTTACACATAAAAAACTAGTATTTTCTTGTTACATCCCTAGAACCCTTATTAGAGGAGAATCCTTGTTATATTACATCGTTGTCCGTCTGTCAGGAATAATAACAAAAATAATCGAAATTGATATAAAAATTAATCTACTTATAATCAACTCAATCAAAAGTTACAGCCGTTTTTGCCAAAAAATAGAAAATCCAAAGACAAAACCTATAGGTACTGCGCGTAGAACCAGAATCATAAAATTTGGCAAGAAGTAATGTCGTTTAGTACAAGTAAAGCGAAAAATCCAATAAACGAAAATTTGAAGTTAATTGTCAAAAAGAAATGATTCTCCCTAGGGACCAAGACCTGTAAGGTACTTATAGAACACCAAGAATCATGACATTTGGCAAGATACAAAAATTCTGCTGAACGGATCTGGATGAAATTTGGCACAGAAATAGATTGTAGTTTGGAATAGGCTGTATTTTATCCCGGGATTCCCACGGGAACGGGAACTACGCGGGTGGAACCGCAAAGCGCTGCTAGTTGACTATTAAAATAAATCAAAGACGCCAATGTTACAACAAAGCGTATGTTATTTACAAAAGCGACCATTTTTCCTGCATCGAACAGGATCCCCAGGATTTATGGCATCTCTATGTGGGTTAAGTAATAAATCTCAAGGCGTGTCTGTAAAACATGGTGTAATTTGTCAGCGTCGCTGAATACTTTACAAGTTTTTGCAAGAATATGCTCAACTTAGTCAGTAATGCTGAGTTAGCGAAAATATTAGGGAGAGTCTTCATACCACAGTACTGGAAAAGGAAGTCTTCGCTTTAAATTGAAATTCTGGAAACCAGTTGCTCATGAAACCTCAGCAAGTTTGATTTCAAACGAAATGGTAAAACTCGCATTGGAAAACTCGACTTCATTTTTCGATGAAATGGGACGAGCGCAATGGAAACCAAAATGGTTTGATTATGTTTGTTCTAAACATTGAAAACCTTCAATACTCTACATTTTGTCAATTTGTTATTATCCTACCTTACTGCTAAATGCATATTATTATTTCGCGAGTTTGTATATAAATCATAAAATATTAATTTCACTTCATCCCTTCGTTTATTATTTAAAAGCTTTCAAAAGGAAACCTTCGATAAATAATAAAATCTGATCCGAGGCCATTTCTGAGAGGTAATTTTATGCAAATGAATGGACCTGCCAGTTGCGAAAGTGAAGGAATGACGTTAATTTTACGGTGCACTAGTGGAGCGCTTCTGAATTCTCACGACGCCATTTTGTAAAAAAGGATAGACATAGGATTAAGCGTTAATAAGAGCGGAACAAAGCACAGTGCGTGTGCAAAAATCACGATTTCTTCTTATTAAAAGAGTACTCTTCAAGTAATCAATGATTTTATTACTATAGCTCTCATTTATTGATAATTTAAATTAACGCGATTTAAACATTGCTATTTCATATCCGATCACGTTTTTCAAATCGAATATTTCATTAAAATCGGAAAAGTCGTTTCCAAATAAATCAGAAAGTACGTTTGTATGGGAGTCTCTAATTTTTTTTAGCATTTACAAAATCCAAACCTACGTTGTACCCTTATCTAAGCTGACGGATAGTGGTGATATGGCCGGCTATGTGACATGAAGGTGTAGAACACACCTATTCACTATCCGGCCAATTACCTACATGGCCGGAGAAAGAGCATCACATCATTCACGTACACACAGTTTTATTTCTGATACAACAATACATTTTGTTTTCATGATTGATTTCATGGGTTAAAAACTTTGCTGTGTCAGCTGGCTTAGCGAATAGCAAACAAAAAAATCGCGACCAGCTCATTATTAATACTAGTAGGAACTAGTATCTATTCTAATATTATGGTTTGTTTGAACACGGTATTTCCTATCACAAGTAAGTGATATTTTTGTCAATTGTTTTTGTAATATTGTATAATTTAGATTTAAATGGAATACTAGTTGCGACAGTTTCAAGCGTCTTGGTAGGAGGTGTAGGTGAGTATTGATTGGTAGAAGGCGTAGTGCGTGTTAGTGTGTAACTCAATAATGGTGTAACAACAGTCATTGTATAATTGTGTGCTTTGTTTGTGTTTGTGTCACAGCTTTTACTTGCGTGTGCGTTTGTAAGGACACTTAATTTTTCTGCATTAGTATGCATGTTATGTAATTAATGTGTGCTGTACCATATTAACTCGCCTCTCGCGAAAAACGGCAGAAAGATTTTAGTACTAAAAGTTGCGCTTGCCAACTCCCGTTATAAATGCTCTAAGTGATTATATCGCGTAAATTTTGCTTTCTTTTCACTTTACACGGAAACTGCCATCAATTCGCGGTTGTAACTGCGAATACCTACATCCCGTCGCCCTGTGACCACGATCGCTATAACGCGGTTGAAACGTCGGGGAAAAGAAATCCAAAGTTACGCGACAAATACCTACCAGATAAATAATCTATATCTATCCAAAATATTTTAAGAAATCGCGAAAGGTTAAAAAGTTTAGGCAGAGATACGAAGTTGTCCTTTGTGACCACCAAACTCTATTTTCGCATCTCTGCCTGTTTATATTAGTATATTACAATACATTACAATACAAAAATGCTTTATTGTACACCAGAAAATTTCATGTATTGTACACCACAAAATTTCAATTTCGCGTTCAATATATTGTTATAAGTATTGTTATACTTATAACAATATATTGAACGCGTTCAATTGCAAAGTGAGGGAGTTTAATTTTAACGGTGGAATTGGCCTGAATTAGTTTCTTTTTTAGGGTTCCGTACCTCAAAAGGAACCCTTATAGGATCACTTTGTCCGTCTCTCCGTCTGTCAACCCTCTTTTCTCAGAAACGCATGGAGGTATCGAGTTGAAATTCACAACATATACTCAAGTTCGTACCCTCTTTGAGTCGCGATATAAATCAAATTTCTAAGACAACGCATTCAAAAGTAACAGACGTTTATGCCCAAATATTTTGAAATTTCCTAGGGAATCACATGCAACAAAACCTATAGGGTACTTTCTGTTGACCTAGAATCACGAAATTTGACAAGAAGCAAGGTCTTATAGCACAAGTAAAGGAAAAAATCTGAAACACGGAAATTTGTAAATAAATTAAAGATTTTTTAAATATTGCTAGTGACCAAAATTTGTAAGGCACTACTTTCCGTTGAACTAGAATGCTATTTGGCAAGAAACAAGAACACACACAAAAAACTTTTTACAGAACCCTCGGTGCGCGAGTCCGACTCGCACTTGACGTTTTTTTTATATTCATTTTTATATTTCTATTTGAAATCTTAACTACTACCGAGCCGTCTAGTGTTAAATCTCTAAACGTTTCACGGTAACTCTATCGATAAGCTCACATCCCTCTTGTAAGTTTAAATATTCATCTAGGCTCCTTCTCTTTACGTTTATGTAGCCTTTAATTTTACAGAGTAGTAAAATTGTACAAGCACTTACAACGCTGCTCTGCAAAATCTTGGCTGAAAATGGTTACTAAATTAATAATAATTTCGGAGAGACTAAGTGAATGGTATAGGTAGGTATTATGTCTTTTTACAGATTTCAGAAGGACGTTCTATACTAGGCTATAACTATGTATTTTTTATGAACGTTTATTGAATTTTCCGTCAATTATGAAACGATTCAAAAAAAATCGTTATTGTAGGTACATCTCTAATTGGATACCATAAAAAAATATTAGGCTTTATACCGTCAAGCTTAGGAAAATCACAACAAGAATTGGTGAAGATATCACCAAAATTGTTGTGGCTACAATTTTGGTGATATCTTCGCCAATCCTTAATCGATAAAAGTCAAAGACATGATTAAAGTAATAAAAAACTAAAAAAGTATTTATTACTGCAAAAGACATAAGTAGGTAGTTAAATTACATAGGTGCACATTCTTAACTAAGTACCTATGTTTAATTAAGTTAAGTATCTCAGGCAGAAAAACATTTAACAGAAAACAAACAAACAATTTTTAGATAACGATGATTTTATTCTTGTCATATAAAAATTGATTTTTGAGTAGTCTTACATAAGTTTGATAATCGAGGAAGTTAAACGTGCGCCGTAAAACATATTCATAACTTAATTACTCATAATTTTACCAATCGGTTACAAAAAAAGGATTTTCATTCATGTATCTATCATCATCACACACCACATAACTATCACTCGTAATTTCAAAATAAATTCAACTTGAATAATTTTAAATAGATGTCGCCACTTGAAAAATTACATCGCGCCAAACTTTGACGCGCTATATCTTCATCTATTTTGTTTAATTGGCAAAAGAAAAAATACGTATCTTGATAAATCTAACTAACGATGGACTAATAGTTAACCACCACAAAAGTATCTATGTCTTATTTCTGTGTCAATATTTAATAAAAATGTAATTAAATTTTATGGACTTATAATTTTTTTGAAAACTAGCCCATTGCGGTCACGATTCATGTCAATTCTTTAATTTTTCCTTCATACTGCCACGATGCGTCAAGTTGCCAATAACTTTGTTGTTGAAAAAAAGGGAAAATGTTTATTTTGAAAAACACAAAGATGGACAAAGTTCTGGGCAGCTCTGTCTTCTGTTTTAGTTATAAAAACTGTGTTACAGAAGGCAACAGAAGGTTTCTTCCCCATAGCAAGGCAAATTGTTTACTTGTTGACTTTATAATTATCAACCCAATACTCAAAATAGGCTTTAGAATATTTAACCAACCCATGTCATAATGAAACCACTAAGTTATCGTCAACGCAGAAGGCCCGCCACCACATTATTTCATCTGTGCCGTCACACCACACCACACAAAACTACACACCACTGGATTGTCCATGTAATGAAACTCTGCCTACATGATCAGCTTAATTAATTTATATCTGTATAGATATGACACAGCTTAGAACAGTCAGCTCATACTCTTATAGTATAGTTAAGGACACCACAATTAACTATCCAGTCTGGCCAAGAGTAGCAGTGAGCGAACCGCCGCGCCCTCAGTACCTACATCGCAGTCGTGCGGAGCGAACCGCCAACGACGCACCAGTAGCAGTGACCCGACGCCGCTCTGGCCGCGATGGGGAATTACCCACCCTCAGATTCCAGCAGCAGCCGTAGGAAACAACAGCTCGGCGAGCAAATAATCCAGCACAAAAATGAATATTCAATTATGCACTTAATCCCTTTTACTTATAAATCTGTAGAAACATTTTATAGTACCGGCGACGGTAATTGGTAAAACATGTTCTATATTATCTTTGCTAAGTAGTTTATATATTGAGGATTTCGATGGCACAAATACGTAATATTTATTGTCAAAACAAAAAAAATATTTCATCCTGTAAATTTCGATCGATAAGAAACGGACTACAACATTTTCAGTGGTTTAAATTTTATTCGTTTTTTGACATCTGAATCGACATCGAAAAGTATCACAGTCCCGAAACTATTGTTGAGAAAACCCAGCTAAACCAGCTGTTTACTTCTTCGCTAGCCTATACTCTACCGCAACGCAATAATGTTAGTTCCACATAACTTCCAATTGACATTCAGCTAAATAGTCAGCGATTTGCAAATGCAGTTACCAATATAAGTACCGTATTTCATGTGATATCCTGTCTGTTTTTGAGATGACTACTTATAGAAGTCAATTCAGTCTATACACTGGTTGAACGACAGTGGCTCAGTGCCGGCGCCGCCGGCACGAAGCAAAAATGTATGTACCTACACAAAAGGTTTGTTTTTTCACTGTTGCCGGTAACAGTACGTCTTCATACTTTTGTTTCGACACCGTTGCTGGCTGTCAGTGGCAAAACGCGCAACGGAGAAAATAAACGGGTTTTGGTAAGGTTTTTGGGTAGGCGGGAAAAAGAGCAAGGAAACTGAAAATAATGACTTAGTCTTGTTAAAGGTATTTATCGCGTACCTTTTGCTTTCTTTTCCCAACGTTGGGAAAGAAAGCAAAAGGTATAAATAATAAAAAAATAAGGTATAAAAAATAATCTAATATGGTAATAAATATAATATGCTAAATAATATAAATAATCTATTAAGTTAACAAATCGCGAACATTTAAAAAGTTTTAATAATTATAATTTTCACGACGATACGATTATGACAACGTAATCGTAATCGAACTATCTAGTGTCTATATCCTTAACTAAAGTTTATACAATACCTCCATAATAAGTATGAATTTATTGCTGTCGTGATTAATGTAACTGCTGTCACTTAGGCCACTAAAAGGTTTAATAAAACGTTTCCAAATTGAGTCATAGACAGCACATACATCAAAAAACCAACGTTATGTACAAAACCAAAAATATTAATTAAAGGAAAATTCGGTGTGCAGATAGCTATGAAAGTAAGGCACAGTTTTTTGTACAGGTTCATTGCAAAAACCGTCAATTCAACGCTTTTGCTTCCAAACGATATGAAGCCGCTTTAGGATCAAATCTTTTCCATCAAAATCAACACCGGTTTTTTTTAATAGCTGAATTTTAGACGTATCGTGTTGACTCGATATACATCCGTTAGAAAATCCCTAAGAAAATTGATGTACCTACCTAGACGATATCCAAAGATTAAAACTTGTATTATCAAAATCAAAACTAATTTTAATGACAAGTATATAATATAATGGCCCAGTAATATGACGATATGCACGAATGCAAAAAAGTAAAATTTGCATTGTTTTGTAATTTATAACACATTTGCTCGTAAAGGGTCTCTTTTTATTATATATAGAAAACGACCAGAACTCCCTGAACAAATGTCTACAGATCGTACACACATTTATCCGGAGGCGGGAATCGAACCCGCAACCTGCTGCATCGCAGGCAGACCTTCGCCCACCGCGCCACATCGGTCGTCATGATAATGTCGATTTTTTTCTGTTTATGTGGAACATCCAAAAATTCAAGTTACTTGCTTACTTTAATTATTAAATCCAATCTGCACATGTAGATATTAATATTTTATTTAATCGACTCGTTTAACTAGATACTTAACTACCGGATCTTTTAAAAACCTAATTTTATGACAACCTTTCCCCAGTTATCGAATAGGTTTATACCTATTACTACTTACTTTACTTACTTTTTTATAAAAGTGTTGAATTTTGAAATCATTTTCCCCAAGTACTTAAATATTTTATCCTAAGAGAAAAGATTCCTTTTTACAAGATTTAAAACGCGAAAAATGCTCAAAACAATAAAAATTAGAGAAGTTTAAATAGAACAAGCGATTTTACCCCAATTTTTCACGCAACGGAACAGAAAGTCCTGAAATATGAATAAACGAATTACTTCGGCAAAGTTGCGAGTTTCATTACCAGTTTACAGGAAGGCTGTCAGTAATGTTACAGACTGGAAGGACAGCTGGCTCAATTAGAAAGGAAAACTCTATGGTATAAACTCAACTCAATAATTTTTATTTCGGATTACAAAATAGCACTTAGACAAGTCAAATTATATATCTACTACTTGCGAATGAGTACTTGTCAATGAGTGACATAGACTATATTTTTCAAAATATAGTCTATGTCACATAGACTATATTATATCAAATAAGAAATACGGTCTCAATTAATTTAATACCCTTAAATTTTTCGCATGTGAAAGAACTGAAAAATTATTCATTAATAATAAACCGTATGTTTAATATACATACTACTTTTATCCTTACTAATAATATAAATGCGAAAGTGTGTTTGTTTGTTTGTTATTCCTGCACACCCTAATTAAGCAACCAGTCGACTTGATTTTTGGCATAGTTACTTGAAATCCTTTCAAGTAACTATGCCAAAAATCAAGTCGAGAGGAGAGTAACAGAGGCTTTTTGTCCTGGTAAACCATCAAATTCAAATATTATAATAATAATAATAATAAAAGCTGCTCTATCAACAGCAGATGCTTTGAGATTAGAAAATTAAGGTCCTTTATTTAAAAAAATAGAATAACCTACGTTCCACCTACTATATTAATTAACAAACCTAAGCAAAGCCCTAGATATTAATTAATTGCATGCTATTGAATAGTGAGCTCATAACCTAGTAGGTATATTAATCACCTTGTATACCATATTTTGCGCAGTTTAATTATCTTTATTTCTTTTTTTATTTATCTTTATTTTTAACATTTTGACAGTAATTGTGACAAGCCCATAGAACGAAAACGAAGAACATTCATTCTTTATCAGTCCCATGCTTTATCTAAACGTTTTAAATTTAAAGTGATTAAATATTTTCTTTTTGCAACAATCTTAGAAATAGAAACTTCTCTCCTTGTGAGTTGAATTAAGGGCACATTCACAGAGCGAATGCGTTTTTACAGGATCGTTAATAAAGATCCTTTCCTACTAGAAACAACTACATACGCTACGGAAAAAACGAATCCTGTAAAACGAAGGCGTCATGAACGCGTTGAACAATGAAATCATCAAATACGGAATTGTTGACACATATGGTTCCAGAATTGTGCGTAATTAATTTTAAATAAATAAATTATAAATAATACTGGACAAGTCACACAGCATTATCTAGCCCCAAGCTAAGCAGAGCTTGTCTTATGGGTACCAGATAACTGATATACATAATATAATACAATACATAGATAGATTTTTTTAAATTATATATGGAAAACGACCAGAACACCCTGAACAAATATCTGCAGATCGTACACACATTTGTCCCGAGGCGGGAATCGAACCCGCAACCTTCTGCGTCGCTGGCAGACCTTCGCCCACCGCGCCACATCGGTGTATGCTATAGTTATTATGTAGTTCTTTACAGTTTCCAGGTAAACCACTCGGTTTTGTGTCAACAATTCCGCATTCATTTGTTTAATATTCAATTATTTAACGTAAACCAACCAGAGAGATTTTCATGAGGTTACCGACTGCAGCATTTTCGTACAAGTGGACTTACCCCACATGGACGTAAAGATACCTATACAACCCTAAAAAGGATAGACATAGGATTTTGCACGCATAGCAACCCAAGCCCAAAAATCTAGTTTTAACTTATCTATTAATTAGGAATATATTTGAACACAAAAAAAAACATTTTAAATGTTCTTTAAATTTAGTTCTGTTACTAAGCTTATTCACAAGATCTTAACTTCTGTAAATATGGAGAAATTAAGATTTTAGCAAAAATTTAAAGGGAAATTCGCAAGAAAATTGATGGAATAGTGATTTCGAAACATTATGATCGATATAATAAGTCTTGAACTTTGCCATTATATAAATTTCGAGTTATTCCTGACTCTTCCCACAGTGGTCCCAATCCATTGGGACGAGTCGAGAAACTCAAATTTT
Source organism: Eupithecia vulgata (assembly GCA_946478455.1). Lineage (NCBI taxonomy): Eukaryota > Metazoa > Arthropoda > Insecta > Lepidoptera > Geometridae > Eupithecia > Eupithecia vulgata. The sequence goes on from OX297867.1 coordinate 11,814,507, forward strand.
ATGCTAAAAGCGTTCCTGACTCGTCCCAATTTGAGATTTCTAACAGAAAAGTAGCAAAAGTACTGTCGGCCGTACACTCATAGTATTTAGAAGATAAGAAGATATTTAGACCTGATGGAGTTGATTTGAGGTATGCTCGTAACTACAGCAATCGTTTTCTAGAGTATGAAGTAACTGATTCTTACTAAGCTATAATACTGCACAGTTGGAAAGTCAAGTTTTATTGAGAAACTTCGCCTATGAGATGGGTCCGGCGATATATCAACGCACCTTATTGGAACTTGGCCTATTTCATCGCGGCAGGAAGAGCGATGGTGCAAGGAAATTAGAAATACCTTTTTTCCTGTTCTCAATTTAGCAAACCGTGGCGGAATATTTCCAGTTCTTCAGGTCAAAGTTACCCAAATCTTGATGTCTTCAAAGTACTTACACTGTAAACAGGTTTTTTAGAGATGGGAGGGAGTGGATGTCCAAATCTGAAACTACAGCCATTTTTGAACGTAAATGTTATTACCTATACTGTAAGTGACTTTATGGCAGACAAACATTTTATTGATAAAACGAAAGTAGATAGTTTTTTTTATTCTGGCGATTTCTTTTCTATTTCAAATTATAATTTTAATTCGCGTGCGTTCGTATTATAACAACACAACTTTAGTACTTATTTCGTTATCCCGCTCACATTCTCGATGAAGGCGTTGATGTCCATCGAAATGCACCAATAGCGTAAGCAATAAGCGTAGGCTATTGGATAAAATCTCACTATTTTTAACCCAATTTAAATCTCATATTCAATCATTCTTTTAACATAATTTTATTCCCTCACGCGGGATTTGGCAATCAAAAATGTAAATAAATTAAGGACGTCGCCTCCAAAAAATTTTACAACACGAAAGCAAAATCGTGGATTTTGTTTAACATATCTCAGTTCACTTTTAACGGGAGGAGAGTTGCCTTGGGCCTCTTGTTCACCGTGTTCTGTAAAGTTTTGTGTTGCAAATCTGTGCATTATGTACCAAAGTGAGCGCCTAGGGAACGTAAATTCTACCGCAATTTTTACACGTTCAGAGTGTGTTCAGACTGACTGTAGGTGCATATACAGGGTTATTGTTAATACACTGACACTGCTTGAATTGAGGGTTCTACTCATTATGAAATGAAATGAAATGATATTTATTCTGATGTATACAGGTAAATATATAAAGAGAAGAAACTTACACGACAGATAAAAATAACTAACACGACACATTACATAAACAATATATACCTACTACCTATTGTTTTTTCATTTAGCCACATAAATGATTGCCAAAAAAATTAAGAATTTTGTCCTTGCATTTTCACGAAAGTTTTCGTCAAGATATGCTTCTGCCTATCATGACCAAAACACGCGTGCAGTTCACGCAGTGTCAGTAAATTACCTATAACCCTGTATAATCCAGCTGAAATTGGCACATAAGCGAGTGTTAAATGAAATTTTGCCCGATACCAACCTGCCAATGGATTGCATTGGCAGCTCTCTACTACAGTAATTGAAGAAGCGTCGGCAAAGGATTCAAGCCTGACTTTATTACCTCTACCGTACGAGTCACGTTTATTACTCCACCTACAAGCTGTCACTTGAAACAAGCTACTAGAACAGTACTTATGTAGAGTTCTTTTCATGAAATAAGTTCCCTAGACGCAGCGCTGTAGGTATATAATAATAAAAATATGTTTGCAGTATGTATGTATTGTTTATTTAAATATTAAGCCACCGTCTATACGCGTACATCTGCTTCGTGTCCATCCAAAGGTTGTCTGGAAGAGATCGCTCTTAGCGATAAGGCCGCCCATTCTGCAACTCTGTTTTTACTATCTTTTCCTGTTTACTTTTTCTTTGTATTTTCTTGGTGTACAATAAACTGTATTGTATTGTATGTCTGGTCCCTTCCCCGACCTAAACACTACCATCTGTGTTTTCTTGGTGTTGTACACTAAGCAATGCTCTTTGGCATAGCGCTCGCAAATGTCAACTAATCTCTGAGCAACACCATATCATCTGCATAACTCAGATTATTGACATATCTGTCGTCTAATCTGAGTCCGTGTGTCGCTCATATATTTCGATCGAATGAATTTAGTGAATTCAGCGTTATTAAAAATTTTGATTCACTTATTTCCGCGGTATTTCTTTCGTGAATAGCGCTCTAGTGGTAAAATAATCTTTTATTTTAGGCATCGTTAGAAGTACAAAGTACCTAAACTAGGACCCATACAATAAATACTATAGAGACTATAAACATAAGAGACGAACATAAATGAATTATAAAAAAAACTTAGAGAATCGTGTCATCTGTAAGGTCGGTCGATGATGAGCGCGCGGTGTCGCATTTCAGCCTTCCACAGAACTTCCTGAACACAACGTCCCTCGGCCAAAATTCGCTATCCATGAACATTGAGATAATAAGTCTGGTTTCCACGTTGCCCAGACTCTTAAGAGACTGGTGTCCTCAGGGGACCCAAGACGCCACTCACACTCATATTACACAAATCACACATATAACCTTTTTGTTAACATATAAACTAGATTTATTTATATTATTTATTTATTTTAGGGGATCTTTCAGCACTTAGATATAATATAGAGATGTGTAAAGATAACAGGTGGCTATTAATAAGTTCCCACTTATAGAAACAGGTACAATTGCAAGTAACACAAATGATAATAACAAGCTAACTATTCGCATTTACCACAAATCAGTTCACTATACATTAGTTTATCTTAAGAGTAGGTACACAAATGTAAGTCTCGGTAAGTACATACTTTATTAATTCACTTATATTATCTATATTAGATTATAATACTTAAGATATAATTATGTAGACCTAAAGCTAACTTTGTCTTAATTTATGTTTGTCTTTTTTTTCATTTATTATGTAATCTGTAACGTTTATTATAGAAGAGCGAGATCCTCTAATGAACACAAGTTTTTATTAGTCTCAACAATGGAATAACATATTCTTGTAAGCTTGTTACATAAATAAACATTATTTATTTATTGAGACACGATCTGTCGACAATCTCACCATAAATGAAGTGAAGTTCACATTACAAAGTGACTCTAACATCGATATATACATGTACTACTATACGCACCAGTGGATTTTAACTTCTCGACTCTCAAACTGATATATTTTCTTTTTTTGAGCAGGCAACTTCGGCAGCGGCAGATGCAGAGAGCATGGTACGACTCAGGTGACTGACGGCGACAGTGCTGACGCAAGTTGCATCCCAGATCAGGCACTTTCCATTTTTCCAAGGCACCAGAGTCAGCCCATCTGGCCTCTTCCCATCAGATCTGCTGAGACCTGAAGGCTCAAGCACGCAGGGGACATTCGCCGATATAAGGGCTCTGCGAATTATGTCGTTCAGGGCATGGTGACGGGGAAACCTCCCAGTACACCATCGACAACTCAGAGCGTGATATCCATCGGCCTCCACCATGGAACCGCAGGTGCATTATATGAGGTTCACACACCTTACAGCCCAGGCGGAGAGCCACCGCCACACACAACATACATACATTTTTTCTTAAATCAAAGGAAGACCACGAAATTTTACATTTATAATAGCGGTTTAAACGCGTAGTTCCCATTCCCGTGCGAATTCCGGGATAAAACATAGTCTATGTCACTCCCTTAAAAGTAAGCTTCCTAATGGTGAAAGAATTTTTGAAAACGGTTCAGTAGTTTCTATGTTTGTTCGTTACATACAAAAATACAAATCTTTCCTCTTTATAATAGGTATCAGTGTAGATTAGGTAATGTTAATCCGTAACTTTAGGGGTTAGATGATGCTTTGTGGATTGTCCAGCATTATTATTCAACAAAGTAACTTTGCAGTTTTTGAATGCGGTTTAAAACAACATAACTCGGGCTAAGTTATATAATAACTCCACCAAGTAGTTACCTTCAACCGAATTTATGAGAACAGTTTGAAGATTGCATGAGTTACAACTTTGCTTCATCTCGGATAGCTTTGTTAATGTTTGAGCACTAAGTAATTTCATTATCATCATCATCAGCCTATACCAGTCCACTGCTGGACATAGGCCTCTCCTAATGAGCGCCATAGCGCCCTGTCTTCAGCTTGCCGCATCCAGCATCTGTCGTCTTTCGCAAATCGTCATCCCACCTAGTCGGAGGGCGTCCTACACTACGTTTGCCTAAGTAGGGGAAGATGGGTAGGATTCGTACACCGGGAGGCTTCGTACAGAGGTCATAATCTCGACTATCCAACATGCTGAAGCGTTCAAAGTTGTATACGGGACTGCCGCTCATATGTATAGGCAACCCTCCAAAAATGATGATAGTGCGCTAGCAGACTTTGACAAAAAGAGTTAATATGTGTTTTGGCTACTGAAAAGTAATTTTTGGTTCTCCTTGGAAGCATCGGTCTTCAATAAGTTTTAATAGAATGAGAAAAAATATTTAAGTCTGTATATCAGTTATCTAGTACTCACAACACAAGCTCTGCTTAGCTTGGGGCTAGATAATGCTGTGTGTATTGTCCAGCATTATTTATTATTATGTTGTGCCGACCCCACTAGAGTACGATATGGATAGGAAGACGACTATTGGTGTTTACATAATTATGTTTGGAGTTTATTAAAACCTACTGCCATACTTAGAATTCGCAAAGCTAAATCTCTTCATATCTTCAAAAGTATGATTTATCAACACTATCTGACCACTCTAGATAAGTCTTCCTAATTTTTATTCTTATTATTATTATTATTTTTGCTATTTTGTTAATTGTTGCTGTTTTTATGTTTGTTGCTCTCATTATATAAACCATAGCATTTTCTGTTTTAATATTAATTCGTACTTTGTATGGTAAAAAATGTTATTTTTTAATATTATGTCTTAACATCTATTACGCCACCGTCAGCTTTAATACATACCGATCCTGTCCATCCAAAGATTGCCTGGAAGAAATCGCTGTTAGCGATAAGGCCGCCGATTGTGCCACTAGATGTAGATAGTATTAAGTTTATGTTTAAGTATTTTCTGTAAAATTACTGATGGTGCAATGAAGATAATAATCAATCAAAGCTATAATTTAATAAAAACCTACCCGTAAGTAATAAGCTATTGTTTGTTTAAACACCACCCGACCGACGACGGTCCCCGCAATATATCATTACTCACTTACCTCTGCAAATAATGATATGAATATCCTGAAAAATAGCACCGTACGGTGGAATAAATTGAAAATACACATTTGTTTTCAAGATAAACCAGATTTCGTACGCTGGAGACAGTCCAATATGATTTATTAGAAATCTGCTGAACATACGGTAGAGTTCATGAAATCTAAACTTGCGCGTCTTCTTCTCTTCTCTGGCAATTATTATTGCAAAGTAACGTCATATTTAAAGCAGCAAACCGCTTTCTACTGGCATTGCCACCTATTTGTAACCAACTTTGAATAAAGGAGGATGTTTTATGTATGGCTGTATGTTTTTTTTAATGTACGTTTGTCGCTTTCTCCGTTGTATTGTATATGAACCGACTTTGGAAATTCTTTTGGGACTGATTATATAGAATGATCCCGGGGTAATCCCACTAGGGATTAGTATTTATCTCGCAAAGTTTAAAAAACAGTGTAAAATTAACAACAGAATTTTTTCTTACTAACTACAGCCCGCGGCTTCGCACGCGTTGTATAAGGTTATTTCTATCCCATGGGAATTGGCATAACTAATTTATGGAATAAAATTAGTTATGCCTATGTTACTCCCTATCCTTTCAAATAACTGAATGACAAAAATCAGGTCGATTGGTTTCTTAGTTTGGGCATGAAGGAAGAACAAGAAAGGACAAACACACAAACAAACACTTTTTCGCATTTATAAATTAGTATATAGACTAGTAAAGATTATAATGCTCTTGGTGGGCACTAAACTATGTTTTTTACTACAGAGAGATCAGAAAAATAGATGGTGTTAGTGTGAATATGTTTAAAATTTCACAAATTCTAAGTCGACACCATACGGCTGAGACGGGGTGGTGGCTCGGCTGATCGCAAGTTTAGACTATAAGAACTCTACCTGTAGGTATACTTCTATATGGAAAACATGCATTCTTCATATATTTGGTAAAATTTAAGTACCGAAATGCCAGTCCGAAGTATTTAAAAAATGTATACGAGGAAAACATTGAATTTATCTCGATAAAGTCAATAAAAGAAAACTCAAGAGCCCATTTCCATATTCGATCATCTTCAATTATGCTGTAAGTGCTCTGAGAACGTTTTTGTCTCAAAACGCTTTTGTCAGGTCCTTGCCTTTTTAGGGATATTCGAAACAATACTTTTTTATTCATTTCTTTCACTTACATTATATATTTAAAGTTAGTACCATAAAAAACCTTGTGAGGTTTTTCTCAGTTCTCACAGTCGTATTAACTTAAGTTTTGGAACTAAGTTCCTTATCGCGCGTTGTGAAAGGGGACTGGACGGAAAAAAATCACACGAAAAGTTGTAACGACATTTTTTGCTATAGAAAGCTATTGTAAGCCGTGCGGCGTGCGCATGTTTCTCTGTCTGTCTCTCTCTCTCTTATAGAAAGGAACTTCGTTCCATCCGGGTGTCCCTTGACACCTCTCAACTTTTTTTTCTAAGTGTAAGTATTCATTACTTAACTAATCAAGTTAGTCAATTAAGCCTATAATACTTGCATCGGCTTTCATGTTAATTTCCTCTCACTCGCAGGGTTACTGGGTCAACAATTTTGATACAGCTAGAACAATTGCAATGAAACCTGTTTTCAGAAAAATATACAATGCATTAAAGTACATAATATTATGCAAACACGGCAAATGCAACCTTAACTCACTATGATTTAAACTTATATCATCTTTTTGTGGTGGTTTGCAAACAAAGTTTCTAATATTTTTACTGTTTACGGTTAAATTTCACGTTTTCTCTACTCTATTTGTTTTATCTCTAGAAAATGTTTATATGAAATTTATGCTTTATAATGTCTATTTGCGAGATGCGTATTTGAGCTATTTTAAACGTCAACGGCGATGTGGTCACTCAACGATAAAGCCTTTAGTTGTGTGGATGAAAAAATAAAATCGCATTGCCATTCATTGCGTACTTTATTGAAGTTGGAAGGAAAGCATTTCAAATAATTTACGCACTCCATGACCAAGTGACGTAATGTTTCTCTATTTTACCCTAGACAACAATCCCCGTGCTAGAGGGGCTGGACCCTTATTCTACTAAATTAATCTCTTCGTCTTGACAATGGTCTCAAAAGTCTCAAAATTAACATTTAGGCATTTATCAATGATGAAAGAAACGACCCGGTAGACACGGGGTAAATTAGGTCACCTGGGGTAAATCATCTGGGTGCATTAAGTGCTACGTAGGGTAGACTTGGTGCACTTGGTTGATATAAGCACAGTTTTCCATAAAGCATCGGGTAGACCTAATTCACCTGGAGAAAATCACCTGGGTGCATTAAGTGCTAGGCACGGTATACTTGGTGAACCTGGGTAGGATACTACAGATGGAGGAACGCATGTCAAAAGTGTCACAGTTGAAACTATTCTATCAATCTCCATGCAAATAGCACCGCACGCACTATCTAGAGTGTATTTCATCTATGGACGATTTTGCGATAATACCACTGTATATTAATGATTATTTATCGGGTATTTATCGCGTACTTTTTGTTTCCTTTTCCCCAACGTTGCTTTTGAGTCACCCCGTGACCACGATCGCTGTAACGCGGTTGAAACGTTGGAGAAAAGAAAGCAAAATACCCCATAAATAATAAGCAAACCACTGTTTTATTTAAGCGATTGGTTGGAAGACCTGGCCCCTTTGCTAAAGGTTCGTAAGGCCTTTTAATATAACACAGTCTTCATTTAAAGTAGAACACGAAGAACAGTCAACAGAACAACAAGAACAACAGTCATCGATGGTATTACATCAAAGTCTTAACCACAGAACCCATCACGCCCTCATCCCCTCGTAAACACGGCCATCATAATCTGACGCTAACTCCTAAGCCATGGCAAAAACTTGCCGAGATGCGACGGAGACAAATCGCCTCCAGTATTTACCACAACCATTTTTAGCGTTCCGTATTTAAACTATAAAACCTGAATTAGGTTTGGTGTGAGCTTGGTATTTATGGAGAAGATTCAAAGCGCCGGGTACTAACGGGTGTTACAGAAGTAGGTAATAAGCCATTCAAATTGCGTGTGCTAACCTTGGTTTCGTTGCTCGTTGCTAGCACCTCCTTTCCCTGTAGGTACTGACGGCACGAATACTCGCTGTGTTACATGTTACATTACGCCGCGTGACGCTGGTCACCTTTAAAGTCTAAGATTTTGTCATGGCTCCTTTTCGCTGCCCTTCGAAAACCTTTACTCCCCAGCAGCTATCAGTTCTGAGAGCTATATGACCGGGCTGGTCATGTAAGTTACTGGCACTTCAGCTTACTAATTGTGAGTGCTATATCGGTGACTTTGGTTTGGGTCTCCGTAATCTGGATTTTATCACGTATGAAACTCCAAGCATAACATAATTGAACGAGGCTTGTAGATAGCAAGCACGTCTCGGATCTCCTAGGACTGGCAACATACATTAATTGAAGACTTTAACTATAACACAAGCCTTGCTTAGCTTGGGGCTAGATAATCCTGTGTGAATTGTCCACCATTATTTATTTATTATTATTTATTTACTTTCGTCTTGAGGCTCTACGGTATGGTGAGAAGATATTGCGATGCTTCCCGAACGCGAATTCATCTCGGATGTGCAATCCGAGATGAATTACCCATTTCATCTCATCTCTCTTAATCTAATAAAAATGTATTCCACCGTTGTTGCCCCTATCGGAATTAAAAACTTAATAAAGGTTTTTGTATTCCGTAACTTTTCGGCCAAACTGAATTCCGACCATTGACATAAAATAATATCTTGGTAAACAATAACTAACATCCAACGCCTACGTTTGTCATCGGTGACGGAACCCATAAAAAAGTGAGCTTACACTTGACTGTTTTATCACACGTCCACAACTTTTCCGATAACTAGGTCATGAGATACCTACAAGGTGGATTGGAATATGTACGTACCTATCTATTAATAATCCCACATGGGACTTTTCTAGCATTCTAATATAAAACTTAATTGGAAAGCTACTTATCAATTGTCATTTTCTCAGGAATAGTTATGTCGGGTCACTATAATGCACGTCAATTTATTGTACGGCCAAATAATGTAAACCCTGATAATCCGTGTCATAGCTTCCAATTTTAATAGTTTTACGGATTATCAAGGTGTACATTATTCGGCAGTGCAATAAATTGTCGTGCATTATAGTGAGCCGTTATGTCGATCAGGATGTTTTTTAATGAAATGTACCTATCTAGAATGTATGCTCAAAAAGACGCAATGTCACTTCATAAAAAAAAATAGTTATTCTAAAGTACGACGGCCTCTGTGGCGCGGCGGGCGAAGGTCTTCCTGAGATGCAGGAAGTTGCGGGTTCGATTCCTGCCTCGGGGCAAATGTTTGTACGATCTGCAGACATTTGTTCAGAGTGTTTTGGTCGTTTTCTTTACATGTATAATAAAAAATAGCTATGTATGTATTGTATTATGTATATCAGTTATCTAGTATCCATAAAAGCTCTGCTTAGCTTCGGGCTAGATGACGCTGTGTGAATTGTCCAGCATTATTTAAAATTGATTTATTTATTATTAGGTTTAAATTTAAAGGTAGTTATATAATTTTTGTACTTTCCTAGGAATATTTTGTTGTGAAATTCTACCTTTCGACCTATTTATCAGCATTATTAGAAACAGTGACTTGCAAAAAAAACATAATGGATTTTGACGACCTCTGTGCCGCAACAGGCGGAAATTAACCTGTGACGACAAGAGGTTGCGGATTCGATTCCTGCCTCGGGACAAATGGTTGAACGATCTGCAGATTTTAGTTCTGGATGCTTTCTATAATTAATAAAAACATAATGTATTCAACGGATTTTTTTTGCTGTTTTTTTTAATAGTTAGAGTGATTCAAGTGATTCACAATAAATATATTTTCTATTCCATTTCTATTCTATCCTATTCAAGAGGCAGATTTATATGTATTATACATACATAATATAGTACCCGTGTAAAGCCGGGGCGGGTTGTTAGTATATTATATTTGCTGCGTATAAGCGAGCATATAAATAAAACATCAACAGGCATTGACGAAGTCAGTAATAAAGTCAATTTTATTATTATTGCCGCCGCCTACCAGCTAAATTATTTTACGCCCGGGAAAAAAGTAGCATACTCCTAATACAACCCAACTTTATGCAGTCGGAGCTTGGAATGGGACCGATAGTGTACAACGGTCTTTCAGATATTGTAACGAAGGTAACTAGCCTAACAGCATCACTAACATCATCACGATCACTGCTAGCGTCGGCGGTGCGACCCGCAGGGGCGCGCCGTCGGTATAAGTAGTTGCATATACCGCACTCTGTGTTTTCAGCCATGAAAGTGCTAGTCTAGTATAAGAGAAAACTCAAACAGTGGCTCACTGACAAGATCTTTTACAGCTACGAAGAGTTCTTGGCCTGTAAAAGTGACACATTACCTATTGTTGTCTAGATTAAATACCTACTTATTAATTAAGTTATCAATAAAGATTAAACAACGAATTATTTTGAAATGTATCTACATATTTAATTTACATTTGATAAAATCTTGTATTTTTTTTATCTTTTTTACTAAATTTAAATATCCTGTAAGTACAATCTTGTGTTTTACCTATGAATAAAAAGTGACGTGTTATTCTAGAAATTGATGAAATAAATGATTATTGATTATTATTATTGAATATTTCTGCATTTTCAAATAAGAAAGTTAGACAGTATAATAAGGGTGGATTTGACTAAAATAGTTTTAATCTTATCATAAGATTTAAATCGCAGTAATTTTAAGTTTCTCAACTTTTCATTGTAACAAATTTAATTCGAAGAATAACTTTTATCTGAGAGTAATTCCTAGTTCCATAATCCATGCAGTAGTTAAGTTAACAGTGAGTATTTTAATGGCGGCCGCTAGAACAATTAATTATTCGACATTAGACACACACATTATTTTGAATTACCATCGAAATTAAGTAGGCACAAAATCTTGCTTATCGCTGTTGAAACAATTGGTTGGTTGGTTGGGTGGGTTGTGTTAGGAACGAGCCGAAAGGCACCCTTTTCAACACGGCAAGGCGTTTGTATAATTTGCTGTGACAAATCGGGAGCCTATTCCAAACAAGCGCCTGTCGAGGCTGATTTACGTAGCCTTTGTGCCGATGACTCACTACGTGTAGACGACAGATCTGGAATTGAGTAAGAGTTGGTAGCTTTGCAGCTATGGACTATAATACTAAATTCATAAATCATAAATCATTTATTTGACACAAATAAGTAATAATAAGTATCACAAACTGTACGATGGATTTTTGAAATTTCCTTAAGATAATTAGGTGGCGGCGCCACTTTGGGTGGGGTATGCGCCTTAAGTAAATAATTGCCATACAGCAGAGTAATGCAGTCAGCATTGTGTACTCGCTCTGATTGATATTGATATTATGGATCAGTTGAGCTACTCCTTGCAACAATCTGCTGTTAGCTCAACTATTTAAATTGTAATTAATAGTTCTAATTTCATAACTAATCTGCCCAAAGTCATTTCTTCTCACAGACAAGTTAAGTCACTTTGCGAGTTGGTAAGGAAAAAACTTATTAAATACGTCTACCAGCTTATCAGAACGTGCTCTTCTTCTCGCCGTTTTCGACTGGAATCAGGACTTTGATTACATGTTTGCTTTCCAAAAATCTCCTACCCTTTTATATAATAACATTTTTCGAGTAGCCACCGATTACATTTTCTGCTTTCCGAAAATCTAGGTACCCTTTTAGATAATAACACGTTTCGAGTGGCCACCTCTTTGCGTTTAGGTTCCTCTTGCCTAGCACAGCGATGCCAGTGCGGTGAAACCGTTGATAAGTTCGGTCACCATGCACTGGAATGTGTTTCTAGAGCAGATCGTGTGGTGTGTGTGTGAGTATAGTGATTGTGACGGTGTCCCGTCACAATACAATTAAGGCCATCATCCGTCGGATTCTTTTAGCGTCAGTGTGGCAGTTACTCTCGAACCACGTTGCCTTATCAGAGATGATGGTAAAAGGCCTGACGATATGGCGCTGATTCATTGGAAGATGGGTCGGCGTTTAATTTGGGATGCCATTTTTGTAAATACGTTCTCATCTTGCAGGTAAATCAGTAAGGGCCGGCTCAACAACACAAGAGTCTCTTAAACCTCAAGGGAGGGTTGGAATCCCCTCCTTTGGGGTCCTAAGGCACACGAATTAAACAAAGACCTTACAAAACTTCTCTTCTAGTCCACAGGTGATCGTAATCCCGGTTCTATTTTGATCAACGAATAAGCATTGCCATTCAACGGTGCAATGCTGTCAGCATTCTGGGCACAATGCCTTCTGGGGATGACTTAGATTTTTAAGGTATTAGACATAAGTGTGCATAATAAAAAATATAAGAAAATGGACGAAAAAAAGAGCAGATAAATCGAAAAAAAATTTAAAAATATTCAATTATTTGTTACATAAGTTAGGTAGGCTACTATTAAAACTTTCTGTAATTTCTTACTATTCTTTACTGTAATTGTTACTAATTATTAAATAATTTCTGTATTTTGACTCCATAAGGTGGTATGCCATCGTCTTTTGTATGTGCGTTGACGACGCCCTCACGTATGAGGACATTTTTCTGCGCGCGTAAGCAAAAACAATACGCTCCGACGTTGTCGGTACTCGCACCAAGTTCCGAAACATGAAACAATATTATGTTTCAGCAAGTATAATGGCGGTGTATTTCAATGTTCTTTTATTTATAATAACATTTTTATTTTGGTAACCTCTTTCAAGTTACAGTCAGCAACGAAAGTAGCTTAGCATTTCATATTTTTAAAACTCTAACTGATAGGGCTTTAAATGATACCCTTGATCAAATTGAATACTGCGAAATCGAATCGCATACGTAAATTATACTACTTTATTTCATTTTATTTGTTCCGTTTCGATACATGTTATTGTACACTAGGAAAAGTCATAGTGGTGTACATGGTTATTAAATAAATTAAAAATTAAAATATTACATTAAACTTATATAACTAGTAGGTAACCTACATACAGAATTCATCCATAGTCATTTCACTCATAGTTTTGACTCGCACATAGTCATAACTATTATGAGTACCTATACCAAAATAGATATTTATCCATACAATTTTCTCTCTCGCTAAACGCGTGCGAAATTAAATTCTATAGTTTTTAGTCCCGCTTTTCAGTACGCTTGCAATGACGAACTTTCTAGGTTATGTTTGGAACAGGTATAATCAACTTTCTGAGTAGCTGTTGTTTAAAAATATATATATACAGCCGAAAATATTACCTACCTCCTCCTGAAGTCGGTTATAAATCGAGCTGACAAGGCCACTAGGCCGTAACTTTTTGGTTGCGCATTTTTAATTTCAACCGAGGATAAAGTCAGAACAAAAGGACAAATTTATTGTTTGATAGATTCACTTTAATGCACGACAATTTATTGTACGGCCGAATAATGTACCTGTAGTGTAATGTACCTTGATAATCCGTGTAAAAACCTATCAAAACTTATCAAAATTGGAAGCCATGACACCGATTATCACAATAAATTGTCGTGCATTATAGAGACCCTTTGATAGCTTTCACTGTGTGTACGAACTATTAAAATATCATAGAGTTTCAATAAGCGCTTTGTATAGGACTGTGTAGTCCTTCTGCGTAAAGCTTAATTTTACATTTTTTACGAACCAAGTTTTAGTTCCTCCACACACCAAGCAATGTTGACAGCTAACTAAATTTTAGTTCATCTACACACTAGAGGTAAATAGAAGTTATCTTTAATGCTCCTGAAGTTTCCTGTCATAGAATACCAGCAGTAAATGCACAAAAGCTAAGTGAATAAAGCTCAGTGGAGTAGTCTGGTAGACGCTCGACATTCATACTCGACGTCACCGAGACTCCTTGAAATCTAATAACTTACCGCCTTCGCGCTCAAATGTCGCTCATATTTTTGTGGCACAATGTGACATGAAATGTGCTGTCAATATTTGACTATAGGTTTAGGTACCTATTCGATTCTAGAATCCAAGGGTATAATGTTCCTTGGTTTTTTGTAAACAAAGACGATGTAAATATAAATAAATAAATATAAATAATGCTAGACAAATCACACAGCATTATCTAGCCTCAAGCTAAGCAGAGCTTGTGTTATGGGTAGGTACTAGATAACTGATATACATTATCATACAATTGATAGATATTTTTACTATAAATAGAAAACGACCAGAACAACTAAAACATATGCTGCTCCGAACACCCGAAAAAAATACCTGCAGATCGTGCAAACATTTGTCATAAGGCGGGAATCGAACCCGCAACCTCCTGCGTCGCAGGCAGACCTTAGCCCACCGCGCCACAGAGGTCGTTATGGATGAAATCTTATCAAAACCTGATAACAATGGCAGAAATCATTAAGGTAACATCAAAGTCACCCGAAAAATGCGTCAAATCGAAAAACTCGTTTCGATGAAGCGGCATCATTATAAAGCATAGCAATTTATTTTCTTATTTATTTGTTATACCTGTAGTACTAAAGTTAATCTGATGAATAAATTTTACTTTTTGTAGGTAAGTATCTTTGCACATATTTTTGCTATCAACAAACATGCTTAGATGAGCAACAAAGTGAATTACATTTTCTAAAGAGCACTGCTGTCTTTTAAGTCATTTTATTTGTCTATTAAGTCAACTTCAAAGTGATATGGTGCTGGTATGGTGTAAACTGCAGACCACTACGTCTAATAAATTGAAGTAAGTATGCAAAGTGCTGTGACGCTAGCAATGGAAACTAGTGTCTCTGAGCAATTTAATTAGGCAGGTTCACCAACTCCATTTATGACGAAAGTTTGGGAATGAACTTTCGTTTATGGCACCTAGAACCATAATAATTGATCTCTTGATGACTAAAATAAAAAAACCTTTTCAATAAAAACTAGCATATATTTTTTTAAAAATTCGATGAAATTAATAGGTATCTCGGTTCATGCCAGGAAAAAATAACCTTAAAAAGAATATATCTTCTGCCGCGAACATTACCTACTATGGTAATTACTCAGTTTTCATTATCGTTGTATGCATAAAAAAGTTTTCATGCCACACCGAGAGAGTTGTGTGCGAATAATTAGTCATATTCCTCAGGCAGCGGTTTTAGAGAGGGTGCACACTTGCCACTCATTTGCTATTTTTAACATTTTGAGCTTGTGGCAGCCACTCTTTAACTCTATTCAGTTATCTAGTACCTACACATAACACAAGCTCTGCTTACTTTGGGGCTAGATAATACTGTTAATTTTATATAATCATGTTAAAAACTAGTGCCACACGACTTGCGTTTCACACTTTGGCCAAACTATGCTTTAATTCTTCGCTCTCTAAATCATTATTTACCTCCAGAAAGAGGAGCGACTGCTAGCAATACGTTACTTTATTCGTGGAGTCAGGGATAATCCTTCAAAAGTCATTGGGCGATTGGATGTACTGGAGTTGAAGCCGAGAAATTGACAGCAGTTTCCACAATTACCCTCAGTCCGTCTTCAGAATCAAGAATGTCCAAGTTCACATTACGACACACTACACTGACCGTGTCCGATTGCTGTACAGTCAGATCACGATGCACACACTTATTTAGCACTGGATTCCACAAGACGAAAACCATCTTCACGATTAAAATTCGGGTGTTTCTTGATGTGAATCGCCTCTTGAACCATTACTTTATAAATAAATTAAATCATAAATCATGCTGGACAATTCACACAGCATTATCTAGCCCCAAGCTAAGCAGAGCTGGTGTTAAGATAAGAAAAGACATATTTAAGATTATTTATCGCGTACCTTTTGCTTTCTTTTCCCCAACGTTTCAACCGCGTTTCAGCGATCGTGGTCACGGGGCGACTGGATGTGCTCGGAGTTACAACCGAGAATTGATGGCAGTTTCCACGACTACCCTCAATTCGTCGTCAGAATCAGGAAAGTCCACGTTCACATTGCGACACACTACACTGACCGTGTCCGATTGCTGTACAGACGGGACACGACGCACACATTTATTTAACACAGGATTCCACGAGGAAGAGAGACGAAAACCATCTTCACGATTTAAGTTCGGGTGTTTTTTGATCTCAATCGCCTCTCGAACCATCCTTTTGTAGTAGTGTTCACGTTCACGGGACAGAACTTTAGGGTCATGTAGCTCAATCCAGTGGTTGGTTCCTGAGTCTAGCAGGTGTTCCGCTATCGCCGACTTGTTCATCTGCCTATTTTTGACCGCAGCTATGTGCTCTTTTATATGTTATCAAATCGCGAAAGTTTAAAAAGTTTTAAGAAAAGACATGCAAGAAATACCCAATGAATAATCTTTAATAAACTCTGATACTCAATGTAAATGCTCTGTTGCTGTGGCTGCCACAAATCATCCCCTGGTTTGCGGCCGCCCTTATTCTCGCAAATTTTACACCCGCTAGTTCGTGAAATACGGCGGTAAGCACCTACTTTAGTAGGTACAGTTTTAATTGAGTTGTTGATGAGAATAAGCTGGTGATGGCAGTTTTCACCTAAACTTTATAAGTTTTAAACAAAATACCAGCTAAGGTGCATACTAATTAGCGCAGCTGACTGTACATATGAGTAACAAGATAAACACAATGAGTTCGTCAAACTAAGATACTTTTTTAGTAAAATGGGTGAATGTTTCTTTACTCGTAGCATGCTTCCGTGCGTCGCTTTGAACCCATGAACCTATTTACCCCTGTACTGTGCTAGACTCGGCAGGTCATTTAAAAATGGGTAGCGTAGCTGCAGACAATCACCTAATGGCTTTACGAAACACACCTACAGTGATACTAGACTAGACTAGACCTGCATAGTCGCGGAGGGAGTGTCATGTTCATTATGTAGTAACGAAATTAGCATAAACTGAATTGGTAATGGAGTCGTTCATTGACAAGCTTCAGGAGGTTGGCTGTATGTATTTTTAGGGTCTCGCTCTGTCCGTCCCCGCTCTTTCTTGAATATCTCAGTAACTACTACAGCTATTAACTTGAAATTTTAAATAATGATACATTTTGTGCACCATTACTGATTTAAAAATTAAATAAATGAAAATCGAATATTTTCAGTACAAATTGTGATTTTGAAATTTCAAAAGAGACCTAGGTGGCAAATGCGGTATCAAACGAAAGGTATTGTTTTGACCACATCAAAACAGTTTTTGAAATTTCTGTAGGTTTTATACTTTTTGAAATATTTCAAAAAAGTCGAAAAATTGACCATTCCCCCCCCTATCTACGAAGATTGCAGACTGATCCATGTACAATGTATTGGGCGTTTGTAGATTACAGGAAAAATATAGAGAAGTCTGTAAAAAATACCATTTTTGGAAAAACCTTATCATTGTCATAATTATATTGTAAAAAGTCATCTGAGAAAGCCATAGGTCCTGCGCCAGACCTCTCCCCTATACGACTCTTATGCTCTACAAGTAGTCCTCGGTGTTACCTTATCAACCACCGTCGCTGAAATACGGCTTAGGAGGACATTATTATTATTAAAAACAAAGATGTCAATAAGAAGTATTATAGACCGTATGACGACACTAATGTTTTCAATCGAAATGGTAGGTCAGAACTGTCGGAGCTACATTCCAGATATGGAGTATCAGTTCAGCTCCTGCTCTATACCCTGCCACACCTAAAGCTCTATTTGTCTTGGCTATGTAAGTCCACACGTACTTTAGTAGAAGGCTTCCAATCTAAACTGCGCAAGAATTCACGGCATTCACGCACTAAAACACTAAAGCCATATTAATAAAAAAGCTCTACTCCTTACTTATTCCCGATTTACTCTCAGACTAGTTAATCTCCGACTAAGACTGTTATTCCGTAGTTTTTAAAAGACGATTAATAAACCTGGACTAATGACAGAGTTGCTATACCTAAAATACTCCTCTGATTAGGTTGGAAAACAGCATAATTGGTCATAAGTACCAACATAAAAATACTGAATGGTAACTTTTTACTTCATTTTGTGTGGAAATTGAGGACAGTCTGTGGAAATAATTGTTAAAAAGTTGTCAATGAGAAACATAAGACAAGTAGAATGACCTTACATGAAACGGTTCTTGAGAAGGAGGTTGTATTGCTCTACTGTCAATAACCCAAGCAATAACCATACCAAACGTGACAGACAAGGATATTGTTAGAAAAATTAAAAGAAAACTTTGTTTTTGAAGGGTATAATGTCACTAATCCCAATCTAAACCTACCTGATCGTAGGAATAAAATTTACTCCGAGTCTAACCTCGTAATAGCCTACTTCTTCCTTAAGGAATGTTTATTTATACAACTTTTAACTAAAATGAGGATTATCGATGTAGTAAAGTTACGCACTCGTTATTCGGAGTTTATTAATAAGGCGATCAAAGATTAAAAGCAATTCGGAGTGATTTAATCATAGAAATTAAAACGCTAAACTGTGTGTAACGTGTACGCTAAAACAAAGTATACAACAATGTAATAATAATAAGCACAAATAAAGTGAAATCAGGGCTTCGGTAATCCTATATCGTGCAAAAAAAATTGTTGTAGTTGTTTTTAATAAATTTCTATAAGATTATTTCAACACCATGACTGTTATCCAGATATCAGAGGACAGAGGCTATCACACCAATATCATAGATGCGAAAGTTTAGATGCCTCTTTACGCCAAAACTACTGAACGGATTGGGCTGAAATTGCATACAGATAGCTCTAGGCGTGGAATAAAACATAGGCTACTTTTATCAAATAAATCAGTTCCCATTGGATATAAATAACCTTAAATTATTAATTTTTAATTATTTTTTAATTGACGACCTGTGTGGCGCGGTGGGCGAAGGTCTGCCTGCGACGCAGGAGGTTGCGGGTTCGATTCCCGCCTCGGACAAATGTGTTTATGATCTGCAGACATTTGTTCAGGGTGTTCTGGTCGTTTTCTTTGTATAATAAAAAATATCTATCTATGAATCGTATTTTATTATGTATATCAGTTATCTAGTACCCATAACACAAGCTGTGCTTAGCTTGGGGCTAGATAATGCTGTGTGAATTGTCCAGCATTATTTATTTTATTTATTATTTAAATATGCATGCGAAGCAGCAGGTAGAAACTAGTCTTTAATAATTATCTAGTATACGTAGATGCAATGAAGTATGTAGTTATCTTACTTTTATAGTTACTGTAACTGTATGTAGATCAGTGAAAACTGCGGCAGACCCGCTCGCAACCTTAAACTTTAACAACCTTATGTATTACGTTCTTAAAGTTTACCTGGATCAACCCAACTTATTAACCACTACGCCATGGAATCTCCTTGCTCAACTCAACTGTTTGAAAATGTTGTTGCACCAGAACTTCATACTTTGTTGAGTTTCTAGGTGCACTTTAATTGTGCGTCCGATGGACTTTTTGCTGAAGTTTTTATAAAGCAAGGATTAGGGAAAAATTACAATCATCATCATCATCAGCCTATACCAGTCCACTGCTGGACATAGGCCTCCCCTAATGAGCGCCATAGCGCCCTGTCTTCAGCTTGCCGCATCCAGCATCTGCCAGCAGTCTTTCGCAAATCGTCATCCCACCTGGTCGGAGGGCGTCCTACACTACGTTTGCTGAGTCGCGGTCTCCACTCAAGAACACGTTTACCCCAGCGGTTGTCGGTTCTTCTCGAGATATGGCCAGCCCACTGTCACTTCAGCTTGCCAATCCTTTAAGCTATGTCGATAACCTTAGTTCTCTGTCGGATGTATTCGTTGCGAATCCTATCCTTCAGAGAAACTCCGAGCATTATACCTATGTAACTATCAATATCTAAATCCAAACTGAGTTGTCTTTACGTGATTGTGTGAGGAAAATATACCAATACCTTGTCTCATACGGTAGGATGTCCGAACATAAGAGCAAGGTAATCAATCAACTGATTTGAGTGCTTGCGTTGCTCTTGTCACTAATCAGCGGATTAATCAGTTCATTAAATCATTTATCAGTAAGCCCCGAGTTCACCAACAGAGGAAGTGCTTCTAATTCAGCTTACAAGATTTGACGCAATCTTGTCGCTTAATTTCCGAATAATTCATAATAATTATCCCAATAAATTTCCGAATAATTATTTTATTTAGCCGTATATTCGATTGTGTATAATGCCTGTGTATGTAAGTTATGGAATATGATATACCTGAATGTGATTATAATTTGTGTAATAGGATTAAGGTCGTTTAAATTAAGAAATTAAATAAAAGGAACTGTTTTACATGCTGTCTGAAAACTTATAACCAGTGAAAGTTAACACAAAAACTTTAATATAACCACGAGAGTAAACCCAGCTGGGCAGAAATTAGAGAAACTTAAAACATGTATGTAACTTAAGCTGGGTGTTACTTCCAATTCCAAATGATCACTACAAAAACCATCCTTTGTGGATGTAGAACCCAATCAGGACAATGAAGGAGGAAGTAAATTGGTCTTTTACAAAAACAAAATTTAAAATTCGAAGTCGGCGTGACTTTCTGCCTACACATTAGATAATGTTCTTATTAAATTCAGGGTAAATTGCGTTGTCGAAGTTGTTCTCCCTTCATTGACCATTGGATTCAATTTGCGGTGATGTTTTCGGGAAAATTTTCACGGAAATTCTTGCAAAAGTTGCGTTGAGGTTCATTGGAATTTCGGCTGTATAAGCATTGCTCAGTGTCTATTAAGTGTTTTAGCTAGATTTTCTGAATTGAAGTTTGTAAGTAATATTAACAGACAGAAATTCTTAAGACACAAATTCCTGATGGATCCGGGTTTCTATGTCTGACCATGATTAATTTAGTTCCCAAGAATTTGAAACCATCTATGTTCTGATTGGAATTTGCGTAGGTATAATGAACCAAAATTATGGTATTCATATAATTTTCGTTCCTAGAACCAATTAATTTAACTTTTTACCCAATAAAACCATCAGGGGTTTCTCAATAACAAGGTTCGTGGAAATCACGTTGGCTTTCAATGTATTCCCCGAAGTATCAGATTTTTTTAATGAATTCTTTGTAGTATCAGACTTTTCAGAACCCATGATACAAGCACCGACAAACAACGTTGAGCTCCGAATTCGGTTGACGATAGTATCGATCGAGACGGCATCGTGGCGTCTTCTTTTCTTTTGGGATTCGGCACAGCGCTCCTCTATCGTGCCGACAAGAAAGACGACTACTAAATCCCTTACAATCAAATAATCACAACACACAAAAATGAGACGTCACAATCACATCTCGATACCATCGTCAAACGAACTCAGGGCTTCTATCTAAGAAATATAAGTTCTCTCCAACTCAGGCTTTAGATGTCGTAAGAGCCGATTAAGGAAACCTACCAGAAGGGGAGTTGCAGATTCCTTCTCTTTATTTAACAGCACTGTGATCACCACCTTACTAGCCAAGCTTAAGAATGTGATTGCCTCGATTCAATGCTAAAGTCGGTCACATATAAAACGATCAAGCTTTTGAAAGATTGATCCTGTCCTGACTGTACTAGTAAAGATTTATCCTATGCAACGTTCTTTGGACGACTGTACTTGTAAAGATTGATCTTTTGCAGTGAACTTTGGCATTGACTGTACTAGTAAATATTGATCTTGTGCAGTAGACTTTGACATTGACTGTACTGGGGCATATGGAGAACTCATGAGTTCACCAGGATCCCTCAATGGATCAATCTGGGGGATCCTGGTGGCCTTACCCGTACTAGTAAAGATTGATCCTATGCAGTGGTCTTTGGCATTGACTTAACTAGTAAAGCACTAGAATAGCTCGTTTCTTGCATAATGGTACCACAAGCTGCACGTAAATCTTAGTTTGTAAACAATGGAATTCAGCTGAGATGTAAGAGAGCTTTTAGATCTTTGTAGCTTCTCATTTCTTGTGTTAGATTTATAGGCAAACTTCTCTTCTGGCTCTAAGTCTCGTCTTAACTAATTCAACTGCATTTTTAGAATAAGGGCGTGCTGATAATATTCATTGACTGCTGACCAAAAATAAGATCAATTTTTTCTTAGTTTTTTTATACATAACTGTTTATAGTATTATACAAGACTAGGCTGACACTATAATAATTAGGATAAGAAAACAAGGACTAGGCATAACTTTTGTAGGAAGGTAAGTATTTCTATTTAGATTACTTTTGTGAAATGTTTTTGTCATAGCATGTTTAATTAAACTCATAATGTATGTTAAGGAAGAGCGTTACCTCCTAATACAGGTATTTTATACTTAAAAGGAAATCTGAACAATGTACACATAATGAACCTTAGTGAATGATAATAAACATTTTGTATTTGTATTTTGTATTTGTATAAGTATTACGTATACAACGCAGTTTTATCCGGAGTCAAAAATATTACTCTTGATAATCATTCTTCAACAAACATAATATCTAAATATACAAAGGCTTTTTTTAAAAACCTACGGTATTAACGAGAAAAGCGAATATATTGAACATAAATCCACCAGAGCCTCCCCGGTGCGCGGTTGACCCTAAATTCCCAGTAATATTGTACTTTGGGGTTGGACTCGCATTTTAGGGCTGTAAAGGTAGCCACTACCTTCCCTCCTACAAGAAAAATAAACTAACTTTGGATGAAATAGGTTACTTAAGTTGCTCTTAAAAGAAGAGAGTTGTTGCAGAATCCGTGTAACAGAGCTACGGAATTTAAAATACGTTCAGGGAATGCATGAGAACGCAGAGTCACGGATTATATAGATATTTAGTCTTGCGTAGTCAATAAATAAGGACCATAGGTTGCTATGCAGCAAATTTTGTAATTTCAACAGTGAGAGATGAAGTGGTTTCTAGTTACAGTTTTATGTAAAAGAACATTTCCAAGTGGAACTTTAAAAACGATCTGCTTGCAGTATTTTATTCTACTTTTTTCTTCTTCTCTCCGCTTGTAGGAATACCTTTTATTATAGGACGTTAATGTATATTTAAATTTATTAAAAAAAAACATGGTTTTCAATTAACAGACTTGCAAATTGATAGATACCAGAAAGCATATGAAGGTTTTTATAGAATTACACCTACAATAAATAAGACTGCCCACAATGTGATTAGTTTACATGCATCTATGTAGTTAATTTTTATATCTTAAATATTCCAAAATTTTTACTCCTTAATTTTATCATAAATATTATCATCATTGTCGACCTCAGTGGCGCAGCGGGCGAGAGTCTGCCTGCGACGCAAGAGGTTGCGGGTTCGATCCCCGCCTCGGAACAAATTTGTGTACGATCTGCAGAAATTTGTTCCGTTGGTCTGGGTGTTTTCTATGTATAATAAAAAATATCTGTCTATGTAATGTATAATATTACGTATATCAGTTATCTAGTACCCATAACACAAGCTCTGCTTACCTTGGGGCTAGATAATGCTGTGTGAATTGTCCAGCATTATTTATTTTATTTTATTTTATTGGCGCAAAAAAAATCTCCACTGAGCCGTCGCTGAGAGCCTGGCCGAGGTAACACTTGTGCAGAATAAATCATGATCATGGTTACTAAAATTGTAACTCGCTAGCCACTGGAATGAATTTTGTCGGTCTAACTATTGACAAAATTCTTTCTAGTGTCAGCATTACGAACGTTGATAATAGATTTGTTGTTTCGCGAGAATTTATTATTGGTTAATAAATAATAGTGGGGTTATTCATGCTGCACCATACGACCTCAAAGTAAGCAGAGTTTGACTTTTATTGTGGTTATCAGGTTATATCGAATATGACGCTAATTATAGTCTAACACCCGGATACTCAAACGTAACTCAGATTTAAGCACGTGTCAAGTGATGAATTTTTGACAGATTTTAGATAAAAACTGTCAAAAAACCGCAACTTGAGACGTGCTCAACTTGCATGTGATGTGTTTGAGTATTCGGGGGTAAGACTGTATAAAATCTACTACGTAATAGTAAAATTATTCCAAAATCATTAATACTATTTAAAAATTGTTCAAATAGGTACTTACGAAATTACTGTGTGAATAAGTTAGGTTAGGTTTGTAACACCCAAAGGCAAGGCAGAGCTTTACATCTCTCGGCTCATTAATCCAATTCCGCTACCAGGAATACAGCTTGATTCACTCCGCGATATACTATATCCGGTATAAACTATAATAATACGAATGTTTATTTTTTCTCTTATTAGGGTTTCAAAGATCGGTTTTGAAACCCTTATGGTCTCGCTTTGTCCGTCCCCGCTCATTCTTGAATATCTCAGTAACTACTGCAGCTATTAACTTGAAATTTGAAATAATGATACATTTCGTGCGCCATTACTGATTTTAAGAAAAAAAATATATAAATAAATGAAAAATGAAAATGAATATTTTCAGTACAAATTTTGATGTTGAAATTTCAAAAGATACCTAGGAAGGCAAATGGGGTATCAAATGAAAGGTATCGTTTTGTACATTTCAAAACACTTTTTGAAATTTCTGTAAATTTCATACTTTTTGAAATATTTCAAAAAAAGTCGAAAAATTGACCATACCCCCCCCCCTATCTCCGAAGATTGCACACCGATCCACGTACAATGTATTAGGCGTTTGTAGATATCGATCTATATTTTACAGGAAAAATATAGAGAAGTCTGTAATAATAATAGTTTTTGAAAAATGGTCAAAAAGGGGGAGATTTTTTTTTCAAAAGGGGGGGTACCTACCTATGTGGGGTATCAAATGAAAGGTATCGTTTTAACCATTTCAAAACATTTTTTGAAATTTCTGTAAGTTTCATAGTTTTTGAAATATTTCAAAAAAAGACGAAAAATTGACCATTCCCCCCCCCCCCTAGCTCCGAAGATTGCAGACCGATCCATGTACAATGTACTAGGCGTTTGTAGACATCGATCTATATTTTACAGGAAAAATATAGAGAAGTCGGTAATAATAATAGTTTTTGAAAAATGGTCAAAAAGGAGGGGATTTTTTTTTCAAAAGTAGGGGTACCTACCCAAGTGGGATATCAAATGAAAGGTATTGTTTTGACCATTTCAAAACACTTTTTGAAATTTCTGTAAGTTTCATACTTTTTGAAATATTTCAAAAAAGGACGAAAAATTAACCATTCCCCCCCCCCTAGCTCCGAAGATTGCAGACCGATCCATGTACAATGTATTAGGCGTTTGTAGACATCGATCTATATTTTACAGGAAAAATATAGAGAAGTCTGTAATAATAATAGTTTTTGAAAAATGGTCAAAAAGGGGAGGAATTTTTTTTCAAAAGGAGGGGTACCTGCCTATGTGGGGTATCAAATGAAAGGTATCGTTTTGACCATTTCAAAACACTTTTTGAAATTTCTGTGAGTGTCATACTTTTTGAAATATTTTAAAAATAGTCGAAAAATTTACCTTTCCCCCCCCCCTATCTCCGAAGATTGCAGACCGATCCACGTATAATGTATTAGGCGTTTGTAGATATCGATCTATATTTTACAGGAAAAATATAGAAAAGTCTGTAATAATAATAGTTTTTGAAAAATGGTCAAAAGGGGGGGAATTTTTTTTCAAAAGGGGGGGGTACCCACCTATGTGGGGTATCAAATGAAAGGTATCGTTTTGACCATTTCAAAACACTTTTTGAAATTTCTGTGAGTGTCATACTTTTTGAAATATTTCAAAAAAAGACGAAAAATTGACCATTCCCCCCCCCTAGCTCCGAAGATTGCAGACCGATCCATGTACAATGTATTAGGCGTTTGTAGATATCAATCTATATTTTACAGGAAAAATATAGAGAAGTCTGTAATAATAATATTTTTTGAAAAATGGTCAAAAAAGGGGATTTTTTTTCAAAAAGGGGTACCTACCCATGTGGGGTATCAAATGAAAGGTATCGTTTTGACCATTTCAAAACACTTTTTGAAATTTCTGTAAGTTTCATACTTTTTAAAATATTTCAGAAAATTGATTGACCAAATAATTGGCAAATGTTTGAAACCCTCGGCGCGCGAGTTACACTCGCACTTGGCGAATCTTGTTTAAATTGCACTGCCTGATTCTATTCCACGCTGCTCTGATGCGTCGCCTGCTCGCTGGGTCAGAGCTGATACCTAATAAACCTAGAAAGTGTCAACAAGGTTTTCTGTCGGATGTAGATGTCTATTCTTTACGAATCCTTCAGATAAACTCCGAGCATAGTTCTTTTTATAACTAATGTGCAAAATAAGCTATCATGCTTATGCAATGATACTAATAATTAATCAACAAGCTCAAAACGCTGACCTACCTTTGTCTCGTACTCAAACCCTATTAAGTTTGCGTATAATTTTATCGTCTACGGTGTTTGTCACACAATACACCGAGTCAGAAACTAGTCCTGAACAAACGTGGCGAGTATCTGACATGGCATGACCGGCCGCAAACACGACCCTGGTATGGGCAACATGACCTCTTGTGACCTCTGTAGGGCTGAAAAGTCAGATATTCTCCGTTATTTAGGCAGCTAAAGGTGCTCTCACACTGAGCGGAACTGCACTACAACGGAACTACGCGACACGGCGTTGCCAGTTATTCTTTGTATGAAATTCTATGAGACTGATCGCACTCTCTAACCCAATCAGACGTGCCAAATAACTCCCTATCTTTAAGAAACTGCTTCATCAGCATTATTTGTTATAAAATCAGACAAATTATCTTATGTTCATATGCCTAACCCCCGAATACTCAAACGCATCTCAGATTTAAGCGCGTCTCAAGTGACGAATTTATGACACATTTTAATTGAAAACAGCCAAAAAATCATGTCTTGAGACGTGCTTAAATCTGAGATGCGTTTGAGTATTCGCGCTTAAGTTTATTATAATTTTGTAGGTTATGTAGATGTTATAAGTAGTGTATTATCTATTTACTTATTTTTTCAAGTGCCACCGTCTTTGTTGTTCTTACATGTCCACCCAAAGGTTGCTTGAAAGAGATCGCTGATAGCGATAAGGCCGCCTTTGTACTTCGTATTCTCGTAGCATTTATTTCTGTACTGTTTTCTGTGTTTGTGTGGTACAATAAAGTATCTATCTATTATCTATCTATCTAAAGGTTGATTTTGAGGTCCGGTCGTCCCAATTGAAAAAAGATTCTAGAGGAATTTATATGTGCGCCGTAAAACGTATCTGAAACATCATCACAGTCATGATAATTTATAGGTCAAATGGTTTCCATGGTAATGTCTAACCACAACAACAAAATAATCTTATTCTTTAAAATTAAAAAGAGGTACCTACCTACTAAAACTATTTTGAAATCTAGAATAACTGCACTAACTTTTAAAGAACATCCCAGCGTGGTAGATTTTTTTAAAGTATTTGGCCATCTTGCTTGTAACGCATTAAAATTAATGAATCAGTTATTTGAGTACCTATGTAATACAAAAATAAAAAATCACAAAATATTGACGTCTGCAGTCTCAGCATAGAAAAGTTTGACGCCGCCGCCGCGCCGGACAAAAAATTAACGAATTTCAGAAAAAAGCCTAAAACTCAGGAACCATTGGAGACAGATTTTGTGGTTTTTCTGTGTCGTTATGAACCCAACTGTACTCCGTTTTCGGCTTGACGTTGAGTTTCGGGACACCCTGTAAAAAAGAACCCAGTTAAAATTTATAGGTTGTTTGTTATTTGTTTATGTTAGAAAAAGCGTACAGTAAAAAGCAACGAGTTTCATGATAACTGTTGCATTCATTAAAAATAAATTAAATAATAACCATAGGTACTTATGTCAGCATAACCCACTATTTCCCTACAAAATGATATAAACGCACAAAGGTGTTATTGGACTTTCAAATATCAATTTCGTCCTCCATAAAAGGTTATAGCGCCATCACTATTATGAACCCTAACGCAATATTAATAGGGTGTGGCTACATCGATTGCTCGGTCAACTTGTCAGCATAGAATACGTTACGAACACGGTAATTTATATTTGAATACGATTCATTAATTGAATTCTTATACATATGTATGTAGGGAGGTTAAAAGGCGAGTCTGTAATGTGCGGGCTACACAGTACGAATCGTGTCGCATTAAGACGCATACCCCACCCAAACTAGCGCCGCCACATACTTTATGTTATTATTCTGTTTAACAAAGGAATTTTCAAGAATCCATCTTCCAGTTTGTGATACCCATCATAAGCTTTTTTGTAATGCCCTCTGTAATAGTTTTCTCTATTTAGTTTAGGCAGAGATACGAAATTGCCCTTGTTGGCCACCAAAATCTATTTTCGTATCTCTGCCTAAACTAAATAGAATAAAACTATTACAGCTAGTTTGGGTGGGGTGTGCGCCTTAAGGAAAGATGCAGTGACTGACAGTTGTTAGGTTTGGCACCCTTTGGTTGGCCGACGCAGTCTAGATTTGAAATTCTTTTCAATACTTACTTAGGTACTGTTAAGGCACTGCGCAACGATATACGCAATAGCCGCGTGATGCCAGCTTAGAATTGCACCACCCCAATTCTTCCTGTGGGTGTCGTAAGAGGCGACTGAGGAACATATATCAGGGGACGGGCAGCAGCGCCTCTCGCAAAATAGATCTGTCACAGATCTGCCATCCCCAATCGTGGGGATTATGGGCATTACCCCCAAGAGATAAAAGCCAATAATGCGATTATCAGGAGAGGTCTGCGTCCGGCAGTGGACCACTATAGGCTGTTGGTTGAGGTGAGGAGTTCTTCTCGGTCTCGAATAAAAATATATAGACAGCAAACACACCAAAACCATTCAAAATCTTTACTCACTTCTATAGGCCTCATGCGTAAGCTCAAATTCGCTCAGCCAGCATTAGAGAGAGATATGCTCGGGGTTTCTCTACGCGATAGAATCCGGAATAAGTAAGTCCGAAGAAGAACCAAAGTAATCGACAGTGCTAAGGTGGCGATGGACAGGTTATATAGCTCGGAGAAGCGATCACCTTTGAGGAGTAAAGTTCTCTTCTTCAGGGAGTTGCCACCACGATGCAATGCAAAATGGAGTGTTGGAAGACCTTCCACTCGATGGACCGAAGACATTGTAGTGGTCGCAGAGAGTCTAGGTATGGATGGATGCGGCTTAAGACCGCAATTAGTGGCGTCATCGTTTAGGAGGCCAATGTTTAGCAAATTGCTAAACATTGGCCTCCTAAACGATGCTATTCGCAATGGACGTATACGAGTTGATGATGATGACCATGACTCATTTTTATAACTGGTAAAACTGTAGTGTCTAGATTTTCTAATTTGAGAGGAACACACTAACAAATCTAAAAATAGACAAGCCCCTAAAACCAAATTGAACGATATTTCAAAAATTAACCCTACACAAACAATTTCATTAGTAGCCATCAGATAATTCGACTTGAAGGACCATAATTGTCCCATTCCCTTTGATCAGAAAGCTTGTTAAACCGAGGTCTGATCAAAAGGATTACGTTTTAAAAGACTCTTGTGCGCTGCTGGTAATCAGGGTTAATTCGCTGGTCTTGCGGAATTCCGAGTCTGAATCGTTTGCAAACTACTTATCTAGGTATATGCAAATGCGGTTTTAAATACGGTTTGTTTTTTTGATCATGTGTTTTGCTTTTAAATATATAGGTTTTAGAGATTAGAACATGGCGACGGTCGCACCACTCTAGGTTTTTCTTTCCACGATTTAGCCCCAACATCGGCCACCACAACATATGAAAGAAAAAACATTGGAGATTAGAATCTCTATCCAATAGTTATTTTCATCAGTGAATATCTCAGTTACCTGACGTTTGTTTAGGACATGTTCGGTAATATTTTTGTTTAAATATGTGTCCTCAATTCAATTAAAATTTCATTGAGCGCCGCGATATTTAAAAAAAGGAAAAAATCTACCCTCTAAAGATTGCTCAGTCATCAATGTATGCTTCAGTAACGCTTTTCTATGCCATAAGCATTACTCGAGCACAGATCGGTCACTGGGTAAGCTATTATAATACGAAATTCTGGAAAGTTCTAGAGTTGAACTGTCGTACCTAACGATTTATTGTTAGTTTTTTTGGATCCTCTAGAAGAATTTATTAATGTTACGAAGTAAAATCAATACTTTCTAGAACTCCTTCTAAAAAGTTAATTTAAAAGTAATGATTTTACTTCTTATTAGTACAATAAATTCAATTCAAAATTCAATCAATATCTATTTTTAAACAACTTACTAGACAGAGTTGAGTGGTTGTGAGATAAGTGCCTAACTTAGGCATAGATTAATGAATTTAGTAATTTTCAAATAAAAATAGCCATCGTCGATCTACATAGTTATTTGAAATAGAACCTAGATAAAATGGTACCTACTAACTACAAAAATAACGTATTATCTCAAAAATTATCAAAACATTTGTCACCTAGCTAGAGTCGAACACACAACTTCTATCTGGACTTAGTCAGTACCTACATCTATGTGGCCTTTAAAATTAGTTTTATTCTTTTTAAACACAAAAAGGAAAATTAAACATTTCGTCCACTTGTATATAGACTTTTAGCTTCTACAAGCATGACGGTGAAATAAAACGTTCAAAAGTACCACCACAACTCATGTAATGATAAATACCTACGTAATGTGATTCTAAACAATTACCTGCTGAGTCCTTTCAAGGTATAAATCTTCGTTCCACAGACCTACATTAACACATTGGCGGGAACTACGTAATTAAGATTTACTTATGTAGAGCTGAGGTGCGATTCTTATTGTCGTTATCAGAATTTGTGAAGTAACTTTATGTGACAATTTCGCTATGTAAAATAATAGGATTGTTAATAGCTGGCGAAAAAAAAAATTAAATTAATTAAATGATATGTACCTACCTATAATTTAATAGGTAAATGTATTTGCGTTATTCTGTGAAGTTATTTCTTTAAAATAAAAAGATTCAGACTCTGAATCTAGTGTTCCAACCACAAGTAATTCGTGTTTTTTTTTTTTTCATTTAGTAAAATGACTTGTATTTGTATTGCGAATTGAAAATTATTCCTTTGTGTCACAGAAGGACAAGATTCTAGAAAAGATGGGTCTGTTACCAAGAATACTCGAAGGTTCCGGACAAATAAATTTCAACTCATAAAATAAAAAGTTTTTTTTTACGTAGGTTAGGTACCTACGTAAAACGTTACGTTCGGTAAATAAATACTAGTTCTAATTTGTTTATTTTCTTTCATTGCAGATATTTTTTATTTTGATAAAAAAATAATGCTGGACAATTCACACAGCATTACCTAGCCCCAAGCTAAGCAGAGCTTGTGTTATGGGTACTAGATAACTGATATACATAATATAACACAATACATAGATAGATATATTTTATTATACATAGAAAACGACCAGAACATCCTGAACAAATGTCTGCAGATCATACACACATTCGTCCCGAGGTGGGACGATCGAACCCGCAACCTCCTGCATCGCAAGCAGACCTTCGCCCACCGCGCCACAGAGGTCGTCATTTGTTTATAAATTTAGTAATTTGTTTATTTTCTTCCTTAGCAGATATCTCAAGGTACATTATGACAGATACGTGACATAAAAATAACCAAATCATCTAACCACGAACAAAATTTGAGATACTTATTTTGACGTTATGGCAATGTAGTTTTAGTAAAGCTGCACAGCTACTTTCGAGCGCTCAGGTAGGGTAGCGATAGGGTCAGAGGTGGGTAAGCTCTATTTACATGCTAATCACGTATTCAACGAGATGGAAAAGGGTAAAGTTATACAGTTCAGGGAAAAATGGACAAAATCTCTCCCTAGATGTGTTTACCATATGCATATTTAAGATAAAATCTACAACTTTGATCTGAATATGGTCTCGTATGTTTATAAATAAGTGTTATGTATGAAAAGGGCTGCTTTTCCAAAAATGTATGTAGGAACCGAAATGTATCCAAGGGGTTTTATGAAGGTAAGTTGACGTCATTCAGTAAAACCAATCACTATTATGAGACTACACGAGTACGACATAATTTCCGGGTAATTTAATATTCCGCATACGATCAGTATTGAAAGCTTCCTTTTCGAATTCGATTTAGTGGAATAACATTTGTTATTCGAATCCCTTCGATGGCGTTACCCACTTCGAATTACGATCTACTACAATAATACATGATAATACTACTACAATACCGACTAAGGATTTCATGGCATAGTTGGTTCGAGCACACCAGTACTGAGGGTCGCAGGTTCGAGTCCTGCCGATATCGAAAATTGTTGAATTTTATTTCTTAGATTACCCAGAGTGCTACGCACACAAAAACCTTACCCAGTTCGCTCGAAAAGTTATAATCTTCATAGAATTTATCTTGCTTGAAACATCCCAACTCGAGAACTGTAATAATAAACTGATCTATTTAGGAAAATGATTTAAGATTCCTTTGCTTATATAATATTACACCTGGATAGAGACCTACCTTAGGCCTCATTTAAGGAGACGCCGGGCTCACGCATTGTTCATGAGTTCAAAGATTATGGCTTTTTAAAGTGCGTTGACATCACCATATAGTTTCAAGTAAAATTCGATGCATCGATATAAGTAAAATTCGAAACAAATACTGCGATATGTTTGTGTTTAAGCGTGCGATGCCGGGAGCCGCTGCACGCGCCGCTATTCCTGACTTGTCCCACTTTGGACCCAATCCATTGGGAAGAGTCGAGAAAATTTTATGCTGAAAGCGTTCCTGATTCGTCAACAACGTAAACAGAAACGTCCAACGCACCGTGAGTCGCCACGCCACACACGATGCGCGACGCCCCTCTCCGTAAAAGAGGCCTAATTCACAAAAAGTCACAAGTTCCTCGTTGGTGCTTTTTTCAAAAAGAGAGTTGAAACTGCAGACCTATTCCTGTCCCTTGTCTATAAGCTGTTATCAAGAGTGGTGACGGATCGTATCGCCAAGAGATTCGACTAGTTCCAGCCACCAGAACAGGCCAAATTTTGAGGAGGATATGGCATCTTATCCCATAGAACACATTCACAGCGAGGCAGATTACACAGAATTCTGTAGTAAGTTCGTAAGTGCTGATAGCTTTATCACCATCACAGTACCATTTCTGGATTTGATGTTTGTACGAGCATGCCGCAATGAAAGTATTTCAAGGAATATCTAATAATATTCCAGAGACGGTAAATAATAAGATTAACTTCCTTGAATAATATTCGTAGAGCTGAGAATGTAGTTATGGTCAATTAACATGGCACAAAGCTAGCAGAGTAAGGTATTTTTTTAATTATTTCATTAATCTATTAGATAAGATAAGGATAAAAGATAAAAATTCAGTAGTTTTGTCGTGGAGAGGTAACAAACATCTATTCATCCAAACTTTCGCATTCATAATGTTAGTGTCTTAGGCACGCTTCCAACTGGTATTGATATGGATCAGTTGAGCTACCTGTAGATTGTTTGCAACAGTTTGCAGATAGCTTAATTGTTTCTATTGTAAATACTAGTTTTAATTTAAATTTGTTATTTGATTGTTAGTTTCTTTCTGTGTGGTGATAAGTAAATATTATTGTATAGTAAAGTAATTTCTGTGGTTAAGGTAATATTTTTGTTTAAATTCCAAAGATTCTTAATAGCATATTATCATTTGTTTTTCATGTAGCAGCTACTTTTAAAAGCTTTATAAATATTATTATGTAGGCTAGAGCTGCTAGTAGAAATCGAACTTTCTCAAACTCCCAGAATATCTTAGCAAGAGCGCTTCAAACTTGTAATGAAACCACTGGGATGCCTCAGATTCCCGTGTGCCACGGAAATAGCCGAAACCTAAAAAATTCTTGGCGACGAACGGCAGAAATAGTAAGTCGCAAACTCATGATTCCAGGCCGTACATCACATACGAAATATCACTAGCGACGGCAGGCTAGCAGCCGAATGAGGGATTTATACGGGAGATACAATAAAAACAGAATTATTCATCATTAACATAACATCGTGGAAGTCAGGGTCGTGGCTAAGGGAAAGGTCTGGGGCCGAATTCCAATAAATTTATCGCTTATTATATACTAAAAACACCGGCTTCTATCCTGCGCCGACTCCATCCAGTCCGGTGCGAAGACTTGAAGTGAGGGAAGGTCCTTTTCTACTTCGTCCTTCCACCTGCATCTGTGCCGACCGACTGGTCGTCGGCAAACCGGCGCTCCGAGGAAAGCCCGTTTTACAGCTCGATCGTAAAAAATATTAAATTATCCCGTGGCGATCTATTGTGTCGGAGGCCAAGATCCACTTTGGGGTATACCTATGCGCCAGGATAGTAAGTATACTAAAAGCATTTATTCATATCTCACAAAAGGTTTATATTATTATAACTATTTTGAAGACTAAGTTGTATTATACCAGGTAAGGGTTCGGGTAAGAGGCCAATAAAACACAGATTTGTTCAGTGACACGTCCACACGATAAGCCGCACCTTGTGCGAATGCATTCCCCCGCGCGCCCCGCGCTTGGTAATACACCCTTGTAGATGAGCGTATCCGATGGCCGTGCACATAATTATAATGTAGGTAAGTCAGAATGCTACATAAGTATGCTAACCTAGGTAGGTTCATAGACTCTACTAAGACGTGCTTTTTGAGAGAACTAGGAATAGATATACGAGATAGAGAACGGAATAGCAATTTGTCTGTTTGGAAGTAGGTGTTATGCAACTGAAAAATTCTGATCTAGTTTGATTCTTAGATAAACATGGTTATCATTACAAAGATAAGCTTAAGATAAGTTGCCAAATTTTATAGAAAAATACTGCGAATATTATAAATGGCAAAGTTCTAATACACAATTGTATCTATTTAGGAAGTTAAATCTTTTTGTTGACTCCAGCGTGCCATAACAATGGGATCGGCTCAGAATAACACTGTTTATCAATGGAAGACCGTGTCTAAATTTTATTATAAATAAATAATGTAATTGGTGTTACTGTATTAATTAAAGTAAATAAATAAAGTGTCAATGTTGAAACCATTAATCAATCTCTCCGTACAAAATGCACATCACACACAATCCAGAGTTTATTTCGTTACACACAAAGCGATTGGTAGCTGAAGGGGTGTTCAATGAACGATATTAAGGTTAAACTTTAAAAACTTACGTTAAATGGTTATTTATATTACAACGTAACTGTGTGTGGACTAAAAATAATAACCTATTTTTAAAATAATAACCTATATTTATATAGTAGGAGGTACTACATGGTCTCGATCATTGGAAAGAACACTGGAAAGGGCTGGAAGAGGCTATGTGTCACAGGACACGCTAAAAATTTATATGTTAAGGTAATGTAATTTTTAGTTATAAAAGCTTAAAATAAAAAATATTCCAGACCTAAAACTTTCTGTATGCAAAATTTCAACCCGATCTGTTTTCTAGTTTTGGCATGAAAGGTAACAAACATCTAAACATCCCCAGTGGGATAGAAATTACCTTTCCGTAGAAACAACGCAAAGCCGCGATTAGAAACTAGTTTATAATATTAGTTAATATTACCTCCTTAGTAATAACAATACTTGAAGTTCCTGAAGATTGTTTCTCTTTTTTAAAGGAGGTTATTTGTTTAGTGTGTTTTCGAGATTGATCTCGAAAACACACTAAACAAATAACCTAATAAGCCACTGCCAGAAGTTGGTTCACCTTACCTTGAACCAGTCCCTGTATTCCTGCAAATAGAAAGGGGGAAAAAATAGCAAAGTTACCCTGAAAAATTCACAGATCATTTGTCTTGTATGCCTTGGTCCATGATCGATGTAAAAGCGGAAAAAAACATGGGCTTTTTCCCCGACGTCTTGCGTCGTCAGGTAATTTTGGGAAACTCCCGATGGGGTTAGATCAACTGTGAATTTTATAAGCTATCTACGGAAATAATACATCGTAAAGGCTTTTGTAGGCGTAAATCAATTTAAGTCTAGTTAGTAGGACCTAGTCCTATAGGAATTAATCAGACTAGTATCAAAATATATAGAGACATGTGAGCTCAGGATCACCAGTTAGCACTACACGTAACACAAGCGCACACACTTACCAAGTGTGTGTGTGTGTGTGTGTGCTTGTGTGTTCTGTTCTGTTGTCTAGACTCTATAGGCTATGTTCTAAGTCAGTCGTCATCAGCTTATATTAGTTCAGTGCTAGACATAGGCCTCCCCTAATAAGCGCCAAAGCGCCCTGTCTTCAGCTTGACGTAATCAGCATCTGCCTGTAGTCTTTTTCAAGTCGTCACCCCATCTGATCAGAGGGCGATCTACACTACGTTTACAGAGTCGTGGTCTCCACTCAAGAAGAAGTAATAGTAAGTTTTGATTGAGATATAATTTATCATTGCCTTTTTTTGTTCTTTATACTTTTTTATTTATTTATTTAACAGCAAAAAATAATTACAACTAATATTTACACTTACATCTATTTACTAAAAATCATATACATACATTATAAGCAAGCAAGGAAGGCGGTCCCTATGATACCGGCTTCAGGGTTTAGGCGTGAAAAGACAGACAGAAAAACAGACAGACAGAGTTACTTTCAAATTTATAATATTGATATGACAGTAATTCCTAAATTCGAAAATGTAACTGATGATGGTAAAATAAAAAAACTTGGTTTTTGCGCATTAAACTATATATACTGAACTCACCCTTCAATAAAAACTACTTACAGTGCTGACTGGTTTCAAATTTTGCATCGAGTTACTTATACACCCACAGTATTTGTCGACCTTAGACAAAAACCTGACATTGAATTATGAAAATACATTTAAAACCATTTGATGAATAAATAAATAAAATAAATAATAAATAAATAATGCTGGACAATTCACACAGCATTATCTAGCCCCAAGGTAAGCAGAGCTTGTGTTATGGGTACTAGATAACTGATATACGTAATATTATACATTACATAGATAGATATTTTTTATTATACATAGAAAACACCCAGACCAACGGAACAAATTTCTGCAGATCGTACACAAATTTGTTCCGAGGCGGGGATCGAACCCGCAACCTCTTGCGTCGCAGGCAGACTCTCGCCCGCTGCGACACTGAGGTCGTCATAAATGTAACTATACAATTAACGAAGTTATGGCTGATACATCCTTATATTGTGAAAATAACTTAGATGTTGAATAAGTGTGACCTAGGTAATATTGTACACAATATTTTCTTCTATCTTCTAATCTTTCGAAATGTCTAAGTGCTTAGTATAAGTTTAAAGATGAAAATTAAATAAATGACTTTAGTAAAATCCCGAAATAACACAGAAAACAACATCAGAAGCAAGTAATAACCTAAGTAATTATTGGCTTTGTATTGTTTAATAGAGTATTGCTTGTGGGTAATTTTGAAATCAGTAACTACAAACAGTTTACCGGCTGCCGCTGCATTGTGGCGCCAGTTTAGTTGTTAATTAGCTGAATAATTGATCGGTTCTAATTCCGAACACCCACCAACGATATCAATTATCCGTACAAAAAGATCGGATTCTGTTGAATTAACGAACGGATTGTCAATCCACATTTATCGTTAGGCCGGATCCACATGGGCTGATGAAAACGGGAACTTCGAAATACGTACGGATAGGTGGTTACCGAATTTTCAATTATCGATCAACATGCTGTGGTTTAACCACCGAATGCTTTATGGGTTGGTTACATAATTTGGCTTATTCGAATTATTTTGAGTACGTAAAGGAATGGAATGATGAAAATTCAAATGGTGTCATGAGAGACAAGCAACTGCTTGATGATGATTCTTTGTTAATGCAATATGAGTCTGGTTGGACTCTTTTCTGTCAGTGTCAAGTAATGGAAAATAATAGTAAAATATGAGTTATCAAATTATGAAGAATGTTGATATTTTCACCAGAGCCTAGTTCGTTATCTAGCAGGGTACACCACGTGCAGGTTAGGTTGGCTTGGGAGATAAGATCTTGGAGTCTCCCTTGTACCCCTAAGCAACCGCTTGTCTTTCAAATAATCAATACTACAGGTGATATCTCGTCAAACTTTTTGAAACAATTTTTCGTTTTTTTGGGTTATTGACAAAAATCATTAATAAACCCTTGATAAACTGGAGAACTTTGATAAACTGGCTTCTATCCACAGCTTTGCATACTTTCCTAACTAAGCCTTTAGCCGTCCTTTAAATAATCATACTCCCACATTCAAAATATTACTACTAAATTGATAGACAAATTAATATTTAATACTTTTATTCATCACCTTGGAAAATATATTATATATTTAATTTAACATTGACGACCTCTGTGGCGCGGTAGGCGATGGTCTGCCTGCGACGCAGGAGGTTGCGGGTTCGATTCCCGCTTCGGGACAAAGGTGTGTACAATCTGCAGACATTTGTTCAGGGTGTTCTGGTCGTTTTTTATATAATATAATAAAATATTCATCTGTGTATTGTATTGTATTATGTACATATATCAGTTATCTAGTACCCATAACACAAGCTCTGCTTAGCTTGGGGCTAGGTAATGCTGTGTGAATTGTCCAGCGTTATTTATTATTTATTATTAACATAATTATAGAATGGATTTTATATTATGCAAAATTAAATATCCTTCGCAAAATTATAACAACAAGGGATATTGCAAAACACTTGCCATTAACAAATTTCTATTTAATTCTTGTCTCGCACAAATTTATTTCCGTCAACCTAAGCATATCGTAAACGTTACTTTACCGTACCTATGCTGCAATCAATACGGGCCCATACGTTAACTGGGCGTTCGATGTGTTTATTTAGGACGTCGGTATCGGTATATTTCGTCCGGTTAATACCCCTGCTCGGTATTCATGACACACGC
This sequence comes from Eupithecia vulgata, assembly GCA_946478455.1. Taxonomy (NCBI): domain Eukaryota; kingdom Metazoa; phylum Arthropoda; class Insecta; order Lepidoptera; family Geometridae; genus Eupithecia; species Eupithecia vulgata. Next base: position 11,853,602 of record OX297867.1, read on the forward strand.
TTGCGTCGTAAACATAAATTAACCGAGAAAATGATGACAAAATTCATTAAAATAGGGACTTGTGAATTGATGATTTTGGTGTTACGTTGCTGACTAATATTTTAGAATAATTTTATAAGCTTGATAGACCACGGTGTACTGACACGGGTCGTTAAATACGAAAATATCTATCGCTTAGTTTTATATAAATAAATAAATAATGCTGGACAATTCACACAGCATTATCTAGCCCCAAGCTAAGCAGAGCTTGTGTTATGGGTACTAGATAACTGACATACGTAATATAATACATTACATAGATAGATATTTTTTATTATACATAGAAAACGACCAGAACACCCTGAACAAATGTCTGCAGATCATACACACATTTCCTAGACCTTCGCTCACCGCGCCACAAACGTCGATATAATTATGTGTACATAAAGTCCCTTAACAAGAATAACTATATCATCATCATGTCCACTGTTGGACATAAGCCTGCCCCATACGACGCCACAAGGAGCGGTCCTGAGCCACCTCATATTATTATCACCTTTTTAAATTAAATCATATCCCACAAATATTCCAAGCTGTAGACACAGAGAGCTATGGCGCTCAGGTGACGGTTATGTACAGCAGTGGACAAACGTAGGCTCTTGCCATTTAAATCCCTCACTACTTCAGCGGTCTATTAGAGTCTATTCTGAGCAGTCTAGACGTCAGCACGTTAAACAAAAAATCTTTTTGCCCACTTGTTGAACAAATAACTAGTATAAAAAAACTAGTAAAAAATAGCTAGTAAGATCGGATATGGTAGGAACCATAGACGACACTAGCCAATAGACATGGCAGATTGCGGGTTTGATTCCCGGATCAGGATAAACGGAAGCAGTTTGCAAATATTTAATCCAGATCGATCTCACGTTTAATGTGCCTTTAGATAAGTTCGAAAATCCATTACATGTTTCTGAGGAAGTCTTATATTGGACGTACCTAAAGTCTATCCCTCTTATATAAATACTTTTTAATACTCTGTTAGCTTAGTATACAGGGTGTTCTGCTAATTTTCACTCTGTCTTTTATTGACTTAAGGTGGGACGGACCCTCTAAGCTCCCATACAAACGTACTTTTCGATTAATTTGGAAACTACGTCCCCGATTTTAATGAAATTTTGCATACATCATCGGAAAAGAAATAACTATGTTTGTATCTTTTCAGTTTTTAAAATAGGTACATAATCATAATAAAATGAGAGCGAAAGTTATAAAATCGCTTGAAAATGGATAAAAATAAATTTTCGCTCTCACTTAATGATGATAATGTATTTTGATAAACTGAAAAGATACAAATATAGCTATTTCTTTCCCAATCATGTATGCAAAACTTCATTAAAATCGGGACGTAGTTTCCAAATAAATCGAAAAGTACGTTCGTTAGGAGCTTAGAGGTTCCTTCCCCCATTAAGTCAGAGTGAGAAATGATACTGATTACGCTTAGCAACTGTTTCAAGTAAGCAAGTTAAGAATAAGGGGATATGTAGACTAGAAAGTGTTGGTTTATTTATACCGTGACAGGATTTTAATTAAAAACATGTCACTAAAACTTTTGCTTGTCGCTAGCAAACTAAATTGTTTGTCGACAAAGTTCAGCATTGAAAGTTGAGCTAATGTTAAATTATTATTATTTAACAACCTTAGGCGGTGTCGTTGTATTAAGTTTCAGTGTAGGATTTAGCATGTTTTTAATAAATATACTTAGGCGGTAAATATTATATTTACCGACGACCTCTGTGGCGCGGTGGGCGAAGATCCGCTTCGGAATAAATGTGTGTACGATCTGCAGATAAGGGTCAGAAGAGTGTTCTGGTCGTTTTCTATGTATAATAAAATATATCTATTATTATAAAATCGATTTTGGTGACCACCAAGGGCAACTTCGATTCACTGCCTAAACTAAATAGAATAAAACTACATATTACAGAGGCATTAAAATAAAGCTTATACTAGATATCACAAACTGTACGATGATTTTTGAAATTTCCTTTGTTTAACGGAATAATAAGATAAAGGGTTGGTGAGGGTTCGAGTCCCGCCGAAGTCGAAAATTTTTGGGAACTTATTTTATTTCTTAATAAGATAAAGTAGGTGGCGGCGGTACTTTGAGTGGGGTATGTGCCTTAAGGTTATCTGTGATGGTTGTAAGATCATCAAAAACTGTGCTCATCCAGAGTTACGTCATCCAAATACCAAACATTGGAGAGAGCTTGGGAACATAAAATACCTAGATTGAAATATGTATTTGATGTTAGAATGATGGTCTAGATAGATTCAGACTAGACATTTTTACGACTCGGTATGGACGAAAGAAATCACTTTTATAGGTAATTTATATTTTATGAATAATAATAACATCGCTTTTTATACACTTTTCTCACGGTGTATTCAATGCAGCAGTGAAGATATCTGCATTACATTTCTAGGAGAAATAGTGATTTTGCGAGTGGAATCTGAACGTTGAACTAATATTAAGAACGTGCAACTCAAGTTAAATGGGATACCTTTCTGAAATCTCTATCGTAGTGAAAATACGCTAGTGGTTTATTTATTTGCTGATAGGAATAGGCAGGGTTTATTCTCCCGGATTTTTCGTTCTAACATTTTGACTTTATAAAAATTGCTTATTAATATTTGGTGTTGATGTAGATCAATAAAGATAAAACTAGCCTTATTTGAATAGGTACTTAGTTTGAAATATTAACCGAGGGTACTTAATAAAGATTTTATACATTTGACCCGACCCACCCCACTGTTAACATGTAAGTCAAAAGAATGCTAAGTAAATTCTGACACAGTAGGTACATTACGAACACACGCGAGCCAACGCCTCGCAGCACAAAAATCCATTATTTAATATAATTTAACATGACGTTTGTTCCCCCATTACTTATGACTTTTTATAGACATGCGATTGACGCATTTACACTGAATCCGGGGTACAAGGGAGACTCCAAGATCTTGTCTCCCAAGCCAACCTAACCTGCACGTGGTGTACCCTGCTAGATAACGAACTAGGCTCTTGTGAAAATATCAACATTCTTCATAACTTGAAAACTCATAATTTACTATTATTTTCCATTACTTGACACTGGCAGAAAAGAGTTCAACCAGACTCATATTGCCATTAACAAAGAATCATCATCATCACTGAATCCCAGCATACTACCACTGCTTATACCGAAGCGACAGAAAACAAAATTATATCACTTTATTTCCGTGTCAGTGTTTTATCTTAAGATATTGAGCTTTTTTAAGTGTATATTTTTATATTTATGGTAATAAAGAATTTTTGATTGTTTGAATGCTACCCTACGTCTTCTATAGAAGCACTATAGTGCTCGCGCGAGAGTTTGACACCAACGTAATCAGATGCCGATGAAAAGATGCTGATGCAATCCCCATGCTGGGCATACGGGTTGGGGATGCAGTTCGGTAGTATATCTATTCTGCAAGAGGCGTTGCTGCCCGCCCTCCGGTGTTTGTCCCTTAGTCGCCTCCTACGACACCCACACGGAAAGAGTTGGGGTGGTGTAAATTCTAAGCCGGCACCATACGGTTGATCTCACATGCGCAGCGAAAAATGTTAAAATTGGAGTTCGAAAACGAACAAAAGTCTAATTAAATAATGAAGGCTTTCAGAACCAAATGTTGTTTCGAGCTTTTAAGCTTTGCTTCGAAGATACCTACGTAACAAATTAAACGTTAATTTTCGCTCACAATCTATCCATTATGAGCGAAAATCATTGTAAAAAAGTTTTCATACACATAAATATATGTATGAAAACTTCTGTTACAAATGTCAGTTGAAACAACGGGGTTTGTTGCAGAGACACGTATAAAAAGTATAAAACTTCTGTTACAAATGTCAGTTGAAACAACGGGGTTTGTTGCAGAGACACGTATAAAAAGTATAAAACTTCTGTTACAAATGTCAGTTGAAACAACGGGGTTTGTTGCAGAGACACGTATAAAAAGTATAAAACTTCTGTTACAAATGTCAGTTGAAACAACGGGGTTTGTTGCAGAGACACGTATAAAAAGTATAAAACTTCTGTTACAAATGTCAGTTGAAACAACGGGGTTTGTTGCAGAGACACGTATAAAAAGTATAAAACTTCTGTTACAAATGTCAGTTGAAACAACGGGGTTTGTTGCAGAGACACCATACCGTGGAGTATACACACCAAAACCTGAAAGACAGCCCGGTGAAATATTGTACGGAGCCGACAGTGTTTTGTGAAATAGTCGTGGCGGGCGGCCCCTCGACTTTGCTTTACTATTCCCCTATAAAACTGTGTAAATGCGGCAATAGGGTAAGTTACATCCCTGATACACTTAGGTAAGTTTGGCTGATAGATGACCCACCCTCTTCGATGCTTATCCAAAGTTGAAATTCAATTTTACCGGTCAATTCGAGGACGATGCCCTTTGATAACGGAGTGTATCTTGACTGCCTTAGAAGGAAAGGTGTATAGGTAAATAAAAAGACTTCAATATTTCTGAATTTGATTGCAAATTTTTACCTGCCATTATTTTTTATAAAAATATATTTATTCTGACAGTACATAGGTAAAATATAAAAGAAAACTAACACACAGTAGCTTACTAACAACAGTAGACTAAGTTAGCAAATAGGTACCTACCTTATCATAATGGACATTTCTTATTTTATTTGTCGTTGTATGACGCTAAGCATACCTACTGCTATAAGACAAAGCTTTAACATTATGTATGTTTAGTGACTGACTATTTCTAATCTGACTAATTTTCGATTCCTTTTGTTAGATTTATTATTAAGTAACTAATAATTAACTTAAATTATTTTTATACTGAACACGACAGTCTTAAATTAATTATTTCTATAGATATGAAGATATCATCCTAAAATTATTAAGCTAACAAAAGCGAACCCAAACTATGTAATTGTTGCGCCCTGACAGGGTTTTATGCATTGTGTACCCAGTTTACACCTTACAACAATATGGAAGCATAAAATGACCGTAAATAAATAAATAATAATAATAAATAATGGTGGACAATTCACACAGCATCATCTAGCCCCAAGATAAGCAGAGCTTGTGTTATGGGTACTAGATAACTGATATACGTAATATTATACATTACATAGATAGATATTTTTTATTATACATAGAAAACACCCAGACCAACTTGATGAAATGATTATGATTATCATCATCCTCATCAGCCTATATTAGTCCACTGCTGGAAATAGGGCTCCCCGCCCTATCTTCAGCTTGCCACATCCAGCATCTGCTAGCAGTCTTTCCCATTATGATTAATCCTATGGGTACAAGTCGACACGACCAGGGAGAGGTCAGGCACAGGGCCAACGGCTTAACCTGCTTTCCGAGACACGGGGGGTAACACTGCTCGTTATTGTTATGTAACTGGTTAGTGACCCAGGCTAGAAAAAAAATGGATTTATTTTTATTCAATCTCATCGGTTTTCTTATAAAAGGTTCATGTTTGTGACAAGGTTATAACCGATCGCTTTTTTAAAATTAAATACGATTAGATACTGACGTTCAATATCCGGAACCAAACGTTCTATAGACGGAAATTGAAAGGGTCCTATGATTTTTCACGAATCCCGGATTTTTTAACATGAAAATTATATAAATGTATGTAAATAGTCTTTACTGACAAAGAAAATTACAATAAATGTTTTTAAACTTACGCGATCTGACACATAATTATAAATACTATTTAACATCATCCCGTGACCACGGCAGTGTGTAAACCTGTCGAAACGTCGGGAAAAATAGGTAAATAAACTCGATAAATACCCGTTAAATAGTATTTATAATTAAAAAAAATTACAATCAATAGAATTAAATTAGGACCGGCATTTACAATTGAAATAATTTAGCTAACTGCAGACTTTTGCAAACAATCTACGGGTAGCACAACAGACTAATCCATATCAATACCAGTCGGAAGCGTCCCCAGGACGATGGCTTTATTGCCCCGCTGTGTGGCAATGCTAGATACTCACCAGCTCTTGGGTCCAGACACTCAGATATTTTTTTTAAAACCTGGAGACCCTCGGTATCCCACGGACCTAGGGTCTCGAATACAAGGGGAGAAAATGGCGAAGACTATGTCGAGACCTGCATATTTGCGACTATTGTAATGTAGATAATATAGTTTTAGGTTATGTGTAGGTAAATTTTATTAAAATAATGTTCTCCGATATTAAGAATAAGACAAGACAGAAAAATTAAGTTTGCCCCTATGCTTTTACAAACTAAAACCAAAAATTGTAATTTTAAGTTAGGTATAAAGTTATAAATATTCAGCACGGTTCTGATTCCAGGAGAATTTTTAATAAACGTTGTG